>CAWUFW010007125.1:0-600000 GCA_963921515.1 Calotriton arnoldi
AAGGAGGCTGCCAATGGGGATGACTTTTGTGTGGAGGTTAAATCATAAAGCTTGGTGTTTGGGTCTTGTTGTGTTTGCTTTTCAAGCTGTGGTTTTTCACTGCACGCTTACAGTGTAAAATCCTACGGGAATGCTAGGACACTTTCCTACAGCTGTATGATTATCCAAATACTGTTCACAAAATGTGGCTGTACTAGATTATACCAGAGACTTGCTTGGGTTCAGGAGGCACCAAATTTTGCTACCGTCTAAATGAACGTACTACCGGTTAAAAAGGCCCCCGGACCCTCACCGGTATCATCACCCTAAGCCACCAATAGCTCTTGAACTCGAGCACAAAATATGCACATAATAGACCTGATGACTGAGTAGTCTCTGTACAAAAAATATAGGACTGTCCTATCTTTTTATGTGGGGAGACTCCGCATTTGTAAGCATACTACTCCTAAACTATCTTTCTGAATAGCTAACATTCGTAAACTTATACAAAAGTTTTAGTTTACTTTTACGAATCAGGCCCAAAGTGCAAACAATCACGGGGCATATTAGCAAGACCCACGTTAAAATTATCGCAGTTTTAGCGGCAGGAAACTGCCGCTAAAACGGCGATAATAGGCTTGCTAATATGCGTTATAGAATTCCAATAGAAGCCCAGGTTAGATGTGCAGGACATCTAACCTGGGCTTCTATTGAATTCCATGACGCATATTAGCAAGCCCACTATCGCCGTTTTAGCGGCAGTTTCCTGCCGCTAAAACGGCGATAATTTTAACGTGGGTCTTGCTAATATGCCCCCACATTTTATATTTTAGCAATAGTTTGAATTAATTTCTTCTGGCTGTGGCACAATTCTTATCTTCAGCACGAAGTGAAACAAAACACTAAAATGCCACATATTTGGACTTTTTGAAGTGAAAAGACTTCTGCCAAACTTCACTAACACGACACTGAAAGTGCATGGGTGGGAGCAATGCAAGAGCCATTGTACAAAGAACAGCACTATCTGCCCTCCATGGAAGCACTGTAGCACATAATATGTCAATTCCATCAGGAGTAGGGTATGTAATGCAAACAACAAAATAACTCCTGAAGGAAGTGTTCTAAAGAAATTTGCATGAATGATCGGTCAAATAAATCCAATCGAGGTAATTAATCAAAATCGAAACACAAAATAACTGATACTAGTGATAGGCAAACTCAATACTGGGATTCTAAACACATATTTTTTGTATATTAATATAAGTGTACAGCCTTTGAAAGCCAATAACATATATCAATCAATATCACTAGCAGTTTTTCAATGTTGTTTTATCAATCGAAAAATCACAAATATTATCAAAAAGTTAAATACAATTTCCTTGTAGGTCCACATAGACATTGGTTACACAGCAAGGTCGTACAGTGTTTCCATGAGTATTTCCGAAAATAGACCTTGCATTATTGAGCTTGCATTACTGAGAACAACCACTCAACCTAATTCCAAAGGCTCTATGTGGCATATATTCATCTCAATTGGAAACGTTGATGTGGAAGGATAGGTCGTCGTTTCTGTCTCCTAGTGGATCAAAAACATGAGACGATCGGGACAGAAGTAATTGAATAGGACCCTCAGGGCTGTGCAAAAACCAAAAGCTCCAACAACATAAGTTGTGGGCACAGGTCTTGTTAGAAATGGGGGTCTCTAGTTGGCAGAGGTAGGTACCTTTGTCCAAATAGGGACCCTTGCTTCTAGTCAGGGTAAGGGGGATACACACTTTAGATAACCCCTGCTCACCCCCTTGGTAGCTTGGCACGAGCAGACAGGCTTATCCCAAAGGCAAAGTGTAAAGTATTTGTACCAACACTCACAGTAACACAGTGAAAACACCACAAATGGACACCACACCAGTTTAGAAAAATAAAATATCTTTATCTAAACTAAACAAGACCAAAACGACAAATATCCAACATACACAGTTAAAAATATGACTTTCAAAAGGTTTCAAGAACTTGTACCACAGAAAACTATGGATGCATGACTTTTCACCAATGTACCTGTAGATGTGTCAAAGTTCCAAAGCCAAACAGCTGCAGAGTCGGAAAACAAAGAGATGCGACACTCTTGAGACCTTGGGGAGGCGATGCGACAGTCCCGCTGCATGCAGAGGAAGGGTTGCGTCGAATCCAGTCTGTATGGGGAGTGATGCGTCGATTCTTCGTGATGGTTCCGGTCCGCAGGTGATGCGTTGGACGAACTTGCCGCACAGGCATGATGCGTCGAAATCTGGGATGCGTCGGCGAACGATGCGGCGGCGTTAAGCGGCGCTGCGTCGGTCCTTTTCAGCCGCGATCTCTTGATGCGTCGATATCTGTAGTTTCTTCTTTTTCCAGCTCCCAAACAGCAGCAACAACCTCCAGAGGCCCAAAACTGGCACAGGCACCTCTTGGTAGGTCAGAACTCACAGCAGCAGAGTTCAGGGGAGCTGGGGGTGAAGTCTTTGTGTCCATGAGACTTCAGAACAGGAGGCCAGCTCACTTCAGGCCCATGGAGATCTCCTTCAAGCAGGGCACACAGCACACAGCAAAGTCCTTCTCCTTTCCTTGGCAGAAACAGCAACTGCAGGCCAACACCAGACACACAGCAAGGGCAGTACTTCTCCTCAGTCTCTCCAGCTCTTCTCCTTGGCAAAGGTTCCTCTTGAAGTCCAGGAATGATCTAAACTCTGGGGTTTTGGGTAACCCTGGGCGTAGTTCGCGAAGTAACGCTTCTCGAAGCTACGCAAAGTGCAGTTCGCACTACGCGAGCTACGCGTAGCACTACGCGAACTGCGTAGTGCGTGTTTGCAATGATTGCACAGTGCCGGATGCTTGTCCGCACTGTGCAATCATTGAAACGGCATCTTGCACAGTGCGAGCTGTCTTTTACTGCCGCTCGAGTAGATTTTTACTCGAGCAGCAGCTTTCTCAACGCGGACTGGTAGTTTCTCATCGCGAGCGGTCGCGAGCATACGCGACCACTCGCAATGAGAAACCTGACCTCCCCGCGTTGAGAATCTCGCCGGGAGGTTTATTTTCCACGCTCGCGATCGGCAACTTGATGTTGCTGATCGCGAACGAGGAAAAAGTCTCGCCGGGATGTCATTTTGCTTGCTCGCGGTCGCCAACTTGACGTTGAGGACCGCGAGCAAGCAAAAAATGACCGCTGCACTACGCTACGCTACGCGTGTTCGCACTGTGCTACGTGCAATTCGCGTAGTGCGAAGTAGCGCAAACTTCGCAAACTACGCGAGCGTAGCGTAGTTTTCCGTCCAGGCCTAGTTTTGGGTCTGATATTTATACCCCAAATTGTCTTTGTTCTCTTTGTGCAAGGGCTCTGAGCCCAGTTCAAACCAGTTCTGGGGGCACTCTGCAAGTGCACAACAACATCCATTGCCAGTGTGAGCCTTGGCTCCAGACACACCACAGGGGGCGGAGCCAGCATTGTGGAACGCAGGCACTGTCATGGGTATTAAAAACACTCATGCAATCCATTCTTACATCTGTTACTCTAAAAATGGACTGCTCATATTTTACAAAAAGTATGATGGTTTCCTTATTTGTAGAAAGAAATGTCCAAAGAAGATGTTGAAAACATGAGACATTTTCTAAATTGTGTTGCATTTATCATGTAGGAATAAACCTTGAAATGCTGTTCAAGTTTAAAGACATGAGTCATGGCAGACACGAGGCTGAGCACATGAGTAAAATGTTATGAAATGCCTTTTGAATTACAAGGCATGAGTCATCAATGACAGGAGGCTGAACACATGGCTTAACAATAACATCAGGGAAAAACCAACGAACTAAAGTCATTAGCATTTCACGTGTCAACTGCTAAATTGTGAACACGAGTTGACAATTAACTATGTGAGTGGTAGGAAGGTATTTAAACTGCCCGCATGTAACACCCAGTGCTTGATCTCGTCAGATCATCAGCACTCACCTGTTTCTCCAGACTCCTGCGGTGGGCGTTTCTTCCTGCTGCTGCATTCCTGGGCTCCTCTCCGTGGCTCCAGCTGTTTCCTGATCCCAGCTGCTGCATTCTTGCCCTCTTCTTCGTGGCTGCTGGACTCCTCCGGATCTTCTCCCATTTATCTTCCTTCCGCTTCCGGTGCACAACGCAGGACCTAGAAAAATAAACAGAGAAAGAGATAAGTTTAGTTACAACTTGCAAGGCCTTGTTAAGCATTAGAAAAAACAATCGGTGAGTTATTTAAACGTACTTAATTTCTCTTTAAGAATCACACGAACTATAAAGGTGAACATAATTCTTTATTTTTTTGGGGGATAATCAAGAACTTACTGATAAAACCTTATTTATAAGGAACATTATTCCAGGAATTGCATCTGTTTGAACAAGTTTGGACTGGAATACAACGTTGTTGGAAACAGAGACTTTCTTATTTATTTACCAATTATTTATGAAACATTTTTATGTTCATTTGAGAATTTTGGAATAAGTGGCAGGAGAAAGAGCCACGAGCACCAGGTGAAAACAAGCATTGGTTAATACAAGAATCAAACAGAACTGAGTAATGAGAGTTAATGTGAAAGTGGTTGTTGTTTCTTTTATATTTTGCAGGATCAAGACCTTTTGATAAAGAAAGTAAAGCATACAATGTTAAGAGAGTATGCAAAAGACATATGTAATTATAGGTATTGCTATTAGAATTAAGATACGAATTCAGTTAAAACTTACGATCAATCATTCCATAAAGTAACACTGTTTATGTTCTTTATATAGACATTCCCTGGAATTTTCGTACCATCTGAATAATAATAATCCCTCAACATCCCATTCCTGCGGAGACATCCCTCGTGGTCCTACAGAAAGTGTGAGAAGACGCAGTCCTTGAGTTGACGAGGTACCCATACACGTGCACCAGAAGAACTCTCTCTTTCTTGTTTCTCATTCCCATCCCCCTTTCCCCTCGGGACCTTTCAGATGACCAGAGTGCTTAATCTATCTCTGCCATTTGTTAGTTCCTAAGGAGACTGGGGTTCGGTCATCGTCAACAAGAGCAAGGAAAACAGGTGAGTGGCTTGCATGACAGGCACAGCCCTATTCAGGTACAGGTGCTACTCCTCCCACCACTCCAAATGCAGTACAGGCCTATTCAGCCTAGTGCTGATTCATCCAGACTCCTGGAGCCACTGCACCTCCCCAGCCCCTGTCACTCCAAAGCCAGACAGTCAATCCACAAACAGGCAGAGGCACACAGGGTGATTGAACAAGAAAATAGACACTTTCTAAAAGTGGTATTTTCAAACACACAATTTAAAAACCATCTTTACTAAAAGATGTGTTATTAAATCCTGAGTTCAGGGATACCAAACTCCATTTTTTCATCTTATCCCTATGGGAAGATATGCTTGTAAAATGTTACAAAACAATCCCCATTCTGTCCTATGGGGCAAGATAGCCTTTCAATAGTGAAAAACGAAGTTGGCAGTATTTCACTATCAGGACATGTTACACACACCAGTACATGTCCTACCTTTCACATACACTGCACCCTGCCCAGGGGGGTACCTTAGGCCTACCATCGGGTGCTATATATGTAAGAAAAGGAAAGGTAAGGGCCTGGAAACCGGGTGCACTTGCCTAGTCGACATGGCAGTTAAGAAACTGTGCGCAGGCACCGCGGTGGCAGGCCTGAGACATCTTTTCAGGGCTACTCATGTGGGTGGCACAATCAGTGCTGCAGGCCCACTAGTAGCACTTGATTTACCAGCCCTGGCACACTGAGTGCACTTTACTAGGGACCTACTGGTAAATCATATACGCCAATCATGGATAAACAATCACAATAACAATTTAGACAGAGAGCATATGCACTTTAGCACTGATCAGCAGCACCAGACACACAGCAAGTACAGTACTTCTCCTCAGTCTCTCCAGCTCTTCTCCTTGGCAAGGTTCCTCTTGAATTCTAGGAATGATTTAAAGTCTGGGGCTTTGGGTCTGATATTTATACCCCAAAATGTATTTGTTCTCTTTGTGCAAGGGGCTCTGAGCCCAGTTCAAACCAGTTCTGGGGGCACTATGCAAGTGCACAACAGCATCCTTTGTCAGTGTGAGACTTGGCTCCAGACACACCACAGGGGGCGGAGCCAGCATTGTGGAAAGCAGGCACAGCCCTATTCAGGTACAGGTGCTACTCCTCTCACCACTCCAAATGCAGATCAGGCCCATTCAACCTAGTGCTGACTCATCCAGACTCCTGGAGCCACTGCACCTCCCCAGCCCCTGTCACTCCAAAGCCAGACAGTCAATCCACAAACAGGCAGAGGCACACAGGGTTGAACAAGAAAACAGACACTTTCTAAAAATGGTATTTTCAAACACACAATTTAAAATCCATCTTTACTAAAATATGTGTTATTAAATCCTGAGTTCAGGGATACAAAACTCCATTTTTCCATCTTATCCCTATGGGAAGATATGCTTGTAAAATGTTACAAAGCAATTCCCATTCTGTCCTATAGGACAAGATAGCCTTTCAATAGTGAAAAACGAAGTTGGCAGTATTTCACTATCAGGACATGTTACACACACCAGTACATGTCCTCCATTTCACATACACTGTACCCTGCCCAGGGGGTACCTTAGGCCTACCATAGGGGTGCTATATATGTAAGAAAAGGGAAGGTAAGGGCCTGGTAACCTTGTGTACTTGCCTAGTCGACATGGCAGTTAACAAACTGCGCGCAGGCACCGCAGTGGCAGGCCTGAGACATCTTTTCAGGGCTACTCATGTGGGTGGCACAATCAGTGCTGCAGGCCCACTAGTAGCATTTGATGTACCAGCCCTGGCACACTCAGTGCCAGCGGCGGCTCCTCCATTAGGGCGGAGGAGTGCCGCCCCACTGCTTTCTCGCAGTGCGAGAAGCAGAACATAAAATGGTATTTGAAATACCATTTTATGTTCTGCTTCTCGCGCTGCGAGAAAGCAGAAGGCAGGGGTATGCCTGGTTGGGGGTGGGTGGGAGGGATTGCCTGGTTGTGGCAGGCGGGTGGGTGGGCGGGTCAGGGAGGAGTGGCTTGCACCACTCTGAGTGCCCTGACTGCTTGGTCGACCCTGAGGCCGACCAAAGCAGTCATGCGCACTCTACATTTTCTCTATGTAGGCTGCATGCAGCCTACATAGAGAAAATGGCCTCCGTACAGGTGCCCAGCTGGGCACCGTCTGGGACTCTGCACCAATCACAACGCTGCCATTGCAGCGTGGTGATTGGCTTGGGGGGGTTAGGGGGAGGGAGGATGCATGCTTCCTTCCAGTTCCAGGAAACCCCGGTGGGACCGTCACCCGGCCAGGAACGGAGGCGGCGCGGGACCGGTAAGGTAAGTTTTTAATATTTTTTTCAACCCCCTGCGGGATCCCCCTGCGCTAACCGACTCCCCCAGCGTGAACCCCCTCCCCTCCTGCGAATCATGCGAGCCGTGACTGGTTAGTACTGAATGATTAAATTAATACACCCGTTCCACTCAGACAACGGCAGTATAACCAAATCCCTTGGGATGGGCTGGGTGTAAAGGGACTGACCCTCTCCCCATCCTCAAACACACAAAGAGAGGAGCGTGTTTGAAAGACATGCCTCTGCGCACACAAAACAACACCCAGAATTTAAAAAAAAACAACAACAAAATGCCTGATGCACTTTTCCTTGCCATGAGTGCACGTGTAATGCTAAAAGGTGATGCAGTGCCGTTCAGTACAGGTGTGTGCAGACACCCGGCAGAGGTATTTACAGCCAGATGCAACCTCAGATACAGCCTGGCAGATTTCATGTCATAATGGTGTTTTTCAAAGACTTAATTTGTGGTAACTCGTCAGCTTGGTCTTAATATTATTGACACTCTAATTTTTGGCATTATCTTTCATTGTAGTAAATGCGCTGATTGTTTATATTCTATGGTAGGTGCATTGGTGGTATTTATATGGCACGTCACACCCATGAAGAGGCACCAGGTGCATTTGCGAATGGTACCATGCTACTCCGTGGCCATGCCTGGATGGAGGACTCTGGACTCTGAGGTGGGCTGTACCGTAAGTCTGCTGATGTGCGTGAGGAAAAGCACTGTGGGTACAACGTGTGTTTTTTTTTTCACCCTGGCATACAGTGAAGAAAGAGGAGTTCTGAAATAGGAATCTCCGGCTCGGATTCCGAGTTGGTAGCTGTTTTTCCTGCCCTGCACAAACTCCTGTTTGCAAAGGGGACGGAATTCTGAGGTAGGTGGTATTTAACAGACCTGGCAATCACTGGGTGCATTAAATACTTCACCTTTCGCTAAATTTCTTCAGGCAAAGTCTGCTGGAATTGGTTATTTAGATTTTAAATGTAAGTAACTACTCAAAGGCTGCCTGCTTCTTGGAAAAACACATCTACAGTATTTTTAGAAAAACGTTTTGAGTGGAGGGAACACCAACTTCCAAATTTACATTATTCCAAAGGTGATAAAAGGAGTGCCATTGAGTTGGCTAACAATCAGCATTGAAGGGCATACCGTGGGAGACTAACTCTTATTTGCTTTGCGGAGATACAAATGACCGGGGATCAGAACAAATGGTTTGACTTAAACCTGCATTGGATATTAGCGGATACACAGGGAAAATTGTTTACTGCCCTTATCCGTGTCTGGCAAAACAGCAAGGCGATGAACATAGAAGAGAGATGTACAGGGCTGTGCTGCTGCTTGCCAGGGAAATAGCAAGGCAATGAACAGAACAGAGAGAGATATGCAGGGCCTTGCTTCTGTTTGATAGGGACATAGCAAGGCGATGAACATAGAAGAGAGACATACAAGGTTGTGCTGGTGTTTGACAGGGACATAGCAAGGCAATGAACATAGAAGGGAGATGTACAGGGGTGTGATGCTGCTTGACAGGGAAATAGCAAGGCAATTAACAATTGCTTTATTAACCTTCCTGCTTTCTCAAATTTGCTTGAAAAGGCACCTTTTGTCCGCTCTTTTTCAAAATCTTCTCAGGGGAGAACCCCACCGAACCCTCCGTAGGTTGTTCGGGCTCCTCGCTACGCTGGCTCGCTGCAGTGCAGTACAATAATTATTTTCGTCCCACCACTTTCAAATCTCACCAGCCGCCACTGCTCACTGTACTTTACTAGGGACCTACTGGTAAATCATATACGCCAATCATGGATAACCAATCACAATAACAATTTAGACAGAGAGCATATGCAATTTAGCACTGATCAGCAGGAGTAAAGTGCCCAGAGTCCTATAGCCAACAAACACAGGTCAGGAAAAAATAGGAGGAAGAAGCAAAAGGTTTGGGGATAACCTTGCAAAAAGGGCCATTTCCAATAGGTCTGATTTCTTTTTCGATGGACAAGGTATAAATCTAAGGTAAATAGGAAGGTCAAAGGTACCTCTTTTTAATAGCAAGTTAACAAGCTATCAAATCACTGAGGTGAAAGTAGCTGAACAACTGAATAACAGCAAGGTGAAGGAGTAGAACTTGGATTTCTATGGCGTCAGATGCTCAAATCTTCCTGCTTATTATTTAATTTCTGATTTAAATGTTGGACAGCAAGTACTGGAAAAACACTTTTCTGTCCTTCTGTCAGTATATATATTTTGTGCTGCTAACTGCCCCAGATTTGATATTCAAATAAGTGTGATTTTGAAGTGCATTGTGAAAGGTAGCGTGCATCACTTACTTAGACTACTAGTATTATTTGCTACTGATTCTGCTCAGGTTGCCAACTTTGATTGTTTTTCCAAGTGTACAGCAGTAGACAATATCCACAACTTTAAACATTTACACATCTCCTTACCATTGCATTAAAATAGGCATAGCCCCAAAGTCTTTGTAGATCTTGTGCATGTTCATGAGCATGCTGTATATAATACAGGCCTTGGTTCTGGCACTGTTCAAAATGTTCAGAGCCACCAGTAAAGTTCATGTACAGGGCAGCAGGAGTGCAAACTCTGTTTATGTAAACCTGCACAGTCACACAAGTATACTCACACACCTGCTTGTTGCGGTAGCAGTACAAGCTTCCTTGATATGCACAAAATTGTTACCCCCATAGGCAGGAGCAATGAAGGTGAAGTGGACAGAAGAGAGTAAGGTGGTGAGAGGGAGAGAGGGCGAGGTGTTGTGGGGGAGGTGAAACAGAGAGAGAGGAATATATTGAGGAAGAGAGAGGGAGAACAGTGAGGTGGAGTAAAGCAAGACAGTGAGTCAGAAAGACTGAGGAGGGTAAGGCAGAGAGTGATATGAGGGTGAGACAGCAAGAGAATATTGAAATGGAAAGAGAAGAGTGAGCTGAAAACAGAGGGGTAGGATGTTGAGAGAGGAGGCTGGCACACATTGAAAGGGTGATGGGGTGCAGAGATGAGAAGATAAGGCAGAAAGTGAGGAGGGTGAAGTGAGAGAAAAAACATTGTGAGGTGGAAAAAGAGAGACAGAAACCCACTGCAGAGAGAGAGGAAGATGGGGTCATGAGAAGAAAGGAAGAGACAGTGAAAAGGAAAGTGAAGTGGAGTGATAAGGGGGTGAGGTGTGTAGGAGGTCTGGGTTAAGTGTAGAAAAAGGAGGTCAAGGTGGCGAGAGAGAAGGCAGAGGTGGAAAGAAAGAAGGTGAGACAGTGAGAAAGGGGTGTGAAACGGACAAAAAAGAAGAGATAACAATTCATATCACCAGAAATACAGAATTAAAATTAGCAGGCATGATCCTAGCAGTAGGTAGAGAGTGCAGCTCATCCATACAGCATGCCAGACCCAGCTCTCAGACACTTGGACAGCATCAGACTGGGGCAAATATTTGGCCTAAGTACCAAAAAAAGTGGCCCCATTAGCAAAAAAGTGGCCCACATTAGCAAATCAGGCCACTTTTGAACTTGTAAAGGCATGCTGTATGGGTATTTTGCAAGGTAGGAGAAACTGCATGCATTTCCATTTGCTGAAGGCAAGTTTGTTGTAATATTAGGGAAATCAGTATTAAAAAACAACATACCTGGCCATAAAAGAGTCCCACAGCCTGCTAATAAGACTGGCACACACACTAATCTGCCATGACCAGCCCATCGACCACTGACTCTATGCCCCAGAGCCTAGTCTGATTCTGCACCTGGGAGAGGTTAGGCAACTTAATTTATCTTGATGGCACACCCATACTTTTTCTTGGAACTCCCAGATCCTTAATCCTGGAGCCACACCTGTTTCCAAAGACCATCAGCTGTAAGGAGAATAGAAGATGGTGTTGGCTGGTTCAAGAGAGCATTGGGGTTCCACCCATCTCTGTTGTGACCCCTTCACATAAGAGTCTTCTTCTATAAGTACAGAGAGATATAAATATACAATTAGCTCTTCCTTGACTGCCTAATCTTCACTCTGACACTGAGGACCAGCAGTCAGGCACTTTCAGTAGGTGCACTGTATGTATCTGATTGCATGCCTGATGCTGTGCTATGATGGTAATAAAGCTTAGGTACACATACCCCTTGTATTGCCACAGATCACAGGTATCCTCAATTCCCACTCTCCTCCTGGGGGCACTCAGAGAAAGCAATCTTGGGTGTTTTACTCTTCGGTGTAGGCTGCACGAGGTTGAATGTCAGTTAACAGAAGTTTCATCACTCTTTTCCATCTTGTCCTAGGATAGAGTGGAATCGGGAAACATCATCAACCACTCCCCACCCTGTGACAAATGAGAAAGAGTGAAGTTAGGAAGAGAGAAGAGAGCAAGATTCTGACTCACAGAAAACTCTTCATTCTATCATGTCAGGGAACATGCACTTTCAGTATTTATTTAATGTGTGTGACATAACAAAAGTCCAGGTCCCAGGAGTTATGAAAGGAGCTTAGAAACCTTTTCAGCCAAGAACTCTAATCTGATTGTGTCAGCCCTGTTATGTTATGTTAATTGAATTTAATATAGCACTCCAATCACCCTGGGGGCATCTCAGAACTGCACACCATAGCAAACATAGCAAAAGAGCTCATTGAAATAGGGAAGCTTTCAATAGTTTCTTACATTTGCAGTAATTCGAACAAGCATGAATGTGCACAGGGAGTCTATTCCAGTAGACGGGGTCAGGTAAGAAACAGATCACCTTCCACATCTAGACAAGCGGATGCGGGGGCAACAAGCAAGTCTATGTCCATGGATCTTAAATTTCTGGTTGGAACATACAATTTAACTTTCTTTTGGAGACAGCCAGGGCCATTGCCCCTTATCGCCTTGTATGTAAGGCAGCAGATCTTAAAGATGCTCCTTTTCTTCACTGGCAGCCTGTTAGAAATGGGATTTTTGGTAGGCTAGGGCATGTGCCAAAGCCAGGCAGAAACCACCACTCTAGTCAGGATAAGGGAGTTACACTCCTAAAATAACCCCTGCTCACCCCCTTGGTAGCTTTGCACGAGCAGTCAGGTTTATCTTAGAGGCAGTGTGTAAAGCATTTGCACATAACCAACAGTAATACAGTGTAAGCACTACAGAAGGACACCACACCAGTTTAGAAAAATATCCAATAGTTTTATATACTTAAGACAAGACCAAAAACGATAAAAATCCACAATACAGTACTTAAAAATCTTCAGTTATCAAAATGTGCTTGAAAAACAGTTCCTTGATGTCGATAGCTCCGTCCGGGGCTATCACGGCGTCGTGAACATACAAATCCAAATAGTTCTGGCTGACCGCGGCGTCGCGGGCCAGCTACGGTGTCGGGAAGACCCGCAAACAGTACCTTTTAGAAATGCAGGGCGTCGGCGACCTCTCGTTGAGCTTCCGAAAGCACGGCGTCCGCAGGCGTCGGTTCCGGAGGTCAGTGCAGGAGTCGTCGGGGCCCTCGAAGTCACACGCGTTGCAGATCAAACTCCTCTCTGTTGAAGTCAGGAGCGCTGGCGTCGGTAGGCGTCGGGTGCTGCGGTGTGAAGTGCAGCAGTGCGGTGCCCTCAGGTCGCGGTGCAAGCAGCGGCTAGGTGGCGGCATCAGATGGCGTCGTCGGTGAGACCAGGGCCGCGGTGCGAAGTGAATGCGGTGCTCGTCGTGCTGCTGGAAGGTCGTGGTGCAAGCAGCGGCGTCGTCGTTGCTGAAGTGCTGTCGTCAGCTGACGACCGGGAGCCGATGGCGCCGGCGTCGGTAGGCCAAGGCTGCGGTGTGGGATGAGGGCGGTGCGTTGTGTAACTTTACGAGCGGTGCCCTCGAACCATGGTGCAAGCAGCGATGTAGATTTCAGCATGGAGCGGTGTCGTCGGGGCTACCAAGGCGTTGTCGTGAAGCGAGGCGGTGCGGAGTGCGGTGCCTACAGGTCGCGGTGCGAGCAGCGGCTT
This sequence comes from Calotriton arnoldi, assembly GCA_963921515.1. Classification (NCBI taxonomy): domain Eukaryota; kingdom Metazoa; phylum Chordata; class Amphibia; order Caudata; family Salamandridae; genus Calotriton; species Calotriton arnoldi. Next base: position 13,325 of record CAWUFW010007125.1, read on the forward strand.
GGTGGCGGCATCAGCAGGCGTCGTCGGTGAGACCAGGGTCAAGGTGCGGCGTTGCGGCAGTGCCCTCTGCGGTGCCTTCAGGACACGGTGTCGGCAGTGGCGTCGTAGATAGCGTCGGGTTGCTTTTTCTTCTGTTGCAGCACAAAACACACAGTCCCCAGTGCTGAGGGCAGAAGAACTTGAAGTCTTTGTTGTTCCTGAGACTTCTTGAACAGGGGGCAAGCTCTACCTCAAGCCCTTGGAGGAACTCACAAAAGTAGATTGCAGAAAGTCCAGTCCTTTCACTGCCCAAGACAGAAGCAGCCACTGCAGGCCAACACAGCAAAGCACACAGCAAAGTGGTAGTTCCTCCTCACAGCTTCCCCAGCTCTTCTTCTTGGCAGTCTTCTTGGTCCAAAAGAGTTATAAAAGTCAGGGGTCTGGGCCCTAATATTTATATCCCAAAATCCTTTGATCTCTTAGGCAGAGAGTGTCTGTGCCCAGCCAGAACCAGTTCTGCCCTCTCTGGTGCGACTTCCTGGCAGGAGGTGGAGACGGCATGGTCAGAGGCAGACCAGGCCCTTTGAGGTGCAAGGAAATCTCCTCCCCCTTCCCCAATTGCAGCCCAGGTCTATTCAGCCCTTTCCTGACCCACCTAGACTATCTTGAGCCATTCCTGCTCCCCAGCCTTCTGTCATCCAAAACCCAGACAGGAAATCCACATTCCAGCAGAGGCACACGGGATGACTGAGCAAGAAAATACCTACTTTCTAAAAGTGGTATTTTTCAAACACAGAATGTAAAAATCACCTTCACTAAATGATGCATCTTTATTATGTTACCGTCTACCTGATGGTGATGGGGAGCCACTTGAAGATGTTGCAGAGTGTCTGGAAGCATGCTGAGAGGACGGTGCTGACCTGACATTTCATGGAGAGTTCACTGTCTAGGATGATGCCCAGGTTGCGTCGTGGTCTTTCGGCATGGGGGTGGGTCCGAATTCCGAAAGCCACCAGAAGTCATTCCAGAGGGCGGTGTGTTTGCCAAAGATGAGAACTTCCATCTTGTCTGTGTTGAGCTTTAGGCAGTTGCACTTCATCCATGCGTAAACGTTCTTCAAGCAGTTGTGGATGTTAGACTTCATTGAGGTGAGGTTGGCAGAACGTGAAAGGACGAGCTCTGTTATCAGCGTAGGAAATGATGTTGTTATTGTGCGATCTGACGATGTCTGTAAATGGTGTCATGTAGACGGTGAAGAGTGTTGGGCTGAGAGATGAATCTTGGGAAATGCTGCAGATGTTGTGCTTGGTTTGTGATGAGAAGGAAGGGATGCAGACTTTCTGGGTAGATCCTGTGAGAAAGGATACCATCCATCTGTGCGCATCGTCTGCTATACTGATCTAGCGTAGGCGATCAGTGAGTGTGTGGTGGGAAACAGTGCGAAGGCGGCGGAGAGGTCAAGCAGGATCAGGGCGGCTGATTCTCCTGGTGCAGATGTTGTCTGTGTATCGCGATCAGAGCTGTCTCTGTGCTATGGTTGTTTCTGGATCCTGATTGGGAGGGGTCTAGTAGGTTGTTTCTCTCCAGGTGTTCGGTGAATTGGAGGGTGAGGGCCTTCTCCAGGACTTTGGCGGGGAACAAGAGCAGGGAGATATGACGGTAGTTCTGGAGATTGTTGGGGTCTGCCAAGGGTTTCTTGAGGGGTCTGACCTTGCTGTGTTTCCAGGCATCAGGAAAGGTGGCCGTAGTTAGAGAGGGATTGATGATAGGTGTGAGTTAGCGGCTGATCTTGTTTCTTCCAAGATTGAAGAATTGGTGAGGACAGGGGTCGTTGGGTGCTCCAGAGTGGATGGAGTTCCTAACAGTGGTTGTGTTCGGTGCGCTGAGTGGTTTCCATGCTGTGAGCGGGTGGTCATCGGTGGTGGTTGATTGGAGGCTGAGGAGGTTGGAGGGTTGGGGATAGAAGTTCTTATAGATGGTTGTTATTTTGTTATGGAAGGGGTCAGCTAGGGCGTTGCAGAGTTCCAATGATGAGGAGATTGAGTTTTCAGTGGCTGACGGGCAGGTGAATTCGCTGACGATGGTGAAGAGCTCCTTCGTTTGGTTGGCGCTGGTGGTGATACAGTGGGTCATGGCCTCCCTCTTTGCCGCTTTGATCTGTTGATGGTGGTTATTGAGGGCTACTTTGAATGTGGCTCTGTTGGTATTGTTCCTGCTGGTGCACCATCTTCTTTCAAGTTGTTTGCACCTGCGTTTTGAAGTGCTGAGTTCTGGGGTGCACCAGCTATTTATGCAGCACTGGTGATCCAGTATTTGAAGTTCTGTACTGTGTGGTCTAAGTTGGTGGTGTCCTTGGGCTGTGAGGTGCTGAGTTCATCAGTCCAATATTCCTGAGACCATTATGAAAATGGGGTGACCCAGTGGTCCTGGACCTGGGTTTAATATGGTATGAAAAACAATGGTCCTAGACCTAATTTCCAAAGGATGAATTGAATCACAAACTACAATAATAATATGACAAATTATTTGCTGAGCCCAATTCCTGTTGGCTCACAGTAATTAATTACAGGCAGTTTACTGAAGTGCAACAACCACAAAAAACTTTTTTCTTTTACAAGGGTTTTATTCCATCATATTTAATGCAACAATATGTACTTTACTGTACGTGACACTGAGAGACAGGGGAAAGGTTGCTCCAGGGGAACGTGCAAGAATAGAAAAGTGCTCTAACTGTGCGAAGGGTGAATAGAATTCAGATAATGCGGTGAGAGAATTGGTTATAATAGTTCATTCATTGGACTGATGGATAATTCTCAGTCTTTGTTTCTACCTGACCACATTTTATCATTCCAAACCAATTTTCAATCGATTTTGAAATACACAATACAAATCTTGTGAGGCACGTTACAGTCAGGGACTGGTGGTCCAGGTTAGATATATATGGGCGTCGACGTTTCGACCCGTCTTGGGGCTCAAGGGGTAACTGGGGGCCTCGGCCTGCGGGTCTTCCTCAGGACGGTGGGGGCAACCTGAGTGTAGGTGTAATGTCTTGGTTATACACCTGCTGGGTAAATGAAAGGGATCAGGGTTGTGCACATAATGGACTTAATAATCTCATAATTTGGCCAATCACAACTTAGGCTTACCCGCTAATCTTCGCTGGGTTGGGGAACCTCCTGTTTTGTTAGGCGTAGTGTGCGTCCCCATCTGTAATTAAAAGGGGGGGCTAGTTGAGGGCTTATAGGTGCGCATGTCTAAAAGGCCAAACAGACACGAACAAAACCATGCTGTACTTACCCATGAGTGAAGGGTAGAGAGTACTGGCTATGGATTCCAATGCAGTCAATGGGCAATCAATGCAGGAGCTATAATTAAATTAAACCCGAATTAAAAGGTAAGGTCTGATAAAGTGAAGGATTCCTGAGGGAAAAGATCGAGGCTACTACGTGATCTTGCATTCCCTTACCTGGGCAGACAAGGTCCGGCGCGATCAATCCGCCCGAGATACTGGCAGCTATCGGGACGTTATTTGAACGTACCGCAAGCGTGAGTCTCACGCTGGAAAACGCCGCTCAACATAGAAGACAGACTCCCACCGCTAGTCGTGTGGGGGTAGGGGAAAGCCAGTTACGGCAATGCGTGAATGATAAGGCCCTTCCATAGCCGCCAGATATCTTAGTTTACTTATAATAATCCCCGTTAGAACGAGCGCTTCTAAATTAGTGCACGCTAAAGAATAAAGCTGTAGACATACACATTATGGTATGCTGTAACAGCTAGATATTAATTATTTTTTGGGGTGTTTGTGCAGAATGTCGTCCCATACCGTTGTCGAGTTAACCTAGTTAGCTGCTCATGTCTAAGTCAAGGGGCAAAGGCATTCCAAAAAACCAATGTGCATATATAGACATTTAGTGCAAACAGAATGGTGGTAGTGCCGTAACTAATATACAATTCAACACAACATATATACACTATAATACGAACAGTTTGAAGTGAATAATTATACAGTGTGAATATATGAAGATGTGTGAGCAAAGTCATATACTATATCCACGCGATGTAATATCATACAGTAACAGAGATAGATGATAATAAACAGCTACTCTCTATGTCAAGGAGCAATGGCCTGCTATCGGTTTTGGTATTAAAAATATGTAATCTTATGTAACATATTTACACTTTTTACACTATATAACAAATACAAAAGCAGGCAGTCGATCAAAAGTGAATAATTATACAGTGTGGCTAAAATTGTATCTGTGATAGGTGTGAGAAGTTGGCCTGGCATATGCTGTCCACTAATTATAGTGGGCACCTTGCACCAGTCCAAATCGACTCTTATGGTAGGTAGGTCAAAGACAACCTTATTGAAAGCTATCCTAGTGGTAGCTGTGGAGAGCAGCCTTCAGGCTAAGTCTTGAAGGAATGTAAAGCAGCTTGTTTTACCAGTCTATAATCTCTTGAGTGACCAAATGAAAGAGCACCACACCAGGTATATATTCAAAATATATGTATTTATTACTAAACACACCCCTCTAGTCTCTTTATGAGGCTAGAGTTCGAAGTACATAGGTTATAAGATCTTAAATCACAGTAATAGCACAAATACACGTTTGGGCCCTAGGGGCGTACCAAACCATATACCAATAAAGTGGTATGCGAACCACGACTGAACTAGACACTAGGCCTAGAGCCTCTAGAAGTGCTTGGACCACAAGGAACCACCCAAGGTAGTGACACAGGGGACCCACGGGAGACGCGTGCAGTGTAAATACACAACCGCGATACGCCGTTAACTTCTATGGAGAAAGTCGGGATCGGAAAAATAGAGGAAAGGGACACTTTAAAGAGGACTAGGACAAAACCCTTTGAGATCTAGGACTTTGAAGAGTCTCTACCCACGGGAGCACCGGAGTACTCGTGTTACCTCACCCAGGGAAGCCGGGTGCATAGGTGCCTTTCGGGGTCGGGTTTCGTCGTCGGTTCTTATGGCGATCTGCTGCAAAGTGCTGCTGGCGACCAGGAGAAAAGTGTCCGGGTGGATCCAAGAGTGGATCGGAGTTCTGAAGAACCTGAAAGCAGAGGGGACAGAGTCTGGGTCACTAGCCAGTGACCAGGGAGGTGATGGACGGATGCCCACCGATGTCGAGTGCTTCAGGTGCGTTGACGGTCGTCTCGTTTCAGCAGCCACGAGGTCCAGGAGGCGTTGTCGGCGACCAGGAGCAGGATTCAGGCTGGTACACGATGTCTGTCGAGTGCTGCGGTGTCGGCGACCAGATTGGACCCAACAAGCCTTGGCAACGGCAAGTCTCGATGTAGCTGAAGATCGTCGATGGTGCAGACCAGCAAGGTCTGGGGAACTCACCCAGCAAGGGTAAGTGAGGGCAGGCCTGGAGCAACCAGACTGCCAAGTAAAGAAAAGATTGGCCTTCGGTAAGGGCTACTAGCCAACGGGCTAGCGACCGCGAAGGAGCCTCGTGACGCCGCACGTGGAGCTGGCTTACAGGACACTCGTGGAGTGGGGGCCAGTGATCTTCGGTGCAGGTGGTGCTGGAGGCTAGGGCTACTCGGAGCCCAAAGCACGACTTCTTGGGAGACCCAGAAGATGGTGCACTTGCAAATGTGCTCGGTGTCCAGGGGTCACGGTCTCAAGTCACCCACGATAGCCACGGGCCTCAGCTTTGCTGGGGACTCAGGGTAGCCTCGGGGAAGTCTGAGAATCCACCTCTGGTGATGCGATGACTTCGGCGTCCGACGGGAGCTTCAGTGATGCGAACCGGACAGATGCTTCTTTGGTGCCTGCCAAGCAGGGGAGTCACTCCTTGACCCCAAGGGAGATTCTTCAGTCCTCTAATCTTGTCGTAGAGCGTCGAAGGTCCAGGATTCCGTGTCAGAGTTTCGTCCAGGTATAATCTAAAGTCCTAAGGACTGGGTTCCTACCTTTATTCCAAAAATAGGGGATGGACTACTCTGTGGCCCCACCTATGGGTGGGTCAGGGCAGAGGGGTGGCTACACCCCTTTCCCTTTGTCCAGTTCGCGCCAAAGCAGGGGCTGCAAGCCCCTGATCCGGTTTGAACTGGGGTATGCACAGGGACACCAAATGTGCCCCCAGTGCAGGACTTCAAAGCACCCGAAAGTGCTCCCGCCCAGCCCCAATACACTTTGTCCTGTCTGGGGAGGTGGTCACACCTCCCTGGGACAGGAAACCTATTGTCCAGGCCTCCCCTGCCGGAGTTTCGTCCAGCAGCAGGAGGCCAGACTCGTGTCTGTGGCAGTAGCATCCATTTTGTGATGCCAGGCTCTGGAAAGAAGTTACCGGACTCGTCAGAGTTAACATGCCTTTCCCTCTAGAAGGGTGGAATGCTACCCCCGCCGCCAGAATTGGCGGGGGTAGTATTCCAAGATGTTTGACACCAAACACGACATGTTTCGGTGCAGCCATTCCATAGTTAGCATTTTACCGCGAGGATATAAGGCGTTTAAGAGTATATGGTCAGGTTGCACTACAAACAGCATCAGAGATGGTCTCCGAACGCTGCAGAGGGGCCCTGCTCATGCAGGGGCACCCTCTCACATAGAAACCATGCACTCTGCCTTTAGGATTGATAAGGCCTGCCTTAGGAGTGACTTATAGGTTTATATGTGTGTATGCATTTAGTGATATAGGTAACCTATACCACAGCAAGGGGTGCATGCACCACCTTACCCAGGCTGCAGTAGCAGACCTGTGGTGTCAGTTTGGATGGCCTACCAGGGGTGGCATAATATATGCTGCAGCCCCTGGCAGGCCTCTGAGGTACCTATGCCCTTGGTACATAGTATACCATATACTAGGGACTTACAAGGGCACTCCAGATCCCAATCAGAGATGTGCCTAAGGCACATGGATACCCTTTTAAAGAGGAAACAGCTAGGCTGGGGTTCTGAATAGCAGGGCCCCAGCCAGACTAATGTCGAAAACCAGTGAAGTATCAGCAAAAAGTGGGGGTACCCCTGTGAAGCAGATCCTACTCTCCTACACAACCCCCCAAACGTAGGAACATTAAACTAACCTTGCCCAGTTAAGTCTTCATGTTCTAAGTGGAAATACCTAGAGAGTCCATCTGCATTCGCATGGTTACTCCCAGGCCTATGTTCCACTGTAAAGTCCATCCCCTGTAGGGAAATGGACCACCTAAGCAGTTTGGGGTTTTCACCCTTCATTTGTTTTAGCCATAAGAGGGGCTTATGGTCTGTCTGAACCAGGAAGTGTGTACCAAACAAGTATGGCCTCAACTTCTTCAGAGCCCAGACCACAGCAAAGGCCTCCCTCTCTATGGCTGACCAACGTTTCTCTCTAGGGGTCAGCCTTCTGCTAATAAAAGCTACTGGCTGATCCTGACCTTCTTCATTCAATTGTGACAGTACAGCCCCTACCCCCAATTCAGATGCATCAGTTTGAACAATGAACTTCTTGGAGTAATCAGGACTCTGCAGAATTGGAGCAGTGCACATGGCCTGCTTGAGGTCATCAAATGCCTTTTGACAGCTAACTGTCCACTGAACCTTTTTGGGCATTTTCTTAGAAGTTAAGTCATTCAAGGGTGTCACTATTGATCCATACCCCTTGACAAATCTCCTATAGTACCCAGTCAGGCCTAAGAAGGCTCTCACCTGAGTCTGGGTAGTCGGAGCAGTCCAGTCCATGATGGTCTGGATCTTGCTCTGCAAAGGTTGAACCTGGCCTCCACCCACAAGGTGGCCCAGGTACACAACCTGACTCTGCCCTATCTGGCACTTAGTGGCCTTGATAGTCAGGCCTGCCTTTTGCAGGGCCTGTAAAACATTCCTGAGGTGGACCAGGTGATCCTCCCAGGTGGAGCTAAAGACAGCAATATCATCTAGATAAGCTGCACTATAGGCCTCCAGTCCTGTGAGAACTGTGTTCACCAACCTCTGGAAAGTGGCAGGTGCATTTTTCAGACCAAAGGGCATCACCACAAATTGATAATGCCCACTAGGGGTTGAAAATGCTGTTTTGGGCTTTGCAGCATCAGCTAGTCTGATCTGCCAGTAGCCAGCTGTTAGGTCAAATGTGCTGAGATACTTGGCAGAGGCCAACGTATCTATGAGCTCATCTGCCCTCGGTATTGGATGGGCATCAGTCCTAGTGACTGCATTGAGGCCCCTGTAGTCTACACAAAACCTCATCTCTCTTTTCCCACCACTGGTGTGAGGTTTAGGTACTAGGACTACTGGACTAGCCCAAGGGCTATCTGAGGGCTCAATCACTCCCAATTCCAACATCTTCTGGACTTCAGTCCTGATACAGTCCCTGACATGGTCAGGTTGCCTATAAATCTTGTTTTTAATAGGCAGACTGTCCCCAGTGTCCACTTCATGAGTGCACCAGGTGGTCTGACTGGGTGTCAGAGAAAACATATGTCTAAACTGATTGAGGACTTGCCTGCAATCAGTTTGTTGCTGGGTAGTGAGGCTGCCTGCCAAGGCTACACCATCTACTGACCCATCGTCAGGGTTCTGTGAGAGCAGGTCAGGGAGTGGGTCACTCTCTTCCTCCTGCCCTTCATCAGTAGCCATGAGCAAGCCCATGTCTGCCCTGTCCACATATGGCTTAAGTCTGTTGACATGGAGAACCCTGTGGGGACTCCTGGGTGTTCCCAGGTCTACTAAGTAAGTGACCTCGCCCTTCTGCTCAACAATAGTGTGGGGTCCACTCCATTTGTCTTGGAGAGCTGCTGGGGCCACTGGCTCCAACACCCACACCTTCTGTCCTGGCTGGTAAACAGTTAGGACAGCCTTTTGGTCATGCCAGGCCTTTTGAAGTTCCTGGCTAGCCTCAAGGTTTTTGGTTGCCTTTTTCATGTACTCAGCCATCCTGGAGCGGAGACCAAGTACATAGTCCACTATATCTTGCTTTGGGGGCTTGAGAGGTAACTCCCATCCTTCCTTCACCAAGCACAGTGGACCCCTCACAGGGTGGCCAAACAGAAGTTCAAAAGGGCTGTAACCAACCCCCTTCTGAGGCACCTCCCTATATGCGAATAAAAGGCAGGGCAAGAGTATGTCCCATCTACGCCTAAGCTTTTCTGGGAGCCCTTTAATCATGCCCTTCAAGGTTTTGTTGAATCTCTCAACTAAACCATTGCATTGTGGGTGATAGGGTGTGGTGAACTTATAAGTAACTCCACACTCCTTCCACATTGCCTTTAAGTACCCAGACATGAAGTTTGCACCCCTGTCTGATACCACCTCCTTAGGAAAGCCCACTCTTGAGAAAATTCCCAGGAGGGCCCTTGCCACCACAGGTGCTGCAGTGGTCCTAAGGGGTATAGCCTCTGGATACCTGGTGGCATGATCCACTACCACCAGTATAAATCTGTGCCCAGATGCTGTTTGGGGATCCATGGGACCAACAATGTCAATCCCTACCCTCTCAAAGGGCACCCCCACCACAGGTAGTGGTATCAGGGGGCCTTTGTAGTGCCACCTGCTTTGCCACTGGCTTGGCAGGTTACACAGGAGCGACAAAACTCCTTACTGTCTTCAGACATGTGGGGCCAGTGAAAGTGAGGGACAATTCTGTCCCAAGTCTTGTTCTGGCCCAGGTGTCCTGCTAAGGGAATATCATGGGCTAGGGTCAATAGGAAGCCCCTGAACTTCAAAGGTATTACCAACCTCCTGGTAGCACCAGGCTTGGGGTCTCTACTCTCTGAGTACAGGAGTCCATCATCCCAATACACTGTATGGGGACCACTAGCTTTCCCAGCAGCCTCAGCAGCAGCTTGCTGTCTGAGGGGTTCAAGGGAGGGGCAGCTCTGCTGCTCCTGGCTCAGATCTGCCCTAGAAGGTCCCCCTGTCCCCAAGAACTCAACCTGGTCAGGCTCAAGTTCCTCTGGGACAGTTCCTTCTTCAGGGCTGAGATCATCCCCCTCAAGGGACTGATCTTCCTCCTGAGCCAAGGGGAAGGCACTGCCTTAACCCTACTACTCCTCCTCTTGGAAGGCACTTGGTCCATTCTTTCAGAATCCAAGGCCTGTTCAGTTTTAGACAGTTTAGCTTGTGACCTGGTCACAGCAAACACATCTGCAGGGATCCCCAGCATTTCTGCATGGGTCCTGAGCTCCACTTCTGCCCAAGCAGAAGTCTCTAAGTCATTGCCAAGCAAGCATTCGACTGGTAGGTTTGCACTTACCACAACCTTCTTAAGGCCAGTTACCCCTCCCCAGGAGAAGTTAACAACTGCCAGAGTATGGTCTGTTCTGACATTGCTAGCATTGGTCACTTGGTACATTTCACCAAGTATAACTTGCCCAGGTAGCACAAGGTCTTGTGTCACCATTGTGACACTTGCCCCTGTGTCCCTAAATGCCAAAGCCTCTCGTCCATTGATTAAAGGCTGTTGTCTGTACTTGCCCAGATTACTGGGACTCACAGTGGAGGTCACATCCAGGCCTCCATCACAGACTAACACAGCCTGAGTCAGCTCCCTGACTAAGTCAGAGCCCAACTCAGTTCCCAGGGTGAACCCTACTAAACCCTTTGCTGGAGCACTTCCACCAACTGTACTAGGGGGAACAGGTGCCTTAGGGGCATTGGTGGGTGCTGGACTGGAGTCTTTGGACTTGGTGCAATCACTGGTCCAGTGGGTCTTTTGCTTACAGACCTTGCACCATGGTTTTCTTTGGCCTTTACCCTTGGTAGACTGGGAATCCCCACCAGAAGAAGATTTTTGGGGGCCTGATGAAGACTTTTGATCTTTACCCTTCTCCCCACCCTTGTCAGAGTTCTTAGCATCTTGCTTCTTGGTTTCCCCACCTTGGTTCTGTACCTTCTGCTTCACCCTGGTTCTGACCCATTTGTCTGCCTTCTTTCCCAATTCTTGGGGAGAGGTCAGATCAGAGTCAACCAGGTACTGATGCAACAGCTGGTTTTGACAGTTATTAAGAATCTGCTCCCTCATTATCAGATTATACAATCCTGAGAAGTCACACACCTTACTGCCCATCAACCAGCCTTCCAGAGCCTTGGCAGAACAATCCACATAGTCTACCCAGTCTTGAGTCTGTGCTTTTTGGGTGTCTCTGAACTTCAACCTGTACTGTTCAGTGGTTAGGCCAAACCCATCAATAAGAGCACTCTTCAAGACCTTGTAATTGTCAGCATCCTCCTCTCTAACAGTGAGGAGCTTGTCTCTACCTTTGTCAGCAAAGGAGAGCCACAAGATTGCTGCCCACTGCTCCTGAGGGACCTTCTGTACCTTACAGGCCCTCTCTAAAGCAGTTATCCATTTGTGGATATCATCCCCACTCTGGTAGGGAGGGACAATCTTGCTCAGGTTCCTATGGTCATAGGACCTTTCCCTATCTCTAGGGATATGGCTGCCACCATGGGACTCTAGTCCCAACTTTCTTCTCTCTTTAAGGAGATCTAGGGACTCTCTATCTAAAGCCAATTGCTTCTTCCTGATCTCCAGTTGAGTTTCCTCATACTGGACCAGTCTCTTTCTTCTCTCATGAGAGGATTCCCTCCTGTGAGAAGAAACAGAGCTCCCTACTGAGGTGCCAGAGTGGTTAGACTCCTGAGAAGGAGACCTAGACTTTCTGAGCACACTCATAATCCTTCCTGGGGGGACAAAGGTGTGGTTCTCTAGATCCTCATCTTCATCTTCCCCAGAAGGGATTGGGTTTTCCAGGTCAGGGTCATTGTCACCCTCCTGGTCAGTTTCAGAGGGGGCTGGGGGTAGTAGTACCCCTGGTCCCTTCCTCATCTGCTGGCCCACCCTCTGCTCCTACCCCTTCAGTCTCTGAGGACTTACTAAGATCATAAGCCACCAACAACTCCTGGAGGTGTTGGGTGGTGGGACTTTGGCCTGTCCTTAATTTCCTCACGTTACACAAAGCTCTCAGTTCCAAGAATGGGAGTGTGTCATACTTGGAGGGGGAAGCTCAATGGCTTCCTGCAGGGCATCTCTAGATCCTGCTTTTAAAGACATTACTAGTGTGGTGTGGTGTATGCACTACCTACTCTAGTGTGGCCTACTAAACTCTCTTGAGTTGTAGAAAGGGTTGTGCTATCCCTTAACACACAACTCTAAGTTCAGTAGAACTTACTGATATTCTAAGCTTAAATTATATGTACCTTAGGTACCTTTAGTGGTTTTCAGTTGATCAATTCAATTGAGATTATCTGGTAAAACAATAGCAAGCTGGAATCCCACACGCTGCACACCAATGTGAGAAGTTGGCCTGGCATATGCTGTCCACTAATTATAGTGGGCACCTTGCACCAGTCCAAATCGACTCTTATGGTAGGTAGGTCAAAGACAACCTTATTGAAAGCTATCCTAGTGGTAGCTGTGGAGAGCAGCCTTCAGGCTAAGTCTTGAAGGAATGTAAAGCAGCTTGTTTTACCAGTCTATAATCTCTTGAGTGACCAAATGAAAGAGCACCACACCAGGTATATATTCAAAATATATGTATTTATTACTAAACACACCCCTCTAGTCTCTTTATGAGGCTAGAGTTCGAAATACATAGGTTATAAGATCTTAAATCACAGTAATAGCACAAATACACGTTTGGGCCCTAGGGGCGTACCAAACCATATACCAATAAAGTGGTATGCGAACCACGACTGAACTAGACACTAGGCCTAGAGCCTCTAGAAGTGCTTGGACCACAAGGAACCACCCAAGGTAGTGACACAGGGGACCCACGGGAGACGCGTGCAGTGTAAATACACAACCGCGATACGCCGTTAACTTCTATGGAGAAAGTCGGGATCGGAAAAATAGAGGAAAGGGACACTTTAAAGAGGACTAGGACAAAACCCTTTGAGATCTAGGACTTTGAAGAGTCTCTACCCACGGGAGCACCGGAGTACTCGTGTTACCTCACCCAGGGAAGCCGGGTGCATAGGTGCCTTTCGGGGTCGGGTTTCGTCGTCGGTTCTTATGGCGATCTGCTGCAAAGTGCTGCTGGCGACCAGGAGAAAAGTGTCCGGGTGGATCCAAGAGTGGATCGGAGTTCTGAAGAACCTGAAAGCAGAGGGGACAGAGTCTGGGTCACTAGCCAGTGACCAGGGAGGTGATGGACGGATGCCCACCGATGTCGAGTGCTTCAGGTGCGTTGACGGTCGTCTCGTTTCAGCAGCCACGAGGTCCAGGAGGCGTTGTCGGCGACCAGGAGCAGGATTCAGGCTGGTACACGATGTCTGTCGAGTGCTGCGGTGTCGGCGACCAGATTGGACCCAACAAGCCTTGGCAACGGCAAGTCTCGATGTAGCTGAAGATCGTCGATGGTGCAGACCAGCAAGGTCTGGGGAACTCACCCAGCAAGGGTAAGTGAGGGCAGGCCTGGAGCAACCAGACTGCCAAGTAAAGAAAAGATTGGCCTTCGGTAAGGGCTACTAGCCAACGGGCTAGCGACCGCGAAGGAGCCTCGTGACGCCGCACGTGGAGCTGGCTTACAGGACACTCGTGGAGTGGGGGCCAGTGATCTTCGGTGCAGGTGGTGCTGGAGGCTAGGGCTACTCGGAGCCCAAAGCACGACTTCTTGGGAGACCCAGAAGATGGTGCACTTGCAAATGTGCTCGGTGTCCAGGGGTCACGGTCTCAAGTCACCCACGATAGCCACGGGCCTCAGCTTTGCTGGGGACTCAGGGTAGCCTCGGGGAAGTCTGAGAATCCACCTCTGGTGATGCGATGACTTCGGCGTCCGACGGGAGCTTCAGTGATGCGAACCGGACAGATGCTTCTTTGGTGCCTGCCAAGCAGGGGAGTCACTCCTTGACCCCAAGGGAGATTCTTCAGTCCTCTAATCTTGTCGTAGAGCGTCGAAGGTCCAGGATTCCGTGTCAGAGTTTCGTCCAGGTATAATCTAAAGTCCTAAGGACTGGGTTCCTACCTTTATTCCAAAAATAGGGGATGGACTACTCTGTGGCCCCACCTATGGGTGGGTCAGGGCAGAGGGGTGGCTACACCCCTTTCCCTTTGTCCAGTTCGCGCCAAAGCAGGGGCTGCAAGCCCCTGATCCGGTTTGAACTGGGGTATGCACAGGGACACCAAATGTGCCCCCAGTGCAGGACTTCAAAGCACCCGAAAGTGCTCCCGCCCAGCCCCAATACACTTTGTCCTGTCTGGGGAGGTGGTCACACCTCCCTGGGACAGGAAACCTATTGTCCAGGCCTCCCCTGCCGGAGTTTCGTCCAGCAGCAGGAGGCCAGACTCGTGTCTGTGGCAGTAGCATCCATTTTGTGATGCCAGGCTCTGGAAAGAAGTTACCGGACTCGTCAGAGTTAACATGCCTTTCCCTCTAGAAGGGTGGAATGCTACCCCCGCCGCCAGAATTGGCGGGGGGTAGTATTCCAAGATGTTTGACACCAAACACGACATGTTTTGGTGCAGCCATTCCATAGTTAGCATTTTACCGCGAGGATATAATGCGTTTAAGAGTATATGGTCAGGCTGCACTACAAACAGCATCAGAGATGGTCTCCGAACGCTGCAGAGGGGCCCTGCTCATGCAGGGGCACCCTCTCACATAGAAACCATGCACTCTGCCTTTAGGATTGATAAGGCCTGCCTTAGGAGTGACTTATAGGTTTATATGTGTGTATGCATTTAGTGATATAGGTAACCTATACCACAGCAAGGGGTGCATGCACCACCTTACCCAGGCTGCAGTAGCAGACCTGTGGTGTCAGTTTGGATGGCCTACCAGGGGTGGCATAATATATGCTGCAGCCCCTGGCAGGCCTCTGAGGTACCTATGCCCTTGGTACATAGTATACCATATACTAGGGACTTACAAGGGCACTCCAGATCCCAATCAGAGATGTGCCTAAGGCACATGGATACCCTTTTAAAGAGGAAACAGCTAGGCTGGGGTTCTGAATAGCAGGGCCCCAGCCAGACTAATGTCGAAAACCAGTGAAGTATCAGCAAAAAGTGGGAGTACCCCTGTGAAGCAGATCCTACTCTCCTACAATAGGGAGCAGCACATTAGGCAGCAATACTTGATCAGTGGTGGTTAAATTAACTATTATTCAGTACAGATACTTGCTTGCTAATCTCCTCATATTCATCAAGCCCCGTGCTATGGTGTCAAACAAATGTATGAACCTACATTCACGGATGCTTAAGACATTGTTCAGATTACCTCCTCTGGGATTGGGTTTAACCTTTTCAATGACCCACCACTTGAGACTTTCCGGTGTATGTCCAAATGTGGTGAAATGATCCACGAGTGGTGCACCCTGCGTCTTACATCGTATGCTGCTGCAATGTTTTAAGATGCGACATTTGACTTTTTGAATGGTCTGGCCTATGTACATGAAGTCGCAAGGACAAGTAATGGCATAGATGACTCCAACGGAGTTACAGTTGCTATGGTCCTGCAGTACATGTGTGCGATCATTGTGTGTGAATTGCATTATTTCTTGTAACATAGGGCAGGCCTTACAGTGGCCACACTTGAAGTGGCCTTTAACTGGGGGTATGCCCCATAGTGCCGTTTGGCGTGGGATGTTGGGTGATGGTAGCAGGGATTTCACGATATGGTCTCTCACGTTCTTGCCCTTTTTAATAGCGTGTAGAGGTGGTGGTATATTGCCCAATTCGTCCGAGATCAAATGCCAGTGCTGGTTGATGATCTTTTTTATGGCGTGGCTCTTGGTTGAGAAAGTAGTTGCGCATACTATGCGCTCCTCATTCTCATTTCTCCTCTGTCTGGGTTCAAGGAGGAATTCCCTGTGGTTGTGCCATGCACGTTTTTGGGCTTTTTTGAGGAGTCTGGGGGGGTATCCTCTCTCAATTAAGCGTGACATTAGGCCTGCAGATTCATCAAAGTAATCCTCTTTCTTCGAGCAATTACGACGCAACCTCAAGAACTGCCCAAAGGGTAGGTTATCCCTGAGGTTGCGTGTTGAATGAATTGAGTCTCTGTTAAATTCCTGATCAGCACATCATCTATATAGCGGCGCCACAGTTCTACACACTCAATAAAAGTAGTTTTTGCTCATGGCGATCGTCAGAAGTTCAATAAGGAACTCTGTGGGTACTTTGTGTGGTGCTGGCCGGTTGTTCAATACTGATTCAATGCACCCTCAGTATAAACAGCAAACTGCAGGCCAGCCCTAGACACACTTGGGCAGTACTTCTCCTTTAGTCTCTTCAGCTGATCTTCTTTGGCAGGGATTCTTCTTGATTCCAAAAGTAGTCTAAAGTTCAGGGGTTTCAGCTCTAGTATTTATACCCCAAAAGTCTTTGTTCTCCATGTGTGAGGGCTCCTGGACCCAGTCCAAACCAGTTCAGGGTGCATTCTGCCAGGGCACCTCTCCTTCCTTTGTGAGTGTGGGCCAGGATCATCAGACACACCGCAGGAGGTGGAACCAGCATTTTGGAAGGCAGGCACAGCCCTATTCAGACCCAGGTGCCACTCCTCCCACCACTCTACATGTAGATAGGTCTATTCAACCTAGTGCTGACTCACTCAGCCTCCTGCAGCCACCCCCAGCCCCTGTCACTCACAAACCAGACAGTCGATTCACAAACAGGCAGAGGCACACAGAAAGGTTGAACAAGAAAATAGCCACTTTCTAAAAGTGCCATTTCCAAACTTAGAATGTAAAAACCATCTTCACTAAAAGATGTGTAATTAAATTCTGAGTTCAGCGGTACCAGATTCCAACTTTCTATCTTGCTGCTATGGGAAGATATGCAGGTAACCATGTTACATAGCATTCCCCATGTACTCCTATGGGCAAGATAGCCTTTCAATAGTGAAAAACGAAATTGGAAGTATTTCACTATCAGGACATGTTACCCACACTAGTACATGTCCTACCTTTCACATACACTGCACCCTGCCCAGGGGGGTACCATGGGCCTACTATAGGGGTGTCCAATGTGTAAGAAAAGGGAAGGCTTAGGCCTGGCAAGTGTGTACACTGGCCAGGACAACATGGCAGTTCACAAACTGCGCACAGGCACTGCAGTGGCAGGCCTGAGACACCATCTTAGGGCTACTCCTGTCAGTGGCACAATCAGTGCTGCAGGCCCACTAGTAGCATTTGAGTCACCAGCCCTGGCACACTTAGTGCACTTTACTAGGGACTTATTGGTAAAGCAAATATACCAATCATGGATAGCCAATCACAATAACAATTTAACCAGGGAGCACTTGCACTTTGGCACTGATCAGCAGTGGCAAAGTGCCCAAAGCATCTAAACCAGCAAAAACGAATTCCAGCACAGTGTCAAAAATACAGGAGGTAGAGGCAAAAGTCAGGGGAAACCACGCCAAGGATGCCAGGTCTAACAAGTCCCATCAATTGATACTGACCACTTATGACATTCAGCCTTATCTTAAAAATATTGAATGTTTACAGGACAGATTCATCCTCACTCCTTTTAGGTTTGGTATCTTTCACCGACTACTAACCTCCCCACTAATGAATGACTGGTCGAAAATGCTAAGTAAATGTCCTTGTGACGAAGTGTCAGCACAGTCTGCAATACACGCAGTCCTTGTCTGAAAATGTTATGTACTACAAAGAAAGAGGTGGATCCTGCCACTATTAAGGGATCTTGTTTTTTCAGACAATGCTGTCCTACATTTTTATTTCTGCAATTCTAAATAATGAAGATTTTACCAGATCTATTGCATACTTTTTAAGGAATGTAACCAAATGCAGAAAAACTATTATATTATAAACTTTTAACAATGATTGTTTTTAGGCGCTATAAAAGATCGGTACCCTGTCAAGATAATTCGTATAACAACAATGTAAATATACATTTTTTTATTGACTGTGAAATATTAACAATGAATACAAATGATTTTATTGTATGTGCTTTTATGATTTTCTGTAAGAAATCTAATAAAGCTTAATGAATTGAATTGATTCTGTTGCTAGACATGAAGGTGGAGTCCAGCGTGTGTCCTGCTTTGTGCTTGGGGTCAGTGACTAGCTGCTTGAGGCTAATGTCCAGTCTTTCCAGGTCGGTGGAGTTGGTGTTGGTGGAGTCTTCTAGGTGGAAGTTGAGGTCTCCCACGAAGATGTAGTGTTCAGATTTGATGGTGAGCGGGGAGATTAATTCAGCGATGGCATTGCTGAGTTCGGTGCGTGGTCCTGGCAGTCTGTACATGAGGGTGCCTTTGATGGTAGTGTTATTGTCGGTGCAGATCTAGAAGTTCATGTGTACCATGATTGGCGTGATTTGTCATTGGTGATGGTGCAGGTGATTGATTCCTGGTGTATGATGGCAATGCCGCCTCGTTGTCTATCGGTGTGTCGCAGCGTTTTATCTTGAAGCCGATGGGTGTTGCCGTGGCGATGTCCTGGGTCACTGCTGAGGTGAGCCAGGACTCTGTGATGAAGTTTATGACCAGTTTTCGGTGTTGTGTTTGCACAGAGATCTGGAGTTGAACAGGAGGCATCAGAGTTGATCTGGTGGTGTCTTGGCTGGCGCGGATGGCATTGTGCTGGTTCCCTGCTGGGGTGATCGGTCCTGGAGTGGAGGTGAAGTGGCAGTGGAGACAAGTGAACGGCATGCTGTGAAGCGTGGAGGTGCAAGGCAGCAGTTTTTGTGCCCTTGGTCTAGGGTATGAAGCTCGCCGGAGGAGTATCTGTGGGAGTCTGGAGGGTAGGGTTCCTGGAGCTGGGCATGGTCCAGGCACTGACGGGAGCAGACGGGCTTGCCTTTAGTGCACCTTTGATGCGCCGGCAGTGCAGACGCGCTGTGCCCTCCATTGACATGAGCATATCTCGACTGTCTTCATGAACCTTGACTGGCCTCCTGTCAAACAGAGAGATTTTTTTTTAAAACAACTTGTATTATTTACACATTCATTCATGACCAGCCTGAACCCTTTGTAGTAAGCAGAATAATAGATATGTTCCCACTTAAGCTTTCAGATCCTATCTTACCAACCAGTTGAATATACCTAAGTTCAAGAGAAAGATAGCAGAGGGCAGAAGCTTCTCTGTCCTGGCCCTCCTCTTATGGAACTTTCTCCCTTCCTTGGTCAGGCTGGAACCCAGCTTCCAGACGTTCAGGAAAATTTTCAACACCTGACTTTTTAAGCAAGCTTTTGATTGACCTGAGCCCTCCCTCCTCCTCATTGTACTCTACATGTTTTCCTAACATAGGAAAAAGGTAGAGAACAAGCACACATGCATAAAGATATGCGCACACACACATATAAATCAGATAGAATGGAATAGGCTTTCAAATTGCTTAATTCCTAGTTTTCAAACTTGGTCAGGAAACATTCAATGTATTAAGAGTGGAGAAGACAAAACAGCACTTAATTTGAGCCAGTGGTTTCCAATGCTCAGCACCAACACTTAATTACTAGCACCAACATTTGGACATCTGCTCATTTGAAAATGAGCAGAAAAACAGTTGTTTATTAATTCACTACACGTTTAAAACAACTAATACCTGCCACCCAAACCATTCTTAAAGCTCGGGGGCATCGAACAGTCTGAATTGTCACTTGTAGCAGTGAGATGGTTAGTAGTTGTGTAAGTTCTGTCATTGGCAGCGCTGGCAGTGGCAATGTGTGGTGCAAACTGTGTTGGCCTCATCACGAGGGCCCCTGCACTAATTGTTTTTACAAATTAAGCACTGGGCTGATCAGAATACAATGTTTGATACACACGCACAACGTGTCAGCAGTGGTTATTTTCTATACTGGTGTGTGGTGAGAAAAACTGGTTTTCGAGTGGGTTTTTGATGAGCAGCAGTTCATGCTTATGCAGATCCATTAATTGAAAATAGACACATTTGCATGCAGAATTGCTGATGACCTGGCAAAACCTCTTGCTAGGAGCACACACCTCTCAGGAGGGCCATATTAATGTTTTAACCAGAAATTAATTCAAATATTTAATGGTGTACTTTCAGAAAAGTGCATTAAAACTGTGGTTTTGGGCTAATTTCTCAGATAAATTATTCAGTAAAGTTCACCATTTTGGCCCCTCTAAAAAATAAAATCTAGGAGTTGAACCTCAGGAGCACTCCTTGGGAGGATGTGTTCATCCATGGTGCAATTCCATGCATAGACTTAAGCACCACCACTGTTTGCAATCACCGCCTGCCATTGGTATGAGACCTTGGTTTTCAACAGGTGCATTATCACATCCACACTGCATGGACCATCACCATACTTACACTCACAACTAGGAGCCTCTGCTTGGTGTACTCAAGGCTCTCAACTGAGTTGTGTTGGACCTCCTAGCATTTGCTGCCACCGACTTTGTTATTGAATTCATTTTAAAGGAGTGAGCTACTTTTAGTTATGGAATGACACGTCATTTGTTTTTGTGTTTACATTTTTTATTCGGTTATTAATTATACTAACAACCTTTCCTCACGGGGGCGATACAGCGCTCTCCACTGCACGCTAAATATATTTCTCAGAGAATACTGTTTTTTTATTACATTTATTTCAAAGTGCACTTTACAATGAATGTCATATTCAGCATTGCAACATGATATTTGGAGCCCGTGTGTTTGTCTTTCCACCGCCCACACTGTCAGCCTGCAGACCTCGCCAGGGGACTTCTATCCCCATAATCACACGCGCCGGGGAAGCGCCAACGCTTCACTTTCGCGCCAGGAGGTGCTGAAAAGAGGGTGTGGGCTCCCGCAGCGCGGGAGCCCGTGTGTTAGTTTTTCCACCGCCCGCACTGTCAGCCTGCAGACCTCACCAGGGGACTTCTATCCCCATAAGCACACATGCCGGGGAGGCGCCAACGCTTCACTTTCGCGCCAGGAGGCGCTGAAAAGAGGGCTGGGGCTCCCGCTGCGCGCGACGCGTGTGGGCGTGCCCGGGCCGCGCCCGGGCCGCGCCCGGGCCAAGGACTGGCCCATCTGTGCCTGTCCAAGCCCGGAGGAGGCTGGGCTGGGCCACCCCCTTAACAACCGGGGGAAGGGATAACAAGTCTTGGCTGAACAACTTTCAGGTACTGTGGAGTATTTGCGCTGTCTCTTAAATCATTTCATCCATAGTGGCGTTCGTGCTACTGTCTATTCTTCTTCTCACAATGAGTAAGCGCAAGGGAGTTGCGGGGACCCTGGATGTTTTCATTATTAGGGCTGAATCTATGCTTAGTCATGAAATAGAAATGACTGAGAGGCGACTCTCTACAGGTCCATTTTCTTTGCAGAGTCGTTCTTCCCTAGGCTCTACTTTCCCGGGTGATGCCTTGCAGCTTCGTTCGTCCCCCATTGCACAAGGACAGCAGCAGCAGCTATCCCCCACACCAGTTTTGGATTCACTGTCTCCGGATCCTTGTAATAGGCAAAGTATAGTCACAAGGACAGAGACCAAAACCTCTAAATCACATAATGAGGCTAAGTCAAAAGAGCCATCAGTGAAGCGAAGGAGGGGCGTGGGCTCACACAAATCCAAACAACAGAAGGGGACTTGTCACGCCAATACTAAGATAAAAGAAACCTGTACCATCAGCACTCAAACGGATGTTGTTTTTCCTGTCCCCACTAGTAGTGTCTCTGGGGGTGCTGTTCTGGACATTGCTGGGGAGACCTTGTTGGACATTGTTCTTGCACGATTTAAAGAACTATTAGACAATAACTTTGTTACACTCTGGAGGCGTTTAGAACAATTGGATACTGCAATGGCTAAAACGATTAAAATGATTGGTCAAAAAGAGTCACTGCAGATTGCTGTTGGAACTGGGGAGGGACCAGGCCTAGAAGAACCATCCACACCGCCAGGCGAGCTTAGACCGCCAGGGGAGGCCTTACATAATGTGCCAAAGGAAGCGAGCAGAAAAAATGCCCGTAACACTGAGATAGCAGCAATTACTGCTTCGCAGCTAGCTAGGTCAGACACCCTGCAGAACCAAGCTTGGAGGCTCCCCACTGGCCCCAGGGGTCTAACTACTTTAAAAGGGCCCTGTAATTCCGTCCCCCATATGGCTGACCCAAATGATAAAGAACCTGTTCAATCAGTGTCAGGGGTGGACAGGATAGGAGGGGACCCTCGGGGGGCTATTGACAAAGGTCCTGGACCTGTGATGCTTCCGACTATCAATCTACCTCCAGCTTCTATGCTATTGACCGGAGTACCCGAATTAAAAACCTGTCAGAAAGAAACACAGTTGGATCTAAGGAATAAGTGTTTATTCTGGCTTGCCAGACATGGGCAGTTTTCCTATGACCGTGCAGGAGAGATCTTATTGGTTCGTAGAGTTGGTTGGGTTGGCACGAGACCCAAGACAATGCAAGGGGATTGCATTGTTATTAACTTTAGTAACCCTCAGGCAGCTCACATCTTGGCTGGCCACTTCACTAGCCCCCAAGTGCCATCTACAGGGGTTAGGGCCTTTACTTTGGAATATTTTTATCTCCACAACCGTAACCATAATAGGCCCAAAAATAACTATGCACCAGTCAACTGGCCTTTAGACCAATCTACGGTGTCCCCATACCCCAGACCTCTCTTTTTTAATATCCCAGTAGCAAATAGGTTTGGGGCCCTAGAGGAGGTGGATTGACTTGTGTGGAATGGTGGACCTGACCCGAATAGCAGGCCTAGGTGCTTGGGCAGGGAACTAAAGGGCCCTAAAAGGGTGAAGACGACTCAAGCTCTTTCGGGTGGTGTTGGGGATGTCCTAGGGGCCTCGTTACTTGATTATCAGCAGGGAATTCAACTGTCGGCCGTGCACGACTCTCCATCTTCTGGTATAAAAACCAGCGGTGGCACCCTTAGGAAAGGCACGGAAGCCCTTCGCCTGGCCCAGTACGAGGACTCACCCAGCCCAGATCTAGATAACCATCTCCCCGTTGGTAACCCTAATTTGGATCCCAAGCTGAGGGTTCTTTCCTGGAACATCGCCGGAACTAAAAACAAACTGGACTCCCCAGATTGGGGGCTTTTTGTTGACAGTTTTGATGTTTGTATGTTTCAGGAAACCTGGGAAAGGGAAGAGGTTATGAGGATAGGGTATGCTTCCTTCAATATTCCAGCTATAAGGGGGGGGGAGAGGTAGGCCCTCTGGGGGTCTTTGTGCTTGGGTTGCTGCACACTTGAATTGTACAGTGGACCATTTGAACACCCTGTCTAATGACATCCAGTGCACCATACTTACATTCCCACCTAGCCTCAAAATTGCTTTTATTAATATCTATTCTCGCCCCGTAAGTAACTGCCAGGAATCTCAGACCTTTGAACAACTGAACACTTTTATTAGCACTGTCCCCCCGAATCTATGATTAGTTTTAGGGGGTGACTTTAATTGTCAATTTGAGCCTCTTGATGCCTCTTATGACGCTCCAACTAGTGTTGAGGATCAGCTATGGTCAATCCCCGACCCTCAAACTCACATAATTAAGGCTTGGACACCGCTGGCGCTGCAGATCAATGCAGTTACATTAACCCATTCTCTGAGAGCTTGTAATGGCCGCACTAAGTCAGATAGACCAGCAAAGCCAACCTTTAATAGATTGGGGCAATTCTCCCTGCTGGATTACATCTTAGTTGAAGCAAGGTCATGGAAGTGGGTTGCTGACTTCTCTGTCCTGCCACGGCAGGACAGCGATCATAATGCCCTGAAATTGGCGCTGCGGCTCCCAAATTTCGACAAACCCATAGATAGCTGCACCCGGTAGCTAATAATGTAATTCTGGCTAACAATAGAAGGAGAATCAGATGGGGGGCACTAAAGCAATCCCCTGATAAGATAGCAGCACTTTTATCTTTAACCATACTGCCCATTCAGGAATTGGGGACATTGCCAGGGCAAAGAATATCCCGCAATCGATTGATAGAATAGAGGCGCTGCACTTAGAATTAGCAACCAGTCTGACAAATATATTTAACCCCCGTCATATTCCAAAGCAAAGCAGGGATCCCATCTAACCTGGTACAACGGCATATGCCGCAAGGCTAAGAGAGCCCTCCTAGATGCTATCAAAAGTAATGATAGACCTCGGATTAAGCGAACGAGGCACTGTTATCGTGATTCCATCAAACAAGCTAAGAAGGATTGGGGGACAGATAGATGGGCTGCTATCAGCTTAGCCCTTTCCAATAGAGACATGAAGTCGTTTTGGTCATTAGTCTGCTCAGAAAGCAACTTAGGCCAGCCTGCTCTAGAGCCAAGCATAACTGCAGCTGCATGGAAATCGCATTTCCAAGCCCTATATTTTATGGATGAAGGTACTGACTTAGATGCTGGCAGCTCCCTATCAATCCTTGGGACATCCTCTGAAGAGGACCATGGTATCACTCTAGCTGAGGTCCATAATGCTATCAGGAAGCTCTGTCCTGGAAAAGCACCAAGTTTAGATAAGATTCCAGGGGATTTATTCAGGGCAGAACCAGAAATATGGGGACCCTACCTCTGTATTGTCTTTAATGCTATGCTGCGAGGTATGGCGATTCCGGACACCTGGTTGGGGGCTGAAATCTACCCCATTTTCAAAAAGGGCTCACCTCTCTTACCGACCAACTATAGACCGATCAGCTTGATCGATGTCACCCAGAAACTGTTTGCTAGGATTCTCCTCGATCACCTTCAGGTGTGGATGGAGGAGAGTGAAATCCTGAGTCCCTACCAGGCAGGTTTCAGGAAAAACATCTCGACTATCGACCAAATATTAAGGTTGCAGGTTCTATACTGGAAGACGGTATCAATGGAGGGTGGCAGCCTCTATTTGATATTCGTCGACCTGAAAACAGCATTTGACTTGGTTCCCAAAGATAAACTATGGGAGGTTCTCAAACACCAGGGAATCCCCCCTTATCTCTTGACATTGATCATGAGATTGCATTCGGGCAATTACGCCCAAGTTAGGTACGGGAAACTTGGGGGATTAACCCCTCGTTTAAAAGTCAATAGAGGAGTAAGGCAGGGGTGTGTGCTTGCTCCAACCCTCTTTTGCCTCTTCATCAATGCTTTGGTCACCAATTTAAAGGAGGTAGTGGACAATGATGCCCCTAAACTGGCGCATAGCAAGGTGCCAGCTGTGATGTTCGCGGATGACACCTTGCTTCTTTCTAAGTCACCCATGGGCATCCAGAGGGTTCTGGACAGCTTTGTAACCTTCTGTACAACTAGAGGGTTGGAGATTAACATGTTAAAAACCAAATTTATGGTTTTTAATCCAACCAAATCCTCCCGTCCTAATCCCTCCTTAAATGGTACCTTGTTAGAGAGGGTGACAGTTTTTGATTATCTCTGTGTCACACTGTCTGAAAAGTTTGATTGGGGCCCACAATTAGCTAAAGCTAGCCTCAAACTTGCTCAGACAGTAGCGGGAGTATTAAAAACCTACAAGACCTTTTCTTGCAAACCGGCTGCCGCGGTGGCCGAGATTTACAAAGTGCAAATTAGGAGTGCTGTAATGCATGGGGCTGAGCTTTGGCGGCATTGTCCCCGTGGTGGTCTGTCCAAAATCGAGCACAAATGTATGAGACAGATGCTGGGTCTTCCATCTAGTACCCCACTCATCCCCTTATGCATGGACCTTGGTATTAGACCCATAGCAGAGGAGATAGGTCTTCGACCATTAACATTCTGGCGCAGATTGTGGGTGACCCCGGAACTCGCAGGCTTTCGGATGAAATTAAAGGAGATTTTAGGCTCTCCGGGAGTGGGTAATCTGCCTTGGTTCACACATATTAGGGACACGTCACAGGCTAGGTCTCCCAAACCTATGGAGTAACCCGGAAGTAGCATGTCAGCCCATTTCACGTCTCACACTAGCCAGAGCTTATAGATTGCTCAAACTAGCCGACATCCAGGGGAACACTCTATTAGGTCATTTAACAGTCGACTTTCTTAACATCAAAGCTGAGCACCACTTTGAGCACTTTTTGGATACCATTCACCCCTTTCTGGCAAGGAAACTCTATTTCCAGTTCAGAATAGGGACTCTTCCGCTTCGTGCCTTTACCAACAAGTGGTGAAAATCCTCCCCCTTGGGGTGTCCTGCATGTAACTGTACTGATGAGACTGATATCCATGTTTTTTTTTGTCCTGGGTACAAAGCAGCTAGACGGCGATGGCTAGTCCCACTTTGCAGGAATCTGGGGTGTAGGCAGTATGTTGAGGCATTCAGATTATTGCGAACGGACTCTTACCCTCCAATAGTTTTTGCAGTTTCCCGCTTTTTGAACTCTATGTGGCACAACCGGAGGTCAATCCTAAATTCAGCTGTGCAAGTCTAAACTTTTTCATAGTGCCCATCTTGTGATTCCTTATTTACATTAGTCTTTTTAACCATTCAATCTATGTTTTACTATTTTTAACCTGCTACATTTTAAAAAATCAACACTATTGAATAATGGAAATTTGAAGATATCAACTTGATTTGTGGTAATTGTTGCTCGCGGATTAGTAGCACCTTATTTATATCAATTTTTCCCAGCTATGATGAATTTTATCGAAGTTTTAACTGAGTTTTGTCTTATTTTATCTTCATATATCGCTTTTTTTCCATGTATTCTATGTATACTGTCTGTATAGTTCACTTTTTATTGTTCTCATTGACCGAAATAAAGTTTGTTGAAATGGAAATGGATATTGGAATTTTGGTGCCGAAACCCCAAGTTCATTAGCAATTCAGCGCTTCGTTTTTGCAGATTATTGCAGTGAAGAACAGAAATTAATTATAGGAAATCATTAACTGTTTTTATCATCAGACTTTGATCCAGGGCAAAATAGAGAAAGGCAGAAATCGAATATGCAAGAATGTGATGAAGAGACAGTGTGGTGGGAGAAAGAGGCATCTAAACTAGCAGCCCTGTCAAGTATCACGCATCAGGCGCGAGACTAACACATTTCAGTGTGGTGGTCGGCATCACCGCACTGAAATGCATTGTCACGCATAATCGTTATAGCGCCTTGGTTGCCAAGCCATTAGCGCTGCTTTACTAAGCTGGAGTGGCTGGTAGCGCTGCTCACGGCACTGTGCTTGGGGGATGGCTGAGCTAGAAGCTGCTCTAGTGCTACAATGAATGATACAATATATAAATAGAAAAGTTAAGAACCCCGCTCCGCCTCCTCGGCGCTGTATTACGTTCTGAATGTCGACGTCATAAGCGCTGCGCGACGTTACGTCCCAGTGTTGCCTGAGTTAAGTTTGGAAGGCATGGCGGTAAATTAAAACCAATCATGACCATGCCAGATTTAGAACCAACCCCACAGAACCGCAGCGCATGTGGAGCCCACTGTGCAGCAGTTGCGCCGCTGCTGAGCCTCAGTGAGTCTAATGCCAAGGGCGGCGCACCGTGCACGTTTGCCGAGAGAATCACAGAAGTGACTGTTGTAGCGGCCAGGAGTCTGCGGAGACGGGCTGCAGCTGGCCTGTAAAGTGCCGCGGCAAGCCTCACAAGTAAGTGACAGTGACTGTGTCACTGTGAAACAGTGCAGCAGAGTGTTAATCCAGTCCACAAATTAGCTTTTTAGCGTGATCAGAAAATGAGACTCCAGTCCAGACACCGACCTGCAACCAGCTAGCTGATCGCGCTGCCGCTAAAAAGCTAATTTGCTGTATGTAGGCCAGAAGATCCTGAGGCCGGCTCTTGTTTCCCACCAGGTCATTAATATGCAGATTAGTATCGCCTCTTCCGCAGGTTGGTCTGGGTGTTCTCCGTTGTGGAAGCAAGTTCCCGTGCTGGAAATTGTCCAACTTCCTTTACTCATAGGCAGTGGCGTACCTAGGCACTCTGCCGCCCGTGGCGGTCCCTGCCTTTTTGCCGCCGCGCTGAGGAGGGAGGGGGGGGTGCTGGCGATGATTTTTGCGGCCACCGCCGCCCCCAAAACTCATGCCGCCCGGGGCGCACCGCCCCCTCCGCCCCCCCATTGCTACGCCACTGCTCATAGGAGGCAAACATACTTTCCCTCGGACTGAGTTCACTTAAGTCCAGTGTGACAGGAAAACAAGGGTCGGTAAATGGAGACACTTAAACAGTCTCTGAAATGTTCTGCGCTTTTACTATGCATAAGATGATAAAACCTTTATGTCCTTTTAATATTCTAATAATATTGGTCGTTTTTGTAGGTTAGTTGATCTCTGTTGCACTACTATGAAGGTTACTGACAACCAGTAACACAATTAACTTTTCTCTGTAATTAAATGTGTGGGTTGGCGTTTTGTCACTGTTTTCCCTTCCGGTTTTTTATCATCACATTGGACGACATGTGGCTGTTATTCTGCAATTATGTGATTTAATAATTAAGGGTGCTACAGCTCATGTGCCGCCACATCTCTAGTGCAGCTAATCTGGTTATAGGGTCATAATCGCTGAAGGGAATAATCAGGAAGAGGAAAAGAAAATGAAATCAAACCATCCCTGCTGACCTTTGAACGAGACTTGCTTTTTCCAGACGTCACAATTAGCTCATTAGTTTGTGCTTTTGCTAGTACATATGCTTTAAAGAATGATTGTAGTCTTTATGTTAAGATAGCGACATTTGCTAAACGTTGTGATTGTAGCTGTAGATATGTATTTTGATGAAGGTTTTACTACAATGCAAGAATATTCTTTCCCTTTTCCAAATGTTATATAATTGTATCGCTATGTGGATAGCGAGGCCAAACTCTATTTTAAAGGTGCTGAACCATTTGAACAGTGCACAGTTCTGTTGTGGTAACAGATGTTTTACCTAACTTTATTCTCCCCCTAATATGGTCCAAAAGCCCAGTTCCATTCCCCAAATGATGCTTAACCCAACACCCTAAATCTTGATTTAATTGCAATATTTGGCTGGTTGTGTCCCCATGTTTTCAGATTTTAGCATATTAGTGCTTTAGCAATCCATGATTTTTGGCTTTTGTTCATGAAATTAACTACTCAGTAGGACAAGGTTCATCACAGGACTGGCGTTAGCATTGGTGGCGCCTGGTGCGACAATCATTTTTGGTGCCCCCACACCCCATGACTGCCTTCTCAAATTCTCTCACTACCACCGGGCTAAAGTGCCCCTCATCTCTCCAATCATAAGTTATTGCTAAACATAGCGCTCCCCCCTAAGTTCAGCGCCCTCTCCACAGGTCAGCGCCCAGTGCGGCCGCACCAGTCGCACTGCCTTAAAGCCGGCCCTGGTTCATCTCATATCTACACATTGTTAAAGGAGTGCTTCAGTTGCATTGGGTGAATAGTCAAGTCATATTGGACTTCTTTATGCAAGTAGCTGCTTCACTCTCTTGCAGCAGTAGACCATTGCCTCAGGTAAAGCACGGGTTGTTGTGGCCAAAAGTGTTGGTGTATGCAGTGATGGTGCCACGCACATGCACCTGCACATTGCAGGTATAGATGGAACTTGTACCGTTCTATCTGGTGCCCCTTCTCACTTGCCGGTTTCCCATTCTATACTTCTTACCTTCCATGGTGCTACCATCTCCCCCGACCTCTCTCTCCACCCATCTGCCTGTATTTTGTTATGATTTTTCTCCCTCCCTCTCCTGGTGCTTTCTCCTTGTCCTGCTCTTCCCCATTCCTTGCCTTTGTCCCATTTTTCTTCCAAAGTGATAAGCTGTCCTTCCAGTGCTAGGAGAAGCTCTACTGATGTCAGGAGTTACTATAGGATGCTACAGGTGAGTGATGCAGGCTAATGAGGGGTATAGTGAAGCATGAGCTACAACATGATGGGAGGTGTTCATTCCAGCTGTATAACGCAAGTGCCATTTTACCGTCTTGGCTAGCTGATGAGATATAGAAGCAGAAAGCAGATGCACACAGTGCTGAACATCCAATTTAAGGTCCATCACCAATAATTGGCTCCTCTTTACTTCAAATGCAGCATAAACCCTATGAGCACCATTTGCTTATGTGAGGGTTCCTCACAAAAGTGCCTCGTCCAGCCACTGTCGCATTGCCTCTGACTCTTCCCACCCCCTCCACTCATCCCAAACCTGCTGCTGTAATCTCCAAATACTTTCTAGACCTTTCCCTCCACTAACCTTTTCAATGCAACTAAAAAACTCACATCTCCACCGCTCAAATTAATTTCATATTTCCCTATACTAATTCACTACTAATCCTGTTTGGGTTCCGTGGTAACGTGCTACTCCTCGAAAAGCACTTTGATGCCTCTTCAGGGATTTTGTATGAAGGCGGTTCTACTTAGCCAGCGCTGCGCCATGTTTATTGTGGTGCAGTTTCTATGCCCTGCAGGTGTGCATCTTCAAAGGATGGTGGGGCTTAGAAATGGCCAGTTGTCTTCTGCGGAAGGGAGGGATACGCACAGCACTTATAACCATCTACTATACAATGAGAGGCTATATCGTGCCATGAATGAGTGCCCTTCCTTTTCTGGTGCTTTGCAGCTTTGTGCCATTTATGGTGTTTTAAGATCTTCTTAGATTTTCTTGCCGCTCAAATGGATGTTATTTCTGATGTTTGTATGTTTGTTTGTATGCTCGCAAGAAAGTGTCACTCATAGTCGCTGAAATGTCACTCATAATTACACTGAAATTATAAAAATGTCACACATGGCAATCTGAAACCTTGGCAGCTATGAACTAGGCATACGTTGTGTTCGGCAACTTCGACATTTAGGGGCAGATTTACAAGCCCCTTGCGCCACTTTTGCGTCACTTTTCCCATGTTAAAAGTGACGCAAAAGTGGCGCAAGGGGCTTGTAAATATGCTCCTTAGTAATAAAGCACTGTTGCAACTTATTTATTTATTATAATTCTACTAGTCATTTTCTTTACGGCTGAGCTCTCTGGAAAACACGTCTACGTGTTGAAGCCATAGGCAGTACTCTGGAATTACGATCTAAAAAATGTTCATTTTTCGTTTTACCTCACATTCCTACACAGTGAAAAGAATTTTAAATGTGCACACACACCTTTCAAAACATCATACAGCAGCTTCGAGAACTTTTTAGACATGGTTAGTTCAACATAAAATCCAAAAGAGGGCACTGTTCGCCTTAATTCTTATATTCCAGTTAAAGCTTACTAGACTAACCGAAACAATGATTTTGATTAGTCGTAGGCGTAGCATGTACTTCACATTTCAGTTTCTTAATCTGTGCAAAAAAAGATGACCTTTGGCTAGACACATTCTGTGCCATGTTGCATTAGACCTTACTTGGATATATTTGTTATACGGCGAATTTAAGGATTCCGCTATAGCGCTCGATTTTTCTATTCTGTATGGATATATGCCGTCCTCCTGTTGTGAGAATGTCTCCACACGAAATATATGCTGCAGAAATGTAACTGGATCTGATATGATGTGT
This sequence comes from Calotriton arnoldi, assembly GCA_963921515.1. NCBI lineage: Eukaryota > Metazoa > Chordata > Amphibia > Caudata > Salamandridae > Calotriton > Calotriton arnoldi. The sequence continues at coordinate 44,544 of CAWUFW010007125.1, forward strand.
GTTTTCCAACCTATAGTGGTATATTTATAAAGACGATCCCTGCACTTCCCAACCAACAAATAAGACGTACACGTCATCAATAAACAAGTCACAAGATCAGGCTTTGGCAAGCTAATGCGATGGTTACAACGTTTTCTATTGCAGGCATATGCTACAAAACATTTTTTAAAAAGGAGGGTACAAAGGAAAAAAATGCCTACACTTAAATGTGACACTTGCAATAAAAAATATATTTGAAAACAAATTAACCATCGCACAAAATGTTAATAGAACAGTACAGATGCTACCTAGCAGGTAGGTGTATACAGAAATAGGTATAGGAACAATTATTAATTTTAATGCACATCATAGGAAATCATTGCTCTTATTAGCACAATAAAAATGTACTATTGGATTTGTATAGATCAAAAGTGAATACAAAGTTCAAACACGGAGCATTAATCAATTGAAAATGGAAGGATAAGTAATAAAAAAAAACATTGGAAAAGTAAAGTATTGTCATACCATCCCGGCTACTGAAATGCACTTATTTTTCTTTCCAGAAATATGTCATCCAGAAACTGCCAAACCACACTGTGCCACAGGGTGTCACATGAATCAAGAGCTCTTCACATCAGTGGATCTTAAACTTTTGGTTTCTGTGGACCCCCTCTGAATCATTATTGTAATCGAGGGACCCCCGAATCATTATTGTAATCCAGAGACACCCACTGAATTATTATTGAAATACGGGGGTCCCCCACTAAGTCATTATATGGAATCTAGTGACTCCAGCCTAAGCAATTTCACTGATTTAAATTGCAAACATTACATAAAAACATTGAAACAAGCATTCATCAAACAAATACACGAGGCTGAAATATTTTTTAAATGTATAAATGTTAAAAAACGAATTTTAATTTTAATAGAAAGGTTGGAGCATTCTGCCTAATACACTTGCACTGTTCCACAAATCAATTTGAGGATACCAACCTAATTGTTAGCCTCCAATTTCAAATTTCTCAACATTTTATAGAATGTTTGAACATTTTCAGTTTTACATTTTGGCAAGCTAACGAATGTTTACCACTTTTTTCATTGCAAGCGTATGCTACAAAAAATTAATCAGTATGATAAAAAGGAAAACATGCCTTCACCTAAATGTGACAACTATATGTTTGTAACAGAAAAAATACATTTGAAAACAAATTAACAATCTCATATAATTTTAATAGAACAGTACAAGTGCTACCTGTGGTTGCGGATCCCTAGGGGATCCTAAACCACCGGTTAAGAACCACTTCTTCACATTGTTTCCTGGTGAAAAGCCGATATCCCATGGTGATCACAGGGTGATCTAGAATCCCCTGCATAGTTTTTTTGTGTTTTGGGGTTGGTCAGTAGTGGGTTCTAAGCTAGCGCTTGGTATAAAGTCACGATCCCCTACCTTGCCCAGCTGCTTCCATAGCTGATTGCACTGTGATGGGCTCCACTTGCTTCTCCAGGTCCCATTCCCTTCAAGGCCCTCCAGCCTCTCTCCCACTTTAAAAAAAAATCTTGGCAGGTTTGGAGATCAGGAAAATACTATCACACAGAGTATCTGAAGTAGACTTACCCTTTGCTGCATGGTACATGCTATGGAAGTGGAAGCAAAAGTGACAAAGGTAAGTTACAAGTGGTATCTTTACGTCTGCACTCGGGGCGGAGTCTCCGCACTCGAGGTGAAATCTCCGCACTCACCTCAAGGGCGGAGATTCCACTCCACAGTCGGACTGGAATCTCCTAATTCTTGTTAGAATCTCCACACACAGGGTGGATCTCATCCCCGAGTGTGGAGATTCTACCCCCAGTGCATAGATTCCTCCCCAAGTGCGGACATACAGATACTACTTGTAACTTACTTTTGTGAATATCGAAAAGTAATAAAGTTATACTTTTGTTCTAAACTTAGGCCAAAAGTCTAACTTTACGTTTGTGAATCAGGCCCTACACGTCTTGGTAGTGAAAAACATCCAGTTTTGTTTTTCACTTCTGCAAGGCCTATCTCTCTCATAGAATAAAATTGGGATTATCATATTACATCTTTTAAGTGTAACTCCCAATTGTGAAGAGATAGATTTTTCAAGTTTAATGTCACTGAACTCACAATTTAAAATGACAACTTATGGTAAAGTTGAATTTTAAAAAACAGTTTAGCAAAGGTCACTTTTTGAAAGTTGACATTTAATTACTTTTGCCATTTGGTGCCTTCTGCCTGTCTCTGGAATACACGTCTGGGTGGGTGACAGCAGGTTCCTCTATTCCCTCTAAACAGTCACACACAATGGAAGGGTAGGTGTGCCTGAGTGGTCATCTGTATGCAGATGGGCCATCCTGAGCAGGATGGGAGAGAGAAGCTGACACTGACATCTGAAAGGGCTGTGTCCTGTCCCCGCACAAAAAATTGATTACCACCCTGTAGTGTGTCTGGAACCAGGGCAATAAGAGAGAATCTCTATGCAATTCAAAGCTTTCTTTGAAGGCTCCTCCACTTTAAGGGCACCACTGGGTATAAGTACTGGACCTCCGGCATTACCAAATCAGTACACTTCTGAACCTATCACTACTCCGCGCAGCAAGAACATCCACTGTGCTGCTCAAGGATTGCCACACTTCTGGAACTGCTGTTTGCTGAACTCTTGCCTTGCTGTGTTGCCATGTTGCCTGCTGCTCTCTCTCTGCCTAGGTGAGAAGGACTGGATCTGCATCACTTGAACCCAGAGTGACTCCAATGGCTTGCTGTCTTCCCTCCTGTTGTCTCAGAGACACAAAAGACCTAGAACCATCCTGTTCCAACCCTTGGGCTAGTCTACTTGTGAGTCTATCCGCCAATTGGTGCCACCCCAGTCCTGGACCTTTGGAAGTGGGCATAGGGGTTTGCTCCAGTGGAACCGATGCATCCTCTACTGCAAGAGCAGAATTGACACATTGCCACTGTTTGGGAACTCGACCCGTGCATTGCACTTCGAACCGCCGCATCGCACTTGGAACCGCCGCTTCAGAACACACGCATCGCCACCCCTGTGTGAAGAGGATGGATGCCTCACCTTTACAGCGTGGAGAAACCCAGCGCATAACATTCTGAACCACCGCACTTTGGAACCAACACTTTGCTCACAGAACTAACATTGCATGGAGAAATTCAGCACAACACCTCAGCTGTGTGGGAATCGCCAACGCATCTCTCTATTGCGACGAGGCTCAAGGTACTTTTGGTCAGTGGGACTTGCACGCCATCTTGGTCAGCCTGAACTCTTAATTTTGTCCTGGTCCAGCATGACCACTTAACTCTTTAAGCACGACTTGCTTCTAAGCTCTATATTTTGCATTCAGTCTTTAAAAATTCATATCTAACTTCTACACATTGGATTTTTGTCATTTTGGTCTTGTATTTATAAAATCGTAATCTAGTTTTCTAACCTTGTGTGGAGTCCTTTTGTGGTGGTTTCACTGCGTTGTTGTATGAAGTGTTGCACAAATTAAACATTGCCTCTTAAGTTACGCCTGAGTGCTGAGTGCCAAGCTACCAGAGAGTGAGCAAAGGATAATTAAGTTTGTGTTGTAACCTACACTGACTAGTATTGTGGTTCCTGCTTGGGCAGGGTGTGTACCTCTGCCAACCAGTACCCACAATTTCTAACAGGTGTCAAATAATTTATTACATTTTACTCTATTCTTTTAATTGGTGTGGGAGTTTTTCTTGTGTTATGTTTTCACTTTATTACTGTTTGAAGTGATGCATAAATACATTACATATTGCCTCTAAGTTAAGCCTGACTGCCTTTGTGCCAAGCTACCAGAGGGTTAAGCACAGGTGAATTTGAGGTTTGGTTGGGTTTCACCCTGACAGGAACTGTGGTTGCTGCTTGAGTAGGGTTTCTCCCCCTCAACCAGTAACCCCATTTCCAACAATAAGATAACATAACTGGCCTGTCAAAATGTTCAGGCAAAGCAGGCAATCATCTTGGAAGAGACTGGCATTGCATCTAAACTTAGCACAGTTCATGAATGCTTTTCACTGCAGTAGCTGGTTCAGAGGTGTAGGATCAGAGAACAAGGTCACTGAAGTTCCTGCTTCAGAGGCTTTCATGCTGTCAGGCGTAGACAGGCCCCTGTGTACAAATGGAATTGTAGTAGTGTTGTAGTATTCGTCAACAATCAATTGATATATTGAGAAATCTCCTACATATGTTTGCTTCCAGAAGTTTAAAACAGAAAATACGTACTTTGCAAGGATTAGATCCATGCAAAGTAAGAAAGCTATACTAATTCACAAGGACATGCACTATCGTGCCTCTCAAAACAATTGTGTCAAAGTAGTTTTTATCATTTTAGAATGATAGGTGTACATCATTCAATATTGAGAACTTTCGTTAGAAGGCTTTATTATGTAAAAACTCCTGTTCTATGTTTAGGAGAAATTAATAGAGCCTTTTGCATGGTAGTGTAGTAGAAGTAGAAAAGGTTTTTGATGATTTTGAATTTCGTTTTTTTCGACAAGAGCAGGAGTTTAGGGAAAATGAAGAGTTGGTAACAACAAGAGTTGTGGAGCAGAACAGATATATAATCAATCAGGAGTTTGTAAAGCTCAGCTACTCACCAGTGAGGGTTTCAAGGTGCTGGGGGGGCTCCTGGTCCCTCTGGGTGTAGGATCATTTGAAGAGCCAGGTCTTCAGGGCCTTCTTGAATTGGGTCAGTAATGCAGATTGCCTGAGGTGGAGGGGCAGTGTGTTCCAGGTCTTGGAGGCGAGGTAGGAGAATGAACTTCCACAGGTTCTGGCCTTGTGGATTCTGGGGACGGAGGCTAGGGCATGTTGGGCGGAATGGAGTTGTCTGGCAAGTATGTGGAATGCGAGACAGTGGTTCAGGTATGCTGGTCCTTCATAGTGGAGAGCTTTGTAGGCATGAGTGAGGAGCTTGAAGGTGATTCTCTTGTTGACTTGGAGCCAGTGGAGTTATTAAGGGTGTTGCTTGATGAGGGTGCGGCGGAGTATGTCGAGGACCAGTTGGCTGCAGCGTTTTGATCGTTCTGTAGTTTCTTGAGCTGTTTCTGGGTGATGCCGGCATACAGTGCATTGCCATAGTCGAGTCTGCTGGTGATGAGTGCATGGATAACCATCTTTCTGAATTCTGTGGGGATCCATCTGAATGTCTTTTGAAGTAGGTGGAGCGTGTGGAAGCAGGCTGAGGAAACTGCGTTGATTTGGTGGTTCATTGTGAGCATGAGTCCATTATGATGCTGAGGTCCGTCGGGGTGGGAGGGGTTCTCAGAGCAGCTGGGCACCAAGAGTTGTGCCAGGCTGTAGGGGAGGGTACCAGGATGAGTACTTCGGTCTTGTCCGAGTTGAGCTTGAGGCACATGTCTTACATCCAGGTGGCGACAGCCTTCATTCCGCTGTGGAAGTTAGTTCTGTCGATTTTGGGTTCGTTGGTGAGGGAGAGAATCAGCTGGATGTCGTAGGTGTAGGAGACAATGCTGAGTCTGTTGTTTTTGACGATGGCTGTGATGGTGGCCATGTACACATTGAAGAGGGTGGGGCTCAGGGAGGAGCCCTGGGGCACCCATCAGCTGATCTCTGTAGGTTCTGAGAGGAACAGGGTTAGTCGGACTCACTGAGTCCAGCCGTTGAGGAAGGAGTGTATCCAGTCGAGTGCCTTGTCGCGGAGGCCGGTTTCATGGAGTCTCGTGATTAGGGTGCGGTGGGAGACGGTGTCAAAGGTAGCTGATCGGTCAAGTAGGATGAGGGCTGCAGTCTCACCCCGGTCTAGGAGGGAGTGAATGTCATCGGTGGCGGCAATGAGTGATGTCTCCATGCTATGGTTGCTTTGGAAGCCAGATTGGGAGGTGTCCAGGATGTGGCTAACTTCTATGAATGTGGAGAGTTGGGCTTTGATGGCCTTCTCGATGACCTTGGCTGGGAAGGGGAGGAGGGAGATGGGTCTGAAGTTCTTGAGGTCCGTCGAGTCTGCTGATGGCTTCTTCAGCAGGGGGTTGATCTCAGCATTTTTCTAGTCATCGGGAAGAGGGGCAGTTTCGATGGAGCAGTTGATGGTGCAGCGAAGCAGGAGGCCATGGCGGCAACTCTAGAAGATGTGGTAAGGGCAAGGATTTGACGGGACTCCTGAGTGGATTCTCTTCAGGGTCGTGAGTGTATCCTCTGTTGTGAGTGGGGTCCAGCAGAGCACGGTCTGTTGTGGTGTGGTTGCGTGCGGTGGTGGCGGGCATAGTGGCAGGGTCTGGGGTGTTGAAGATGTCCTAGATCTGTCTGATCTTGTGGTGGAAGAATGTGCTGAGTTTGTTGCAGAGGACTTGGGAGGGAGGGACGTCTGTGGTCTCACTGTTGGGCCTGGCGAACTCCTTGATGATAGCGAAGAGTTCTTTGCTGTCGTGTGCGTTGGTGTTGATTCTGTTTTGGAGGGCTGTTTTCTTTATGATATGGAGAAGGAGGTGGTGTGCGTTGACGGCGGATTTGAAGGTAGCGTGGGTTTCCGGGGTTTTGTTGTTCCTCCATCTCTTCTCGAGTCGTCTTTAGGTGCACCTGGACTCGTGGCGGGTGGGAGAGAACCATCTGGCTTTCTTGGAGTGTTGCTTGCCTGGTTTTTCCTTGAGGGGTGCCAGAGTGTCGGGCAGTTGGAGATCCATCGGTGGAGGTTGTGTGCTGCGGTGCCGGTGTCTGTTGGCGTTGGTGGAGAGGTTGTGCTGAGGGAGTTGATGAGCAGTTCTTCAGGGGCCTTGATCCAGCTGGGACCGGGGGTGGTGATGGCGGTGGTGTGTGGTGGGAATGGCAATGGCGAAATGCACGCAGTGGTGGTCAGTCCAGGCAATTTCGGTGGTGTGGCTGTAGCTGATGTTTCAGCTGGAGGAGAAGACAGGGTCAAGCGTGTGTCCAGCTGTGTGGTTCGGTGCGGTGACTAGCTGCTTGAGCCTGTATGTTGGTGAGGTTCTCCAGTAGGGAGGCGGTGTTCTGGTTGCTGTAGTTGTCCATGGGGAAGTTGAGGTCTCTGAGTAGGATGTAGTCGGTGGATGCGAGAGCCTGGGGTGCGATGAGGTCTATGATAGCGTCGGTGAACAGCAGTTGTGGTCTGAGGGGCCTGTAGATGAGGGTGCCGTGGAGGGTGGTGTTGGGATTGGTCTGGAAAAGGAAGTGGAGATGTTCCATGGTCATCGTTGGGTCGTTAGAGTGTGTGGTTAGTCGGAGGGTGTTCTTGTGGACGATTACGATGCCTCCTCTTGGGTGGCTGGGGCAGTCCTTGCGGGTGATTTTGTAGCCATCTGGGATGGCAATGTCCGGTCCAGAGCAGAAGTTAGTCGAGGTTTCAGTGAGATGTCGGGGGAGGTGGCGTTGAGGAGGTCTTAGATCTCTGTGGCATGTTTGTGGAGGGATCGGACGTTGAGTAGAATGCAGTGGAGCCGGTTGGGTGCGCTATTGGTCGGCTGGGTGGCGAGACGAGCTGGCTTGTTGGCATGGGTGAAGGCGCGGTTGCAGTTCCAGCAGGTGATGGGTCCATTGGTCTTCTTCGGTGACACTGGATGGCAGGCAGCATGGTGTCCAGGGTTGAGTGTGAGGTGGGCGCTGGTGTCATAGTGGTGGAAGGTCCGAGAACCAGGGTCCCTGGCACTGGGCATGGACCAGCATTTCTAATTTGTAATCTAATTCTGATTTTGTAAAAGAGTTTAGAGAGTTTAACACAGTTTCTTCACAGCAACCATACTGTGTTTGTATATGTTGTCGATGCACTCACTACAAAAATCAAACTCGTAATGTTGATTTGTACATTAAAACTGAAAAGGAGAATAATAATAAGTGGCGAGAATTTGCTGTCTATTTATTTGTAAAAGGACGATTTGACTTGTCCACCCGACAAGTTAAATGTAAGTATTGCTATAATAAGTTACAGGAAAACAAAACGCATGCTAGAGCAGTACACAACAACTTAGAAATAGTACCTGTTACAGAAGTACTTAATGATTTGAATGTGTATGAATCCATATTAATACAGTCTATACATCCATTTCAAGCTATAGTTTGCATGGAGCAAAAGACAGGGAAATTACCTCCAACTGAGCTCCAGAAAGGTCTCAAAGGTAGAGTTGTATACTTGCCATTAGATTCTAAGGATCATATTGAAACTATAGGGGTACAGAGAAATTTGGAAGAGGGACTTGTAATTCTAGTAAATGGTGTCCCGTCCAAGAGTAAAAAAATATGGCAAGAGTTAGTAGATGTGAGCAAAGTTAAAAATGCAACTTCATATCTGGTACAAAATAACATATATTATAAAAATGCAGAAATTCATCATCACACATCTGGAGGACAATACACCATCATCAACAGGTCAGATAAAAAAAGTGGATCGAAGCCTTGTAGAAGAAATTTATTAACATTAAAACATCCATCCCGACATTCAAAAGACACTGTTGGTGATTCTATTGATCTATATCAACTAAAAGAAGCAAAAGGAACTCCCTTAAGTGTATGGGAAAAAGGTTTAGAAGATCGCTGTTTCCCTCATCTCTTTCCTACTGGAGTAGGTAGTAGTTATGATGATCGGTCTATACAAATCTCTGCGGCCTAGTACAGATGCACTACCATTTATTCAGAGGATTCTAGATTTCATCAATGTATCCCTTATATGTTTCATCTATTATTTGAAAGACATTTGTCTTCATTGTCTTATTCTGTAAACCACATTTTGAAAACAGGTGTAAATCTGCTAAATCTATCTGCAAGATAATTTCACAATAAAGATGAACAACTGGAATACAACTTGATTAATCTCATGGCATGTCAATGTGGGACCAATGAATATTGGTATCGTCGTCACGGGGAACTAAAATGCTTGTTGAAAAATTTAGGAACACCTACATGGTTTCTAACACACGTTGTACTGAGTATGCATGGGATAACCTGCTTCAACTCTTGCGAGAGGCAAATTCAAATATAAAAGGCATAAATTTAAAGACACCAGGAGAAATCTGCTCATTGGACCCTGTAAATGTTTACAGATATTTTAACCACAGATTTCAAGCCATGATGGCTTGCATCTGCAACAAGAGTAATCTGCCACTCGGTGAAGTGACTGATTTCATTTGGTGCAAAAATACCAAGCCAGAGGTGTTCCACATATCTAGGGGTGGGCGGAATTTGCGTAGTCGCGCTACGCAAAGCTCCGCGAAACGGTAAAAAATCTCCGCGAGCACGCAAAAGTTCCGCGAACACGCGGAATTGCTTGTTCCGCATGTTCGCGATGCTTTTTTCCTGTTCGCGAACGCTGTTTGCGTGCTTGGGGAGAAATATCTGGCGAACACGCATTTTGAAAGCGCGAACAAGCAAAAAAGTCCGCGAAGCCGCAGATCGCGGAATTTTTGGCAATTCCGCGTTCTCCGCAGAACGCGAAATTACCCAAATTCCGCAAATTCCGTGTGCGGAACGGAATTTACAGCCCAGGCCTAGCTATTATGGGTAAAAGATGCCCCAAAGTTTGGAACAGATACTGATGAGTCTTTGCTGTCTATCATAGAGCAGTATGTTACTTGCATCATCCCAAAGGCGAGTGAGGACAAAATGTTAAGACAGCAAGTTCTGCGATTCCAAAATCATAGGTGTGGGTAATACTGCCATATAAAACATACATCAAAAGGAAAATTTTATGCAAGATGTCATTTTGGATTTCCACGACCTGCGATCTCAGAAGGAAGAGTGAACAGCTTTTTGTCTAAAGTCAGACACACTCTCACATAAAAATCACCAAAGAACACATAAAACCTCAGAAGAACAGATGCCTCAAAAAACATCAATGACTACAATCCTGTGATTTTGAAGATGTGGAATGCAAATTTGGATCTATAGTTTGTTGCAGATAATTCAATTGCTGTTGCTTGGTACGTCACCTCTTATATAACAAAGTCAGAGAAAACTGAGATGAAGGAGATGTGGGAGGAGAGTTCAGCAAAAAAGACTCTTACAAAGAAATTGTACAGTTTTAGTTTGAAAATGCTTTCTCACAGGGAGGCTCTTATGAATGAGCAGAGCGGTTAAGCTCAGCTAGTTTGTTTTCTAAATCTAGAGAAGTTCTATGGGTGAGTTTAGGGCTTACTAATCGTCTTAACAGAGTCCTGAAGTATTTTCTTGAAGTTCAATATCTTGTGGAATTTGAGCCACACAGTACAGATATTCTGAAGACTAATATGGTGGATGCCTATTATCAAAGAAGGAGTCCTCGTCTAGAAAGGATGTGTCTGGACGAAATACTTCAACATTATGCATACAGAAATAATGTCAGTGAAAATATAGAAGAAGGAAAATTTGCTGTAGATGGATGTGAAGGATCTTTGGTCAGACGTACAAAAGAAATTTAGTCAACCATCGAATGCTAAGTAGCCAAACTCCAGACAAAAGAGAGTTTTTCTATATTTAGCCCTGTTGCAGTTGTTCAAGCCATGGCGAACTGAAAGTGAGCTACATGGAGAATTTGACTGTTATGACAACTCATTCAACGCATTAAATACACCACTGAGTGCTCTGTGTTTCTAGTGTATCTTCAAATGTTGAGAGATGAGATTGAACAAGAAGAAACTATTGCTGCTGAGATAGCTAGAGAGAGTTCTCAGAGCAGTCAAAGTTCAGTACCTGGTAGTCAAGATCCATTTTGACAGCCAATCATTCAAAATGAAGCTACAATAGCTATGTATGAGGTGGAGAATGCAATGCGGCAAGTAAGATAGGAAACTGTGGATGTATAACAACAAATACAGCAATTGAATACAGATCAGAAAGAAATATTTGAATATGTAAAAGGTAAAGTAGAACATGGATTTCTGCATGAGAAAAGAGTGTGCGCATGTTCTAAATATAAACCAGTTCTATTGTACATATGGTCTAGCTGGAACTGGAAAACGTTTCTTGATTAAAGTACTAGCAAGTTATCTACAGGAGACAACAGATTCCAATTTACTATGTGCACTTACTGCACCAACAGGCTTAGCTGTACATAATATTAAAGGAGTTACCCTTCATCGATTAGTAATGCTGCCTGTTGAACATAACAACAAATTAGAATACAACAAATTATCTGGTGATGCTTGTCATGAAATGGCCAAAGTATTAAAGAAATTAAAGCTACTAATTATTGATGAAATCAGCATGGTGTCTAACCTAATGCTAGCTTTTATACATTTAAGAATGCAGCAAATATTAAAAACCGACTATGATTTTTTTTTGGGAGGAAAACACGTAATAGTCTTTGGAGACCTGCTACAACTAACTCCAGTCAAAGAACAACCTGTCTTCAAGAAACTACTAAATAATGATACAAGGAATTCACTAGGAAGGGTTAATTCAAAATGTGAGACAAGCATCAGATATATATTATGGAGACATACTTAAGGACATAAAAGTGGAAGTCCTCACAAAAGAGGGAAAGAGAGTATTAGAAACCCATCTCATCATAAATCTATTTCCAAGTAATGTTTCAGCTGCAGAAGTAATGTATAATTTTGTTTTAGGAAGAGAAGTCTCATGTTGAACAGATATGGAAACTTAACTATGAGCCATTGCTGCAGTCTGTTATTCAAAGCCTAGAAAAATTGAATACACTCCCAATAACTATCATTGGCAGATGTAATATCATTAAAATGACTATACTGCCCAAGTTTGTATATTTATTACGTGCTATTTCTTTGTGTCCCCAACTTTTTCTTCAAGAAACTGGAAGGTGCGATAAATCATTTTTTATGGGGATATAAGCAAACACGTCGAGCTCTTCAATCACTTAAGCTCCCCTATAAACAGGGAGGATTTCAACTCCCTGACTTCAAATTACATTATTGGGCGGCGTTTACAGGGCACTTTCAAAGTCTTTTATCCATTAAGAACCACTACTTTTGTTTTTATTTTGCATTAGACATGGATAGTAATATGTTTTTGTATAGGATTAATGATCCCAATTATTACAAAAGAGTTTGATTCAAGAGAATTAGAGATATAGTTAACCCTTGGCATAAAACTCCGCTCTGTTCGTGGAGTTTGCAGATTTTTGGCAACTCTGCGTAGAACGCTGAGTTGACGGAAAACTCTGCACTCCGCAACGGAGCAGAGTTTTTTTGTGTTTGCACTCCCAAAATGCATTTTCGCATGGGCGGGAGCAACTTACCGGGTGCCTGCGATCGGCGGCGAGATTTCCCATCCGTTCACGAGCGCCACGAGATTAGGTAGCCGGCTGCACAGTCCCACAAGAGTTTGTGATCACAAACACGTCATTCGGCCGCGCCATCGGACTTCCGGCGGAAGTTTTGTGAAGATCGCGATCCTGAACACGCAGAATCTGCAATCTGGAGAAGGTTCTCTCCCGGGCAGCATCAAAACCTTCTCGAAATGACAATTAGGATTAAAAAACTCCTCAGATTGACATTTGGCTGTACTTTTTTGTGCAAGGAGTCCTTTTTCTTTTTTTACTTTGTTTTTGAAGAGGAAGGAAGTGACCCAGAGTCTCCAACTTCCTGTTCCTGTCCAGCAGGCTTCACCCAGTGCTTTGTCTATCTCCTGTTCACTTTTCATTTGGATTTGGAGCTGGAAGGATCACTCTTTGTGTCTGCTGCATCATATATATCATCAGATTTGAGGACTTTTGAATTTTAGATTTCCCAAGTAAGTTTGAAAATTGGTGTTGTTTGTTTCATTGGAGCATTGCACCTACATTTTGTTTGTACTTTTCATCATTTTGTTAAAATGTATTGTGGCGGGTGGCCTGTAGTTTCAGTAGGGGCCTAGTTGTTTCTTTGTAAGTAATTTTTCTTCTTTTATAAAGGAAACATGTTGCACAGTTCACTACATTCTTTCCAACTTGTGAAATCAATTTGCAATATTTATTTAATTCACTAGCCCAGTAGCCTGCCTATAGGCTTTTCAGCCAGTAGGCCCAGAGCTACACATGGGTGCATGAAACAACTGTTTCTGTGGTGTATGTTGAATTTAAACATCATTTAGTGCATGGATGGCATAGGATTGAAATGCAAAATGTGTTTTTTTTGGTATTTAACTTTTTTTCATGTGTGCTAAATACATGCCTTTGTTGGATGTGTGTGGTTGTTGTGTAACTTGCAAACTATTTTAGCCCTCTGGATTTTCGTTTTGGCATTGTTGCATTAAAGCTGTGTTGTTTAGCATGCCTCCTTTGTCTGGCCAGAGTGTGAGTGTGTTTGTAATAGTGGGCCAGCATTTGCCTTGGCTGAGCCTCCTCGTGTGGCCAGGGGCCATTTTGTAAAGTCTGTGTCCATATAGGGCTGCTTGAGTTCATTGTTTTCCAGGCCTCCTGCTTGTTGTGAGTGACCATGTGGCTGGTGGCCATTTTGTGGTAGTAGTTAGTGTGCTTTTGCCATAGGCCTGCATGTCTTTCCTTTGTTCCTCTTGGCTTACTGCTTCTTGTTGTGGTACACTGGCCATGTGCTGTCGGCCATTTTGTGAAGGCAGCCACTGTGCCTTTGCCATTGGCCTGCATTTGCTGTCTTCCCTTTCTTGTTGTTGTGGCCTGGCCATGTGGCTGTCGGCTATTTTGTGAAGGCAGCCAGTGTGCTTTTGCCATAGGCCTGCATTGTCTGTCTTCCCTTTCTTGTTGTTGTGGCCTGGCCATGTGGCTGGTGGCCATTTTGTGAAGGGGCAGCCAGTGTGCCTCTGCATTAGGCCTGCAAGCCTTCTTTGTGGTGGCCATGCCTTCTTGCTGGTTGTTGTATTACATGCAATTTTTTCTTCTTTTATCCAGCAAAAAATGTAGCACAGTTCTCTACATTTTCTAATAAATTTGCAATATTATTGATTTGAATTGATTCGCTATGTGGCATAGTCTGCCAATGGGTTTTCCAACCAATAGGCCCAGAGCCACTGTCATGGGTGCATGAAACAACTGTTTCTCTGATGTCTGTTGAATTTAAACATCTTTTAGGGCATGGATGGCATCGAATTGAAATGCAAAATGTGTTTTTGGGGGGGTATTTCACTTTGTTCATGTGTGTTAAACATAACATAACATGTGTATTTGTAAAGCGCACGATTACCCGTAGGTGTCCTGGCGCTGAATAACAGATGTTTATTGTTACCCAACTCAATGGTACTCATTTTATCAACCTCAGATGGATGAAAGGCTGAGTGGACCCGCCAGGATTTGAACCTGTGACCATTAGGTCGAACACAGGCCCCTGCAGTGGCTGCTTTAGTCCACTGAGCCACCAGACCCGGCTAAATAAATGCCTTTGTTGGATGTGTGTGGTTGTTGTAACTTGCAAACCTTTTTTAGCCCTGTGGATTTTTGTTTTTGACATTGTTGCATTAAAGCTGTGTTGTTTAGCATACCTCCTTTGTCTGGCCAGTGTGTGAGTGTGTTTGTAATAGTGGGCCAGCATTTGCCTTGGCTGAGCCTCCCCATGTGGCCAGGGGCCATTTTGTAAAGTATGCGTCCATATAGGCCTGCTTGAGTTTATTGTTTTCCAGGCCTCCTGCTTGTTGTGAGTGACCATGTGGTTGGTGGCCATTTTGTGGTGGCAGTTAGTGTGCTTTTACCATAGGCATGCATGTCTTTTCCCTCGGTCCTCTTGGCTTATTGCTTCCATCCATTGTCATTTGTCAGCTGCAGCTCTCTGAATGCTGCATCCCACATGATGCACAGTGCCAAACCGTTACATTTGTATTTTTGTTGTTGTTCTTCTTCTTCCCTATCCTTCCTGACACCATGAAAGCCCTTGTTGTTGTCAAAGTTTCACAAATGGCTACACTGTTTTGTTAATTGTTTTAATAACTGAGGTAATACATTTAATAATATTAATTAATAACACTAACAAGTGTGACCACACACTAAGTCATATTATATTTGTATGGACTAGTGTTAATTGAACCACAACAATGAATGCCAAGTTTCACTGATGTTCTTCTTGCTTCTTTGCTTTTAGGTGCACAAAAGAGGAGACAACATCACCCATTGTACTGCCATGCAGAAGGCCTGCGCACAACGTCACGTGACGTGTGACCACAGACATCTCTTCAACTTGTGCCACTGCATGCTGACATCTTCAAGATGGCCCAGAAGAAAGGTACCAGGTCCAGTACCAAGAAAGTTGCCAGTGAGAAGATGGCACTGCCACTTACCAAGACCAGTATGTCGCCCAAGACATTTTGGGAAACCAAAAATTGCACCTGCAGCAGCGGTGACCATGGAGCAAGCTGGGAGGAGCAAACCCGCCCACCAACCTAGGCCCAAGTCCATGTCTGTCGCAGAGGCAGCCAGTCTAATCACGAGTCCAACGCCGACGAGCAGTGATGTTGAAATTGACTTATCGGTATCACAGAGTAGTACCCAATCAATGCAGGAAACTCAGATAATTGGGCAACAACAGCCGCAACCACCCCCAATAGTAGTTATTCCTCCCGAAGTAGGGGCTGTTCAGGAGATCGAGCTTCCTACAGAAGAAGAAGAAGAGCAAGCCACTCTTTCAGAAGATCCATTGTCTTCCAGATCCCCAGCAAGGAAAAGGAGGGTTAGTCCATCAACTTCTTCTGCAAGCCCCCCTTCTGATGATCTAGATGCCACTTGGAAGCCACCTCAGTCTGAGAGTGAGACATGCCACGAGACAAGGCTAGGGAAAAGGAAGGTTCCAGAAAGCCTTAGCGTTATGGAGGTAGATGTAGAAGAGGAGGATGATGACGAACCAGTCATCATGGACATTAGTCCCGCCCCAGTGGAGACTGACATTACCCCATCCGAAATTGCTGTGAGGGATGTGGCACTGATACCACCAACACCACCTCCAGCTTCCATATTTTGCCGGCAGCGACCTACATCCGCCACAACCACCTCAGTAGAAGTAGGTACTGCAGAGAGTCAAACTTCACGCCCACCTACCAGTTCATCCGACATTGCAAGTGGCACCAGCAGCACCAGAAAGTTGACCTCCCCAGTTTGGGACTTCTTTCGGTTAGCAGGAAGGAGGTGAACATTGCTATATGCTCCATTTGTGGACAAGGTGTTAGTTGGGGTAAGCTTGGTACAAACTGTGGTACCAGAGGCCAAACAACCAATCTGAGAAAACACCACTTGATTTAGTGGGAGGCACACCTTAGCGGCCAAAAAACTGCACATGTTGTTGGTGGAGAAGATGAAGAAGAAGATCCGATCATGGTGGAAGGTGAACAAGAGGGAGACATTTTCTCTGTTACACAAAGCAGCCCTGTCCCCAGCAGTGCAGTGGTACCGCCCACATCATCATCAGCAACATCGCAATGGCACAAGAGTCAGGCTGAGACACCAAGGAGTCCCAAACAAAAGAGTACCGCAGCGAAAAAACGTGCATTGAGCCTAACATCTGGTGTCAAGAAGTCACCTGCATCAGTGGCACCAGAAAAGAAAAAAAATCCAGGCTACCATTCTTTGGGTCGGAGGAGCAGTACGAACGCAACTACCCAACGGCACGTTTGTACAAAGCGAAGCTGGCTAAAATGTTAGCGCTGGACCTCCTCCCTTTTTCTTTTGTGGAAGGGGTGGGTTTTCTTGAATTTGTGGCAGCCATCTGCCTGAAATGGAAGGTTCCCAGCACGTCCTATTTCGCCAGAGTTGCCGTTCCAGCACTACATCACGACGTGCTGGAATTGCTTGGACAAGCTTTGCAGCAGAGTGCTGTTCACACTATCCACCTGACAACAGACATGTGGACCAGTTGACAAGCATCACTGCACACTGGATCTCTTTTGTGGGGGTTAGAGAAAAGATATCTGCAGGGGTTGACACTGCTGAGATTTTTAATGCCGCTCGGAAACATGCAACTGTAGCCATGTTCGCCATGGAGAAATTTCATACTGCTGCAAACATTTTGGAAGACTTTGACAGCAAGGTCTTTGAATGGCTGCGACCAAGAGGGCTTAACATTGGTTTTGTTGCCACGGACAATGGCAGTAATATAGTTAAGGCCATGGCCGATGGTGGCTATTTCAGGGTCCTGTGTTTGGCGCACTGCATTAACATCATTGTTCAAGACTTTCTGAATAAAGAAGACAGAGTCAGCAACTTACTGACCACCTGCAGAAGAATCTGCAGACATTTCAGCCATTCTTTTAAAGCCCGGAAGCAGCTGAGGATCATTCAATGTGATAATAGAATTCCAGTTAAAGCACTCATCCAGGAGGTACCAACACATTGTAACTCAACTTATTACATGCTTGAACGTCTGTTTGAGCACTACAGACCAATCAATGAATATGTCATGTTTCAGAGGGAATGCTACTGTGAAAGGCATGATCATTGAGATGGACCAATGGGGCCAAGTTAAATGCTTGACAGAGATGCTACTTCCCTTTGAGGTCTTCACACGTGAAGTCAACAAGGGGGACTGTACTATGGGCCAAGCTATCCCATTGTTGCACATGCTACAGGAACAGCTGAAGGGGGTGTCTGCAATGTACGCAGGTGTGGAGGAGAAAAAGAAAAGCATATGAGTTGGTGGAGAGCTTAACCCTTCGCTTATCTGAAAATACAAGGGTGCAAAGATGCATTGTGCCATCCAACCATTACATTTGTGCCACAATTCTGGATCCACGGTACAAACCATTACTGCACACTTTCATTCAACTACAAAACTTGGATGGCTGTGGAAGTCAGTCAGCTAGAAAAAGAACGGCTGGGAATTAGAGGCCCGCTACTCCAGGGCACAACAAGTACTGCAGGGCAGCCGGCTTCAAGTTCAACTTCAGATCCTGAGGGCAGTGCGGTTGGCTCACAGCAGTCAAAACCACCAACAACAGCAAGAACAACATCAACAACAACAACAAGAACAGGAGCATCAGCCCCAAAATCGGCACAGGAAGGGCTTAAATCCAGTGCTAAGGCAAAGACAAAAAAGGACAAGCAAAGCGAAGCACCCATGAGCATTAAGCGGATGGTCCAGGCCTATCTGGATGACCCTACAGAGGTCTACTTTGATCAAAACCCATTGATGTATTGGTATGGGAAAAGGCGCCAGTGGCCAGTGCTCAGCAGGCTGGCTTGCTCTTTGCAAGTGTCTCTTCTGAGCGTGTTTTCAGTGCTGCTGGTGCTGTCACAGAAGAATAGTATCCCTTTCGGGCAATTTTTGCGGTTACCTTTAATCCACAACAACAATGGCTGGTAACTATGGACATTGAAAGCCTATATAGCAACATCCCTATTTTAGGAGCACTTGAGGCAGTTCAATGGTTCATCGAATTGATGTACATTGACTGCAACGTAACTTTTTTAATCCAGTGCCTGAAAATAGTTCTTGAGGAAAACATCTTTGAATTCAACGGTCAACTACACAAACAAGTGAAGGGCGTAAGCATGGGCGCATCATGCGCACCTACTATAGCAAACATCTACATGGCCCGATTTGAATATACCAACATCTATAATGAAGTGGCACCATTTTTTGAATCCATCTGGAAATGGTCCCGCTTCATAGATGATGTGTTCTTTATCTGGACAGATACAGAAGACATGTTACATGAGTTTTTAGCCTGGATAAATCTATGTGACACCAACCTACGGTTTACTTCAAATCATAGTAATGTCCAAATAGAGTTTTTGGATATTTCTATTAAACACGTCTCAGGGAAATTAGCTGTCGATTTGTTTACCAAACCTACAGCACGTAATACGTTGCTCCATTACGACAGCTTTCACCCTTTGTCACAGAAGAATAGTATCCCTTTCGGGCAATTTTTGCGGTTACGCAGAAACTGTACCAGTATTAGGGATTTTGACTTAAAGGCCCAAACAATGAGAGAGAATTCATAGCACGTGGTTACCCCCATAAATTGGTAAGGGATTCATATAAGAGGGCCAGATTTTATGATCGTCAGCATTTATTAACAACTAATAAGAAAACAGACAAAGCTGAATTAGTATTTGTCACACGACACTCTATATTAAATGCCCAAATTAGACAGATAATTTCATCTAATTGGCACATTTTGAATATAAATAAAGAAAAACAAGATAAACTGCCTAAACCACTATATGCCTACAGAAAAAATAAGAATTTGAAAGATTTGGTAGTGAGGTCACGCATGCCCCCCAAAAAACAGTACATACAGAGAAGTATTGTAGGGTCCACACCAGTTATTGGAAACTTTAGGTGTGGGACATGTAAGGTCTGCCCACTAGCTTTAGAAACAGACGTTGTTAAATTAAATGGAAATACCATTAAAGCCCAATGTATCTCCAATTGTAAAACAAAAGATGTTATATATCTCTTAGTTTGTCCATGTGGTTTGGGCTATGTGGGCGAAACAGCACGGACTTTGAATGTGCGGCTAACTGAGCATCGCTCTGCAATTCGCACAAAGAAATTCTCAGCCCCACTAGTTGAACATTATAACACAATGAACCACTCTGAGGACGATATAAAATGGTTTATAATTGAAAGAATCTCATCTAAACAAGGCTACAGTAATGAAGCAATAAGAAAAAACGCGAGGTTTATTGGATCTTTACTTTAGATACCGTCAACAGAGGTCTGAATTTGGAAACACCATGGGAACAAGTATTATTGTTCAACCATTAATATATGGCTGGTCTACTATATTATGTGCGCTCAATAATCAATGAATTGATCTTAGTATAGAAATATGTAATTTTACCGTCATAAGATCAAGCATTTATTTACATTCTTTCTCTAGCAATAGATAGTATTCTGTAGTGACACATACATCATCTGTTTATATATATGATTGATGATCTATACTCCACACCAACATGGCGCTGATTTATTTAG
Organism: Calotriton arnoldi; assembly: GCA_963921515.1. Classification (NCBI taxonomy): domain Eukaryota; kingdom Metazoa; phylum Chordata; class Amphibia; order Caudata; family Salamandridae; genus Calotriton; species Calotriton arnoldi. The sequence continues at coordinate 64,330 of CAWUFW010007125.1, forward strand.
CCCGTTGTTTGTTTCTATTTTATCAGCTTGATGAATTAGTTAAATATGTCGAATTCTACTTCTTTCAGCTAATGAATATATCTTGGTATATGAATATGCAATTATACCATTTAAAACTCTATGTTAGCGCATATTCTGCAATTAGCGATATATATTTCTGCAGTGACATAAATACTGCTCGTACACTTAACATCGATGATTCAAACCTTATATCAACATGGCGCTGGCCTCTTTTAGCCCGTTGTTTATTTCCACAATACGTGCTTGTCGCGCATGTAATGTACGTCGAATTCGACGTCATCTAATTAACGCAGGAGGAAAGATAAAATGCGGGATTCATGGGTCGGCAAACTATCGTCGGATATTCTGCCTTTTCAGTCCAAGAAGACACGAACCCTTCGTGCCGGTGAGTACTATGCTTGCTAGAATAGGAATTCTAGACATATTAGACTTTGGGCTCAATATATTTGTATCTGTATAGTAAGGTAGCCGTCACAAGTTTTTATAAATCTCCCCGCTCTCTCGTTTATTCTCTTTTTAAAACTGAGGAAGTGAGGTGTTTACCACCGATCATTTAGAAATAAAAAGGTGGGAGTTGAGCTGTAGGAAGGAGATATTATTCTAGTAAATCTACCGAGTCTGTCTAGAATATCGACAAACCTCGTAACACACTAACTGAACCCTTCAAAATACAACAACAAAACAGTATTTGATAAAGAGACAGTCTTCCTATCTGGAATTATAGACCGTTTCTAATTGTATCTAACCAAAGATACTGCATGTGATGTAAGTAACTCCTATTTCTAGCCAGCAATAACAGCACTGTTGCTTCAATTTATTTTAGGAGATGCCATTTACTGATCATTTGTGATCAGCAACATTACTTCCTTTATCTATACTATCGTCACATTCAAAAGAAAGATGTAAATACATTTTTACATTGCACAAGTAAGTTTCCATCTATATCATAGTAATGAGCTAATGAACAGAACCATTTAATAAGATATATGTAATAATGATGGTCTCTGTCATTTACAGATATACTATAAACAGTGATTCACACTGCTTTTAACATATTATCATCAATAAATACCAGCCATGAGCATCTGCTAATTGGCAGTAAGTATTCATTCACTAGTGAGAATATTATTTAGTGTACAGCATTATGAAGGACCTTAAATGTAATTTTGCATTTTCATATTGACAGATCTGTGCATGGTCGAATTATTCTGTTTATCCCGCTACAGACAACATCTTGTCCACGTAGGATTCTCCTTTTTTAACAAAAAGAGAGCCTTTGGCCTAATTTACAACAGGTATAGTTGTTAAACATTGTGCAATTATCATACTGCAACCATTAAGGGTACACTGAGCAATATTTGAGAGTTGGATTTTACCAGCTTGGGACACCAATTATTAAATACCTTTATATTGTAGCATAAATATAGTTTTTTATACTCCTCTTCCTTTCTTTTCTTCTCACTCTATATGCACAAATATAATTCTCTGTTTTGGGATATAAGGACATTTCTTCAATAAATTGCTGTCACGGTAATTGAAATCTTGATCTGGTATGCTTATAAAATCTTTTTGCCTTATAGTTTAGTGTCCTCTATCGCACCTGCACAGTTTATTTGCTAATGAAGCATGTTTTGCTCAAAATAAATAAGAGTGTTTATTTCAGGCTTAAAACTAAAAGTTCTTTGACAAATATCAATTGTATGTTTATGTTATAGAGAAAGTTGAGACGGTCATTCCTGATGAAGGCAACATTGCCGAAACGCGCGTAGTGGTTTTCTACCGCCTGCTCTGGAAATTTCTTTAATAATCTACCTCCTCCATCTCTTGCACCATTGTGCTTTACAGAATGATGTATTTTTAATCATTTTACGTATTTGTTTGTACTTTATATGTAGGTTTGTCTATATATGTTCCATGATTGTGTATCATTGTATTGTACATATAATTTTATATTAAATCATTAAGAAAAATATAAATAACAAAGTATGAACTAAAAATGAACAAATAATAAAAATAATAAAAAAGATCTTTTGAAACAAAAAACAGAATTTTTAGTTGTGTATATGTATGTTCTATTTTGTATTTTCATTGACAATTGTGTTGTCTGAATCTATAGCCTGTATTGAAACACCAAGTATAAATGTTTAGCTTGTATCTAGCTATATCTTTACCCCTCATGTAATTCTCCCTACAGCTACCAAGCTTCATTGTTCTATGTAGGGGTCCCCTTTTTTCCAAATCACTGACAGTGAGAAGGACCAGTCTCTCACCCCAAAACGTGGAGAGGTTAACCATGATCAAAATGAATCAGCACTTTATACCACCGGATTACACCATACCTGAAGTAGCACAGCAGGAAGATGATGACGGCAACTCAGATCATAGAGGTAGTGTGTTAGGTGACCTACTTCTGGGTGAACCACCAGAGTTTGAGGACGACCTCTACTTCCCTGACAACTAGTCTTTTGAGTTACTTTCTTTCTTGCTTTGACACCCAAAAAAAAGCCCCCCTAAAAGATATAGCTAAGGAATATTATTTACTTTTATTATTTGTGTGTGTCACTGTGTTTCTGATTCGAATCACAACAAATCCATCACCACCGTCTTAATCTTTTATTGCCGGATTGGAGTTGCAACTGTGTGCAGTCAGTGAAGAAGTAAGTCCATTCTTCCGAGTCCTGACTCGCCCTAAATCCATTTCCCTCAAGGCAGACATTGGATGGTGAATTGTACAACAAATGTGAAATGTGTGCCTGCCTCGAGTCCCTCCAAAGTACCTGACTATATATCTATCCTCCTTTCCGAGCCTAGAGGGACTGCCCTGGTAGAACAGGTAAATGATGGCTTGCATTGCACGCTGACTCTGAGTGAATGGAGTTTGTGTTGTTGTGCATGATGTCTACTAGTATTTAATCTACACACAAAAAAGTGACTCAAGTCAATGTTTCCCTTCTCGTTGTTCAATAACAAAATTGTAGTACTGCAGGCCGATCCATTGCATTTTTGATTCTAGACTCTCTCGGGACACTACAGAGTTGGACACCATACCATACTCACAGTCAGTCAGAAGGATCGGGGATGATTGATGGAATAACTCGGGCGTTTCATGAAGTAGCCTAAAAGGTAAACAACAACAACAACACCAGACCTACATGTCTGTGTAGTGGTGGAGGCGAGTGTGGTGGTATGACTGACAGCGGTACATTTATTTTGTTACTTAATTTGGAAAATGCTATGTTGCTGTGTGTGTGTATGTGTGCTCAGTGCTGTCTGGCTCAAAATCTAAGCTAAGTGGAGATTGGGTGGGCGGGCCTGCTCCTGTTGTTGGAGGTAACTGCTGGAAAAGGGTAGACATGATATAGCCATGCCCCCTCTGAAAGTATTCTTGTTGCACTCCTCCTTAATTTATGCAGTTTAACTTTACTTTTCTCCTTGATTTTTCAATATCCTTTTCGTTTTTCCATCTACACTTACAGGCCGGCCTTTACCCTGTGCTATACTGGGAAAAACAACTCACACTTACCTTACCAAACCGCATCCGCCAGGCAGGCACCCAGGATTGACGGACGGACAGTCCAAGGAAGGACCAAGAGGAATGCTGAGGTGCAACTCCCAATTTGACAATAATTATAGTATCATTTCATTTGATTCATTTTTTCTCTTCAATCATTACAACAGTGTGTGTTGTTGTTTATTATGTTTGCTTATATTTGACTCCTACAGATGTTTTTTAACTTTCTTTGCTAGCTTTTAAAGGAAGCCCGGTACTACAGACCAGAAAGTGTTTGTAACTTGGGTCTCTCTGGGGGCAGACAGGCAAGGCATTTGCATAATAATAATTAATAATATACTTCTGCCCTGTACTACTAGTCTAGTACTACTCATCAAGTCATCATCATGCATGCATTTCCTTTTTCTCCCTTAACAGATTTATGATGGTCGGCTGCCAAGATTGGGTGTTGTCCATGTGTAGTGTTTGTCTTTGTCAAACCTTTCCCTCAAACCCCCCTTCCCAACCATTCATCAAACCCTAACCCTCTTCTCCTGGGCTGTGTGATTTATATTGAGGTGTGACTAAATTAAATTTACACCAATTATTGATCATACATTTGCTGGGGCGGATGTGATGAAAGCAACACTAACTCAAGGCAGGGCGAGGATCTTCTTCTGCTCTAAGTATATATACTTCACTTTAGCCCACACTGGCAATATTAGATTGCCCACCCATGCAGAGTATTCGATATTCAAATTCGTTTTCCAGAGGAACATAAATAATCCATCATAATAATATAACTGGTTGCCAGCATCGAGTCATCAATCATCCTAGTTCGAGCACTAAAGGTTATGAAGCCACTTGTCCACTTCATAATCATAGCTAGAGGCGACTTCAGTTTGTAACTTGTACTAGGCTTGCCCTCCAGGCATTCTGGTTTATTTTACTTTAGCAATACTTATCATCATCATGGTTTCTTGTTTGGCAGTCTTTTGGTGTACTGTACTTCTACTACTCGTTCTAGAGTCTCCCTCAGGTGACTGACTGTCTCATTTTCTTTTTTTGCAAATGCTTCTGTCAGTGTCTACTACTACTACTACCACCACCATGGCACCTAGGGAAACCAAACCATCACCATGCAGCCATCGTTTCGCCTAAGTATAAATAAACATCAATCACAGGTAAGAGAAGAAGTTTGGGGAGGCATAATTAATAATATGGAAATTAATTCTTTAATTCACACACCCACACCTTTCCGAGTCCATAGGGGTATTCGTTGCAGACTGCATAGACTAGGAGGAGAGACTGACAGTACAAGTAGGACAAGCCACAAGTGAAGGTACCGCATCTATCTGTTGGTGTGTTACACTATCCGCAGATTATTTCAATCAAAAACTGGCTGCGGCCCTGCTGCAGCAAAGGAAACCGTGTGAAGTAAAAGAGTATCCCCCCCACAAAACATTTACATCATATTTAAACTATAAATAATTTATTCCCCTAATAAATAAACTAATGAAAAAAAACCACAACACCTGACCCACCCCTCTCCCTAACCCCAACCAAGAGTCCAATGTCCATAAACCCTAACTTTTCCCCAACTCCCAATTCCCACCCACCAAAAAAAAAGATTAAAAAAGGGGCAAGGCGACGGAGTTCTAGCAGCGGGCTCACTGGATCTTGTTACTCTCTAGGGCATTTATCCGCTCCTCTAGGCGCGCCATCCAGAGGAGCATGCAGTGCTTAAATGCCTTGCAGTTGCATGTACAGGGGTGGGCAGCAGTGTTCAAAGAAGAAGTGCGGCGGGTGGCTTCCAGACCACGGCACCGTACCACTGGAGGCACTGGGGGGGCCTGGCTGGGGTCCGGGGAATCGGAGGAGGCTGCAGCTGCTGCCGCCTCCTCCTCGGCCAGAACCACCAGCCACCAATATTCCATACGGATGGCCTCCAGCTTCCGTTGCTGGGCCATGGCTGCTAACTCCTTCCTGTTTGGTTGTTTCGGTTAGGAAGGAGTAGCTATAGCAAGAAAGAAAAAATACAATTGTAACCAATACTCTTAGCAAAACAGTAACACAAAATTAATTATGCACATTTGCTGTAACATAAAATAATAGTGGCACAGTAGCACCAGCAAGCACAGTACATATAATTCGTGGAACCCTCCCACCTCCTCGGCCTCTAACATTTGTGGGAGTTTTAGGCATTACAAGGCACTATGGAGTAGACAAGGCTTCTTCTTCTCTCTCTCTTGTTTAGCTAAATTAACCTTGTAGGCATGCCAGCTCAGTCAGCTTGCGCCCTAGACAGACATACTCATGTCCCAGACTCACGATATTTTTATTTACTACTGTCTGCGGGTGGGGAAGCTGTAGTCTACACCTACATAATTGTCTTATTTTTCTATTATGGCCATACTCTGTTACATCAATGGCAAATGCTCAATTTCACTTTCACCCTGAATACTACAACAAGGCAGATGATATCTGATCTGCATGATTATATATGGGATGACGTGAGGTACTATTGATTAATTGTGTAACTATGCAGCCGATAGGCTACCCATGGCTGACACAGTCAAAATGACAAAGGTAGGGAGTGAGCCTCGGATTCGGAGGGAGGCGATTAATAATGGGTGGGTATGGGTACATACATACACAATATATATGTTGTGCTAGCAATCTAGTGTGAGTCAAGGGAGTATTCTGAAATACAACCTTGAATAAAAACCTTGAAAAAAAACAGACCTTGTTTCTCTTCCCAGCAATTTTTCCATTTATCATTGCATTGCTCTTCTAGCATTATATTTTTTTTAATTCTAATCTTATTCTTATCTTCACCTTTTGGCTTTGCTACTCTGGCACGGTTTATTTTTCTTTTACATTTTCTTCATCCAGTGACAGTCTCCACCTATCCTACCATCCAGGCATCCATCCATTCAAAGTAAACATGGCTATCATTCTTCTTAATCTCTCAACAAACCTTTCACCAACAACATACATTTGTAAAGGCATCCTTTCTTTCACCTTTCACCCATCCTTCAACAACCCATGCATCCGATTCCTATCAGCCACCTATGCATCCCGGGCCCCCTTCCTTTACCCACGCATCCTTCTCTGCCCCTCATATATTATATGTTACCCGTCCTTCCTCCTTCCATCCATCTTTCCCTTTTCGTTCAACCCATCCATCAAGGTCGTCTGACTCTTAGTCTTCTTCATAATAAAACTTTCCCAGCTGAGTTGAAGTCAGACAGAAAAGGCCATTAGTTACTCAACTCCCGCCACTAATGCTATTGCTAATGCTAAGTAAAGGGTGTCTTCTTCAACCATTGTTCACAACAACGTAGTCTCTCTCAACAGTACAGTATACACCCTTGCAGCGAGTGAGTATTGTCAATAAGTAAGGTATATAACTTACCACTGCCCACCACTGCTGCTGGTTCACCCACCCCTGCAGCTGCTGCATCTGCTCCCTCTTGGCTGGCATCACCTCCCCGCCGCTGTCCCCGGCACTAGTGGTCGGTACGCCTAGAAAAAACATTACACATTTTTTAGTTGCCATATATGCCTCCCACTATTTTTTTTTTCACTAGCAAATACAATACATACATACACCACACACATCACTAGTACAAATCAGGTACTAGACTAGACTAGAGTAGACAGTAGTATGTCCTATCCTATCAAAAATAGTAAAATATCTGGTTGGGCATTTTGTTAGCTGCAATTTTTGAAAAACTCTCAAGAAGAGAACAACCCAAAGGACTGGACTCAGTGGCTAGAGCTATTGATGAATCTGAGTTTTAAAACTTTTTGAAAAGAAAAAGAGTGCTCTCTCTGTGTTGGAAAATATAATTGTGCCCTCCTCCTCCTCATACTTCCTTCCAGCCATGGTGCACGGCAATCAGTTATTCACAATCGACTGCTGCTGCTAATAATAATAGTACTAGGCCTAGACGAGAAAAAGTAAAAATACACCACTTTGGGGTGTCCAACGTGACCATCATTTTATTTACTGATTGAGCATTAGAAAGTAAAAGAAAGCCTTCTAATCTCAACAAACATTCGTAGAATACCTTAGTTGGGCATGCAATCTGCACAGCAGAGTACTAGTAGTAGAAAAGGATCAATGTGTTCTCTGATCGCTCTACCCTCGGGCGTCTGGACTGCTCTGAGGTGTTGGAGGCCAGTCGATCCGAAGTAGGCTGAGAGAGACCTCATCGGCGGTTAGGGTGCCTTCGCTCTAACCGGGGCATTGGTGACTTGTACACTATTGGACCGGGGAACCGCGTTCTGCCACTATGCCATCCGGAAGAGAAGAAACGAGGAGGTGGCTGCCTGCCGGCACTTGTGTGGTGACTCCTACGCTGACGCTAGCAAGCTCCGGCGTGGATCCGGGAAAGTGACAATCTCGCCGCGGCCAAGAGACCCCCAGTGGTGCAACCCGCAGCACCTGCAGAGGTGAGGAGTGGGGAAGGATTGCCAGAAGCCCGCGTTCGGCCTCAGGTGTCCCTGCAGGATACCTATTAATTCCTGACGTGCTGGGGCAGGAGGGATCTCTGTGACGAGCATTTAATCCTCAACAGTGCCGTATATGAACTTGGGGCTGATATTGAGACGAGAGGGGTCTTGCCTCGCCTCGTTAAAATTCACAACCCTACGGCTCGGTGCAGCCATCGGGGGCAGTGCTGTCGCATCCCCGAGCCCAGGATATTGCGGCCTCGCTGGCCTACAGATATCATTGGCTGACCTCCGCTTAGGCTGGTACACATCAGTTGCAGTTGTTTCGCTGATAGTATGAGAAGAGAGGCTTGAGCGCGCGACTTTATAACTTTGCGGAGCCGAGTGCGACGGACCCCCCTCACAACTGAAACCTCATTGCTCTGGCGTGAGGCAACTCTGGGAACTTATTGTCAGTAAACGGCCACTGCTGGGCTCGCCGCTGCGTGGTGAGAGGTGCACACGGAGCCTCTTGCTCTTGTGGCCTAGACGCGCTGCAGCGCGAGGCGCTGTGGGCAGATCACGGCAGAACTAACCCCTGGTTGCTGGAGGACAAAGCACATGGCTGGCGACTGGAGCACTTAATACACCTACTGCCTGGCCGGAGCAGGGCGGTCTACCTATATCCTTGATTATACTCTAGACCCACGTTGCTGCACGGACATGGGCAAACACGACGCCAAGCAGCCAAAACTGACCTTTGACAATAAGAGGCTGACAAGGCAGATGGACTCTGGCACAGAGGGGGAAGGAGACAACCCTGTCACAATGCACCCGGACGATCAAGGGGAGGATCTTCATTTGCTCCTGCTTGAGATGCAGTCGAGCTTGAAGACCATAGACACTAAACTTGATACTCTCACCACCCAAGTGGATCAGGTCAGAAAATGCGTGGACACGCACGAAGACAGGCTGAACCAACTCGAGAATCGCGCTTCGGACTCACATGATTTTCAGGTCAAAACTAAAGAGCAGCTGCTGCAAATGGACAAAGTCTTAACCCTAATCAGAGCTAAAAATGATGATTTGGAAGCAAAATCTAGGCGCAACAACGTAAGAATCACGGGAGTGCCTGAGACGACGGCAATTTCCAGGATGGAGACATTTGTGGAGGAACTCCTGCGAGAGGTGTTTGGTACAGACCTGTCACCTGTCTTCATTGTGGAGAGGGCGCTTCGCACGTTGGGACCAAGGCCACCGGTGGGGTCCACGCCGCATCCGATTCTGGCCAGGCTCCTGAATTATTGGGACCGGGATGTTGTGCTACGCCTCGCCAGGGAGCGTGGGACTATCCAGCACAAAGGTAACACTCTCTCCTTCTTCCCTGACTTCATCCCTGCGGTGCAGGCACCACGCTTTGAGTTTGTACCAGTCAAACGTCTACTTCTTCAGGCAGAAGTAGACGTATGCGCTACTTTACCCTGCTAAGTTAAAAGCATCTTACGAAGGCTCCGCTCACTTCTTCACAGACGCTAAGTCTGCTATGAAGTTCGCTAAGCATATATGCGGGCAGAAACGTGCTGCAAAGTCTACAAAAACTTTAGCCTCTGCCGAGATACTCAGCGACAACGACTGAACCCTCATTCCCTTTACGCTGTGGGGGGCCATTTTGTATGCCATACCTCCAGCCCTTTGTCAAACTATTGCATCACTCTATAGTTATTCTACTGACATAACTTTGATATGAGTTGTAAATTCTACCCACTATACCGTTGGTCCTCTTTCTTGCTCTCGGCCACCCCGCCTACTGGCAGGGCTGTAGGCCGGTGACTCCACGCCTCTGGGGAGAGCTCCAAAGTTTTGCCACCGGGTGCTGACCTGGGGCATATCGGTTTGTTGTTTATTTAGGGGGGGATGTAATGCACAACCTAATTGGGGGGTTGGTGTGGGAGGGTTGGTGTTCTCATGTTGGGAAAGTTTGTCAGGACAACATTCAATGCAGAGATAAATGATATATTCATTTATTTTCTTCAGGCTAAGCTGGTACTAGATTTACAGTCATTTGCTGCTATTAAGACAATGTCACATGAAAATAAATGGGCGCCCTATACATTGACCGCAATTATACTGATCTGTAGTTATACACACCTCCGATGGGATGACTGAATACAAATTCCTAACCTGGAACGTCTGGGGACTGAACGACTACAGGAAACTAGATTAGTCCACTTTTACTTAAGAAGGCATCATGTCGATGTAGGCCTGCTCCAAGAAACCATTCTGAAAAGCACGTCCCATCTTAAATTACCTACTCAATACTGGGTGCACACTTACTCATCCATTTATTCTAATTATGCAAGAGGGGTGGCGATAGTGATTCAGCGGGGGTTAGACTGGACAAGTATAGACACGCAAATTGATCCTGACGGCTGCTTTGTGCTACTCTGCGGGGTGCTGGGGGGACAAAAATGATAATTGCAGCAGTTTACGGTCCGAATACTGACTGTCCTGAATTTTTCCGTGCTGTATGGGCCAAAATGCAGATCACCGGGTGTGACACCATATTATGGGGGGATTTCAATGTAGTGCTAAATGACACTTTGGACAGACGAGGCAGCTCATGCACACAGCATCCTAACGCTCGGGAAGTACTAAACAATATAGTAGTAGACAGCAGCCTAGTAGACATCTGGAGGCAGAGACACCCTGGGGTGGCGGAGGGCACGTACATCTCAGTCCAACATGCAGCTTGGTCCCGGCTGGACTATTGGTTAGTTTCTTGTGACATTGCGGCATGGACCATAGACATTACACACCTCCCCAGAACGCTTTCTGATCACTCACCTTGTTTATTACGGCTCATTGTCCCGAACACCCTCCCTAGAATGTATAGCTGGAGGCTTTCCCCTAATGCTCTGCTAGACTCCGCCTTCAAGGAGGAGATACATGGAGGTATTGAAGAATACTTTGACACAAATGCTGGGTCTGTCTCCACGCAGGCGACGCTCTGGGAGGCATTTAAAGTAGTAATAAGGGGGAAATGTATTTCGCGCCAAGCGGGGGTACTTAAGGCCATTTAGAGGCACGCTAGCTGATTTGGAGTCCCACATTAAAAAGCTAGAAACTACATATTTTGCAACCGAAGACCCTGCATTTTTATTGTCCATTAAGACACTACTTATTGAATTTGAAGAAGAGGCCCGCAGAGAGACACAATTTCTAGGCAAATACACTCAAGCGTGGTGCTATGGAGAGGGGGACAGACCCGGCAAAACCTTGGCCAATATGTTCAAGAAGCCACACACAACCACGTACATATCTGAAATAGTGGGTGAGGACGACACAGTAGTCAGGGGCTCTAAGGAAGTGCTGGATCGCTTTACTGAATTCTATACTAAATTATACACCGCCACTCATCAGTCAGAGCTGGAGGAACTCCAACCATTTTTTGAGTCGCTTGAGCTGCTATGGCTTGGGAGGGCACATAGAGAATACCTAGATGAACCCTTTACAAAGAATAAGATCTTGCAAGTTATTAGCAGTCTTCCCATGAATAAGGCTCCATGGTCATATGGCCTGATGCCTGCCTTCTATAAGGCATACGCTGACATACTGGCACCCCAACTCCTTGCTGTCTTTGAAGAGGCACAGATGTCTGGCATACTCCCTCCTTCTATGCGGGAGGCGATAATCCAAACTATTCCAAAACCTGGTAAACCACATAACGAGTTGGATTCCTATAGGCCGCTTTCTCTGATTAATATTGATGCCAAGATCTATGTCAAGCTCCTTGCTAATCGACTGCAACCTCTCCTCCCCCTGATTGCAAGGCCTGAACAATCTGGTTTTATCCCAGGCAGAGCGACTTCACACAACCTTCGTACTTTCTTTACGGTGCTCACATTACCTACACCCCAGGGTTAAGGCACTTGTGACATTTCTTGATGCCACTAAGGCCTTTGACGCGGTAGAGTGGCCATACCTGTTCGCTGTCTTGGGGAGAATGGGAATTAGCCCGACATTTATAGCTTTAATTAAACTCCTATACACGGCCACATCGGCGAGGCTGCGCATGAACGGCCTCTGGTCCGACCCCTTTTATATCACACGAGGTACCCGACAAGGCTGCCTTTTGTCCCCACTCCTCTTCGCCATTGCATTGGAACCTATATCGGCAAGGTTACAACAACACCATGCGGCGAGAGGTTTAAGATTTAGCACCAGGGGACTCCTGATCTCCCTATATGCAGACGACATGACTCTGTATATTGTAGACCCTGAGGCCAATCTCGGCCCGCTGCTCAGGGAATTCACTAGGTTTGGCAGACTTTCTGGCATATTTATAAATTGGGCAAAGTCTACACTATTCCCGCTGACGGAGGAAACTAAACCTTTTGACCTGGAGCATCCGCTAAAGTGGGCAGATGGCCCGGTGAAAAATCTGGGCATCTGGTTGAGCCGGAACACGCAGGAAATTTGGACCTTGAACTATGGGCGTGCAATCTCATGGCTGGAAGCCAGGGTGAAGATATGGTCTCGGCTACCGATCTCTCTGGCTGGCAGGATTGCCATAGCCAAAATGGTGGTCCTACCCAAGTTTTTGTATTTATTCGTCAATATACCCATTCCGCTTACCCGGGCCTTCTTTCACTCTATTCGCTCACTGCTGATCTCGATGGTCTGGGCAGAGAAACAGGCATGCGTATCCTGGGAGCTGCTCACACTCCCCCTTACAGAGGGTGGCTTTGGAGCCCCGGATATACCGCTTTATGCCCTATGCGCGCAAGCTCAATTTTTGCACTTTTGGCTGCATCCTACCCCGTTTTAGCCCCATGTCGCGGTAGAGACGGACGTGGCGGCCCCGGTTCCTCTCCGGGTAGCTGTCTGTCAGGCATACCGCAGGCCACGGGATGGCATAGACACTGTTGAGACCCTCCGGTGGGCTTGGGACGGACTGCGCGCCAGAGCTCACATGCAGATACTATACCCCCCTTCTATTTTGCTTGCACGAAACCCAATGATCCCCGCATTGGCAGACGGCAGAAATTTCGCCATGGGCTTCGAGACCTTTGCAGATCTCTACCCAGGTGACTCCTTTCGTGACCCGCCGGACCCCACGGCGGAGGGCACAAGAAACTTCTCTGAGTTATTTCTATATTACAAGATAAGAGCTACATGCCGACAACTCCACACCACCTTTCCTCCCCCCCACTGCATTGCCTGCGCTTGAGCAAATGATTATAAACCCATCTCCATGTAGACTAATTACATGTTCATACAATTCCATGCAAAACACAGCTCCAGTCACTACGCCTAGGGCTCAAACCAGCTGGAATCTAGATCTAGAAGGCCAAATAATGGATGAAATCTGGGCCTTGTGCTGTGGACAGCTTCACATGCTCTCACCAAACTTCAAACTTAGGTTGATACACTTTAAATATCTGCATAGGTTTTACAGGACTCCCTCCCAACTGCACCGAATAGGAGTTCAATCTGATGAGAACTGCTGGAGGTGGGGTGTGCCCCCACCACCTTTTTACATATGTCCTGGAGCTGCCCACCCATAGCAGCCTACTGGGCAGACATATTTAGTAAAATACAGGAGATATTGGGGACTTCTGGTGAGCCGCGACCGCTTGTTGGTTTATTAGGATATGTAAAAGACACCAAGACCGAACAGCGTAAATTGCACGCCATGCTGCTCTTACTCGCTAAACGACGAATATCTATGCACTGGGGCAAAATACATGCCCTCACGAGTAGGGCATGGATACAAGATATCACTTTTTGCCACACTCAACTAACCACCTTCTGGGAATTAATGCCAATGGCCTCCCGACCAAAAGACATCTGGGGTCCCTTTACAGATTGGCTCAGAACATTGCAAGACAATACTCCCCCTCCAGCTCAGGCTGACACCTAAGAATCTTACTAGCCGAGACCACATAGATATGAATGTAACACTGGGACATCGTGTCGATAGCTCATTTTGACCAGATGATTACTGCAGTTTGCCTGAGGGGCCATGTCCGGAAATAACACAAATGCAGCAATGTTACGATAAATTGAGTACTAGGCCTTATTAATGGTTGATATCTGACAAAGTAATGGATTGTAATCTTTCCTGACTTTTTGTTTTGTTTTTATGTTATGTATTCAACTTGCAATTGTACCCATTCATATTGATTATGCTGTAACTACAAATGCAACCTGCTGTTTTTTTCCTTGTTTGAAATGCCAATAAACAAATTTAAAAAAAAATGTGTTCTCTGAGTCTTACAACAGTACCACCACTAGGCAGTCCACAAAATATAAGTGGAGAGGGAAAGCTGACTGAAGAAACAGAATAAATTACAAGCTACAGACCGACTAATAGTAGTACAGAGTCAGAGCCAGTTAGATTGATGTAAAAAAAAAAACAGACACTAGAAATATAATAACTAAGTAGGTAGGTAATGCAAGGATTACAAGAATTTAGAAGCAGATAGATCGAAGAAGATTTGGTAAGAAATAGAATTAGGAAACGGAAATAATAGTTCGAAAAAATAGGGTGCACTAAAAGTTAGGGAAATATAATTATTAATATTAACAACAGGAGGACTTACTGGGGCCAGCAGCAGAGCCATCTGTAGGGGAGCGATCCTGGCCCTGGAAGGCATCTCCTGCTCCTGCCTCAGCAGTCCCTGTCGTCTTCTTGCCCCTGGATGCTGATCATGTAAGACATAATAAATAGACAAAAATTGATTGGTGTGAAACAAATAATAAATATTTTAAAAAATGCACTAAAAAGATTTTTTGACAGGAAACGACAATTGCAATAAAATTGACCTATCTAATCTGATCGACTAGTAGTATCGCGATCGCGGACCGTCCTATCTCATTATTTATTAATCCAGTGTTCCATTCCGATTCCAGAATCCTAAGCCTAAGTACAACCTAGCCCGCCTATTCCAAAGACATAGGAATGAATTGCCAAAAATTATATTTGCTTCTTCTAAGTTCCGATCTCATTCACAATCATCAATGAATCAACCCCCTTTGCCGGGCCAATTGTTCACTAAGTCTGCATTTCCATTTATTTTAGTCCTCAAAAATGCATAGATGGACGCATGCATATTGCATACACCTAATTGTTGGTTGGTTGCTGATGTGCTCAGTTGCTATATTATTCACTCACTAAGAAACTACAAAAGGTTCTACTAAGGACTGGAGTCAGCAGCACATGACGGAGGACGTATCACGGGACCCCTAAAAAATTACCAACTAATACTAAGTAACTAACTACAATAACTACCTACCACCACTATCTTAGTGACAGGACAAAGGAAAGGAGTCTCTCTCGCATTACCTAACTTAAGTTCTCTAACCTCTCTTACATAATCAGCCCAAGCAAGCGCAAAAATGCATACAAGTAAGATTAGTAGCGCCAAGCACCTGTCTAGAAGAATAACAATCACATCATATAAGATTTTTAAACATAACTTACCTGAATGTAAGCAGCAGCAGCATAATTGCTATTTGGGAAAAAAAATATTCGCAATAACACAGAACAGAACACACAATAGTAATATAATAAGCTACTCACCAAGCCCCACGACTTGAACAACTAGTAGGTCCAGCAGGTCCTGCTCCAGGTCCAGGATGTCGGACCACCAATGAGTCAGCTGGTTGTGGGGGCGCCAGACCTCAGAGCAGCAAAACACTTCCCAGCGCACCCTCGCCCACCGGCAGTGACGCTCCTGGATCCCATAGCCAGAAGCAGGCCTGGGGCCTGCTGCCAAGGTTAAGGGGAGGTGGTGATGCATGAAAAAAACTAGGGCAACCACCTCCACCTCTGAGAACAAGGCCCGGGCCTGCACCACTCCCGGGTGCCGTCTTCCTTAAGGAAGGCGGCTCCTGGTCGCACTACCCTTAGTCAAGGTTCTGGGGGGGCAGGGGCTGGAAAAGAAAATGTAGAAGTAAGTCAGGAGGAGAAGTGGGGAAGTAAAAAAAACTAAAAAACAAGTAATAGAAAAACAGTACAAAAAACGCAGTAAAAGTACAAATAAAGTGCAAAATATACAATTAGGAAGAGAGAGGGATAGATAATAAATCAAAAAAAATTTAAAAAAGTTTTAGAAACAAAGGATTGAAAAGATTTGAGAGGATTCAAAAACAGGCTCAGAACCATACAAAGAGTAGAAAAACAAGATGGCTGCGCCCATTGGTGACCGCGTGGTGAAGTTCGCACGATATTTCCCCCCGAACACGCAATCCACGTTGCCGACCGTCAGAAACGTCTTTCGAGCCTGCACGAGTATGCGGAACAAGCAACTCCGCATGCTTGCGGAACTCTGCATAGCGTTGTGGATTTTTTTTATCGCTTCGCAGAGTTTCGCGTAGCACTGATACGTGAACTCCGACCGGGCTTACATATAGTGCGTATATGGTATGACATTTTAAACTACTGCTCGCTGACCTCGAAAGATTTATGGTGTGACTCTCACTTCCCGCTATGGGATAATCCTACCCTCCCGGAAGTATTTCATGATACTGTTGCTCAACTCTGGGCAAGTTATGGGAATGAATGGCTCGGGCAGCTGTATGATCTTAATGGCTTCCGAACTCTTGCATGCTTACAATCTACACATAACCTCCCGCAACATTTTTTTTTTAAATACCTACAGTTAAGAGACTATTTTTGAAGATGTCTGGCCACCAAGTGCAGCCAAGCTCTAGGCATAGTCACAACTCCTGTAGAAATAGCCTCTGCCTTAGATACTTTAGATAGGGCTATCCATTCTTCTAGCTTAAAGCTGCAGCAATTTCGCACTATCTGTATGCTGTACTACACTCCCGAAAAGATCCCGAAATGGGCACAAACGGCACAGGGAGATGGGGGAGATAGGACGCTTTGCCCGAAAATGTGGATTGGCTGCAGCAAATATTGTACACATGTTCTGTACTTGCCCTAAGCTTAACACTTTTTGGGAGGGAGTCACTCAATCTATTGGCAGTTGCTTGGGGTTGGATTTCTCTTCTACTATAAAGGAGATTATGTTAGGTCACAAAGAGAATGCTAACCCAGGGTTGAGATCTTTCTTTTCCATCATTCTAGTGGCAGCTCGCCTCTGTACTGCAAGAGCATGGATCTCGCTGAACCCTCTGTTTTTTTTAGAGTGGTGGGCAATCATGAAGGATCTCTATGAGAGGGAGCGAGCACTAGCTAAGGCTAGAGGTATAAGCTCTGAATCGTATGTGAGACTGCTTTGTCTGATTCGTTACATTATATTACGCTTTTAGACGACCTCTTTTCTTTTTTTACTCTTCTCTCTTTTTCTGTTACCTTTATTGGGGCTATAATGTATATTTATTAACTTGATGCTCTTTTTTGTACCCTTTGTAAATAAATAAGGAAGAGAAGTCTATTGTTTGTTTAATGCCAACTCTTGAGGAGTGTGGTAAATTCAATGAACAATTATTGCAACTGGAAAAAGAAGAGATCATCGAAATTACAGCAAATGATAAAATGGAACATCAAGGAGTTACAGTGCTACTAACAGAAAAACTGCAATCAAAATAGAATAGTTTAGAAAAGTGTGTGTCGAAAACTGCAGGATTTGAAAACAGTTACGTATCTGTAAAAATTGTCGTGTAATCTTACGTCGTAATATTAATGTTGAAGAAGGGCTAGTCAATGGCACAATGGGTAAAGTTATGAATGTATTAATTATCCAAACAGAAATTACGTGGAATAGTTAGCCATAAAATGTGATGATGTTGGTGAAGTTAAGCAGCTCGGTAGATGCGTTATACGTTTACTACTCGTGAAAGACTTGTATGTGCAGCAAAAACAGTTCCCAGTGTATTTAGCATATGCAGTAACTATCCTCAAATTGCAAGGTTTAAGTGTAGATACAGCTGTTGTTAATACTGGTAGTAGTGTATTCAAAGAAGGAATGTCATATGTAGCTTTGTCACGAATTAGAACATTGTCTGGTTTATTTCTGATTGATTTTAATGAGAGGAAATTAAGTGCTGATGTGAGCTGTGTAAGGGAGTATAATCGGTTAGGAGCTCAATATGTTCCTTATCCTGTGTTTGAAAATCCGATAATGTGTCCAAAGCGAAAATATCAAAGCAGTCTATCAAAGCTGAACAAAAAGATGAACAAAAAGAAAAACAACAAGGACCTAAGAAAAGAAAACTACAGCACAATGAGGAAATAGAAGGGTATTACTTTGATAAGAAATCTGGAATAAATGTAGTGTTAAATGGACTATACCTTTTGCCTCATTTTTATAAATTCTGTTAAAGAAAGGTAGATAAAAGAATGTCTTCACAACTATGTAGTTTACTTGAACAATTAAGAAGTCACAGGAGTATTATACATTCTGCTACTGGAATAATAAATCTTACAGATGACTGTACTCGATCAGTAGTTTT
Organism: Calotriton arnoldi; assembly: GCA_963921515.1. Taxonomy (NCBI): domain Eukaryota; kingdom Metazoa; phylum Chordata; class Amphibia; order Caudata; family Salamandridae; genus Calotriton; species Calotriton arnoldi. The sequence continues at coordinate 82,706 of CAWUFW010007125.1, forward strand.
TTCTCAAAATCTTCAACAGGATGCTCAAGAATTTGTAATGGTAATGCTAGGAATATTAGAGGAAGAAGATGTGAATATCAATGAATTATTTGTTTTAACTTATAAATGGAACCATAACTGTAAAGATTGTGAATTCACGTCTAGCACTGAAATCAATTCAGAACGATTCTTCTACTTGACATTACCAGATTGTGAAGCTGTGCCGTTTGCAGATTTAACTAAGATGGTCCATCAAGATATGACCTGTCCAAACTGCCGATCAGAACTTAGGTCAACGTTGTTTCTACAGCGGTATGGAAAATATATCATAGTCATGCTACAGTGATGCAGAGTGGATAGTACTAAATTAGAAACTGACATTACAAACTTTAAAGCTGCACAAATTTCCATTTCAAAAAGAACTTCCACAACTATAGCAATCATATTTCATGAAGGAGTTAATATATGTTCTGGACACTACACAATATATTTAAGATGTCAAACAGGATGGACAGAGTGTAATGACATACAAGTGACATACAAATCAAGACTACCTAAAAAGTTACCAAACTGATATCTGCTATTTCTAGTACTGAAGTTCTAAGGAGAATTTAGGATAACAAAATGTGGTGTTGTATTGACATATATATGGATTATGTGTTTCTGAGACATTATTCAGCTTATTGGGGTTATTGTTTACAGCAAGCTGTTAGAAATTAAAGACTTTTTAACTCTGGGAAAATGTTTTATAAAACATTACAGGACTACATTCTGTTACTACAGATTAAAACTAAATGGAGGTACTATAACTCTAGCAGCCGTAAGTTGCATCTAAGAAGTCTCTTCACCACTAACAAAATGACCACTTTTGTTTCTGCTACAGCAACTTCTACATAGTACTGTGTGTTATGTTTTTCATTCATGGACCAAGAACATTTTAGACATCATTTGTCCTAACAGGGTTGATCTTTACAAAAGGATATCCAAAAATGAAGACTGCTTCATAATTGTTGGACATTTTGTACTAGATATAAAAATATCAGAAACAGTTTTAACATATAGTTGCTTTCATTAAGGTAGTAACCTATCAGCAAGCCACTATTAAAAAACTTGTAGTGAGTGGAATGCATAGTATGACATATTTGTAATGATGTACTGTGCACATTTGGGTATTTTTTACAATCCATTGATTGTTTTTCCCCCACTGTTTCATGATGATGCTTCATACAGACCACTGTTGAAAGTGAAGAAGCATGAAAGCTGAAAACAGTAAAAGAACATTTGTGTATGTTGAATTAAAGTTTTGGAAAAAAAAATATTGTGTGTTGTTTTGGTTGCCTAATGTTCAAAATGAAATCCTAATACATTTTTCTCTGTTTATATTTTTTCACAGTGGTTGGAGATTGGAATATATTACGTGTGTCAAATCACTAATCTAGTGATGGATTCATCAAGTCACTTCTCATATACTCATCCCATCTCCCAGTCACTACAGTTCCACTCATCCAATCACCCAGCCACTACATAGGCAGTCATCAAATCACTCAGGTACTGCATTTGGATTCATCCAATCTCCCAGCCACTACTCAGGCACTCATCCAGTCACCCAAGAAGTACCCACAGAGTCATGCCTTCACTCAGACACTAATAATGCAGTTATGGAATCACCTAGGCACTACACGTGCAGTCATCCAGTCTCCCAGGCAGTACCCATGGAGTCATCCATTAACTCAAACACTACCCATGCAGTCATACAATCACCCAAGCACTACACATGTACTCATTCTTTCACCCAGGCACTGCACTTGCACTCATCCATTCACTCAGGCACTACACTTGCACTCATCCATTCATCCAGGCACTACTCTTGCACTGATGCATTCAACCAGGCACTGCACTTGTACTCATTCATTCACCCAGGCAGTGCTCTTGCACTAATTCATTCACCCATGCACAGCTCTTGCACTCATCAATGATGCCCAGGCACTACACTTTCACTTATCATTCACTCAGTCACTACACATGCACTCATCCATTCGCTCAGTTACTACCCACGCAGCCCTGCAATCATACAGGCACTGCACTTGAACTCATACAATCACATAGGCACTACCCATGCACTCAACCATTTACCCAGGCACTACAGTTGTAGTCATCCATTCACCCAGGCACTAGGATTGCCCTCATTAAGTCACCCAGGCAATACCAAGACACTCATCCAATCATACTAGTACAGCCCATGCACTCATCCAACTACCCAGACACTATGCATGCACTCATCCACTCACCCAGGCACTACCCATGCACTCATCCAATCACCCAGGCACTACACTTGCACTCATCCATTCACCCAGGCACTGCATGTGCACTTATCCATTCTTCCAGGCATTGAACTTGCACTCATCCAATTATCCAGGCACTCAACATGCAGTTACCCAACCACCCATGCACTCATCCAATCACCCAGGCACTCATCCAATCACCCAGGCACTACATATGCACTGATCCAACCACCCAGGCACTACAACATGTACTCATCCAATACCCAGGCACTCAACATGCCAACCACTCATTTAATCATTCATGCCCCACTTATGCACTCAGTCCATCACCAATGCACAATTATGTACTCATTCAATAATGCATGCACCACTTATGCACTCATTCAGTCATCCATGCACCACTCATACACTCATTCAATCAAACATGCACCAGTCATACACTCATTCAATCATCAAGGCACTACCCATGCACGCATTCAATCACCATATACATGTTCATACACTGATTCATTCAGCTTATATTTTTGAATGGATTTTTGGGGGAAGTTTTTGTGAATTTTAAAGTTGTAATTTTTGTTTTTCTTGCAGGAAACAAAAATGACAATTGGGAGTGGAAAAGCTTCAATATGCACTCAAAAATGTGAAAAAAACTATGAAGGGCCACAAAAATAAAATAAATCAACATTTGTGATTCTTTGCGGAATGCGAAGGGCTGTTATGGACTGCTCTCCAGCATTCACTATAACTCCACAATCCATGCAGTATGATGCCGTGTGGGACATTTCTGGAGCCAAATCTTGAAGTTGTGATTGGACTTCTGAAGGGACTTTCTACCCCGGTGTTGTTGAGGCTGCTACTAAAGTTGAGGGTCCTTCAGCCTCGCGTTGTCTTCTTGCTGCTTTCAGACAATTGTCGTGGTATGTTTTCAGATGGTAAAGCATGGACGTAGTCCCGCAAGAATATTTTTTGTTTGTACCCCTTGACAATGTCTTCTCACATATTGTGCATTGCATAAATTTGGCGACTGTTTTTGATTCTCCCGACGGAATACTGAAGAAATCGCAGGCAAAACTTGATTTCTTCTGGGGAGGCCCCTCATCTCCAGAGTCACCAGAATCCACCTCTTGGACTTCCTGGTGCACCTGCTGTTCCACCTGATCTCCCTCTTCTGGCTGAGTTGCCATTTTTGCAAAAATATGCAAAAAAAACACGCCAATAAATGTTAGTGAGCTGCTCACAATGAACCCCTCTTTAAGAATGTTCAAGATATATAAATGGGTGTGTTCTTCATATTTTTATAGTTGAAAAGTGTATCATCCAATCATATTCCTTTCTTTCCCTGTCATATGATCTTCGCAACGATCAGTGTCCTTGCGAAGACCGTAAATTAAATAGAATAATATTTTATTTGAAAATAAGTACTCTAACAAATGTGTTAATCGACTGATATTAAACCCCAAATGTGGATCATACAATGTAATATGTATAAATATGTGTTATACACTTTACCAGAAACACACGTTCATCACTGTGATCACGCAAAACACTAAGTAAAAGGCTTTGAATTGAAAAAATTCTTCCAAAAGTTAGGTTTAAAGAGTATATCAATAAACAACTTGTGTCAAACATTAATTAAAATATGTCTAAGTATGTGTCCCGAGTTTTAAAAAAACACGCGCACTTTGCGACTACCAACGACGCCGTGGTCTACAAAGTCACCGCGAATATATAAAACACCACATTGAAGAGGTCTTTTCACAAAACCATCACACAAACTCAAAGATAAACTCTACATTACTAAACAACTAGTGTCTGCTAGTAAGTAAAATCTGTCTGTATTTATGTTTAAGACTTCCTGAAAAACATGCGCCTTTAGCGACGTCACCAAGGGTATTGCAACGTCATCGCAAATATAAAGAATGTAAAGAAATAAAAACCTATGCTTATTAATCCACCAAAGAAAATAAAAGCTTATAAAAATACACCTTATAGAGGCATTTTAGCTGGAAAATACAATTAAATACCTTAAAAATGTAATTAAAAATAATAGGTTACATTGACGTTATAGTTGGGAAATAAAATTTGAAAAACCTTTGAAATTCACTCAAAAAAACAAAGGTTACAGGGGCATTATAGTTAGGAAATGGAGTTAAAAAGCCTTAGAAATTCACAGAAAAAATTCAAAGGTTACAGAGATGTTATAGTTAGGCTTAGGTTTCACTCGTACAAAACCAGTGAAATTCAGCAGTTATAGTTAGCTGAGCTAACTATAACTTGCGCGCCCGCAATGCACTGCTTATGACCTCACATAATACTTCACTCATGACATGGTCAGTGACATCACTTATGACATCTCTGATGACATCTCGAATGACATCACTGATGACATCATCCAGTGACTGTGAGTGTTGTTTTAAAAAGTTTATGAGTATTAATTATATACCAAGGTGTATGGATGAATCAGTGGTTGTATGAGTGTCTGTATGGATGAATTCTGTTGGTGCGTGACTGACTTTATAAGTGAGAGAGTAAGTGTCTCAGTGAATGTATGGGTGAGTGACTAGGTTGTCTGAATGTCTACATCAGTCTTTATCAGGTTTTATAAATGATACTTTTTAACTATAAGTTCCCTGTAACCTTTGGTTTTGTCAGTGAATATATGTACAATATATATCATTCAAGCAAGGGGAATAACACTGAATTTGGTAGAAAGGTAGATCTTGGTTTGCAGGTCAGACTTTCAGTTATTTGGTGTAAATCCATGCAGTAGTTTTTGAGAAATTCAAGGAAATCCAAATTTCATTTCCTGCGATCGCAGCTAATTTGTGACTAATAACGAGCTGCTGCAGGGTAATGCAGAGCTTTGACAACTGCCAACACTTTAACCAGGAAGTGGGGGCAGCCATCTTGGTAGTTCAGCTAAGTCCCAAAAGGAATGTAAAATACCATGACCCTCTATCTCTGGTGGTGGGGTCCTAGAAGGACCCAGCCAGGGCAAAAAAGGATTTTAAAAAAAAATGTTGGCACAAATTTGTGAAATTTGTGGCAAAAAAAAACATGCACTGGCTCCCATGCTTGTTTTGAAAGGGGACCCAGGGTGGGCCAGGTTCCCAAGGCATTTTGTAAAAAAAGGAGGTAGGGGCACGGGGCCTTGTCCTGAGGTTCTTTGAGCCCAGGGGACCACCGCCTGCCCAAGGCTTTGTTTTAATTAATGGAGGGGGCCGCATGGACCCCCTCCATGGGCTCAAATGAGCCCCGTGGACCACCACCTCCCTGGGGTTTTATTTTAGTAGTTCAGGGGGGTGCTAGTACCCCCTTCTTGTCTGTTACAAGCCTCAGGGACTGCCACTTCCCTGGGACTACTTCAACAATATTGTGTGGGACCACATGGACCCTTGCATCCTAGGCTCCACCACCTCCCTGGGGCCAAAACAACATTTTGAAGTGGGAGGGGGGCTGTGCAGCCCCCCTCCAGGGCCATATACGGCCCAGGGACCACTACCTTCCAACATCAAAGGAGGGAGGCCCTGGGGACCACCACCCCCCCAGTGTCAGTTCCTGCTATGTCCAGGGTTACCCACCCCCAGGACATAGCTGTTTGCTTTGGTTGACATTTCCCACCAAGCGAAAGCAAACACTCTGCTGCCAACGGGCGGGAGCTGTCAAAGTGCTCCCACAGGAGGCAGGGGGCTGGCTGGCACGGGGCCTTGAGGCTCTCCCGCGGTCCCTGAAAAAGGCCCAAAACGAGCAGCAAGAGGCAGAATTATTGTCAAAATTGAGCAGAAAAAGCCAAGATAAAGGTGAGAAACTAGCCGAAAGAGGAAGAATAAAGGTCGGTAACGAGCAGAAAGACGCAAAATAAAGGTGACAAACTAGCAAAAAGAGGCAAAATAAAGGTGAGAAATGAGCAAAAATAGGCTAAATAAACATCAGCAACGAACAGAATTAGGCACAATAGAGGTGACAAATGAGCAGGAAGAGGCAAAATAAAGGTCAGAAATGAGCAAGAAGTGGGTAAATAATGGTCAGAAACTAGCAGTAAGAGGATGAATAAAGATGAGAAAGGAGAAGAAAGAGGCAAAATAAGGGTGATCAATGAGCAGGAAGAGGCAGAAGAGAGGTCAGAAGCAAGCAGAAAGAGGCTAAATAAAGGTCAGCAATGAGCAGAAAGAGACAAAATAAAAGTGAGAAATTAGCAGCAAGAGGCAGAGTAAAGGTCAGAAACAAACAGAAAGAGGCAAAATAAAGGTCAGCAACTAGCAGAAAAAGGCAAGATAAAGGTGAGAAACGAGCAGAAAGAGGCAGAATAAAGGTCAGAAACAATCAGAAAGAGTCAAAATAGAGCTTAGCATCCAACAGAAAGAGGCAAAATAGAGATGATAAGCTAGCAGAAAGAGGCAAAATAAAGGTCAGAGACAAGCAGAAAGCGGTTAAATAATGGTCAGAAACTAGCAGAAAGAGGATGAATAAAGGTCAGAAGGGAACAGAGAGGGGCAGAATAAAGTTTCAGAAATGAGCAGAAAGAGGCAAGATAAAGTTGAGGAACGAGTAGAAAGAGGCAGAATAAAGGTCAGAAATTAACAAAAAGAGGCAAAATAAAGGTCAGCAACGAGCAGAAAGAAGTAAAATAAAGGTGTTCAACCAGCATGAAGAGGGAGAATAGAGGTTAGAAAACAGCAGAAAGAGGCAGACTAAAGGTCAGTAACGAGCAGAAAGAGGCAAAATAAAGGTGAGAAACGAGCAGCAAGTGGCAGAATAAAGGTTAGAAACAAGCAGAAAGAGGCACAGTAAAGGTCCGCAACAAGTAGAAAAAGGCAAGATAAAGGTGAGAAATAATCAGAAAGATGCAGTATTGAGGTCCTGAAGGGATCATGAAGAGACAAAATAAAGGTGAGAAGCGAGCAGAAAGAGGCAAAATAAAGGTTAGCAACAAGCAGAAAGAGGCAAAATAAAGGTGAGAAACGAGCAGAAATAGACAAAATAAAGGTCAGCACCGAGCAAAAATAGGCAAAATAAAGATGACAAAATGATCAGAAAGAGCCAGAATAAAGGTCAGAAAGGAGCAGAATAAAGATCAACAACAAGCAGATTGAGGCAAAATAAAGGTGAGAAACAAGCAGAAAGTGGCAGAATTAAGGTCATAAACAAGCAGAAAGAGGCCCAGTAAAGGTCAGCAACTAGCAGAAAAAGGGAAGATAAAGTTGAGAAATAAGCAGAAAGAGGAAGAATAAAGGTCAGAAACAATCAGAAAGAGTCCAAATAAAGGTGAGAAACGAGCAGAAAGAGCCATAATAAAGGTCAGAAAGGATCAGAAAGAGGCGGAATAAAGATCAGAAACATGCAGAAAGAGGCAAAATAAAGGTTAGCAATGAGCAGAAAGAGGCAAAATAAAGGTGAGAAATGAGCAGAAATAGGCTAAATAATGGTCAGCAATGAGCAGAAAGAGGCAAAATAAAGATGACAAAACGAGCAGAAAGAACCAGAATAAAGTTCAGAAAGGAGCAGAAAGAGGCAGAATAAAGGTCAGAAACAAGCAGAAAGAGGCAGAATAAAGATCAGCAACAAGCTGAAGGAGGCAAAGTCAAGGTGAGAAACAAGCAGAAAGCAATAAAATATTGGTCATAAACTAGCAGAAAGAGGATGAATAAAGGTCTGAAGGGAGCAGAAAGGGGCAGAATAAAGTTCAGAACCGAGCAGAAAGAGGCAAGATAAAGGTGACAAACAAGCAGAAACAGGCGGAATAAAGGTCAACAATGAGCAGAAAGAGGCAAAATAACGGTGGGAAACAAGCAGAAAGAGGAAGAATAAAGGTCAGAAGGGATCAGAAAAAGACAGATTAAAGGTCAGAAACAAGCAGAAAGAGGCAGAATAAAGGTCAGAAATAATCAGAAAGACCCAGAAAAAAGGTTCGAAACAAGCAGAAAGAGGAAGAATAAAGGTCAAAAGGGATCAGAAAAAGACAGAATAAAGGTCAGAAATGAGCAGAAAGAGGCGGAATAAAAGTAAGAAGTGAGCAGAAAGAGGCAAAATAAGGTGAGAAACAAGCAGAAAGGGGCTGAATAAAGGTCAGAAACAAGCAGAAAGAGACAAACTAGAAGTCAGAAACCAGCAGCAGAAGGCAAAATAAAGGTGAGAAATGAGCGGAAAGAGGCAAAATAAAGGTCAGTAATGGCAGAAAAAGGCAAAATAAAGGTGAGAAAGGAGCAAAATTAGGCAAAATAAAGGTCAGCAATGAGCAGAAAGAGGCAACATAAAGGTGATCAATGAGCCGGAGGAGGCAGAAGAGTGGTCAGAAAGAAAGGTGAGAAACAAGCAGAAAGAGGAAGAATAGAGATCTGAAGGGATCAGAAACAGATAGAGTAAAGGAGAGAAAAGAGCAGAGAGAGGAAAAATAAAGGTTAGCAATGAGCAGAAAGAGCAAAACAAAGGTGAGAAATGAGCAGAAATAGGCATAATAAAGGCCAGCAACCAGCAGAAAGAGGCAAAATAAAGATGAGAAATGAGGAGAAAGAGGCAGAATAAAGGTCAGAAACAATCAGAAAGAGTCAAAATAAACATCAGAAACAAGCAGAAAGAGGCAGACTAAAGGTCAGAAGGAATTAGAAAGAGACAGAATAAAGGTGAGAAATGAGCAGACAGAAGCAAAATAAATGTTAACAGTGAGTAGGAAGAGGCCAAATAAAGGTTAGCAATGAGCAGAAAGATGCAGAATCAAGTTGGGAAACAAGCAGAAAGAGCCAGAATAAAGGTCAGAAACAAGCAGAAAGAGAAAGAATAAAGGTCAACAATGAGCAGAAAGAGGCAAAATAAAGGTCAGAAACGAGCAGCAGGAGGCAGAATAAAGGTCAGAAACAAATAGAAAGAGCCACAACAAAGGTCAGCAATGAGCAGAAAAAGGCAAGACAAAGGTAGGAAACAATCAGAAAGAGTCAAAATAAACATCAGAAACAAGCAGAAAGAGGCAGAATAAAGGTCAGAAGGAATTAGAAAGAGACAGAATAAAGGTGAGAAACGAGCAGACAGAAGCAAAATAAATGTTAGCAGTGAGTAGGAAGAGGCAAAATAAAGGTTAGCAATGAGCAGAAAGATGCAGAATAAAGTTGGGAAACAAGCAGAAAGAGCCAGAATAAAGGTAAGAAACAAGCAGAAAGAGAAAGAATAAAGGTCAACAATGAGCAGAAAGAGGTGAAATAAAGGTGAGAAACGAGCAGCAGGAGGCAGAATAAAGGTCAGAAACAAATAGAAAGAGCCACAACAAAGGTCAGCAATGAGCAGAAAAAGGCAAGACAAAGGTAGGAAACGAGCTGAAAGAGGCAGATTATAGTTAAGAAACAATCAGAAAGAGGCAAAATAAAGATGAGAAACGAGCAGAAAGAGCCAGAATAAAGGTCAGAAAGGAGCAGAAGGAGGCAAAGTAAAGGTGAGAAACGAGCAAAAAGAGGCAGAATAAAGTTCAGATATGAGCAGAAAGAGGAAAAATAAAGGTCAGAAATGAGCAGAAAGAGGCAGAATAAAGGTCAGAGGTGTTGGACTGAGAATGTGTGTGGCTGACTCCTTCTAGCATTGTGCGAGTTAAGTTAGCATTTGCGGCACCATTTTGTATTCAGCCGCCATTTTGTGCCATGATTGAAATGAAGCTTCTGTCTCATACTGTCTGCCTCAGCAGAAAGCAGCCTCAATTGTTTCTCTTTATTATTCAAGGTTGAGCTTCGCTGCACTAATGAATAGATCATTCTGTTTTTGTATGCCTTTCCTCGTAGGTAGCCTGCTCCCACTCTCTTAGAGAGCTGGGCCCGGGCAGAATAACCTTGAAGCTGAGATAGCATGCACCCGGTCCCATGAGTGTAGCTCATCCTTCTGTGCCTCCTTTGTTAACCTGCTCCAACTGGAAATTTCCAGTCTGGGCGGGTCCTGTTGGGTATTGGAAATGTATAATATCTGATGTTATGTTGGTAAGGGTCAGTCCCTCTGCAGCTATCTAAGGAGGCTTTAGGCAACGGACTTTGTGAAAAAGCACCTCACAATTGTGCTACAGTCTTATTAAAACGGTGGTTCGTGCACACTTCTTAGCACCTGTTGCCTTTTGGTGCCACTCATCACAGATTCCAAACTATATTACATAAAGAGCAGTGCACTTGAACAAAAGAACTTATTCGGTCTTTTTATATTTCTTTCAATCCTTTATTTTCAAATCCAAATGAAGTTTCACAAAAAAAAGGGGCAGCCAACGCATTTCGTTCAATTCGGCGACAAGCCAAGAGAAATACTTCAGGGCTCTTTAGATCACACAAACAGACTCAATAGTCTTTAGCATCGGTCAATTCGCAAGCTGGGCCAAATTACAATAATTCGCCCAAAGTCTACCTTCACAACAGCATCGAGTCCACTCAATACATGAAAAAATGATGATCAGAGTGCCCTCAATCCCCAGTGGGATAACCTCCGCCTTGATACGCGGTCGCCTAAGCCTCCCCAGCAAACACCATCCGAAGGTAGAGAGGCCTCTACCTTCGATGAAATATAAAAAGACTGAATAAGTTCTTTTGTTCAAGTGCACTGCTCTTTATGTAATACTATCTAAGGAGGCTGGTCAGATCGGACTCCGCTCGAGCGCATACTAATAAATAACTCTGGTTTGTATTCTCTACTGTCTGACCGACTCTTCATTTGTTTGGAAGGCTGAGAGATGGTCACTCGGGTGGCCCTAATCGGGTCACTTCCTTCAGAGGGGAGCAGAAAGAGGCAGAATACAGGTTAGAAATTAGCAGGATTGAGGCAAATTAGAGGCCAGAAACCAGTGGCAAGAGGCAGAATAAAGGTCAGAAAGGAGCAGCAAGAGGCATAATAAAGGTCAGGAGCTAGCAGAAAGAGGCAAAATAATGGGGAGAATGAGCAGAAGAAGCAAAATAGAGGTGAGAAACAAGCATCAAGAGCTAAAATATAGGTCAGAAATGAGCAGCAGGAGGCAGAATAAAGGCCAGGAGTGAGCAGAAAGAGGCAAAATTACGAGCAGAATAAGAAGAAAGAGGCAGCATAGAAGGCAGGAGCGAGTAGAGAAGAGGCAGGAAAATGAGCAGAAAACAAGTAGAGGAGACACAAAACGGAAGGCAGCAGAGGGTAGCGAACTGCAGGCAAGCTGGAGAGGAGAACTGTCACAGGGGGAGATTGCACAAGTACCTGCTCCCATGTGCTCCCCTACTTTTTTACCATGTACCCACTGACAGACCCACTTATATACTCATGCACTCACTCACAGACCCACTCACACACCCATTCACAGACCCACTGAGACTTATGTACCCACTGACGGACACTTATGCACTTTCTCACAGATCCATTCAAGCACTCATTCACCCACCCACAGACGCATTGAGGGACATACGCACTCACAGACCTACTCAAAGACTCACACACCCATTCACACACTCATGCACCCACTCACACTCACTCAGGGACTCAAACACTCACTCACATACCCACTCAGACACTCATGTTCCAATTTGCTGACCCACTCAGAGACTCATGCACCCATTCACAGATCCACTCAGACACTCATGTACTCATTGACTGACCCACTCAGACACTCAGTCACCCACTCACAGACCTACGGAGAGACTCACACAACCTCTCACAGACCCACTCAGACACTCACACACCCATGCACTCACCCACTCAAAGACTCATTTATCCACTCACAGACCTGTAAAGGCACTGATGCACCCACTCACAGACCCAGTCAGACACTCATACATCCAGTCACAAAGCCACTCAGACATTCATACACCCACTTGCAGACTCTCTCAGACACACACACTCAGAGATCCACACAGGCACTCCTACACACACTTACAGAGCTATGTGCACACCCATACAGTCACTCATACACCAACTCACAGAACCATACAGCAACTCACACACCCAAAAACCCAATCACACACCTACTCAGAGACCCATACAGCCACTCACACACCCACTTACCTTCCTATACAGCCACCCACTCTCAAAGGTTACAGGTTACAGTTCAGAAATAAAATGTTAAAAACCTTTGAAATTCGCCGAAAAAACAAAGGTTACAGAGATTTCATAGCTAGGAAATCGAATTTAAAAATCATAGAAATTTACTGAAAAAAAACAAAGGTTACAGGGATGTTACATTTAGGAAATAGAAATATAGAAAACTTAGAAATTCACAGAAAAAAACAAAGGTCACAGGGACGATATTTGTGTCAGTGATATTGTTTTTTCTGATATTTTTGTATTTACCATTATAAGTATAGGAGCACAATATTGTGGTAAACAATATCGATATTTTGAAATAATATTATTTACCACTGTATTGTGTTAGTGATCCCTTCCACGCAATGAAAGGGCTTGAGCAACCTAGCCGACTGATTAGACTACGCATTACTTTCTAAAATTGTATTACACATTTCAGGGCTGAGATAAGGACAACCAGACCTACAAATCTTCGGTCCTAGTGAGGCCCTTCTGTGGCCTTGGATGGGGGGAATGTGTAAAGGACACATTTAGTTCCGATACTTATTTTTGCTGTTGGTTCATTTGGAGATAAGGAGGAGAAGGCTGGGAGAGGGGAAATCATAGGGTTTCTGATGTATGATCTCCAGGAGGATCATGTATACTGTTTTGAGCTGCTACACATCACCTGTATCCTTCTGATTGTGATTCCATATCTATATTATCTTTCATATTATTACATACCAATTAACAATTGGTAAAAAAGACAAAAAATATCTTTGCACCTAAATGGCGAAGGTACTGGTGGACCCAGCATTTATATTGTATCTTCTTAAAAATTGTTACATCACCACTTAGAGATTTTTCTGATATTATTTCCTCCAACATGTCCCCCAACAATGGTCTCTAACCTGTGAGGTGGGCTTTTTAGTAGGAGGGAGACTGAGCAGATCTGATACGTTGCTAGAGCTATGCCCCTTTTTCATTTCTCCCCAGCCCAAGGATGCTACCATCAAAGTGGTAACATTATGTGAACATGCCCTTCTGTGAAGCTAAGTCATTAGAATAATCCTGTATTGAGGCTCATATTCATTTTTTTCTAGCATTCAGGCAGTAAGAGTGGCAGTAATGAAGAAGTTGCCACATCAAGTACTACCACAAGACAATAGAACTGGGTCAGGCCCATGGGTGATGTGGTACGGGATCCAACCCTACAGACTATTTTGTGCCTTGTGTTGTCATTGGCCCACACAAGTGTAATAGAGATTGGTGGTTGGCTTGGCTGATGAGGTGCACCTGTATACCAGTTAAAGTGTTTGCAACTGACCACTCGACCACCACTAAGTAGTGGCTGGTAGGACAGCATACATGCACCATTAAAATACAATTGGTTTAAAGAAAGCCTACAGAGGTAGAAAGTGTAAATAAACAAATTTTGGTTCATAAATTGTGAGTCTCCAGCTACTAATATTAGTTTTGGAAGGTATGCTATATTCACATCAGTTTCCAAATGATGCGAAAAGCAAACACTATAACATGTTACACTTTCATGAACTCTGTGCCTGTCATGTGTCCCAGTTAGGCCTAGAGGGAAACACTGCCATTTTTTACATGTACACATGTTTCTTCCTAAAGTTGCTTTCACTCTCACACAATGACTTTCACCTCACATTTGCATCCGTGACAATGCAGATTAGTTTCTCTGAACCTATACTTGCTTACAAGCCAACTTCGCAGGAAACATTTCATGATACCTTGACATATCATGTACAAGGTTAATACATAAATTGTGAAAATGTGATGATTATTTTTGTATATATGCTGACAGGGTTATCGATAATACATGAACAATGGTGGCCTGAGCAAGATCTCGGTCCAAGACAAGCATGCCTTTTGTTATAAATAAAAATCTATTTCAAGGGTGTTGGCAGAGGAGTGCTTTGCTGCCAATGGCAAGGTCTCTACATGCTAATGCTTCGGCCCAACAGCCTGCTGATATCTCTGTGAGGGGTGTCTAGCTCATGACCACGACGGGGACCTACATTCTTTCTCTCCAGGTAACAGGGGTTGGATTACCCTGTATGGGTATCTTTGGCAGAACACATACAAATGCCCGAGACACATAGGTTAGGGGATTCATAGTAGGAGTACGCAAGATTTCTATATTGTTTTCTATGCTTGCATATATACATTGTTTAAGCACAATGGTGGAACTTTTCATTCTGTTCACTGGCATGATACTTCTAATAAAGTTCATTTGCTTCTGTCTATTGATCATTGCAGCATATATATTTTTAAACAAGAATCATGTTGGTTGAATCAATATTGTAACCGTCCCACTGTGTATTCCTTGTACATTTCACTGAGAGAAAGATCCACTATTCCTGTGGGATCAGGGTTGTCATGTTCAGGGGTTGCCAGAACTAGTTGCTACCCGACTAGGGTTAGAGGGACTTATGACGGCACTGTGAGCTAGCTGGCTATAGGATGACATATAATGATAGGGTGCATGGAATCAGTCTGGCACCATCCCAACAGTTATGCTGTCCACAAACGCGTTGTTCCTACTGTAGGGTGGAAACTACATGACATGGCGCTGCCATCATTGCTTGGGTTCTTATATTTATGGATCACCTGAGTAGTTCAATCGTGCCTTCTCAGAGACCCCTACTTACCTCCTAACCAGAGATGTACATGCTGGTAGGGAAAATCCTCCTCAGCTGAGTGGGTAACTTCCATGTATTGGCTGAAGGCTGTTCAAGCTTGAACTTTCAAAGGATCTCATTCCCATTGTGTTACCCATTCTGTAACTCATTTTTTATTATGTCTGGAGACGAAGAAGCTCGGGCATTAAACATTGCTGAGAACTGCAGGCATGCATGTTACTCTGAAACATATTACAACATGTTCTCACAACTAGGGGTGGAGATGATACCTTTGTGGTTGAGGCATACAAAGCATTAGGAGACAGGTGTTCTATTCTTAGGTTACATTCCCGGCTGCAGACAACATCACACAACTATTTCACAAATACACTGAGGATGAAACACCGGATAACTATACTCCCTATTAAGAGATATAAATACCTCTAATGTACCAAGAATACATACATTGAATTAGGGTGAACTCCCACAAATCACAGCAAATGTTAGACTCGGTCCTCTCAGCATTGAGGGAGCAACATGGCCAGTCATAGCCAGCTACACACCGCACCCTAATGTTAACAATTTACCAACAGCAGTGGTGCGAACACGATCCAAAGACTTAGTAACGATATATCGATATCTTACACAATTCGTTATGTGAACATTAACACTTAACCCTGCGCAGACTGCTCAAGCTGCACAACCACAATTGGCTACCCCAGGCCTCCGCCCACATACGCTAAATGCAGTCATGGCAAAAGTTTTCATTATACAGGAGGAGATTCCGTTCTGGATTGCACAAAATACAAGCCAGCTTGAAGCAGTGTTTGCCCATATGGGCCTGCAGGAATAACACAGAATATTAACTATTTGTTTGCCGATGGGGATGGCTCCACCTGTGGAAGACTGCACAACTTGGTTTACAGTCTTTGCTGCCAGAACATGTGGTACCTTTCCCTGGATTTTTTTTCCGGAAGTGCTGAAACAGCTCCAGAATGAGTACGGGCAGCACTTGCCCTTGACTATGGGATGAAACTGATGGGCAATTTTGCCACAGTATCCGCCATTATGTTAAGCAACATAAAGGGGGAAGCAACAGCATTGGCTATATGCCAGCGCATATGGGATTTGACTCCTGCACAGCAAGAGTGCGAATTACCCACAATTATTGAAGAAACATATGCTACGCTGGGTAGAGATAATTTGTGAGCCAGACATGGTAAACCAAGATTGAAGAGTAATTCTGAAAAGGATAACTCTAAGCAAACACCTGACTCTTCAACAAAGAAGAAGTGGGACAATAAACAACAAAATAAAGAGAAGACAAAATCACGGGATGGGTCTCCTCAACAGGAAACCACTGAAAACAAATTCAATCTCTGAAACCGTGATAATATTAAACCACCTGACAGATAGCAGGATACTGATACAAGTTCATCTCGTTATTTTCAGGAGTCATCCGATAAACATTTGGAGAGAGGTGGTTGGTCAAAGCATGGATCGGAGGAGCACGTGAAGCCAAAAAAAGACTCACAGCGCTCATCTAGCTACATAATTAAACAGGAAGGTAAACCAAAGCCTTCCAACCCTCAATTCAAAAAGAAAAAGGTAGCCGGACTTAAGGTCAGGCTTTTTCCGGATATTGAGGACTCTGCCTCTGAGTTGGGAATGGACAGTGACAATGCTGGACAGCGCGGCAGAAGTCACAATAGTTCACCGGATAACCTGTTGTAGGAGAGTAGGATCTGCTTCACATGGGTACCCCCACTTTTTGCTGATGCTTCACTGTTTTTCGACTTTAGTCTGGCTGGGGCCCTGCTAATCAGAACCCCAGCCTAGCTGCTTCCTCTCTAAAATGGTTTCCATGTGCCTTAGGCACATCTCTGATTGGAATCTGGAGTGCCCTTATAAGTCCCTAGTATATGGTATACTATGTACCCAAGGCATAGGTACCTCAGAGGCCTGCCAGGGGCTGAAGCATGTATTATGCCACCCCTGGAAGGTCAGCCAAAAGGACACCACAGGTCTGCTACTGCAGCCTGGGTAAGGTGGTGCATGCACCCCTTACTGTGATATAGGTTACCTATATCACTACATACATACACACATATAAACCTATAAGTCACTCCTATGGCAGGCCTTGTCAATCTTGAAGGCAGAGTGCTTGGTTCCTATGTGAGAGGGTGCCCCTGCATGAGCAGAGCCCCTCTGCAGCGTTTGGAGACCCTTCTCTGATGCTGTTTGTAGTGCAGCCTGACCATATACTCTTAAGCGCATTATAACCTCGCGTTAAATGCTAACTTTGGGATGGCTGCACGGAAACATGTCGTGTTTGGTGTCAAACATCTTGGAATACTACCCCCCCACCAATTCTGGTGGTGGGGGTAGCATTCCACCCTTCTAGAGGGAGAGACATGTACACACCGGCCTGCCCGGTAACTTCTTTCCAAGCCCTGGCATCACAAAATGGATGCCGCTGCCACAGACACAGGTCTGGCCTCCTGCTGCTGACTGAAACTCCGGCAGGGGAGGCCTGGACAATAGGTTACCTGTCCCAGGGAGGTGTAACCACCTCCCCAGACAGGATAATGTGTATTGGGGCTGGGCGGGAGCACTCTCTGGTGCTTTGAAGTCCTGCACTGGGGGCACATTTGGTGTCCCTGTGCATACCCCAGTTCAAACTGGTTCAGGGGCTTCCAGCCCCTGCTCTGGCATGAAACTGGACAAAGGGAATGGGTGTAACCACCCCTCTTCCATGACCCTCCCATAGGTGGGTCCCCAGAGTATGTCCAACCCCCTAACTTAGTATAAGTATGGGACCCCAGTCCTTAGGACTTTAGATTTACCTGGACGAAACTCTGATACAGAATCCTGGACCTTCAATGCTCTACTTTAAGATTAGAGGACTGAAGAATCTCCCTTGGGGTCAAGGAGTGACTCCCCTGCTTGGCAGGCACCTAAGAAGCAATTGTCCGGTCTGCATCGCTGAAGCTCCTGCCGGACGCCAAACTCTTTGCAACACCAGAGGTAGATTTACAGACTTCCCCGAGGCTGCCCTGAGTCCCCAGCAAAGATGAGGCCCGTAGCTGTCGTGGGTAACGTGGAACCTTGACCCCTGGACACCGAGCACATTTGCAAGTGCATCCTCTTCGTGGTCTTCCACAAAGTTGTGCTTTGGGCTCCCAGTAGCCCCCACCTTCAGCACCGACTGCACCGAAGGTCAGTGGCCTCCACTCCACGAGTGTCCTGTGAGCCAGCTCTAAGTGCGTCCACTTGAGGCTCCTTCACGGTCGCTAGTCTGTTGGCTAGTGGGCCCTTCCGAAGGCAACTGTTCTTCTGCTTGGGCTTCCCTGGTTGTGCCAGGTGTGCCCTGACTTACCCTTGCTGAGTGAGTCCCTCAGACCTTGCTGGTCTGCACCACTGTCCTTCTTCTATTTCCATGAGACTTGCCGTTGCCAAGGCTTGTTGGGTCCAATCTGGTCGCCGATACCCCTGCAATCGATAGACGTTGTGGGACAGCTCGAATCCAGCTCCTGGTTGTCATCGACGCCTCCTGGACCTCGTGGCTGAAGAGTCAAGACGACTGTCAACCTACCTGAAGCACCCGACATCGGTGGGCATCCGCTCATCGCCTTCCTGGTCACTGGCTAGTGACCCAGACTCTGTCCCCTCTGCTTTCAGGTTCTTCAGATCTTCGATCCACCTTTGGATCCACCCGAACACTTTCGACTTGGCCGCCAGCAGCACTTTGCAGCAGATCGCCATTGAAAACGACGACGAAACCCGACCCCGAAAGACACCTATGCACCCGGCTTCCCTGGGTGAGGTAACTCGAGTACTCCGGTGCTTCCGTGGGTATAGACTCTAGAACAACCTAGTTCTAAAGGGGTTTGCTCCCAGTCCTCCTCTAAGTGTCCCTTTCCTTTAAAACTCCAACCGTGACATTCCCCATAGAAGTCAACGGCGGCTCGCGGCTGTGTTCTCACTCTGCACGCATCCCCCGTGGGTCCCCTGTGTCACTACCTTGGGTGGTTCCTTGAGGGCCAATCACTTCTACAGGCTCTAGGCCTTGTGTCTAGCTCAGTCATGGTTCTTATACCACTTTATTGGTATATGGTTTGGTACGCCCCTAGGGCTCAAACGTGTATTTGTGCTATTACTGTTGATAACTAACTTCTAACTTATGTATTTCGAACTCTAGCCTCATAAAGAGACTAGAGGGGTGTGTTTAGAAATAAATACATATATTTTGAATATATACCTGGTGTGGTCCTCTTTCATTTGGTCACTCAAGAGATTATAGACTGGTAAAACAAGCTGCTTTACATTCCTTCAAGACTTAGCCTGAAGGCTGCTCTCCATAGCTACCACTAGGATAGCTTTCAATAAAGGTTGTCTTTAACCTATCTCCAATAAGGGGTTGTTTGGACTGGTGCAAGGTGCCCACTATAATTAGTGGACAGCATATGCCAGGCCAACTTCTCACATCGGTGTGCAGCGTGTGGGATTCCAGCTTGCTATTGTTTTACCAGATAATCTCAATTGAATTGATCAACTGAAAACCACTAAGGGTACCTTAGGTACATATAAATCAAGCTTAGGATACAGAAAGTTCTACTGAACTTAGAGTTGTGTGTTAAGGGATAGCACACCCTTTCTACAACTCAAGAGAGTTTAGTAGGCCACACTAGAGTAGGTAGTGCATACACCACACCTCACTAGTAATGTCTTCAAAGCCAGGACCCAGTGAGTCCTTGCCAGAAGCCAGTGGGCTTCTTCCCTCCAAGTTTGATAATCTCCCATTCTTGGAATTGAGAGCATTGTGCAATACTAGGAAGCTGAAGACAGGCAAAAGTGCCAGCACCCAACACCTCAGGGAGGTGCTTCTGTCAGATGATTTCAGCAGACCCCTAGGGTCTGAAGGGGCAGGCAGACAGGGTGGGGCAGAAGATGAGGAAGGGGTCAAGGGTGAAGAAACCCAGGGCCCCCCCTCTGAAACTGGCCAGGAAGGTGAAAATGACCTTGACCTGGAAAACCCAATACCTCCTGTGGAGGAGGAGGAGGATCAGAATGACCTCCCCTTTGCCCCACCAGGAAGAATTGTGAGTGTGCCCAGAAGGCCTAAATCTCCTTCTCAGGAGTCTAACCACTCTGACACCTCAATAGGGACCTCTGTTTCCTCTCATAGGAGGGAATCCTCTCATGAAAGGAAAGAGAGACTGCTCAGATATGGAGAAGCTCAGTTGAAGCTCAGAAGAGAGCAGTTGGTTTTTTCCTTTCTGTGCCCCCCTTGCTACCCCTGATTGTGCTCGTTTTTCCTTTCTGTGCCCCCCTTGCTGCCCCTGATTGTGCTCGTTTTTCCTTTCTGTGCCCCCCTTGCTGCCCCTGATTGTGCTCGTTTTTCCTTTCTGTGCCCCCTTGCTGCCCCTCATTGTGCTAGTTTTTTCTTTTCTGTGCCCCCTTGCTGCCCCTCATTGTGCTAGTTTTTTCCTTTCTGTGCCCCCTTGCTGCCCCTGATTGTGCTCGTTTTTTTTCCTTTCTGTGCCCCCTTGATGCCATGATTGTGCTCGTTTTCCCTTCTGTGCCTGTTTCCCGCCGCTGCGCCCCTGCGGCCCCGCCCCCTCACTGCCCATTCGCTGCCCCATTCCCTGCTCCTCCCTCCCACCTCCCCATTTATGGCAGCCGCTGTGCGGCCGCGCAGCAGACGTGCGCAGCGGGCGCGCCGCTGGCGCGCCGAAGGCGCGCCTAAGGCAAGCCCGTCTGCGCCCGTCCGCGCCGTGACCGCGCCCAGCGCCAGACCCCCTGGTCCGGGCATCCCCCGCGCCCGCCACATCAACAGACGCCGATACGACGCCAGCACCCTCCACGCACTCAACCCCGGAAAAGATCACGCCTGCTACCAGGCCACCCCGAAGCGCACCCAAGGGCCCTTCACCTGCCGGAACTGCAGCTTCGCCAGCACCCGCCCCGCCAAACCACCGCCCAGGAAAGAACCCAACTACCTCAGATGCATCCTCCTCAACACCCGCTCCGCCCGCAAACACGCCATCGAACTCTGGGACCTTCTTGACTCAACCTCCCCAGACGTCGCATTCCTGATGGAGACCTGGCTGAATCCCGCTTCAGCCCCCGACATCGCCATTGCCATCCCGGACGGATACAAGATGACCCGCAGGGACCGCACCAACGGAGTCGGAGGAGGCATCGCCATCGTCCACAGGAACACCCTCAGAGTCTCAACCAACACCGACGACACCCTCAGCACCGCCGAACACATGCACTTCCAGATCCACACTGATCGCAACACCACCCTCAGAGGAACCCTCATCTACAGACCCCCGGACTCCCGACCACAGTTCAGCGAGTTCCATCGCTGACTTCGTCAGCACACACGCCATCGCCTCCACGGACTACATCCTCCTCGGGGACCTGAACTTCCACCTCGAGAACAACAAGGACACCAACTCCACCACCCTGATCGACAACCTCGCCACCCTCGGACTCAGACAGCTCGTGACTACACCCACCCACGCCGCCGGCCACACGCTCAACTCCATCTTTTCCGCAAGCCCACACGTCTCCTTCAACCACACCTCCGAACCCCACTGGACTGACCACCACTGCATCCACTTCACCTACAGGAAGCCCACCACGCACCACCGCACCGAACAAATGCCTCGCCGCTGCTGGAGCAGAGTCACGGAAGACCAGCTAACCACAACCCTCGCCCTGAGCCCACCCGCCGAACCCTCCGACCCCCGACACCGCCGCCCGCAACCTCAGACAGTGGATCGACGACTGCGCCAACACCTCGCCCCGCTCAAGAATCCGCCCAACAGCCACACCAGCAAGAAAGCCACCTGGTTCACCGAAGACCTCCAGGCCTCCAAACGAACATGCCGAAAACTGGAGAAGATCTGGCTCCACGAACGGACAGCGGACAGCTACGCCGCCCACAAGAGCGCCACCCGCAGTCACCATCACCTCATCAGATCCGCCAAAAGGGCCTCACTCAAAGACCGCCTAGACAACAACGCACACAACAGCAAAGAGCTCTTCAACATCGTGAAGGAACTCTCCAACCCCAGCTCCAACACCAACGACATCCAGCCGTCGCGAGACCTGTGCGACTCACTGGCCACCTTCTTCCACCGCAAAATCGCCGACATCCACGACAGCTTCAACACCACGACCGCCCCGGCAACCACCGAGACCACTGCCCCCACAATCACCAACCGCCTGCTCTCCTGGACCAACATCAACGACGAGGACACCAGCGAGATCATGAACACCATCCACTCCGGTTCACCGCTAGACCCGTGCCCTCACCACATCTTCAACAAAGCCAGTACAGCCATCGCGCCCCATCTCCGGAAAATAATCAACATCTCCTTCGAGACAGCAACCTTCCCGGAAAGCTGGAAGCACGCCGAGATCACCGCCTTACTCAAGAAACCCAAGGCAGACCCCAAGGACCTCAAGAACTTCCGACCCATCTCTCTGCTCCCGTTCCCCGTGAAGGTCACCGAGAAAATCGTCAACAAACAACTGACCCGCTACCTCGAGGAGAACAACATCCTGGACCCTTCCCAGTCCGGCTTCCGCAGCAACCACAGCACCGAAACCGCCCTCATCGCCGCCACCGATGACATCAGGACCCTGCTAGACAACGGAGAAACAGCAGCCCTCATCCTCCTGGACCTATCAGCCGCCTTCGACATGGTCTGCCACCACACACTACGAACACGCCTTCACGACGCCGGGATCCAAGAGAAGGCCCTGGACTGGACCACATCCTTCCTTTCCGGCAGAACACAAAGCGTCCGCCTCGCCCCTTCCGATCCAAGGCCACCAAGATCATCTGCGGCGCACCCCAAGCCTCCTCCCTCAGCCCAATGCTGTTCAACATCTACATGGCACCCCTCGCCCACGTCGCCCGACAGCACAACCTCAACATCATCTCCTACGCCGACGACACCCAGCTGATCCTCTCCCTCACCAAAGACCCTCACACCACCAAAGCCCACCTCCACGAAGGAATGAAGGCCGTCGCCGAATGGATGAGGACCAGCCGCCTGAAGCTGAACTCGGACAAGACGGAGGTCCTCATCCTTGGTTCCAACCCTTCAGCCTGGGACGACTCCTGGTGGCCAACATCACTGGGAACAGCCCCGCCACCCACCGACCACGTACGCAACCTAGGGGTCATCCTCGACCCCACCCTCTCCATGACTAAGCAGGTCAACGCCGTTTCCTCATCCTGCTTCAACATCCTCCGAATGCTCCGCAGGATCTTCAAGTGGATCCCCACCGAAACAAGAAAAACAGTCACCCAGGCCCTCGTCACCAGCAGGCTGGACTACGGAAACGCCCTCTACGCAGGAACGACGGCTAAGCTCCTGAGACGGCTGCAACGCATCCAGAACGCCTCTGCACGTCTTATCCTCGACATCCCCCGACGCAGCCACATCACACCCCACCTGAGAGACCTGCACTGGCTCCCTGTCAACAAGAGGATAACCTTCAAGCTCCTCACCCACGCACACAAAGCACTCCACAACTCCGGACCAGCCTACCTCAACAGACGACTCAGCTTCTACACCCCCACCCGCCAGCTCCGCTCGACCAGCCTCGCCCTCGCCACAGTCCCCCGCATCCGGAAAACGACCGCCGGCGGCAGATCCTTCTCCCAACTCGCCGCCAAGACCTGGAACACCCTCCCCACCAACCTCCGACAGACCCAAGACCTACTGGCCTTCAGAAGACTCCTCAAGACCTGGCTCTTCGATCAGTAGCAGCACCACCCCCCTCTTCCCCCAGCGCCTTGAGACCCTCGCGGGTATGTAGTGCGCTTTATAAGTGACATGATTGATTGATTGATTGATTGATAGACAGGGAGTCCCTGGAGCTTGAAAAGCAAAGAAAAAAGATGGGACTAGAGTCCCATGGTGGCAGCAATTTCCCCAGAGATAGGGAAAGGTCTTATGACCATAGAAACCTGAGCAAGATTGTCCCTCCCTACCAGAGTGGGGTTGACATCCACAAATGGATAACTGCACTGGAGAGGGCCTGTAAAGTACAGAGGGTCCCTCAGGAGCAGTGGGCAGCAATCTTGTGGCTCTCCTTTGCAGACAAAGGTAGAGACAAGCTCCTCACTGTAAGAGAAGAGGATGCTGACAATTACAAAGTCTTGAAGAGTGCTCTGATTGATGGGTTTGGCCTAACAACTGAACAATACAGGTTAAAGTTCAGAGATACCCAAAAAGCACAGACTTAAGACTGGGTAGACTATGTGGATTGTTCTGCTAAGGCTCTGGAAGGTTGGTTGATGGGCAGTAAGGTATGTGACTTCACAGGATTGTACAATCTTATCATGAGGGAGCATATTCTTAATAACTGTCAAAATCAGCTGTTGCATCAGTACCTGGTGGACTCTGATCTGACCTCTCCCCAAGAATTGGGAAAGAATGCAGACAAATGGGTCAGAACCAGGGTGAGGCAGAAGGTACAGAACCAAGGTGGTGACCCAAAGAAGCAAGATTCTAAGAACTCTGATAAGGGTGGGGAGAAGGGTAAAGACCAGAAGTCTTCACAAGGCCCCCAAAAATCTTCTTCAGGTGGGGATTCACAGTCTAACAAAGGGAAAGGCCAAAAGAAACCATGGTGCAAGGTCTGTAAGCAAAAGACCCACTGGACCAGTGATTGCACCAAGTCCAAAGACTCTACTCCAGCCCCCACCAATGCCCCTAAGGCACCTGCTCCCCCTAGTGCAGTTACAGTTGGTGGTGGGACTACACAAGCCAAGGGTTTAGTAGGGTTGACCCTGGGTAAGGAGATGGGCTCTGACCTAGTCAGAGAACTCACTCAGGCTGTCCTAGTCTGTGATGGAGGCATGGATGTGACCTCCTCTGTGAGTCTCAGTAATCTGGGCAAGTACAGGCAACAGCCATTAATAAATGGGAAAGAGGCTTTGGCATTTAGGGACACAGGAGCAAGTGTCACCATGGTGACACAAGATCTTGTGGATCCTGGGCAGATTATACTTGGTGAAATGTACCAAGTGACCAATGCTAGCAACGTCAGAACAGACCATACTCTGGCAGTTGTTAACTTCTCCTGGGGAGGGGTAACTGGCCTTAAGAAGGTTGTGGTAAGTGAAGACCTACCAGTTGAATGCTTGCTTGGCAATGATCTAGAAACTTCAGCTTGAGCAGAAGTGGAGCTCAGGACCCATGCAGAAATGCTGGGCATCCCTGCAGATGTGTTTGCTGTGACCAGGTCACAGGCCAAAATGTCTAACACTGAACAGGCCTTGGATTCTGGAATAATGGACCAAGTGCCCTCCAAGAAGAGGAGTAGTAGGGTAAAGGCAGTGCCTTCCCCTTGGCTCAGAAGGAAGATCAGCCTCTTCAGGGAGATGATCTCAGTCCTGAGGAAGGAACTGTCCCAGAGGAGCTTGAGCCTGATCAGGTTGAGTTCTTAGGGACAGGGGGCCCTTCCAGGGCAGATCTGAGCCAGGAGCAGCAGAGCTGCCCCTCTCTTGAACCCCTCAGACAGCAAGCTGCTGCTGAGGCTGCTGGGAAAGCTAGTGGTCCCCATACAGTGTATTGGGATGATGGACTCTTGTACTCAGAGTGTAGAGACCCCAAGCCTGGTGCCACCAGGAGGTTGGTTATACCTCTGAAGTTCAGGGGCTTCCTATTGACCCTAGCCCATGACATTCCCTTAGTAGGTCACCTGGGCCAGAACAAGACTTGGGACAGAATTGTCCCTCACTTTCACTGGCCCCACATGTCTGAAGACACCAAGGAGTTTTGTCGCTCCTGTGTAACCTGCCAGGCCAGTGGCAAGGCAGGTGGCACTACAAAGGCCCCCTGATACCACTACCTGTGGTGGGGGTTCCCTTTGAAAGGGTGGGGAATGACATTGTTGGTCCCATGGATCCCCAAACAGCATCTGGGCACAGGTTTATCCTGGTGGTAGTGGATCATGCCACCAGGTACCCAGAGGCTATTCCCCTTAGGATCACTACAGCACCTGTGGTGGCAAGAGCCCTCCTGGGAATTTTCTCAAGAGTGGGCTTCCCTAAGGAGGTTGTATCAGACAGGGGTGCTAACTTTATGTCTGGATACTTGAAAGCAATGTGGAAGGAGTGTGGAGTGACTTACAAGTTCACCACACCCTATCACCCACAATGCAATGGTTTAGTTGAGAGATTCAACAAAACCTTGAAGGGCATGATTAAAGGGCTCCCAGAGAAGCTTAGGCAAAGATGGGACAACCTCTTGCCCTGCCTTTTATTTGCATACAGGGAGGTGCCTCAAAAGGGGGTTGGCTACAGCCCTTTGAACTTTTGTTTGGTCACCCTGTCAGGGGTCCATTGTGCTTGGTGAAGGAAGGATGGGAGTTACCTCTCAAGCCCCCAAAGCAAGACATAGTGGACTATGTACTTGGTCTCCACTCCAGGTTGGCTGAGTACATGAAAAAGGCAACTAAAAACCTTGAGGCTAGCCAGGAACTTCAAAAGCCTGGCATGACCAAAGGCTGTACTGACTGTTTACCAGCCAGGACAGAAGGTGTGGGTGTTGGAGCCAGTGGCCCCAGCAGCTCTCCAAGACAAATGGAGTGGACCCCATACCATTATTGAACAGAAGGGTGAGGTTACCTACTTAGTAGACCTAGGAACACCCAGGAGTCCCCACAGGGTTCTCCATGTCAACAGATTGAAACCATATGTGGACAGGGCAGACATGGGCTTGCTCATGGCTACTGATGAGGGACAGGAGGAAGAGAGTGACCCACTCCCTGACCTGCTCTCACAGAACCCTGATGATGGGTCAGTGGATGGTGTAGCCTTGGCAGGCACCCTCACTGCTCAGCAGCAAACTGATTGTAGACAAGTGCTCAATCAGTACAGACATATGTTCTCTCTGACTCCAAGTCAGACCACCTGGTGCACTCATGAAGTGGACACTGGGGACAGTCTGCCTATTAAAAATAAGATTTATAGGCAACCTGACCATGTCAGGGACTGTATCAGGACAGAAGTCCAGAAAATGTTGGATTTGGGAGTTATTGAACCCTCAGATAGCCCTTGGGCTAGTCCAGTGGTCCTTGTGCCAAAACCTCACACCAGTGGTGGGAAAAGAGATATGAGGTTTTGTGTGGACTACAGGGGTCTCAATGCAGTCACTAGGACTGATGCCCATCCAATACCTAGGGCAGATGAGCTAATAGACACTTTGGCCTCAGCCAAGTATCTAAGCACATTTGACCTGACAGCTGGCTACTGGCAAATCAGACTAGCTGATGATGCAAAGCCAAAGACAGCATTCTCAACCCCTAGTGGGCATTATCAATTTGTGGTAATGCCCTTTGGTCTGAAAAATGCACCTGCCACTTTTCAGAGGTTGGTGAATACAGTCCTTACAGGTCTGGAAGCCTATAGTGCAGCATATCTAGATGATATTGCTGTCTTTAGCTCCACCTGGGAGGATCACCTGGTCCACCTCAGAAATGTTTTGCAGGCCCTGAAGAAAGCAGGCCTGACTATCAAGGCCACAAAGTGCCAGATAGGGCAGAGTCAGGTTGTGTACCTGGGCCACCTTGTGGGTGGAGGCCAGGTTCAACCCTTGCAGAGCAAGATCCAGACCATCATGGACTGGACTGCTCCCATTACCCAGACTCAGGTGAGAGCCTTTTTAGGCCTGACTGGGTACTATAGGAGATTTGTCAAGGGGTATGGATCAATAGTGACACCCCTGAATGACTTAACTTCCAAGAAAATGCCCAACAAGGTTCAGTGGACAGTTAGCTGTCAAAAGGCATTTGATGACCTAAAGCAGGCCATGTGCACTGCTCCCATTCTACAGAGTCCTGATTACTCCAAGAAGTTCATTGTCCAAACAGATGCATCTGAATTGGGGGTAGGGGCTGTACTGTCACAATTGAATGATGAAGGTCAGGATCAGCCAGTAGCTTTTATTAGCAGAAGGCTGACCCCTAGAGAGAAACGTTGGTCAGCCATTGAGAGGGAGGCCTTTGCTGTGGTCTGGGCTCTGAAGAAGTTGAGGCCATACTTGTTTGGTACTCACTTCCTTGTTCAAACAGACCACAAGCCCCTCTTATGGCTAAAACAAATGAAGGGTGAAAACCCCAAACTGCTTAGGTGGTTCATTTCCCTACAGGGGATGGACTTCACAGTGGAACATAGACCTGGGAGTAACCATGCCAATGCAGATGGACTCTCTAGGTACTTCCACTTAGAACATGAAGACTTAACTGGACAAGGTTAGTTTAATGTCCCTACGTTTGGGGGGTTGTGTAGGAGAGTAGGATCTGCTTCACATGGGTATCCCCACTTTTTGCTGATGCTTCACTGTTTTTCGACTTTAGTCTGGCTGGGGCCCTGCTAATCAGAACCCCAGCCTAGCTGCTTCCTCTCTAAAATGGTTTCCATGTGCCTTAGGCACATCTCTGATTGGAATCTGGAGTGCCCTTATAAGTCCCTAGTATATGGTATACTATGTACCCAGGGCATAGGTACCTCAGAGGCCTGCCAGGGGCTGAAGCATGTATTATGCCACCCCTGGAAGGCCAGCCAAAACGACACCACAGGTCTGCTACTGCAGCCTGGGTAAGGTGGTGCATGCACTCCTTACTGTGATATAGGTTACCTATATCACTACATACATACACACATATAAACCTATAAGTCACTCCTATGGCAGGCCTTGTCAATCCTGAAGGCAGAGTGCTTGGTTCCTATGTGAGAGGGTGCCCCTGCATGAGCAGAGCCCCTCTGCAGCGTTCGGAGACCCTTCTCTGATGCTGTTTGTAGTGCAGCCTGACCATATACTCTTAAGCGCATTATAACCTTGCGTTAAATGCTAACTTTGGGATGGCTGCACGGAAACATGTCGTGTTTGGTGTCAAACATCTTGGAATACTACCCCCCCGCCAGTTCTGGTGGCAGGGGTAGCATTCCACCCTTCTAGAGGGAGAGACATGTACACACCGGCCTGCCCGGTAACTTCTTTCCAAGCCCTGGCATCACAAAATGGATGCCGCTGCCACAGACACGGGTCTGGCCTCCTGCTGCTGACTGAAACTCCGGCAGGGGAGGCCTGGACAATAGGTTTCCTGTCCCAGGGAGGTGTAACCACCTCCCCAGACAGGATAATGTGTATTGGGGCTGGGCGGGAGCACTCTCTGGTGCTTTGAAGTCCTGCACTGGGGGCACATTTGGTGTCCCTGTGCATACCCCAGTTCAAACTGGTTCAGGGGCTTCCAGCCCCTGATCTGGCGCGAAACGGGACAAAGGGAATGGGTGTAACCAGCCCTCTTCGCTGACCCTCCCATAGGTCGGTCCCCAGAGTATGTCCAACCCCCTAACTTAGTATAAGTATGGGACCCCAGTCTTTAGGACTTTAGATTTACCTGGGCGAAACTCTGATACAGAATCCTGGACCTTCGACGCTCTACTTTAAGATTAGAGGACTGAAGAATCTCCCTTGGGGTCAAGGAGTGACTCCCCTGCTTAGCAGGCACCTAAGAAGCAATTGTCTGGTTTGCATCGCTGAAGCTCCCGCCGGACGCCGAAGTTTTTGCAACACCAGAGGTAGATTTCCAGACTTCCCCGAGGCTGCCCTGAGTCCCCAGCAAAGCTGATGCCCGTAGCTGTCGTGGGTAACGTGGAACCGTGACCCCTGGACACTGAGCACATTTGCAAGTGCATCCTCTTCCTGGTCTCCCACGAAATTGTGCTTTGGGCTCCGAGTAGCCCCCGCCTCCAGCACTGACTGCACCGAAGATCACTGGCCTCCACTCCACGAGTGTCCTGTGAGCCCGCTCTAAGTGCGTCCACTTGAGGCTCCTTTGCGGTTGCTAGTCCATTGGCTAGTGGGCCCTGCCGAAGGCAACTTTTCTTTTGCTTGGGCTTCCCTGGTTGCTCCAGGCGTGCCCTGACATACCCTTGCTGGGTGAGTCCCTCAGACCTTGCTGGTCTGCACCAACGTCCTTCTTCTATTTCCACGAGACTTTCCGTTGCCAAGGCTTGTTGGATCCAATCCGGTTGCCGACACCCCTGCAATCTACAGACGTCATGGGTCAGCTCGAATCCAGCTCCTGGTTGTCATCGACGCCTCCTGGACCTCATGGCTGAAGAGTCAAGATGACCATCAACCTACCTGAAGCACCCGACATCGGTGGGCATCCGCTCATCGCCTTCCTGGTCACTGGCTAGTGACCCAGACTCTGTCCCCTCTGCTTTCAGGTTCTTCAGATCTTCGATCCACCTTTGGATCCACCCGAACACTTTCGACTTGGCCGCCAGCAGCACTTTGCAGCAGATCGCCATTGAAAACGACGACGAAACCCGACCCCGAAAGACACCTATGCACCCGGCTTCCCTGGGTGAGGTAACTCGAGTACTCCGGTGCTCCCGTGGGTATAGACTCTAGTACAACCTAGTTCTAAAGGGGTTTGCTCCCAGTCCTCCTCTAAGTATCCCTTTCCTTTAAACTCCAACCGCAACATTCCCCATAGAAGTCAACGGCGGCTCGCGGCTGTGTTCTCACACTGCACGCGTCCCCCCGTGGGTCCCCTGTGTCACTACCTTGGGTGGTTCCTTGAGGGCCAAGCACTTCTACAGGCTCTAGGCCTTGTGTCTAGCTCAGTCGTGGTTCTTATACCACTTTATTGGTATATGGTTTGGTACGCCCCTAGGGCTCAAACGTGTATTTGTGCTATTACTGTTGATAACTAACTTCTAACTTATGTACTTCGAACTCTAGCCTCATAAAGAGACTAGAAGGGTGTGTTTAGCAATAAATACATATATTTTGAATATATACCTGGTGTGGTCCTCTTTCATTTGGTCACTCAAGAGATTATAGACTGGTAAAACAAGCTGCTTTACATTCCTTCAAGACTTAGCCTGAAGGCTGCTCTCCATAGCTACCACTAGGATAGCTTTCAATAAAGGTTGTCTTTAACCTATCTCCAATAAGGGGTTGTTTGGACTGGTGCAAGGTGCCCACTATAATTAGTGGACAGCATATGCCAGGCCAACTTCTCACACCTGTGGATTGTCTTGTGGGAGTAGCACTGAGTGAGTATATCAAAGTGGAAACACCTAATACAAGGGTAAGCGTCCCACATCGTTTACATGAGGTACAACTCCAGTTGGAGGGGGACATACCTATAAACATCAATGTTCTCTTTTGGGAGTACTTAACACAAGGCTACAATATTCTTTTGGCCACTTGAATTCATAATGGAGCGCCCAAATGGGGAAACAGTAGTTTTACCTGCTTTCTCCGACCTGGTTCCAGAATCAGTAAAACATCCATACGACACATCCATACGACAAGGAGTGGGCAATAGCACTAGCTCATGCATTATACCACAACCATGTGGGTTGGGATGGTGATTCCCCTTATCAGGAGATCCCATTGAGGATCACCCCATATCCTAGAACAACTTGAATACCAAGGTGTAATAGAAAGTTGCACCTCATCTATAAATAATCCTAATTTTCCCCTAATGGAACCAGACCATTCAAGTCGTCTAGTATTAGATTACAGACACTTTAGCACAGCTTCTTGCAGATTTGCAGTACAGAATGCACACAGTGATGCACTAATAAACAAAATTGTGCAGAAGAAATACAAAGCAGCACTTGATATATGAAATGGGGTTTTCTGTCAGAATATAGTGCCTGGTACCAGACATCTGACTGCATTTTCAATGCAAGGGTCTCATTAGCAATTCTATCAATTGCCACAGGGGTGTAAGAATAGACCAGGGCTGTTTTCAGCAAGAGTAACAGAGCTACAACAAACTTTAGATGAACAGGCATTACAAATTCAATTTAAAAAAGTAAAAAATTGCCTCGTCAATGTCCTTTTTCTGGGATATGAGCTGTTAAGTGAAGGCAAATGCCTTGCAACACACTTCTTAGAGAAATGTGTGCTGCTTCAACATCCAAGGGCATTGAAAAAGATACAATCAATATTGGGATTCCTAAATTTTGGCAGAACATACATTCTAGATCACACAGAATGGATTAAACTATTCTATGACTTAATACGTCCAGACTTCTCAAGTTCACTTTGGGCACAAGAACACACAAATATTTTACGTTCCGTACAAGCTGATATGATATCTTCCAAACATTTACACACACGTGTGGGCACAACAAACCTGGTGATCCGCATTATTGTGGGGGCATCAAGATACACTTACATCACGTTCAAAGGTGACACAGTACCAATTGCATATAAATCCCATTTATACACTAATGCTGAAATGCATTTTGCACCTATTGAACAGACTGCTGTGGTGAGACAGCAAGCCCTGGCTCAGGATAAACGCATAATTGTCATGACCCCAGTGCCGACCTTAAAGGCAGTCACCAAAGCAAGCGTTCCAAACGCTAAAGCTCTACATCCATGATGGACACAATGTGCTAGCTCACTCACCGCAACAGATGTAGACTACAGATTTGATTCTACACTACAAACACAAGCTTTTCTGCAGTTCAAACAAGAATATCCTCTGCCTAATCAAATAATGCCTCAAGATCACTATGATGACATCATATATACTGATGGTTCTGCCAGCTTGCCATAGGGACTAAACACAAATACTCAGCAGCGTGCACAATTATGAAAGGGCGCAAGCACAATGGAGAATTCCATCCTGAACAAACCTACATGCAGTCACTTGATGACTGCACAGCACAGCTGGCAGAACTAAATTCTCTAATTCTGGCACTGGAAAATACAGATCCCGGATTTCTCACACTTGTGGTGTGTGAATCGTTTTACTGTGTTCAGTCCTATAATGAATACCTATACTAATGGAGCCAGATTGGATTCAAAGATTCAAAAGTTTACACAAGAAGGCACAAGATGCTTTGGGAATAAGGGCAACGCTGAAAGACTGCTTGCCACAAACTAATGTAATCAACAAATTGAGTCATCATTGTGTTGGTGTTCATTTTGCAGGGAATGTCATGGTTGATGAAGCAACAAATGCAACAGTTTGTACTGCTGGCGTTGCTGCAGTTACTCGTTCTAGCACAAGGATAGACAGAGACATCATGGTGCCCATCAGTGTTGCGAGCGACAACACCCACCTGTTGAACGGTTTTCAACTCAAGTACTCCTACAAGTTAGATCCACAGAACATACCATATGCTCACATTCCTGTAGTGGGAGATAGAGTCATGCCAAACACTGATCACAGATTAAGGTTAATATTAGCTGCACACGAGGGGCTGGCTACTGCACATGCAATGGTGGCTGTTAAAATTTCATTATTGAAGCAGCACTATTGGTGGCCAGGTCTTTATAAACATACCAAGGACTTTGTCCTTAAATGAGATATCTGCCAGGAGATGAAGGGATTCACCATTGCTCGCCCACCCCAGACACCTCTACTGATTTCAAACAAGCCTCTGGCTTGTGTATGTTTAGACCATTGTGGCCCTCTGTCATCAGATGGGGCTTACAAGTACATCTTGGCAGCAGTGGATTCCTGCTTTCAATTCCTATGGGTCTGGCCACAGCTGATGCCCGAACTGTTATAAAGGATATTCAAGTCTTTATCAGGACTTACATAGTTGGCACATTACATTCCGACCAGAGTCCAGCATTTAGCTATAGGGCTTACAAAGAGGCCATGGGAAGTTTGGGTGTGATGCTGTGCTTCTCATCTCCAACCCATCTCTAGGGAAATGCAGTTGTGGAGAGGAAAAAACCTTGACTTAAAGCAATGTTTAACAGCAAGAGTACTAGGCTCAGGTCGCAGTTGGGTCCATCATTTATATGAGGTTCAGAGGGCACTCAATCACATGCTGAAAAGTACCTGGGTGGTCGGACTCCCTATGAAATCCTGTTTGGGATAAAGATGTTTCGCCCCAGACCTTGACAATCCCATCAAAGTCCCGGCAGAAACACCATTTGACATCAATGAAAGTTCAACATGAATTGAACGACTTACAGGATGAACAAATCAATCAAGCAATCAGGTCATATTTGTAGAGCACAGCTTGTCACCCTGGATGGTCTCCAGGAGCGTCCAAAGCAACGTCCAAGTAAAATGCACCACCAATGGAGAAGTGAAGGCAGTCCCGGCAAGGTCTGGCTAGATCCCGAAGGTTGGGGATCTGTTCAGGGAAACAATTGTGGACAAGAAAGAGTTTGGGCCATCCTACAGAGCGCCTGTACCTGTCCTGGCAATTGAAGGCATCAGAACCGTACTTCTTCCGCCCCTCGCTGGTCACAAAGACAAAAGATTTGTCTCCATTGATCTGATCAAACCACACTATATGGCCGATTCTCAACAGTAAGCCACGTGGACTCCTAGGTAGCTACCTGCCTCCTCACACTACTGTACAGGAAGTTCAGACGGAAGCCTTAATAACTGAAGAAGCATCCTCTCTCCAACGAGATACAGCAATCACCAACAACAAAGTGTGTCGTCTACCTGTTACAACTACAACAACTGTACAGTCAAGTATACATAAATACAGATTTCAATTAAAAAACCTGCGAAGAACACAGTCTACGTAAATGTACCACAGGTCAGGTCATCTCCCAGTTCTTCAAAACCTGCTGAGCTGCCAAAAATAGATCAGACAGCCTATGCCTACTTCATCTATTTTAATGACCTCTCATCGGGTTCAAATAAACCACCACCACCAACACCTATTTCTTTCAAGCTGAAAGAGCGTGTTTTCTATGTTTGGCTGAAAAGGACATATTTTGTTTCTCTATGGAAACAACATTAGGCATTACTTTTCCCAGCGCTTTGGATTGTTTTTGTGATGGTCTTTTTCCCGCTTCTGAATGGACATTTCCTCCCAGAACGCTATGAAGTGCTACTGGTGAACTTGGTTCTTAAACCACATTCGTCATCACACTGAGAACGAAGAGACCTTTCCCTGGTGAACATTACAGCTGTTCCATTGCCCAATGGGATTGTTTGAGTTGATGTATCATATGATGTGTATGGCCCCACTGAGCTTTTACAAATTCCATATTTGTTAAAAAGTTCTTTGACTTATGTCATTACCCCAGTACTGTTTCTGATGATTGGAACACTGATACTGTGCATGAACTGCTAGAAGATCTAAAGCATTCAACTGTGCTTTCTTCTGATTAATTGAATGAAGGTACATCTAATTTTGACAACATGTTTTCAACATTACAGTCCTCATTTTCTGCATAAAGCAAATATTCAATGTGCTGTTTACAACTACACCCAATGGGAACATTGTTCTACACCACCACGGGGTAGTTCAAAAACATTTGCACAGAAGTTTGCATATTTTTCTGATTACATTACATCTGACACTGCCTCATATTTTTATAGGCTCGCACAATCACCTACAAAGAAAAAGATGCAAGCTGACACCAACCTGATCTACTCTGCTTCTTTTCTTTCCGAGCTGTCTGTACAGGGTATTGACTTTTGGAAGGGCACTATAGATGTACAGTCTATTTGGGAGACAAAAGACTGGCAGGTTCAGGGAACTGAGGCTTTGTTTAGAGCATGCCTGATACCACAACAAATGATTTTCCTGAACAAAACTGTGCAACAATCAACATGTCTTGGACTCGCCAAAATGAAAGATTTGAACACACCTCAAATCCCAAATTTGCACGTTTTGAAAAATACCAACGATTCACACGCTACAGTGACGATACTTTAGATACCATGCTGCTTAAGGGCACATACGATTCATTTGACCCCAGTTGGAAGGGATAGTTAGTTTGGCCACTAGACACGAATGGATGTCAGGCATGCTTCCACAACAAATGATTTTCCTGAACAAAACTGTGCAACAATCAACATGTCTTGGACTCGCCAAAATGAAAGATTTGAACACACCTCAAATTCCCAAATTTGCACGTTTTGAAAAATACCAACGATTCACACGCTACAGTGACGATACTTTAGATACCATGCTGCTTAAGGGCACATACGATTCATTTGACACCAGTTGGAAGAGATAGTTAGTGTGGCCACTAGACACGAATGGATGTCAGGCATGCTTCCTCAACAACACTGAGGGTTTTAAAACAAGTAGGCCTGATATGCAGTGCGTGCAGTCTGAACACTCAGGGGTGGTGACAACTTACAGTGTTGGAAAGTTGTGCCTTGACTGGCTAAAAACCACTACATTGTCTCAGATGAAACAACAGTTGTCCCTTTTATCTGATGACCTGGAACTCAGGGCCGTTTTGTTAGACCCTCATAAACCACGTCAAAAACACTTCCTGTATGCTATATACAACGAAATATGGAAGGTCTCTCAGCAGGAGTCTGCTGAAAGATGGCACAAAATTGATAGGGCTAATTTAGAACAAGCACTTGCAGTGGCTGACAATGGTATGACTATCTTATCATCTATGATTTACACTTTGGGAAACATAGTATCCTCAGCGATAGACATTGTTCAACAAGACATGTCTGTGTTACAACATGGACAGTCACAGCTTAGGTCTATTATGCTATTGAACTGGACATTACGAACATTACGTTCTGACCACGTGCCATGGCAAAATACCAATGTCATGAATCTGTTTTCCTCATATCATCTTATAGAACAACAGGTATTTATGGCACACAAAGATGCTAAATACACTATGTTACAGATAGAGAAGCTAGAGAAGTTACCTTTCACCATTGCTGAAATTGCATCTGTGGATTGGATGATCCATGGGTATATTACACTGCCAATCTTGACATGCCATTTTCAGTACTGTCTACAACATCACCAAGTGGACAGATATGAAGCATTAGGTGAAAGGTTTGTGCATGAGTCTTGGGAACCTCCTTTTAAGTTTCAGTGTCGAAATAAGGGAATTGAAATTTGTTTTAGTGGTTCAGACTGCGAGAGTACTGTAAGTGGATCCTTAGTTTGTAAGGATATTTCATTGCACAGAGCTTGTAATGCGTCTGTGGCGAACCTATCCTGCTACTTCAGAGGTTCCCCGGTGGCAGTGGTACGTCTGACTTTAAGATTGCTCTTTAATGGGAGTTACCTGATGTTGAACGGTCAAGGTTGCTGCAGAATGAAGCCAGGGGTTGCCTAACTGCTGACAGTTTCTTCCATAGTTTCTTCCATTGATACTAGTTGTACACAAGTACTGTTTCTACCTTTGATCTTCAATTAATCTTGTCACCATGCATTTTGATGCCCTGAGCAAACTGAAAGCCTTACTGTTTCAAAAAGATGATGCCTTAACTTTTGGTAAGGGGACGTTTCATCTTCAGGTGGCACAGTCCTCTTCAGAGATGCAGGCGTTACTTAGCACTAACTTCCAACAACATTTTGTAGAGCTGGTGCATCATATTTTTAACATGTCTAGTACAGAGGGAATAGCATTTTTTTTTCAAAAGTATAGGCTCTAGGTTGGTTAGCAACTTCTCCACAGTTTTCAGAGTCATTCCATCTATTATTAACTCCGTCCTCGGGAGCATCTTTGGAGGTCTTCCGCTGGTCCTGTTCCTGATTGCTGGGACAGTTGTTTTAATATTTTTGCTCCACAATGGATGTCCCATTTTAGGATCAAATGGAGCTGGCACTACCTCATGTGCTACTGTGCCATGAGCATATGGTTCATTGCTTTGGCACACCCTTGCTTTAAGAACTGAATGAACATGGATTTTTATAATTTCGGCCAGTGTGGCTTCAGTGCCTGAAGCCCGTGTTCCTCTATCTGCTGTGCACTTTTGAGTGTGCCTTGGATTTGTGCATGGGAACGCAACTGGTTGAGCCTTCAGACATGCATGTACTGATGGACCTCTTAAAGGTCCATGTGTATAGCTTCCCATTGCATATTCCATTGCTCCTGGCCGCATTCTATGAGCCTTCCTGGGATGCTTCTGCCCAGGATGGATTAGATATTGGCTCTGGTTCCGCAGAACCTTTACAGGCTGTTTTTGCTCCCTCAGCAGCTGCTGTGGGGGTTGGATGGGAATACCTTTGCTCTATAAACTTGCTCTGAGGTGTGCCTTTGGGATCACCATCTGCGGATGCTGGGAACAGAAAGTTTTGTCTATCACTTGGAACATATAATTATTCTGCAGTCCCGTTTGGTAGGAACTTTTTATTGGGCTTATTGTTTTACATCTTCAATTGATTTTAAATTGACTTTTTATGTTTTATATTTTTAAGACAGCTTTCTTTGTGTGTTGAGCTTCTAAATCGCAGGATTGCCTTTTTAAACAGCTTTTACCATGATTTTTTTACTGTCAATTTTAGGATTCCTTTTGCATATGCTGCTGCATTTTTAACAATAGGATTTGCTCTTTTAGACAACTTATGTCCTCGGTGGGTGTCATGTGTCCCAGTTAGGCCTAGAGGAAAACTCTGACATTTTTTACATGTGCACAGGTTTCTTCCTAAAGTTGCCTTCACTCTCACACAATGGCAATTGCCACACATTTGCAACCATGACAATGCAGATTATTTTCTAGGAAACTATACTTGCTTACAAACCAACTTCCAGGAATACTATCATGATATATTGACACATACATTATGCAAATGTGATTGTTTGTTCCGTACATATGGCTACATAACTATGTATAACACTATAAACAATAGCGGCCTGACCAACATCTCGGCCCAAGGCAAGGATGCCATTTGTTATAAATGAACATCCATTTCCGGGTGTTGGCAGAGGATTGCTTTACTGTCATTGGCAAGGTCTCTACATGCTGATGCTTTGGCCCAGCAGCCTTCTGATATCTCTGCAAGGGGTGTCCAGCTCGTGACCACGAAAAGGACCTACATTCTTTCCCTTCAGGTAACAGGGGTTGGATCATCCAGTACCGGGATTCTTGGCAGAATACATACACACACCCAAGACACATAGGTTAGGGGACGAATAGCAGGAGTGCGCCAGATTTTCAGATTGTTTTCTATGCTTGCATATATACATTGCTTCAGCATGATGGTGGAACTTTTCATTCTGTTCACTGTCCTAATATTTCTAATAACTTTCATTTGCTTCTGTCTATTGATCATTGCAGCACATATAAGGTTCATGTTGGATCAATAAATATTGAAAACGTCCCACTGTGAATTCCTTGTATATTTCTCTGAGAGAAAGAGAGAACGAGTGACTGAGCAAAAGGGTTCTAGATCTGTTAGCACTGTCCCTGGGCGATCAGGGTTGTCATGTTCAGTGGTTGCCAGAACCATTTGCTACTCGCCTAGGGTTAGGAGGGCTTATGGTGGCGCTGTGAGCTAGCTGGCCTATAGGATGACATATCCTGAGGGGGTGCATGGAATCAGGCTGTCACCATCCCAAGGATACCCTGTTCACAAAAGCACAGTTCCTATCATAGGATGGAAACTACACAACATGCCAAATGGCAACATTTTCTAAAATTACAACTGTAAGAAACCAGGTTATTGGTTGAGGGGTGTGGAAGACCCACTCAGGCAACATCCACAATTTTTGTAAGGATGAACCACAATAGTCATTAAATTAACCTGTGTTTAACCCTCAGTTAGCTTGACACAAAGTGCCACTCGCAGTCAACTGGCTGTGCTAGACTAAGTAAAACTCACAAGTTCATGATGACTAAGATGGAGTGCGGGCTGGATACAGGAACCAAGTTAGTCACACTGAAATAATTACCTTCTCTGACATGAAGATTTCAGTTTGCAGGGAAGGAGGCTGACAGAAGAAGTGAGAGTGTATCAGATGTTCGTCGCTGTGGTGTGAAGAGAAGGCCTGGCATCATGGATGATCATTGCTGTAGCTTGAAGATCCGGTTGGGTATTGTGGACGGATATTGCTGGAGATCCACGTTGGTGGTCACCGCGGGCTGTTTTTGCTGAAACTCGAAGTGCAGCTCTTGCACTTCTGGTCTTTGCTGGAGGTCACTGTAGTGCAAAGAATCTTCTTCACTGAGTGACACATGAAGAGATCAGAACTTCAGGATTTCACTTTCTTGCACAGAAGGAGTTCAGCCAAGGGTTCAGGACTTGGGCAGGCACCTCTTGCTGATTAGCAACCTAAACTAGCAGCAACCAGCATGGCTCAGACAGGTCCTGTTGCAGGTCGAGGAAGGTCTAGCGCAGCAGGTCAGCTGAGAAGTTCCAGGGAGGCCTGTAGAGCTTGTTGTGTCCCTGTAACTCAGACAGGAAGTCAGTCAACTGACTCTTGGAGTCACTCAGATAGACTGGGATGAATGTAGCAAGTCCATTCTTCCTTCTCAGTGATCATGGCAGCCCTGAAGCAGCAGGACAGTCCTCTGAGGAACAAGGCAGGCCTCAAGCAACAGGGTAGATCCCTGGGGAATAAGGCAGTAATTCTTATGTAATGTACACAGGTCCAGGAGTGTACTGAGGAGTGGCTCATGTTGTCCAATATTTATACCTGTTGTCAGTCTTTGAAGTGAGGGGATTCCCCATACTACACACACATCTGGTTCTGCAAAGTTTTTCCCTTCCCCTGCCAATGCTCCAAGATGTCTAGAGTGAAAAAAGACTAGTGTCATGTTATTTTGTGTGTGCTGTAGACAAAACCCTTTGAAATATGAGTGGGGCTGGGTACAGCACTGCCCATATCCATCAAGGCAGGATGGGCCACCCTACCTACTCCCAATCGGCTTTGTCTCTCTGTATGGCAAGAATACACAAACCCCAACAGCTGAGCCATTCACAGTCATGTAGCACAGGATACTGGCAGAAGGCACAAATGGTTAGGCCAACTTTCTGAAAGTGCCATTTTCAAAATTGTGACTTAAAATCGGACTTTACCATTAAAGAGGATTTAAACAGCATATCTCTATCTGTTCCCTATCAAAATGTATCACTTATTAAATGTAATAAGGTAACCCCATGTTATTCAATGAGAGGGATAGGCATTATAGTAGTGAAAAACAACTTTAGAAGTTTTTTACTACCAGGACATGTAAAAATTAAACCCACATGTTATATATTTTAAATACTAGGGACCCTGCCCTGTGAGCTATTAGGGCCTACCCGAGGGGTGATTATATGTATTGAAAAGGAATGTTTATGCTTGTCAAAAGGGTTTTTATTTGTTTGCCAAGACGAAATTGCAGTGTAAACCTCCACTACCAGCTTCAATGGTAGGCCTGTGGCATGCTTTAAAGTGCTACTTTAGTGGGTGGCACAATGAGTACTGCAGGCCCACTAGTGGAATTTCATTTACATGCCCTGATTACATGCAGTACTATATACCAGGGACGTGCTGCTAACCAGTGCCAAAGTGCTTCTCCCCTAAACATGGTGGCAACGGTTTATACCTGATTGGCATATTTAGGTTACCTGTAATTCCCTTGTAAAGTGGTATACCATTTAGACCACTGCTTGTGATCTAAATGCTATTAATGGGCTTGCGGCACTGATTGTGCCACTCACACAAGTAGCCTTTCAAATTTGTCTCAGGCCTGCCATTGTAGGGCCTGTGTGTGTTGTTTACTGCCACTCAACCTGGCATTTGAAACTACTTGTCAAGCCTTAAACTCCCCTTTTAGTACACATAGGTCACCCCTAAGGTAGGACCTAGGTAGCCCTAACGTTAGGGTGCTGTGTAAATAAAAGGTAGGACATGTACTTCTAAGTTTTACATGTCCTGGTTGTGACAAATAGCTAAATTCAATTTTGACTACTGTGAGGCCTACTACTCTCATAGTTTCATATCTTTGGAATGGTAATGAAAAATCCTCTTTAATTATAAAGTAAGATTTAACATTACTATTTTAGAATTCCACTTTAAGAAAGTGGACAATTCTCTGCTCTTACTGCTCTTTGTGCATCATGTCTCCAATACACGTTTGAGCTGGGTGACAGCTTCACTTTCTGCACTCCCCCTAGACAGCCAGACACAGGAAGGGTAGGTGTGCCAGAGGACTCATCTACATTTATCTGCAGTCTTATAGCTTTGCTGGACAGGAAGGAGTGGGAACTGACACTTACATCTGATTAGGCAGTGTCCTGTGTCCCACACAAAGGTATAATAACCCCCTACTGCTATGAAGTCAATTCCCACTTCAAAGGCACATTTGGGTGTAAATACTGGGGCTCTGGACCTGTGAAGAACTCTGCCAGGAGTAAGGACTGCTGTGCTTCAAGGATTGCCACTCTGCTTGACTGACTGTTCTAAGGAACTGCTTCACTGCTGTGCTAAGATGCCCCTGCTGCCAGCTGATCTCTGCTCTGCTGAGGACAAGGACTGGACCCATCTCACTCGAACCCAGAGTGTCTCCAAGGGCTTGCTGGCTTGCCACCTATTTTCTGAAGTCTCAGGGTCATATAAGAATTCTTGCAACTCTGCTGGTGCTGGTGGACTTTGCCAACTGGGAGTCATACCCTTGCCTTGGGTGCCCCCTATAGTCCCTGGCCTCAGACGTGGGTCTCTGCAGCATTTTCTACTTCGATGTTGATGCAGCAGCGACTTTGCGCTGTTCAGAACTGACGCATCACCCTTCGACACCGACACAGTGGCTGCCTGACAACAGCAATTCTACAGCTGGCATGGCTCGATGACGACACACAGTGCAGATCGACGACAACAAAGAAGTGGTTTGCAGATGAAGCTTCCATCAATGGCGCGGATCGGCACGGATGCTCGCCTCCATCCACGGGATCAACCACGACGTGGTACCTCCTAGACTCATTGGCTTGAGTCCTCAGCATTGATGATTTGCTCCATTCAAGGTACTTTGCCAGCAGGACCCATCTGAGTCCTGCAGTAAGCCTGCATCCATCGCTGTTGGCCTGAACTTTGGATTTGCCATGGTCTAGCACAAACTCAAATAACATTTTAGCGCTATCAACTTCTAAGCACTATTTTTGATTTATTCTTTAGAAATTCATAACTCTGGTTCCTCTTATTGGGTTTTTGTTATTTTGGTCTTGATTTACTCAGATAGATATTCTCTATTTGTCTAAACCTGTGTGGAGTCTTTTTTGTGGTGTTTTTTTTGTGGTGTTTTATTTGGTTACTGTGTGTGTGTGTTGCATAAATGCTTTACACATTGCCTCTTTAGAGAAGCCTGACTGCTCTGTGCCAAGCTACCAGAGGGTGAGCACAGGTTATCTTGTAGTGTATCCAGCTTTCCCTGACTAGAGTGGTGGTTCCTGCTTGGACAGGGTGCATACCTCTGCCAACCAGAAACCCCAGTTCTAACACCGATAACATTTCAAAAATGTTTTCCAGACCAAGTAATAGACGGGCATTTGATCACTTAATTTAAATGTGACTTTCTCACATCTTCCACCTTTGCAAGTTCTGTTAAGCATTCTTCCATGTGTTGGTACTATCACTTTCCTCCAGTGGTGGAGAATACATGTCTTTGCTACAGTTATTACTGTTGCTATCTTTCGGTATGTATGATTAGTAGGAACTGTGTCATGGAGAATTGTAAAACTGTTTGAGGGGGTCAAGGTAACTTCTGCTTTGCATGCTAGTGTTTTTCATACATATCTCAAATAGAGCTGTACACTTTGACATTCCCATAATAAGAATGTCACATCACTGCGGTCCTGTCTACACCTTCAGCATTCAGGGGGTTGTTGTAAGCTCGTACTGTCCATTCGCTGCAGGTCCCAGTGCCAACTGTGAAGGATCATAAAGTAATAGAGCATACGCCTAGCTTCATATAGAAGTTTGTCAAATGCAGCATCTCCTGCCAAAAGGGCCTGGCTGTTAACAACACCTGGGATTCAATATAGGCAATAAATTAATGCACTATATAGCCCCAATA
This sequence comes from Calotriton arnoldi, assembly GCA_963921515.1. Lineage (NCBI taxonomy): Eukaryota > Metazoa > Chordata > Amphibia > Caudata > Salamandridae > Calotriton > Calotriton arnoldi. Next base: position 126,357 of record CAWUFW010007125.1, read on the forward strand.
TCATTCCACTATATTTTCCCTTCTTCTCTATGCAGACCCTGACACAATATGTTGCAATATTTTTATGGTTGATGCTGAGTTGGCTATGTAAACAATAGAACATTTTGTAATATTTCCAATGTAGGGGCCAAATCTAGATCTCTAGATCAGTAGCCAGGCTTATGGAGTCAGCCAGTATCAGATGTTCCATCCTATCAATACTTGCAGATTTCAAATTGGGCCACTAAACTGGGCAAACCCCCTATTTTCTGTTATTATTTTTCCAGAAGGGGGATGTTATGTGTAATCATTGGTTTACTTTTAGTGATGCATGTGTGATCTACAATGCCTGGACCATACTGATCACTATAGGGTTATCAGCCAGGTTACATCGAGGCCACTGTCCATATACAGCTTCGAAACTGAGTTGACATTTTAATATGGTACATGTACATGCGTTTTTCACTGTCTTATAGAAGTATATTAATTGGGAAAAATGGTTGGCCTGATAGTATGTTCCCTGAAAATCAAGGCAAGGGACTCAACTAATCCAAAGGGACCAAGCACCCAGTAACTCAAAAGTTAAAAATATATCTTCCCTTTGGAGATCCTCATATATATAATGTCACCATATACCACATGTAGTCATACATACACACACATACATCCGTCAATTAATGCTATACTCGGAATGTGAGAGCACTAGTACAAAATGTAATGAAATATTCAGAAATTGTTAAAAACATGAAATAAAATCGCTAAGGATATAAAAAATATATCACAAAAATCCACAATAAATACAAAACATAACAATGTTAACTCCCTGGAAAGGAAAAAAAAAACAGAAAAAGACAATAGCATTTCTCATTTGACAGTTAATTTGAATAAAATAAACAGCAACCAGCAAAGAATAAAATTCTCTGTCTCTGTGTGATTGCTGGTTTCTTAAAAAACAAATTTAACAAGCAACTAGCGTCAACGCGTTCGGTGGGCGTTTCACAATTTTGGCCACCTTCTTCAGGACAAAAGCTTTCTTTAATCCTTTCCAATGTTTACATTCCGGTGTTCAAACACTCAGTGGGATGTCACTGCCATATCAGGTAAGTGATGCAATAATATGCTTCTGTATTGATACTGTGGGTCTTTATAGCAACATGAAATGTTCAATATTCCATGTATATGTAATTATATCTCGCCCTTTTCTTGTAATCAAATTGTTGTATCAATTCAGGGATCGGTAAAAACCGTAAAAACCGTAACTTCCTTCCGGAACTATGATTAAAATAACAATGGATAGTTTCCGTCAACCCGCTGGGCAACCAGAACACGTTGCTGTAGCTTTTAAGTCTCACAGGAATCGCATATTCCGGTGCCTTCACTTGCCGTCCCTCAGATGTTTCCAAGTAGGGCATGTGTATCCACCTGCTGCGGTGCGGTGTACAGTTTACTCTGTTTCAGTTTGGACCTCAAGGTTCTCCATATGAATGATACAATGGTCTTGCTAATCCTATTGAACATTATTTTTTGTATAGGGATGAATAACACATTAAGAATATAATTAAACCGTTTTACAGCATAACAATAGATGTAGTTGAGATCATCTCTCAAAGTTGACATGAGTGTTTGCTAGTAACTGGAGAATGTTATTGTGTACCATGCCTTTGAGTCCTCTGTTGAGAAAGATACCAAAATAGCATAGTCTTTGTATCCATTTCATGAGGAATCCACCTATAATAACTTGCATATTAGGAGAGTGGCATCTCTTCACTTTCCCTCCTAGAACTAAGAAAAGCAATCTAGGAGCGATATTAACTCTGGAATGGAGGCATGCAAATTGGAAATTGTCAGGAGATATCATCCATTTACAGAAATGCCTGTGTGGGTCCTATGTCTCTGGGGATACCCAAGATCTCCTCTAGAGTCCATATGGCTGCTGTCAAGGGTTCCATTGTGAGACAAAATAGAAGGGGGGAGAGGGGGCAGCCCGGGCTTCTTCCATTTATGATTCTTATTGTGAGATGTAGATGTTCTCTGCAGTTTGTCTATGCGGATGTGGACTCAAATAACCAATTGACCTTCATTATGACGTCCTGTCCCAACCAGAACCCGGCATTGACTCTGAAGAGATAACCCCATTCTACTAATAAAATGCCTTTATGGAATCCAGGGATCTAGCGAGTACTTGCTCATCTAGTTCTTTAGCTTCCATTAATTACTGAGCTAGTGTTCTCAGTTGGTATCTCGATGAAGAGCCTGGACGGTAACCTGTGTATGATGGATGAATTTTGCCAGACGTTTTAGACTGACATTGATTAGTGAGATGGGTCTATAGCTGCTATACTCTAGGGGAGTCCTTACCTTCATTAGTGATAAGTGCTAAGATTCATTTATTTGAAATGGGGCCCAGTAAACTGGTGTTAACTGCCTCTCTGAAAGCTTTCTAAACCATGTGGCAATTTGGTTTTTGCAAAACTTTCACTGGGAATCACAAGTGAACTACAGTTGGGTAGGTCTGAGACAGCATCATTAATCTCTTCTATCGTTATTTCACTTTTCATTCTCATTGAAGGAGGGTAGTTGTGTAGCATTTAAAAAGCATTCCTTTTATAGATTCTTTCCCCCATGAGCTGAATAATACAGGGTTTCATAGGAAGATGCAAAGGTCTGATCATGTTCAAATCTATGTGTTAATGACTTGACTTCTAAGGTCACCCACACTAGTCTTGAGCCCTTTTATATGTCTTGGGCAGTTTCCACTTATGTCTTTGTTAATTCTTTCAATGAAAGGTAGTCAGGCCAAATTTGTGTCCTATTTTTCCCACATCTTGAAGAACCTAAAGGTACCCAGGGCTTGTGAAATTTACTGGAGGGAACCAAGACATTTGCAAAAATATTGGTTTTTTTAAAGGGGAAAATGTGCTGTGTGAAAAGCATATTATTTTGTTTTCTGAAAATGGCACCAATAAAAGGTTTGCTGTGCTAAGATTTCCATTTTCTCAGCTTTCAAAAACAAGCACAGTTGTAAAAAAAAGCTCAAACTTCAAATAAACAAGTTATTATGGTCCTTGGTTTGATCCATTCCACACACAGCCACAAAAGTGAGGTATTGTTTGCATTGGAGGAAATGTGGGAAAGCTGGGTGGTAGGAATTTTGTGGAACCAACAGGTGCTGGATATTTCCTGTGCAGAAATGTGAGGAAAATGTGTGATTTTGGCCAAAGTTTGAGGTCTGAATGGCATTGTGGATAAGAAAATGTGGTAAGATTGATGCAATTCAAACCACTGTGGATTCCCAGAGCATTTAGTTTTTAGAAATGTGTTTGATAGGTTTTCTTGGTTGCTAGCTGACTCCATGCCCGAAAAGTTCAGCCATTCAGCACGGAAAAGGAATGAGAAGAATTAGAATTGAATCCCACTCTGTTGGCCCATATGTAAAAACTATGCCCAAAATAATTGTAATTTATTTTCACTTGCTATTAAGCCTGGGCGTAGTTCGCGAAGTAGCGCTACGCGAAGCTACGCAAAGTGCAGTTCGCACTACGCGAGCTACGCGTAGAACTACGCGAACTGCGTAGTGCACTGTTCGCAATGATTGCACAGTGCCGGATGCTTGTCCGCACTGTGCAATCATTGAAAACGGCAACGGCATCTTGCACAGTGCGAGCTGTCTTTTACTGCCGCTCGAGTAGATTTTTACTCGAGCTGCAGCTTTCTCAACGCGGACTGGTAGTTTCTCATCGCGAGCGGTCGCGAGCATACGCGACCACTCGCAATGAGAAACCTGACCTCCCGCGTTGAGAATCTCGCCGGGAGGTTTATTTTCTTCGCTCGCGATCGGCAACTTGATGTTGCTGATCGCGAACGAAGAAAAGTCTCGCCGGGATGTCATTTTGCTTGCTCGCGGTCGCCAACTTGACGTTGAGGACCGCGAGCAAGCAAAAAATGACCGCTGCACTACGCTACGCGTGTTTGCACTGTGCTACGTGCAATTCGCGTTGTGCGAAGTAGCGCAAACTTCGCAAACTACGCGAGCGTAGCGTAGTGCTTTGCCCAGGGTTACTTGCTATTGCGATGGGGATACTTTAGTAACCGGGGGTCACAAAGACTTTTGGGGCTTTAATGGTGGAGTGCAGCCTAATGTCAGGATGGGCCAGTTCTCATCCATTATTTCTTTAAAAAATACCCCAGGCATTCAGTGGGGTTTCTGCCCTGTGGGGACAGTGTTTAGATGAAACTCATCCATTTACCTGCTGGAAAGGGGCAGAAAGATTGAATTGCTATGTTTGGGGTGGGGGAATGGCCAGATGCCAAGATGGGCCACCCCTACCTATTGTGTTTACTGCCATGCAGAAACCCCTGCTTTCAAGCATGCTTTCTGTCCCCCCATGTGATGCAAACTGGGGGTAAGGACACTCCTATTCATCCTCCAGGGGGTCAAAAATAATATGTTGCCCCTACTAGGGTGCGGCATTGCCTGATGCCAGAGTGAGCCACCCCCTTTTCTTATGCCCATAAAAAATCCCTGATGCCATGTGACTTTCTGTCCCCTGGGGGGGGGAGATTGAGAATTCTCCCAATCTGCCTCTCGGCAGGGGGGGGTGACTGTATTGCCCATTCTGGGGTAAGGGCACTGGCTAATGCCAGGGTGTACCACTTTCCCCCTTTTCTTTTTTATTAGAATGTTTTTCTTTGGTGTCCAGTGAACACACTTCCCCCCTTGGGAGCACATTGGGGGTACACTGCCCCAAACTGCTCATAGAGGAGGCAGCAAGACTGCTGTGGCTATTCCTAGGATGTGGGCAATGCCCCATGCTTTCCATGCTGCCCCAACTTCTTTTTTTATTGTATCGGCCATTTAGTCTATGGTGTCTAGTGAGATTCTGCGCCTTGGGGGTAAACACCCTCATATAGACCCCAGGTGGGGCACAGAGACTGTTTCACTCATTCTATGGTGGTGACATGGCCAGATGCCTGGGAGGACTGTTCCACCCCTTTTTTAACCAACTTTTAAAATGGTTTCTAGTGGGCTTTCTCAGGGCTGATTAGGGGTAAACTCACTCAAATCTGCCCAGGGACAGAAAGGCTGATGCCTGGATGGCTTGCCCCACCTCTTTTGGTGGCTAGATCTTTTCCCTGGCATCTAGTGGGCTTTCTGCTCCCTGGGCTGGGCAATAAGACAAACACCCCCAATCTTTTTCCATGGGGGCAGAATGGCTGATGTTTTCTTTCCTGAAGGTAGCAGTTATCCATGCCTAGAGTGTGCTTACCCCTTCCCTTAGGTGTAGGGAGTGGATCCTTGCATGAGGACCTCCCTCTTATAGCGATCCCCGAGTAGGGATTCTTTAGGGGGAGATAATATTGGAAAGGGGATATTTTTCCCTTTCCAATGATATGCCCCTATAACAATCCATGCTAAAGGGGTTGAGTTATGCCCTTGAGCTGTGATGCAAGTGAAACTAAAATGAGCCGGTCCACTCATTTTACTTTCAATTTCAACTTAATGATGTCAACATGCATGATCTGGACGCTTTGATGGTACCTTCACATCAACAGTGCCCGGCTAAAAGCATTGTGAATGTGAGGTCACATCAATATGCCTAAGATGTTAAAATGGTGCCATTGGGGTCTCTGATAGCAGGGACAGCTAATTGGGTTCTTTCTTTGGAGTTGGAATACTTTGAGTTTAACACGTGTCTTTTCTGAGGTGTATAAAGCATTGAGTGTGGATTTCTCACCTCTCGGATGGTGTCTAATGAGTTTTAGTATCTTCTTACCATGTTTTTTCTCCTAATTGCAAATTTGCATGCCTCATACCATAGTTTTATACATTTTCAATGGTTTCTAGTGAACATCTGACCCCTTGATGAGTAGACTGGGTTGGGTGAGGAGCAGTGTTATATATCATCCCCTAGTGTCTAGTGGGCTTTCAAACATCGAGCCATACCTCAAAAACGTTTTTCTGCCCCCAGGTATGAGTTGTGGTTTTAACCGAAATCTGTGTCTTCACTCAGCAGAAATCCCACTAAGGCGACAGGGAATATTTTTTTTTACAAAAATAAATATGGACTTGGGCATCCTCCACAGACATCAGGTCTGACCTTCCCACTAAAGGCACCAAAAGTCTTCCTGCCCACTAGTTATTGTTTCCATTCTTATGTGACAGAAAACTCTGGCACTTTCAGTCAATTGCCAACCCCCATGATTCCCAAACTTATCCCAATTGAAATACTGCCTTCCACGTGTGGGTGGACCCAAATAGTATCTGGCTAACCAGCTACACAAGTACAATTTTTATCGAGACAAGCAGGGGAAAATATGTGATGTTACCTAAAGTTGAACATCTATAGAGCTTTCTAGGTAAGTAAGTGTAGTGGGATTCACACAAGTCACACCACCGAGGGTCCTCTGGCTAGTTAGTTTTCAGAAATGAGCGTGGTGGGATTTCCGGGGTGGTGGCTGAGCCCAGACCCAGATACTGAAGCAAATCACATAGTTAAATGTGTCAACTTTCATTGCAAAATATTGATGTCTCCACTTTGCATTTTGGGTCCTTTCCTGTAATGGGTGATAGTCCCAGCTGTGCATGCAGGGAACTGATTTTATAAGATGTAGTGCAGGAATGCAGAATCATAGAACATTTGCAATTACCAATTGGTCTTCTCTATATTTTTGGCTTCCAAAAATAAGTCAGTGTGCAAGAAAGGGCACATTTTTCAAAATGCTCTTTTTTTATCAAGTATAGTATAGATAGTATAGCTAATCTCAAATATATCCTTGTACAAATAACCACTATTCCCTAAGGGCCCGATTCACAAAGGTAAACTTACATTTTTCGCTATTCATAAACAAGTGATTCAATACTCAATAGTAAGTTTATAACTGCGGAGACTCAATAAGGAACAAGCCTGTCTTTGTATCTGCTGATTTCTCCACCACGAGCGCTGAGTGTCCGCAGTTGTAAACTTTGTATTGAATCATTTGTTTTTGAATAGCGTAAAAGAGTAAACTTACACAAAAGTGCAAGTTTAACTTTGTGAATCAGGCCCAAAGTATCTTGGAGGAATTTAAAAATACATTGATTTCTTTGCTATCAGTTTTTCATTCATTAGATATTACACGATGAACTGATATATGCCTGGTAAGTTGTCAGCTCTAGGTATCTGTTTTCTTTCCAGACAACCAACAAACACTATAAAGCACTGCAGCAATTAGAGTCTGACACATGTAATGGGATATTACTTTTGTAAATGGACTAAAGGGGCAAAAAATGACAGTTGATAATGTTGCCATATATTTCTATTTTACATCTTATTTTCATATTTTTTTAGCGATTAGTTTCTTTAGGAAAACCATCAGCGATCTACAGAAAGAACTGCCTGATTGTTAGACTTGGCATCCTTGGCGTGGTTTCCCATGACTTTTTGCCTCTACCTTCTGCATTTGTGACTGTGTGCAGATTTCGTTTTTACTGGCTTAGATGCATTGGGCATTTTGCCACTGCTGACGAGTGTCAAAGTGCAAGTGCTCCCTTTGTAAATTGTAATTATGATTGGTTATTCATGATTGGTACTTTTGATTTGCTGGTAAGTCCCTAGTAAAGTGCAGAGTGTGCCCAGGGCCTGTGAATAAAATGCTACTAGTGGGCCTGCAGCACTGATTGTGCCACCCACACAAGTAGCCTTTCAAATGTATCTCAGACCTGCAACTGCAATGTCTGCACGCAGTGTTGACTGCCATATCGACCTGGCAAGTGCAACCACTTGCCAGGCTCTAAACATCCTTTTTCTTACATGTAAGTCACCCCTAAGGTAGGCCCAAGGTACCCCCATGGGCAGGGTGTAGTGTATGTGAAAGGTAGGACATGTACTGGTGTGTTTTACCTGTCCTGAGAGTGAAATACTGCAAATTTCGTTTTTCACTATTGGAAGGACAAGCTCTCCCATAGGCTATCATTGGAGCTGCATTGTAACATTTTACATGTGTAACTTTCAATTGGGAACAGCAAGTGTTGGAAATGGCCCTTTTGCAGAGTTATCCCCAAATGTTTTTGTTTCTTCCTCCTATTTTTCCTGACCTGTTTTTGTTGGCTTTAGGACTCGGGCACTTTACTACTGCTAATCAGTGCTAATGTGCATATGCTCTCTGTGTAAATTGTGAACATAATGGTTATCCGTGATTGGCATATTTTCTTTTACTGGTAAGTCCATAGTAAAGGGCACTGAGTGTGCCAGGGCTTGTAAATCAAATGCTACAATTGGGCCGGCAGCATTGATTGTGCCACCCACACAAGTAGCCTGTAAGCGTATCTCAGACCTGCCACTGAAGTGTCTGCATGCACATTTTTAAACTGCCATGTCGACCTGGCAAGTGCACCCACTTGCCAGGCCGTAAGCTTACCTTTTCTTACATATAAGGCACCCCTCAGTTAGGCTAAAGGTACCCCAAAGAGCATGGTGCAGTGTATGTGATAGGTAGAACATTTACTGGTGTGTGTGACATGTCCTGATAGTGAAATACTACCTATTTTGTTTTTCACTATTGAAAGGCTATCTGTCTCATAGGATAGAATGGGAGATACTTTGTAACATCTTACAAATATAATTTTCCATTGGGACAAGATAGAGAGATGGAGTTTAGGCCCTCTGAACTCAGGATTTAATAACACATCGTTTTATGGAGATGGTTTTTAAATTGTGAGTTTAAAAATGACACTTTTAGAAAGTAGCCATTTTCTTATTTAACCATTCTGTGTGCCTCTGCTGGTTTGTGTATTGACTGGCTGGTTTTGGAGTGACAGGGGCTGGGAATGTGCATTCACTGTAGACAGCCACCGGGGAGGGGGGGGGGTTGAGGTGTGTCCTGCCTTTCCTGGGTGACTCAGAGCTCAGCTTAATAGACCTTGCCTGCATTTAGAGTAGTGAGAGGAGTTTTCCTTGCATCTGAATAGGGCCTGTCTCCTTTGCACACACTGTCCCCTGTGGTCACACTGCACCAGTGAGGACAGAACTGGTTTGGACTGGTCTCAGAGACCCTTGCACAAAGAAGAACAAAGACAAAATGGGGTATAAGTAGTGGACCTTAAACTACAGAACTGTAGATCACTTCTGGACTCGAGAGGAACCTTTCCAAGGAGAGCAGCTGGAGAGCTCAGAGGAGGAGTACTGCCCTGTTAGAAATGGGATTTTTGGTAGGCTAGGGCATGTGCCAAAGCCAGGCAGAAACCACCACTCTAGTCAGGATAAGGTAGTTACACTCCTAAAATAAACCCTGCTCACCCCCTTGGTAGCTTGGCATGAGCAGTCAGGCTTATCTTAGAGGCAGTGTGTAAAGCATTTGCACATAACCAACAGTAATACAGTGTAAGCACTACAAAAGGACACCACACCAGTTTAGAAAAATATCCAATATTTTTATATACTTAAGACAAGACCAAAAACGATAAAAATCCACAATAAAGTACTTAAAAATCTTCAATTATCACAATATGCTTGAAAAACAGTTTCTTGATGTCGATAGCTCCGTCCGGGGCTATCACGGTGTCGTGAACAAACAAATCCAAACAGTTCTGGCTGACCGCGGCATCGCGGGCCAGCTACGGTGTCGGGAAGACCCACAAACAGTACCTTTTAGAAATGCAGGGCGTCGGTGACCTCTCGTTGAGCTTCCAAAAGCACGGCGTCCGCAGGCGTCGGTTCCGGAGGTCGGTGCAGGAGTCGTCGGGGCCCTCGAAGTCACCCGCGTTGCAGATCGAACTCCTCTCTGTTGAAGTCAGGAGCGCTGGCGTCGGTAGGCATCGGGTGCTGCGGTGCGAAGTGCAGCAGTGCGGCGTGTGGTGCCCTCAGGTTGCGGTGCGAGCAGCGGCTCAGTGGCAGCGTCAGATGGCGTAGTCGGTGAGACCAGGGTTGCGGTGCAAAGTGAATGCGGTGCTCGTCGCGATGCTGGCAGGTCACGGTGCAAGCAGCATCGTCGTCGTTGCTAAAGCCCTGTCGTCGGCTGACGAACGGGAGTCGATGGCGCCAGCGTCGGTAGGCCAAGCCTGCAGAGCGGGATGAGGGCGGTGCGTCGTGTAACTTTACTAACGGTGCCCTCGAACCACGGTGCAAGCAGCGGCGGAGATTTCAGCGTGGAGCGGCGTCGTCGGGGAAACCAAGGCGTCGTCGTGAAGCGAGGTAGTGCGGTGCCCACAGGTTGCGGTGCGAGCAGCGGCTCGGTGGCGGCATCAGCAGGCATCGTCGGTGCGACCAGGGTCGCGGAGTGGCGTTGCGGCGGTGCCCTCTGCAGTGCCTTCAGGACACGGAGTCGGCAGCGGCATCGTAGACAGCGTCGGGTTGCTTTTTCTTCTGTTGCAGCACAAAGCACACAGTCCCCAGTGCTGAGGGAGGAAGAACTTGAAGTCTTTGCTGTTCCTGAGACTTCTTGAACAGGGGGAAAGCTCTACCTCAAGCCCTTGGAGAAACACACAAAAGTAGATTGCAGAAAGTCTAGTCCAGTCCTTTCACTGCCCAAGACAGAAGCAGCCACTGCAGGCCAACACAGCAAAGCACACAGCAAAGTGGTAGTTCCTCCTCACAGCTTCTCCAGCTCTTCTTCTTGGCAGTCTTCTTGGTCCAAAAGAGTTCTCAAAGTCAGGGGTCTGGGCCCCAATATCTATATCCCAAAATCCTTTGATCTCTTAGGCAGAGAGTGTCTGTGCCCAGCCAGAACCAGTTCTGCCCTCTGTGGTGTGACTTCCTGCCAGGAGATGGAGACGGCATGGTCAGAGGCAGACCAGGCCCTTTGAGGTGCAAGGAAATCTCCTCCCCCTTCCCCAATTGCAACCAAGGTCTATTCAGCCCTTTCCTGACCCACCTAGACTATCTGGAGCCACTCCTGCTCCCCAGCCTTCTGTCATCCAAAACCCAGACAGGCAATCCACATTCCAGCAGAGGCACACAAGATGACTGAGCAAGAAAATACCTACTTTCTAAAAGTGGTATTTTCAAACACAGAATGTAAAAATCACCTTCACTAAAAGATGCATCTTTAGATTCTGAGTTCAGGCATACTAAACTCAATTTTCCTACCTAATTTCCCGGGCCAGTTATGTTTATAAGCTGTTATAAATAAACTCCCTTTCTGTCCTGTGGGGAACAGGTAGTCTTGCAATAGTGACAAACGAAATGGGCAGTAATTCACTATCAGGACATGCCACACACACCAGGGCATGTCCTACCTTTCACATACACTGCACCCTGCCCACAGGGGTACCTTGGGCCTACCTGAGGGGTGACTCACATGTAAGAAAAGGGAAGGTTAGGGCCTGGCAAGTGGGTGCACTTGGCAAATCGACATGGCAGTTACAAACTGCGCGCAGACTCTGCAGTGGCAGGTCTGAGTTAACTTTTCCGGGCTACTCATGTGGGTGGCACAATCAGTGCTGCCGGCCCACTGGTAGCATTCGATTTACAGGCCCCGGCACACTCGGTGCACTTTACTAGGTACTGACAAGTAAATCAAATATGCCAATCATGGAAACACCAATCCATAACACAATTTACACGGAGAGCATATGCACTTTAGCACTGATCAGCAGTGAAAAAGTGCCCACAGTCCTAAAACCAACATAAACAGGTCAGGGAAAAATAGGAGGAATAAGCAAAAAGTTTGGGGATAACCCTGCAAAAAGGGCCATTTCCAACACAACCCCCTTCCAGCCTAAAGCCAGGGTAGACCAATCCATACCTCGATGGACTTCCCTGCTTGGGGCGATAGAACATGGGACCTAGCCCGCAGCAGCAGGGTTTTCTTCCCGTTCTACGCCTTCCTGAACCTAGTTGGATCCCTCTATCCATACTCTCAGGGCCCACAAAGCTGACCCATGGGGAACCCTTCTCCTCACCTGTGGACCCCATATGCGCAGCACCTAAACTTACTTTGCTCACAGATGTGTCCCAACAGGCAGTCAGTACCCACATGGCAAACACAATGGTGTGGTCCAGTCCACCCCAGGGTATGGCTCCTGTCCCCCTCCCAGGGGCAAATCTGTCCACCAGGACAGCCAGCCACAGTGGCCACTGACAATTGTCAGTGATGAGAGCCCAGCCTTATGCCTTTCAGGCCACTCCAACCACTGTGGCGTCAGAGAGTGGAGGCGGTAGCCCCAGTTTCCTGGCACCCTTTCTCCACTCCCCCCCCTGCCAAGTCAGGTATGGCAGCCTGACACTGGCCCACCAGCCCAGGGTCTGTATCCTGCAGCTGGACAGGAGACTGGGGTGGGCTCTCCCACACCCTCTCCTTCTCCCTGGGGCTCTGTACCCTTCCACCTGGAGCGGTACCCCCTTCCAGAATTGTCAGGGCACCTGTGGTAGGTGTCCTGCACAATTCGCCCACCAGTTCAAGGATGCTATCTTGCAACTGGTACACCAGCCCAGGGTCTGTCCCCTGGGGCTGAATAAGGGACTGGGGTGGGCTCTCCCACACCCGGTCCTCCCCCCTGGGGCTCTGTACCCTCCCACCGGGAGCGGCACCCCCAGAAGACAAACTGGTAGGGGCACTGTTTGCAGTCGCCCCTTCCCCCAGGTCAGGGGGGACACCCTGAACCTGGTCCGTCAACCCAGGGTCTGTACCCTCAGGCTGACCAGAGGTCTCAGGCGAGGCTCTCCTCCCCTCACCTCACCTCTCCTTCTGGGGTCCTGCACTCTCCTCCCAGGAGAAGCACCCCCAGAACCAGAAACTGTCAGGAAGCTGGAACCGGAACTCCCAAACAATTCTCCCACCAGTTCAGGACCTCTCTCCAGCAACTGGTCTCCCAACCTAGGGTCTGATCCCTCAGGTTGCACCGGGATCAGAGGCGAGGACTCCCTCCCTCTGCACCCCCTTCCAGAGTTCTGCACCCTCCCACCTGGAGTGGTACCCCTAGAAGACAAACCGGTCAGGACACTGCTTACCGTCGTCCTTCCCGCCAGGGCAGGCAGGACCTGAGCCTGGCCTCCCAACCCAGGGACTAAACCCTGTGGCTGAGCACCTGCCCGGCGCACCAGGACTTCCTTGGGAGCACACATGCCCCCCTGAGGGTAACACATCAAATCAAATCAAATCAAATCATGGGACATTTGTAAAGCGCTCATATCACCCGAAGGTCTCATGGCGCTTATAGGCATCTCCAACTAAAAAGCTGATAGAGGAAAACAAGGTGTTGTGTGACTCATGTGTTGTGTGACTGTCTGCCTGGTGCAGATCTCCCGACCCCTGTCCATCTGACAGTGCACGAAGATCCCCCAGGACAGAAGTGGTGTCACCATGGTCACTCCTAGGAAGCTCAGCCCTTCTGGCTGGCCCCTGACCCACTGGTTTTCCCACTGGGGAACGCATCCCCCTCTCACCCCTCAATCTGGACTTCTGCACCCTCCACTTAGGAGCGGCACCGCCAGACACCAGAACCACTGGAGCTCTGTTTACAGACACTCCACGTTCTCCTGACACCAGGAGATCCCCCTCAACGGACGGCCTACCAGTACAGACTAGGCTCCTCACCTGGTGTCCCCTCCTGTAACCACCCAAGCTCTGGGACCAGGTTTCGGGCACCTTGGGCCTCAGCCCATTCCCACTCCTTCTCCGCGGAAACAGGACGTGAGTCCCTACATCCTTCCCACGACACCGGGACCTATCTGGGCTACCACAAACCTTTCCCACCACCCTTGGTTGGGAAGTACCTAAGCCCCTTACTTCTGGGTCACCCCCAGATGCTTCTCCAGACCCTCTGGAATCCACCAAAAGGTCTGCCTCCCGTGCAAGCTCCCTGGGGTCAGAGAACTCACACTCCAGTGGGTGTTGGCATAGCTCTGGAAAACAGGGACTTAAAATATGCTCTCCAACAATTGAATCACGCAGCCCCACACAGGTGTTAACCAAACTACCCTTCACCCAATCATCCAGTGCCTCAGAAAAGTACCCCACATCATTCTCACAAGACTGGTGAGACAGTGTCTGACTGTTGCTGTCTCTTAACCCATACTCTTCTGGCTGGTCTCCATACTCACTTACTAGGGCTTCTACCATCGGGGAACCCCTCTCCCTGCACCCCTCATCTAGAGTCAGTAGAGTGTCCCTCCCACTACCAGGAAAATGATCCCCTGTGCAGGTTCCCCAATCCACCTCAGGGACACTGTGCACCACTGGAGTAACCTCACAATCCTGAACCCCCTGGTGTATGTCAACTCCCTTCTTGAAGCAGGGCCCCAAATCTGTGTGTGTGTGTACCTCATCCTCAGTACTGGACCTAACACTTTTGCTGCCACCATCTGGGCTGGGCCTAGCTCTACTGGCTTCCCAGTCCAGCTCTCTCATTTTAAACTCATAGTCTAACATCATCCTTTTCTCCTCCATGGCTAACTTAAGCTTCTCCAGTTCCACAGCAACGCTCCTTGCTTCCCGCCTGTCCTCCACCTCCTCTGGGGACAAGGCACTGCTGCTGCCTGGTTTAGAGGGTGCCCCCCTCCCAAAAGCACATCCACCCTTGGAATAGGCTCCCCCACCTCCAGGCTAAGATCCCCAGACTGCTCACTAGCATGTCTGGCCGCTACCCAGGCCCCCAGCGCCTTTTGTAGCTCCTCTTTTCTGGTGAGGCCTCTGATTTGGATTTTGAGGTTTTTGCAGATCGCCTTCAACTCCTTAACATTGTAGGTTTCTAACCTCTCCTCCTCAAAGGCCACTTCCAAGGATGCAACAGATGATGCAATTGATTCAGGCATGTTGTACTAGAAAGTTCAAGTTCAAACCTAATGGAAAGGCAAAAATAGACCAAAAAAATAGTATGTGGTACGTAATGGTCTGCAATATGGTAGTAGTGCACACCAATCACTGTAAGTCAAGTGCAAATGCAAGTACTATCCTCACCGCTGACAACCAATGTTAGAAATGGGATTTTTGGTAGGCTAGGGCATGTGCCAAAGCCAGGCAGAAACCACCACTCTAGTCAGGATAAGGGAGTTACACTCCTAAAATAACACCTGCTCAACCCCTTGGTAGCTTGGCACGAGCAGTCAGGCTTATCTTAGAGGCAGTGTGTAAAGCATTTGCACATAACCAACAGTAATACAGTGTAAGCACTACAAAAGGACACCACAACAGTTTAGAAAAATATCCAATATTTTTATATACTTAAGACAAGATCAAAAACGATAAAAATCCACAATACAGTACTTAAAAATCTTCAGTTATCACAATATGCTTGAAAAACAGTTTCTTGATGTCGATAGCTCCGTCCGGGGCTATCACGGTGTCGTGAACAAACAAATCCAAACAGTTCTGGCTGACCGCGGCATCGCGGGCCAGCTACTGTGTTGGGAAGACCCGCAAACAGTACCTTTTAGAAATGCAGGGCGTCGGCGACCTCTCGTTGAGCTTCCGAAAGCACGGTGTCCGCAGGTGTCGGTTCCGGAGGTCGGTGCAGGAGTCGTCGGGGCCCTCGAAGTCACCCGCGTTGCAGATCGAACTCCTCTCTGTTGAAGTCAGGAGCGCTGGCATCGGTAGGCAACGGGTGCTGCGGTGCAAAGTGCAGCGGTGCGGCGTGTGGTGCCCTCAGGTCGCGGTGCGAGCAGCGCATCTGTGGCGGCGTCAGATGGCGTAGTCGGTGAGACCAGGGTCGCGGTGCAAAGTGAATGCGGTGCTCGTCGCGGTACTGGCAGGTCACAGTGCAAGCAGCGGCATCGTCGTTGCTGAAGCGCTGTCGTCGGCTGACGAACGGGGGGTCGATGGTGCCGGCATCGGTAGGCCAAGGCTGCGGTGCGGGATGAGGGCGGTGCGTCGTGTAACTTTACGAGCGGTGCCCTCGAACCACGGTGCAAGCAGCGGCGGAGATTTCGGCATGGAGCGGTGTCGTCGGGGATACCAAGGCGTCGTCGTGAAGCGAGGCAGTGCGGAGTGCGGTGCCCACAGGTCGCGGTGCGAGCAGCGGCTCAGTGGCGGCATCAGCAGGCATTGTCGGTGAGACCAGGGTCACGGAGCGGCGTTGCGGAGGTGCCCTCTGCGGTGCCTTCAGGACACGGAGTCGGCAGCGGCGTCATAGACGGCGTCGGGTTGCTTTTTATTCTGTTGCAGCACAAAACACACAGTCCCCAGTGATGAGGGCAGAAGAACGATGGATTTAACCCAGATCTTTTGACTGGGGGAGAATGTTTGCATTGTCAGCATTCCGTCCATCATTTGTTTGCTGTAACACTTTTTGCCCTAAGTGGGATGGGTATGCCCAGACGTGGTTCCCTTGCTCACTGTGCCACTGGATTCAAGCTAGCCTGGCTGAAGAAGGGTGACATACCCTGAAACCGGTCCCAGGATGCTTGTTTCCGGTCCAGGGAGGACCTGGCCTGGCAGTTTGGTCTGGACTGTTCCCATGGGGCACAGGGTCAAGACTGATTTCAATATGGCTGGGTCCAAACTGGGGTGGCGTAGTGGGCAAAAGAACGATGGACTTAACCCAGATCTTTTGACTGCGGGAGAATGTTTGCATTGTCAGCATTCCGTCCATCATTTGTTTGCTGTAACACTTTTATTCTGTTGCAGCACAAAACACACAGTCCCTAGTGCTGATGGTAGAAGAACTTGAAGTCTTTGCTGTTCCTGAGACTTCTTGAACAGGGGGCAAACTCTACCTCAAGCCCTTGGAGAAACTCACAAAAGTAGATTGCAGAAAGTCCAGTCCAGTTCTTTCACTGCCCATGACAGAAGCGGCCACTGCAGGCCAACACAGCAAAGCACACAGCAAAGTGGTAGTTCCTCCTCACAGCTTCTCCAGCTCTTCTTCTTGGCAGTCTTCTTGGTCCAAAAGAGTTCTAAAAGTCAGGGGTCTGGGCCCCAATATTTATATCCCAAAATCCTTTGATCTCTTAGGCAGAGAGTGTCTGTGCCCAGCCAGAACCAGTTCTGCCCTCTCTGGTGTGACTTCCTGCCAGGAGGTGGAGACTGCATGGTCAGAGGCAGACCAGGCCCTTTGAGGTGCAAGGAAATCTCCTCCCCCTTCCCCAATTGCAGCCCAGGTCTATTCAGCCCTTTCCTGACCCACCTAGACTATCTGGAGCCACTTTTGCTCCCCAGCCTTCTGTCATAGAAAAACCCAGACAGACAATCCACATTCCAGCAGAGGCACACGGGATGACTGAGCAAGAAAATACCTACTTTCTAAAAGTGGTATTTTCAAATACAGAATGTAAAAATCACCTTCACTAAAAGATGCATCTTTAGATTCTGAGTTCAGGCATACTAAACTCTATTTTCCTACCTAATTCCTCAGGCCAGTTATGTTTATAAGATGTTATAAACAAACTCCCCATTCTGTCCTATGGGGAACAGGTAGCCTTGCAATAGTGAAAAACGAAATTGGCAGGAATTCACTATCAGGACATGCCACACACACCAGGGTATGTCCTACCTTTCACATACACTGCACCCTGCCCACAGGGGTACCTTGGGCCTACCTGAGGGGTGACTCACATGTAAGAAAAGGGAAGGTTAGGGCCTGACAAGTGGGTGCACTTGCCAAGTCGACATGGCAGTTACAAACTGTGCACAGACTCTGCAGTGGCAGGTCTGAGTTAACTTTTCCGGGCTACTCATGTGGGTGGCACAATCAGTGCTGCAGGCCCACTAGTAGCATTCGATTTACAGGCCCCGGCACACTCAGTGCACTTTACTAGGGACTGACAAGTAAATCAAATATGCCAATCATGGAAACACCAATCCATAACACAATTTACACGGAGAGCATATGCACTTTAGCACTGATCAGCAGTGAAAAAGTGCCAAGAGTCCTAAAACTGACACAAACAGGTCAGGGAAAAATAGGAGGAAGAATCAAAAGGTTTGGGGATAACCCTGCAAAAAGGGCCATTTCCAGCATGCCCCTTTGCTGTGTGCTTTGTGGGGTTGGCCTGCAGTTGTTGCTTCTGCCAAGGAAAGGACAAAGACTGGACTTTGCAGAGAAACCTGCTGGTAGAAGTATCTCCAACGACTTGTGTGTGCTGGGCTCCTGTTCTGAAGTCTCAGGGACACAAAGATTCCACCCCCAGCTCCCCTGAACTCTATTGCTGAGAGTTCTGACCTGCCAGGAGGTGCCTATTCCAGTTGTGGGCCTCTGGAGTTTGCAGCTAGAGATTTGGAGTTTAGGCTCTCAGAACTCAGAATTGAATTACCCACCTTTTAGTAAAGGTGGTTTTTAAATTATGTGTTTCAAAATGCCACTTTTAGAAATTGGGCATTTTCTTGTTAAACCATCCTACGTAGCTGTGCCTGATTGTGTATTCACTGTCTCTTTTTGGAGTGACAGGAGCTGGGGATGTGCATTTACTTTAGACAGTCACAAGGGGGGTGGTGAGGTGTGTCCTACCATTCCTGGGTGACTCATAGCCAGGCTGAAGAGACTTTTCTGCATTTAGAGTGGTGGGAGGAGTTTTCACTAGCACCTGAATAGGCTGTGCCTACTCTACACAATGCTGTCTCCTCCTCCTTTAGTGAAGTTGGACCAGGGGGGACATAACTGGTTTTTACTGAGCTCAGAGACTCTTGAAACAAAGACTACAATGAGAATTTGTGGTATAAGTTTTGGACCTAAAACCCCAGAACTTTAGATCACTTCTGGAACTAAGAGGACCATGCCAAGAAGAAGAACTGAAGAGCTTCCAGTAGGGGTACTACCCCTTTGCTGTGTGTTGTTTTGTTGGGTCGGCCTGCACTTGCTGCGTCTGTCTGTGGGCAGAAGAAAGGACTGAAACTGTTGCCCTGCTGTGGTATCCTGCTTAAAGAAGATCTTGAAGGGCGTGATGCAGAGTTTGCCTCCTGTTCTGAAGTCTCAGGGACACAAAGACTTCACCTGTAGCATCCTTGAACTCCATCGTAGGAGTTCTGACCTCCAGTCTTGGGCCCTTGGAGGTTGTTCCTGCTGCAAAGAAACCTGAAAATTGGTGCATCGCCCTTCCATCATCTGTTTTTCCGACACAGCACTGCCTTGCAGGAAGAATTTCCATGTACCTCCGCCATGCGTCCGAAGAATCGACGCAGCGCCTGTCAGCAGCTATAAAATCCGCTGCACACCGAGTCCAGTGCACTGACCTCCGAAGTCCGAGATCACTGCACCGACTCCAATGCAGGCCCTGCTGTGCTGCCAAAAGAATCGACGAATCGTGGGACCATAGTTGAAAAGATCAACGCAGCACTTGGTTTGCCACTCCTGCATCGACCTCCAGCACGTCCAGATTTCAACGCATTGCACCAGAACACCACGCATCTCCGTCGCAGCACCTGCAGACCAGAACCATCCTGGAATCTACACATCACTTCCCTCTACAGTCACATTGCCTCCCAAAGGACTCCGAAACTGATGTATCTCTGTGTTTTCTGAAAGTTCCCTCCTGTTTTGCCTTGTGTATTTTGACACATTTGAGATACTTTGTGTAAAAATCACGCAGCCATAGATTTCTATGGACAGAATTGCTCGAAACCTTTTAAAAGTCATATTTTCAGTTGTGTATGTTGGATTTTAGTCGTTTTGGTCTTGTTTGGTTTAGATAAAGATACTTTATTTTCTAAACTGGTGTGGTGTCCATTTGCAGTGTTTTCACTGTGTTACTGTGTGTGTTTTGTGCAAAATACACAATGCCTCTGAGATAAGCCTGTCTGCTCGTGTCAAGCTACCAAGTGGGTGAGCAGGGGTTATGTAAGTGTGTAATACCCTGATCCTGACTAGAAGGAAGGGTCACTAGTTGAACAGGGTGCATACCACTGCCAACTAGAAACCCCCAATTCTAACACTGAATTGTGCGTACTTTTTAGAAGTGCATAGATTCATGGTTCACCCATGTGTCATGCACCTGTTTCCACTACAAAGTTTAAATAGGTAGAAAACATCAAAAATAAGAATAATCAACTACGCCTTAGAAATATGCAAACATTTTAGTTAAAAGAAACTCATTATTTTTTACAGTTGTGCCTTTTCCTGAAAGCTGTAAAGATGATGATCTTCGCACAGAAACCTTTTGATTGTGTTATTTGTAAGAAAAGCAAAGCACATCCTTTATTGCACAGAACTTTGCTCTCATTTTTCAAACTTGAAGGCTTAAGCATGAAGTGCCGCAAACATCTAAAAATGGCTCAGCTCAGGCGGTGGAAAGTCTCAACTAAGGGGATAATCAGCTTGCAGTTATAGGTATAGTCATAGGATTTTTGCTTAATTTACAACACATAAACTTCCTACTCCCATGCTAAACAGAGTGGTTATGTAGCGAAGTGTACCACTGTTCATTAATTTGACATATCTTTAAGTGCAAACATAATAAGCTGTGTCAAGGTCCTGCAGTATTTGTCAACATTACCTATTGCCAAGTGTCGAATAGTCATGTAACAAGGTAAAGAGTTGAAGTCTGCAAGATAACAGAGCAAAGAACAGAAAAGTATGTGCAGGGTCAGGCTGGGACAAAAAAACATAGGCCCGGGCATCAAAGTAAAAGTGACCCCCATTACCGAATAAGGTAGCTAAAAAAGTGTTCAATGTTTGCAAACTAGGGCAATTTTGAATGTGTAAAATCGCAGTATTAGTGTTTTGCAAGATATGGAAAGACTGCATGAATCTGAGCTTGATGCAGGCAATGTTTGTTTTAGTATCAGAGAAATCAACAGTAAAAACCGGTCCAGCAGACCATAAAAAAGGACCACAGACAGAAAACAACCCATATACTAACCCGTCAGACCAACTCTTCAGGCATTGTCAATAGCCTTGTAGGCCAATCCAACCCTGACTATGGGAGATGAGAGCATTGAGTGAGGTTTACACTTAGCTGCTTTTTGTCATTCGATAGGTCTCTGAGACCATGGTGGCGCACCAGTCAACCTGGGGAATGTGTGTGGGCCGAAGCTCATCTCTTATTTAAATGAGTAGCACTTTTAGGGTGACTTTTCTCTCAGGTTTCATATAGTGTTTTTTTTATGTATTTAGGTCTTTTGTATGGCTTCCCTCATGGGTCTTTTGCCAGGACTCGTTGTCCCAGTATTAGCCCGTTGTTTGATTGTAAAAGATTGTAAAAGAGAGTAACACCTCTTCACACAATTGTGCAAGTGGTCGCTAGCCTGTTTCCCTAATTTCCTGTCTTTGGAAGGCCATAGTATCGCTGTCGACCCCCTTTTGCCCACAGTTGCATTTAGAAGGGGGGAGAGCTGTGGCAGACTTACATGATATTGTAATCCCTCTTTTTGCCAGTAACAGAGTCAAGTCTATAAACTTGATCCCAGCTTTCCTGGCTCTGGGGTGCAAAAAGTGGCCTAGTGAACAGCCCTTTGCAGTGTAGAAGGCCATCTTCCTGTGGCTGCCTGATAATTCATCTGTAAGTACTTTCTAGAACTGTCCCTTCTAAGTCCCCTTTCACACCTTAACACCCAGCCTCTCTGAGTGCCTCATTTATTATGTTTTTTTTTAAGTGGAAGCTTGAAGTATTTTTATGTGTGCATACCAGTGCCTTCCCGGTTCATTATCGTCCAATTCGCTTCCCAGGTGTGCCTTATATTTATAGTTCCTTCAAGTCAGTAATAAAGTGGGAATTCTTAAATATTAAATGCTGGGTATAATCATCATACAAACCACGTCACTGGCCATTTGGACTTTTTCTCGTCGATGAGGAGAGTATGCTAGGACCAATTATTTACCTTCATTTCTACAAGTGAAGATCAACGGGGCTCCGCAGAAAACAACAAGGAGAATTGTATACAGTTTAAAGGAGTTTATTAACAGACTCTATTAATCCAGGTCAGCAATTCATTTAGTATTGAAATCTTACATTAATTTTACAGATTTAAATGGTCCAGAAGTCAATATTTCATAATAAGTTAAAATAGAACATTAACAAGAGCTTCAAATATGATACAGACTATACAATAAGTGTGTTCCTTAAATGAAACCCCTAATCTAAGTAAAGATGGATAAATTGAGAAGGGCATTTGGTTAGGCAAATAAAGTAAGGTGTCAGTTCTAGAAAACAAAATTATGGTCTCTGATGAGAGAAGGTGCATTCTTAGGCATAAAGCCTTTGCACTCAGGAAGTGGGAATCAGCAGAGGTGAAAAGTGTGTTCTCAGTTTGAAGTCAGCAAGCATTTCTGTAACTAGTCTAATGAACACACTCTAATATTATTCAACAAAAATGCTAACTGCAACATTTCATCTTGTTCTCACTTTCAGGAACCAATCATAATTCCCCAGGCTCTGGGAGCAGGTAAAATCCCCTCTTTCCCACGGCAAAGCATGGCCCAAGCACGGCTATGTCCTTGAGTTGTTACTCTGGACAGACTGTTGGGTACAGTCAGCATTTCCCACATGTCGCTCTCTCATCCTGACATCTTCTTCTGCTTCCAATGAGAGCCTCACTAGCTAGCAAAAGGCACCTGGTTAAATACAGCATCTGCAGTGGAAAGAAAAAAAACATAACGTGTGTGTGCAGGCCTTTTACCCTTAAACATGTAAATCAAGACATTCAATATGGCAATAGAGAATGCATCTAACATAAGTTATATATCATGTTAACTAGGGTGTTGCTTACGATGGTTAAATGCGATCACCTACTGCAATTATTTGATTAATATATAAACGTTGTTTAACAATTTAAATTACATTCTCCAATAAATGTGTTTAATTATGCAAATGTCAAATTACGCTATCCCATCAGTTTTTTTCATGTGATGTAGTGACCTATACAATCAAGTCACCAAGCTTTCACCATCACTTCCTGTACTAGATTTAAGGTGATGTTTAGCAAGAATTGGTGTGCGAGGACGTTTTGCCAGAGTTCCCTATAGTTGTTGCAGTGACAGAATGGCATTTAAGAACTGGCCAAAACCCGTTATATTTTATTCTGCCTGCTGGCCAATGGTAAATCTGCTAAACAATCACTCTGCATGCTGTCCATTTTATTGAGGCTTTAAAGGGTGAACATGCCTTAACATGAAGAAACTATTCCCTGTGAAGACTGTTGTTGAAGGCGTTGAAAATGGGTTGCTAATTCACCTTTTCATTGTAATACGAGGCAATTTCTGCAAATGGCTCTAGAGGCAGCGAAAGACCTGTTGCCATTGCTGCTCGCACTCCGAAATTTCGGGTACATGGAACGAGTCTGATGTCCAACTATTCACTGACTTCATGTGGTGAGAAAGCATTGAAAGGGCCATCACAGACATTAGGGGCTTGTACAATCTTATAGCATGGCTGATAAAAATGGGCAAAAGAGCAAATGAATTCAACTTCGTGGACAGTGGTTTGCACCGAATCTTTAAACATTATTACCAAGTTAAGACACTTTAAGGTAAAGAGGATGATGAGTGAGGAAAATGATGTTGAATGCAGTGGCCAGCTGAGCAAAATCTACGCCTGAAAAGAGAGAAATCATAGCCATGCCAGTATTACTAACAATTATAGTGCCACTGAAATAAGCATGTGCTGCTGATTTTGAATCTTTTAGCATGTGCATGGGCAGTAATGTACTTCAGGGAATGGCTTGTTTTGAAGCTGGCAGCACTAGATGGATTGGAGACAGTGGTTGTGCTGTACAAGAAGACTTTTGCTGGCTAGAGGATGGAAGGGTGGTTTTATGTTTCCCAGTTGAAAGACCAAACGTTTAGGCCACAGATGCTGATAATGTTCGTAGCCAATCCCTCCAAGCGGGCTTTGTCTATTAAATGCTGCCAGATCTTTCCTTTAGATTTGTCTTCAAAATTAATGAGCACTTTTTGTTGCATGCTAAATGCAATGCCATGAAAATCTACTAAAAGCGCAGTCATGCTGAATGCCCTGGAATAGTGTGGATTGGGACCCAGACCATACAGCAAACATTCACTCTGGTTCTCAAAAATTGATGCTCTCACTCTAACTGTTACAAAAGAAATGTTAGAAAACCCTCAATGCTAGTGCAGTGAAGACTGAAATCGGAGTCTTCTCCACAGTGCGACCTTAAGTAAGACTGTTCAGCATTATCCTTTTATTCACAGTTTGAAGCGATTTTGCCCTGGTAAGACCTGGTAAACCCATAGTTGGTCGACACTTAATAAATAAAGTAGATGTGAACAGGATCAGTGATTACTTGGAATAGGTTGAGTTCAGCAAGGTGAGATTAGATGAGCTGTGTTGAGAGGGACCTTCACTAGTGTGCTGCCCATCTGTGGTGGTGTCCGACTTCTCCTGGAGGCAGTAGCTCCGTCATCGCTTGGATAAGTTTGGGCACCTATAGAGCAGTGCTTGGATAGCTGAACAAGCTTAATTTGATTGATTCTTTGATGGTTACCTGTTTGGGGAGGAAGAGAGATAGGATTAAAATGCACACGTTACTTAACCTATGGCATCCAAGGATACAGAAGTGAATTGAGCTCTAGCAGACTACTATAAGTCCTTAAATCTTTGTTTTGATAGTATTGTCCCTCTTAAAGCAAGCACTAATACCAAGCTTAGACCTCATACTCTATGGTATACTACTGAGCTGAAACAAGATAAATTTGCCTGTAAAAAGTTAGAGAGACGATGGATTCAGATCAAAAATCAAATTGATAAAGACACTAACAAATCATCTTTCCTCAAACCATTGGAATATTAAGTTAGCTTGAAGAGTCTCTATTACCAAGCAAATTGAATAAGCCAGTAATTCATCACAAGAGCTATTTGAATTCCTCAAAATTTTATTAACCCCCATGCCTGTTCTCAGGCTACTCAGGCCTCGCAAGGATTATATGATTCCCTTGCGGACCTTTTAGAGGACAAAATAAAGCTAATTTATCATAACTTCATCAGCCTTTGGACCAGTCTCAAAAAGTGCCTAACTTTAATTCTCCCCCTCTAAACTGTGTCTGTAGCCTGGAATAGCTTAAATTATTTTCACCTGAGAAGATTCAGAGGGCCTTAGAAAAAGCTAAATCTAGCACCGTTTTGAATTCATGCCCACCAAGGATTACAGATCAACTTTCTAACCAGATTGCACCTGCAATCCAGTCACTGCTTAATTTATCAGTGGAATCTGTGAAAATCCCTTTGGTTTGGAAATCAGCACAGGTCTCACCTATACAAAAGAAGGCCAATATTGATCTTGAAATCCTAATTATCTAATTATCAGCCTATCACACTGCCTCTGCTTTTAGGTAAGCTGCTAAAAGGTTTAATAAATAAACAACTTTTAGTCTATCTTGAAGAGAAGAATATCCTAAATCCGTCACTATCAGGGTTTAGGTCCTCCCATAGGGCTCAAACCACCTTGATAGATCTCACTGATTCAATAATACTTTCTCTCGATGTAGGCATTCTGTGGTGATGTTGTCTATGTTAGTGCTGCTGGACCTGTCCACAGCTTTCTAATACTGTGTCTTGCACTAGGCTGTTGTATCGGCTGCATGAGATTTGTATTTACAGAACAACTCTTAGTGGTTCCAAGACGTTTTAGAAAATAGAACTCAAACTATCTGTCTTGGCTCATTTAAGTCCAGTACCATGCTGATTGACAACGGGGGTTCCCAGGGCTCATGTTTAAGCCCTGCCTTATTTAACATTTATATGGTCCCCCTTGCCAAGATTGTCAAATCCTTTGGATTGGAAATACTATCTTATGCTGATAACTCAACTTGTCACTCTTTTGATAAAGATCTGGAAAAAATTAAAGAACGCTGCTACAAAGGGATGAAAGTTATTTCAGAATGGAGGACAGCCAACTGCCTATAGCTGAATGTGGAAAAATAGAGATAATCTATTTGGTAAGGCCCAACAACTCTGGTCGGCTGATTGGTGGCCTCCAGAATTGGGTACTGCTCCCACTCCTAGGCAGGTAGTTAAGAATCTTGGAGTGAAAATAGATCAGTCCTTATCTGTTTAAGAACAGGTGCCAAATACCATTGTTACCTGCTTTTTTACAATGCGCCTGTTGCTCCATTTCTTCTTCTCTCAGCTAGAAAAACTCTAGTTCAGGCACTAATAATCAGCAGACTAGATTACGGTAATGCTCTACTGGCTTCTGCAAATGAGACTCTAATATCTAAATTGCAAGTGGTACAAAATATGGCAGCACGGCTTGTTTGCAATCTCCCTTCTATCTGCTTTACCACTTCTGAGAACTCTACACTGGCTGCCAGTTAGGCAAAGAATTATTTTGAAAATGTGTTGCTTTACCATAACTCCTTAATGGGGAAAGGTCCCAGCTATTCACAGCAGACGCTCAGACACTATTGCCCAGTTAAGAACTTAAGATCTATGGATAAAGTTCTACTCACAATCCCTCAAGTTCGACTGTTAAGATGCAGAGGCAGATCTTTTTCTTTTTTGGCCCCATTATATAGGAACAACTTACCCTATCATCTCTGTTCTTGCAGAGACTGCATCAAATTCAGGAAAATGCTTAAGAATGATTTGTTTTAACTTAGTGTTACAACTTGCCTGAGTCGGTCTACAGCACCAAGATACCTCTCCCTGGGCAATTTGTGTGCTATATTAAATTAAATTAACATAACATTAACAGGTCACAGGAGTGTATCAGGTGTGTCTAAGGGCACTATGGAATTAGTTTGCTTATTTTGGTTTATTGCAAATGCCCCCTTCTTTATTTGTGTGATGTTACTACTAAAAACACACAGCAGCTGTGAACATTTTACACCCAATCCTTGGGCCAAGAGAATTGCTGATGCTATGCTGTGTCCCTAGTCTTACCACAATGTTTGCCCCCGGTTTGGGCCTCTGGCCCAGAGAAACCTTTGTGTGGACGGGGAGTAGGGGTAAAATATGGGACCAATTTGCAGCTGCAGCTGTGCCTCTTCGAATATGGCACAGTTCACTGACTGTAGTGTCAATGAGAATAAGTCATGGAGTGCCCTTAACATCACCGTCCAGCTGCGAGGAAAATCCTGGTTTCTGGCTCCTGCTCTTCCTGTTTCGATTACAATACTAGTAGGAAAGGCAGATCAGGAAACCCACCCTTGACCTTGTCATTAGATTTGGTAGCAGTACCAAGAATCAGTCACATCCTAGAGCAGTAGCGGCACGAACTTCATCATCTGTTGAGGGATGCTGAAGAGCAACATAAGATTGCTGCCGCAACTGAACATCCTTGGTTTGTGCATCACTTCCATGCCTGTTTACACAGGCTAGAGCAGGCCCCCTCACTTTCAGGAAGTTGGCACCAGGTTAATCAAATGGCATTTCTAAGCTTCTTTGCATGTTTGGTTAACAAGAGACATCCATGCTTTAAAGTATGGGATCGCTGTGATATATAGGCAAATTCTCTTAGTCTTCTGTTAACCAAACCTTATTCTTTTTGCTTATTTCTCTCAGCAAAAAGTAATCAAGTTGATATATAATCGGTGTGTGTTAGAGGATGCTTAAGAGAAGGTGCAAGATTGCAAATGGTAGGCAAGATAAATATTTGAAGGCCAATGCTTCATTTTCAGAGAGCGCATATCAGAAACAGAAATTGGCAAACTCTGTTTGCTGTTTCCAAGCTGTACTATGTAAACATAAAGTACTGACTGAGAGAAATATTGAATTCACGTTACGCACTGCAGGTGCATACAATAAGTGCTTAGCTCTGGTCTGAGCCAGCAAAAAGCATTTTGATACAGCACACGGCCGAAGCCTTGTTCCTGGTTCCTTCACAAACTTTTTTTAAAATTGACTTTAGTTCCCAACTTCTATACAAATACAAAGGTATATTCAGTGATCATATATGCAACCTAGACACTTTAGTGAGCATAGTAATGAACTTCTCATAGGACAGTTACATGAACAGATCAACTTCCAATTGGACGTCCCAGTAGCAGGCATTGTAGAGCAGGTGTATCCATCAAAGGAAACACGGTTCAGTATCTAAACTTGGCCATGGACATATCCCCCAACATCTATTATATAAGCAGTCATATCTCAGTCTCCCATTGCATCCTGATAGCAAGTGTTGTTTTTTCTCACTCGACCCCTGGTAGGTTGTCACCCAATGAACTACTCTCCTGTGGATTCTATGCATCCATTTCTTGTGAATGGTGGGGCATCCCTCTGCTAGGTCAAAAAATCCAGCATGCTCCTTTCTGCAGTGTATGCAGCCATGGGCGCAGGTCAAATCAGTTCTATGTTGCCAGCTGGGTTGTTATACACCATATGTAATCAGTTGTATTGAAGAAGTTTGAGCTGTTAGTTCATGTACATGCATCCGGTCTGCGTGCAGCAGTATCTCCACTGCCCATCTGCTAGGGGTGCTCCTAAATTCCATGCCCACCTGGACAAATCTGCCTGGCTCATCTAGCACTGCAATACACAGGCATATACCCTAGCACCCAACGCCTTTCAACCACAGGGGCTTATTTACAAGCCCCTTACACCGCCAGTGTATCACTTTTTGTGACGCACCGGCAGCGCGACCTGCTGCCCCATATTTACAAGGACATGTAACACCACCCTGCACGGTATTTCGTGTCCTTCTTAATATGAACCCGTTACTTGCAACACTTTGCGTGAAAGGGGCGTGCCATGGGTGTTGCTATGGGTGTTCCCACGCAACGCCCATGGCTTCTGACGCATTTCCAGATTCACGAGGAATCATAAACCTGGAAATGCGTCAGAATGCTGTGCCTCACAAGGAGAGGCATAGAGAGGTGCAACGAGGAGAAACTTTTTCATTTCTTCTCATTTTGTTCCTCTTTCTATGCGTGCTGCATTCTGCAGCACAGATAGGAAGAGGAAACCACCTCTTCTGATTGCTTTTGTGCAGGAAGGTGTCCCTTCCTGCACAAAAACAATCATCCCCATGACGTAGGCACCCTTGAACCATAATGCAAGGGTGCCTGCGTCAGCGCATACCAGCTAATTGCGCTCCAGCACAGGGGAGAGCAAAGGGATCCGTCATATTGTTGTAGATATGAAGCATCCCTTTGCATGGGAATTAACGCAGCGCAGCACAGCCAAATGGCTTGCGGCACTGTGCTTCATTAATTTCTTGTAAATATGGCCCGTAGAGTTGATCAATTGCGTGAGCTGCGCAAATGCAGCAGGCTCTGCAGGGTACAAAGGAAGCCTATCCCAAATGGTGTTTTGGAGCCTGGCATATATAAAAATGTCTAGTGCAGTGGAATTCCCCTGTGATCAAAATTGCTGTAATGTGGAGAAGGCTTCATCTACATGTGACCAAATTCTAACAAAGCCATTTTTGTTAGTGTCTTCTGTACCGTATGGTGGTTGGGGGCAACATAGGATTATTGGGGAGTCGAAAAGCTAGTGAGCATAAGAATAGATGACTGTCCTATGGAACAGCAAGCACCAAGCCCAGGTTGTAGTGGCCACAGTTTTTACTTCTTTCTGTGGTCTGGGCAGTGGGAGTATAAATGTCATCAGACCCCATTCGGAATAAGGTAAGGCAGGCATGCATACGGATGATACCAGCAGTCAGCGAAGTGCACTGCACCACATAATAGAATTAGAGATCTGGAACCTCGAAACCATTATAATCAAAGGGGACTGTCATTGTATTTCAAATTCTTCCATCAGAACCAATGGCCCGGAGCAGCTTGAACAGTAGGGCCCTGAGAGTACAGAAGAAATGTCTACTAAGGGGAGTAGGAATATTCATGAACAAATAAAGAAACTTCGGGAGTACCACCATTTTAAGCACGGCTACTCTACCTGCTCAAGACAGTAGAAGTTTGATAGAGGTGTCAACCTGCCACTGTAATTGGTCTATGGCGGGGTCATAGTTGAGCTGGATAGTACAGTCTGCCTCTCTATTTAGCACTAATCCCAGGTACTTAACTGAGTCTATGACCCATGTCATGGGGTACTCTAAGGTACATATATATGTGCATTCAGTAAGTGGAAAAAAAATCCATCTTCTCCCAATTCATTGTTATCCTGGAATATCAGCCAAATCTAATAATTTCCCTGATCAGTGGATTCTTACCTAACAATAGGATGTTTACATGGACTTCTAGATGTGCCAGGATGAAAGGAAAGCCCCCCACAATATGTATGTGTGGTTATTGGAGGTGTTGTGACAGAGGGTCAATCACCAGTATGAATAGCTGAGCTGACAAAGAGGTACCCATCAGGGGTACCTCAGGACACCTGAAAGGGGCCCAAGATCAGATCATTTACCTTGACTCGGGCCACAGGTTGTGTGTAGAGTAGCTTAATCATTGCCATAAGGCCTCTCAGAATGTAATACCGCTGGAGCATTTGCATAAGGTAAGGCCATTCGTAAAAATCAAATGCCTTTTTGGCATCCAACAAGACTGTAGCCGCCCTAATCTTGGGATTTAGTTGGTGCAGGATTTCAAACACTGTATTTATATTTATCACGTGGATCTGTGTGGCACAAAACCAGATCTTACTGGAGAGACTATTTTATCCTGTAAGAGGGACAGTCTGCTGGCAATCACCTTGTTTAGGATTTTACTGTCGCAATTAAGCAATAAGTGTAGCCGGTAGGAAGCACAGCTAGAGAGGTCCCTTCTGAATTTAGGGAGCACAGAAATATTCGCTTCATGTAAAGTTGGAGGCAAGTCACCATCGGCCAGAGCCTCTGCATACACCTCCAAGAGGTGAGGAATGTGGAAGCATTTTAATAATGTCAAGAAAACTAATACAGTTGTAAATAAATGTGCAGAATTAATGTGTAAGCTTTAACGAAAAATACAAACTGTGTTTAAATGCATAAATTGTTGTAGGCAACCGTATTTACTAGCATTGGGCCTCAAATGGCTAAAGCAACATTGCCTGATAAGCTTAAATGACTATAAGAATGTTTAAGACGTATAAAATGTTTATTTCTTGACCTTTTTATGGACATGTTTTTCATAATGAATAGTAGTTGCATACATGTTTTCTTCTAATTTTTCAAATGTTTCTTCTTACACAATGTTTGTTGCTAATAAATTAATATGTTTGGTTATTTAAAAAGAGATATGAAGAAATTCTCTAATGGGAAAGTTGTTTTGAACAAGAAAGTGTATTAAACGTAGATCTGAATCCGGTACAGGATAGGAAATAGTTGGGACATAGAACGCTGGTATGTAGAGTAATTTTATTACTGCAGGAAGATGAGGAGTGATCCTGTTCCCATGAGAGCATCAAAAGATGATTGGCTGGCTGAAGAAAGAAGAAATCACAAACTGCAACATTGATAAAATGTGCTGTCTAAAATATTGTGTGTTACTTTATTATACAGTTAATTAAAACCGTAACATACAAACATCATAATAATACTTGATAAAATGTAAGGATTAAAATATAAGGAATAATAAAAGATTGTATACACATTTATAAGTCTAGGAATACAAAATAAATATCAAATCCAAAAAGCAGCATTTCAAATTAATGGCAATATATCACAATTGGCCGTTTGGTCCAAAGGGGAAGTGTATAGTATAAAAAACAATAGCAAAAGTGTCACAATGCTTATTACTGAAGATGTAACTTTCATCGACGTTCATTTATGCAATAAGAATAAAGCTTGTCAGTTTCTTAATGCTGGGCGTTATGCAGTGCAGTTAGAATAATGTTGACAAACTTCCCAGCTCTTGCTAGAACTTGGGCTGAGTTATTACTGAAGCACAAATCAGATGCTTCCCTGCAATGTCTCAGAAACTTTTCCCGATAAACTGGGACCAGTAGGCGTCGGCGATCATTGGCAAGATGAGGGCAACAACATAGCAGATGTAACCAGGACTCATGTGGATAATTGCAGAGCCTACATGTTAGCTGACCATTCCTCCGAGCCCACAGCGGGTTAAAGTCATGAATTGGAAGGGCTAACAGCCTCATATAAATGATTTTATTGCGAGTCTGCGATTGAAGAGAATAGTTAAAATATGGTTGAGATTTCCCCTTAATATACGAGTCATTCAAAGCTGCAAGGAGTGGTTTTATTACTGCAAGAAGATGAGGAGTGATCCTGTTCCCATGAGAGCATCAAAAGATGATTGGCTGGCTGAAGAAAGAAGAAATCACAAACTGCAACATTGATAAAATGTGCTGTCTATAATATTGTGTGTTCCTAGACCAGATCCAGAGACTTTTTTCATTACTGCCATTTCATACCTAGTTCATGTTGCGTTGAGACTCTACTGAGTTCCTTGATCTTCTCTTTATGAGGAGTTTTGCTTTGATCGATTCTTGATTTATTGAGCTGATTTTTGATGCTAAAGCTTTATGCTTATATTCTCTCTCTCTCACGAGCTGGATCTCTTTATGGGTTCTGGCTGACACCTTTCCTTCCCATTCCTCGAATAGGGATTCTTTCTTTTATGGAACATGCTTTAATGCTCTTATTATGATTATTTGATTGACTAATATTGATGATTGAGTTCTGTTCATATTTGATGATTGAGAATAATACAAATTAACTTATGACTTTAATAAAGATGAATTGCTAAAAGATTGGATTAATACATCTCTTTAACTCATAACAAACTCTCATTATTGACTGAAAATAGATTAGTGATTGTGATTACAGTTTTATGTGATGTACAGCTGCTGATCATCTCTAAAACAACAGCACAGATCCATTGGCCTGAAGAGGCAGTGAGATTAGCCATGATGACGGTAAACCAAAACTCTAATTGAAACAATCTTCACCGCTCCAGCAAATTCGGTAGCAGAGAGACAGTTTATGTTATGAGAAGAGGAGCTATAAATAATGACCACCAAGTTAGAGTAATTCCCTAACCTCATAGTCCAAAGCCCAAAACATGAAGACTGGCAAGCTATGGTTTTGAAGGTGGTTGTTGTAAGGAAGGCATGAGTATCAATAGGGTTATGCGTAGCAGTTGTTGACTTTTGTTCAAATGTTGAAGAGGAGTGTTGGATGCATTGGTGATGATTATGTGCTTATTGTGAAGAATTTGAAGAGGTTATTGGACTCCAAAGTAGTCTAAAATCCTGGGATAGATAAAAAAGAGTGGATTTATTGTTTTCTTGTCCACTATAAAGATTTGTGGTGTAGTTTGTGAGGTACCATCGAATACACAGTTGAGATAGAGATCATAAGAAAGTGTTGTGAATGTACTACTATTGATTGGTGTTGTCAGAACCTAATTGCGCAAAATGTGAAGGTACACTGATTAGGGTGATTTCCTGCTGGATAAGATTTCCTTCGCATGTGTGAAAAACCTTTATGTGTGGAAAAGTCAGAGGGCATCAAAACCTCAATTTTTCGATTGATGAGTTGCTTTTGTTTCCTTTAGAGGAGCAGACAAAGATTGTTTATTTATGTATGGTTAGAGCTGTACAATTGTGTGGATGGAACAAATTGTAAAGGAGGGCTGAACCACTGCAAGGAGTAAGATCATACATCATAGTGTGCTGCGCTGGATTGGTTGATTGGTGTATTGCTGCACTGCTATTGGTTGATAACAACACAGAGTGCTGCGCTGGTATAGGTCAATTGTTGTATAAGTGCTGCATTGAGATTGGTTAGCGAGTCTTCAAGTATTAAAACTACAACAGGACTTGAAGAAAAAAGATCTGACGGATATGAAATAGAATCAAAACTTTGGAGACCTGAATTACGTTGTTTGCTAATTTTTGAATAAACCAAAGTCATAAATTGTTTTGAAAAGCTTAAGGGTTTTGAGAGAGGTGATTCCAGTATGGGAAGATGAAGAGGCTCCTCCCGAGGGTACACCAGCACATTATATGACAATGATTATGGGGTTGAATACATGTTTGTGGCTTCGTCAATGGTGCAAGATCATTGATCCTTATGGGTTCCGGAGCAGCGTGCTACTCGCCAAAAAAGTGCTTCAACACCCCATTAAGGGTAACAAGCGCTATGTAAATGCAAACCCTTTTTCCCCTCTTCTATCCCTCCGCTATCCTTCTCAATCCAAATAACTGACTAATATCCACCACTCAAATTACTTTCATATTTCACTATACTAATTCACCACTAATCCTTTATGGGTTCCGGAGTAGCGTGCTACTCACCGGAAAAAGCGCTTCAACACCCCATCAGGGGTAACAAGCGCTATATAAAGGCAAACCTTTTTCCCTCTTCTATCCCTCTGCTATCCTTCTGAATCCAAATAACTGACTGTCCTATCCACCACTCAAATTACTTACATATTTCACTATAGTAATTCAACACTAATCCTTTATGGGTTCTGGAGTACGAGTCGCCGAAAAAACGTTTTGACGCCTCATCAGGGGTAGTAAGCGCTATATATGCAATACAATACAATGAAAAATGAGGGACCATTGAGTTTTCAAAGATATGGTACATTTAAATTGAGAATCATTGAAAGATTGAGAGAAAAGCTACATGAGATGAAGCCACCAGCTAGACCCACTCGGTATGAAGCATTAAATGTTTGGGAGAAAACAGCATGTAATTATGAAGATGCTCAATGGAATTAGAAACAACAGAGGTGGAGGAAAGCCATAGTTGAGGGGATTAGACTGTATCCAGCCATTACTACTGAAAAACCTGAGAAGTTGAAAAACAATAAAGCAAAGGGTAAGGAAAGTGAAAAATATGGAAAGAAATCAGATACCAATAGTGCTTCAGTGGTTAATATTTTGGATGCATTATTAGCCGTGCACCCTCCTTATTGGGCTCCTGTAACAAATACTGAGAATGGTTTGACATCTAATGAGACAGTGGCTACAGCCCCTGTTGACCCAAATATGATTCAGATCAAAAGACCATTACAGATGACACAGGCCATTGTACAACCTGTTATATCTAATGATGTGCTTGCCCGAGTTGAGAACTTTCCTACAGTGATATCTCCAGGTGTTTCTGCTTCTATCATAACTGTATCAGCATCTGTTGCTAGGGTTATAACAACAAAGCCATTAGACATTCGCACAACAACTGCTCTGATCAATTCTGTTCCAAATGCAGTAGTTCAAGTAGCTGTTGTGCCACTTGAAGGTATTAGGCCTCGTTAGAGAATGCCATTTGTACATGCTACATTCTTAAATTGCCTTCTCTCGCATTAAACACGATGACATTTGACACACATTCAATTGTGAGCACACACAGGATAACATTTCTCAAACTCAGTTTGATTACAATACCACTCCGTATGCACTATATCAGAACACCTTGAACACTCTGTACAAGGGATAAGTTCAGCAAGCAAGGTATTATTTGTTTATGGCAGCTTGATGACAGAGCTATCACAATAGAATAAACAATAGCAGTCTGACTGGGGCTTTGGCATGGTAACATGGAGGATGTTATTATATATATGACATCAAGCCTTTGTTTATTCAGAGGAGCATTTCACTGGTACTGAGAGATCGGTCAATGCCGGAATTCCAGCTCAGCTGATGCCCGTCACCTCATGACACAACACATGGAACATGCTTGGCCTCTCCTGCAGGACAGTCTCTAACCATGCAGAGCAATTCACACTACTTCCATCTCTCAGTAGGCAGGCGGGTAGGCTTTTAAGCTCTTCAGGCAGATTTTCAGTTCTTCCTGCAGAAATTGTTAACTTTAAGTAAAGGTCCCTCATCTCTGAAAGATTGGCTGTCAGTGACAGACCAGTCCTGTTTATACAGCAGCTCTTTGAGTACTCTCTTTAACTCACCTTCCTTTGTAAAGAAGAAATTGGGACTGGAACAAAGTGGGCTTATTTAGATTCCACTTATATACACATTTTCCAGACAGAATGTGGATGCTTTGTCTCAAGCTTCAGAACTATTTTTATTTGCTTCCATTTGAAATGTCACTTCCAGGTTACTCTCCAGCTAGAGCCTTTGTGCAAAGTGATGGCATGCCTATCGAGAAGCAATGGGGTAGCTGCAAACAAGAGTAAACAAAACAAGGACAAAATGAATAGTTAGATCACTGCACACTGATGTTATCAGCCTTCCAGAAATGGTAATCAGAAACAGACAAAAGGGCAGGTCTTGCCTAGAAAACTGCCTTCTTTCAAAAAGTGAAACAGCAGTCACACAAATTTTGCTTAACATTTAACAAATGGTAGTGCTGAAGATAAACTAATCAGAAACTCCTTGCTAAAAATGTCTTCATGGAATTTATAACTGCAATCTTGTCTCCATCCTCCTCACTCCAGTGTCAGGATCTTAATGCTCTAGCAATAGGAATGCATGCAATACACTTGCACTGTCTGGGGAAGCTATCCTCACCTTCTATATTGTGCCATGCTTCAACCAGTTTCTACACAAAAGGCCACCCCATTATTCCCTTGTGGAGCTTGGTAGCTGTATACAGGTATGTAAAGATGCCAACAAGGGATTTACTTGGAAACAACATGTCAAGAATACTTATTATTAAACAATGATGTTTATGATTAATTTCTCAAATTAATTGAATATTGTTTACTTTCTATACAATAATTAAAAGAAAAATAATTCAATCTAAAATGAAGGTGCAAATATTTTTTCAGGTTTGTATCGAAATTAGATGAAATAGTAACAGGAATTCAAAACATACATTTCAAAGTGCAAAGACAATGCTTGTTAGAATATCTTTTCAAGTTTTCTGAACATATATCAAAGTACTTGTTGCCCACTTTCTTGCATACAGCTAGAGACTACTTTTCAGCCGCAGTAGAACAGCTTCATTGGGAAACATGTGTTACTATTTGATCTAATTTCAATACAAACTTATGTCACTCCACTCTGGGTGTGTACCCCAGAAATGGAAGCACGCTACTGTGCTCCCTATTCGCAAGAAACTCACACTTGATCCTATGATTTTGGATAATCTGAGACCCATCTCACTCTTGCCTCTCTTTACTAAAATTCTCGAAAAACATGTAAATAATCAGCTAACGCATATCATCGAATCCAGGGACTTGCTTCACCCCTCGCAATCAGGTTTTAGGGCTGCTCCCTCCACGGATTATGCGTTATTACTTGCGACCAAAACTTTAGACAAAGTGCTGATGTAGGTCTAACCTCAGCCTTAATACATCGATCTAAGCTTGGTCTTTGACACTGTATCCCATGGCCTCCTGATGCTGTGCTAAGATGGCTTTTACATTTACATCTGCCCCCTAGCAGAGATCATTGAGAGATACAGTGTCACATTAGTGTTGTATGCTGATGAGACTCAACTGATCGTGACTCTCTCCCAGGGTGGGGACAGTCCAACGCAAGAGTTTAAATCTTGCCTGGCGGAACTTGCCTCATGGATGACTGACAGCTGTTTGAAGCTCAACGCAAATAAAACAGACATCCTCATCGTGGATAACGCCCCATCTATATGGTCATCAGCCTGGTGGCCTGATGCTCAGACCAGATCCCTGAACCCAAGTCCAAAGTTAAAAATCTAGGAGTGTGGTTCGATCCCAAACTCTCCTTTGACAACCAGATCAGTAGCGTAGCAGGGAAATGTTTTGTAACCCTGATAACTCTAAGAAAGACCCTGGTCCTGCTCCCGATTGAATCGCGCAAAACAGTGGTACATGGTCTGGTAAAGTCACAGTTAGAATACTGTAATGTCCTTTACCTGGGAGCAACCAGAGGTAGTCTGAAAAAACTCCAAAGAGTCCAAAATGTGGCAGCTCGCTTGGTTTTAAGCTCCCCAGAAGGGCATCAGCGGCTCTTGCTACCCTCCATTGGCTACCTCTGGAGAAGAGAATTAGTTTTAAAGTTCTGTGATTCTGCCATAGAATTCTCTCCCAGAAAGGTCCTAAATACCTGTGCACTATGATACAGCCTCACTCCTCACTGCATAATCTGAGATCCTCTAAGGCTAACTTGGTGCAAGTTCCCAGGTTCGTTAAGACCAGACTGGGGGCATGCTCTTTCTCCTTCCTACCTGCCAAGGCTTAGAACTCCCTCCCGGCACAGTTAAGAGCCGAATCCTCTGAAAGAACATTTAGGAAAAAAATTAAAAACCTGGTTGTTTAGCTCTTCTTAGTGTCTTTTGGTGCATTTCTGATTCAGATTCCTTGGTTGAAGGTTAGATAGGTCAGGTCTTAGCATGGGGACACACCTTATTGTGTAACCATGTGCTTTATAAATCACTGTTAGTATTATTATTATTGCCAACTTTGAGGGCACACTTGGGCTGAAAGGATATGTCTGGGATATTGAATTGTCAGGGGTAAGCCTAAGTCTCTGCACTTAAGCTTGGTTAGCATGACACCAGAGTCAAATTCAAGGGACCAGATGTAAGTCGCAAATCACAATATACGTACCCAAATTGCATCGCAATTTAGCGAGGAGACTAATTGCGAGTCGCTAAGCGCTCACATATAGAGTCTTTGGCTAAAAAGCCTGTTTAGCATTCGCAAATAGCGAAAGCGGCAGAAAAGGCCATTTTGCTGTCACAAATAGAGACCTGGATTAAAAAAAAAGCTGAAACACTTCATGGGAGAGCAGAAGGACCCCGAAACAGGAAGTGATGTCCCTGGAGGATCCTGAACATAATTGTAGCACATGGTAAGGTGCAGCAGCACAGTCTAACACTGCAGGCAGGCTCCCTAAATAATTCTAAAATTTCCAGCAAGTCCAGTGAGAAGGCAGGCAAGCAGCATCTGCGCAAACTGAAATTCTCCAAAAAGGAACTGGACATACTGGTAGAGGAAGGCTGCAACAACCACGAGCAGCTGTTTGGGAGGGCATCTCACACTGTCCCAGAGTCAAACAAAAAAAAAATATGGAGAGAGATGCAGCTGTGCATTAAAGCCCTGGGTGTGGCTGACAGGTCCCTGGACGTTTTAAAGAAAAGGTGGTACAACCTGCATTCCAGGGCCAAGGAGAGGGTGGCAGCACGGCTTTATGCAGTCCAAGGGACAGGAGGAGGCCCATCCAATGTTTCAGATACTTCTGCAGCAGAGGCTATGGTGGAGAGTACGTATAAACAAGGGGCTGTGGGGAGGAAATCCCCAATGCCTGGAGGGTTGAGAGGATCCTACATTGGAGTATAACCTCCCATGTCAAGACATTGAACCACAAAAAATACTCCAATAGACCAACATGTGGTCAGAGAACTAAGATACCTAACTGCGATGGAGGAAGTGTCTGTGTGAGGATATATACCTACAAACACCAAATGGTGCGAAAGGAAACAATTCCTTTTTATTTAGTTACCCTCACACACCCTAGTGGTGTCATGCTTCATCATCGGGTCACCTCGATGCCTACAAGTCGGGGTGGACTCGACCACAGTATTGGGAGCTCTTGGGAAAATGAAGACCAGGGGGATTAAAGATAAAAAACCTTAGACAGGCCTCGGTTTCCCTTTATTTTGGATCTGTCAGGGATGTTAAAAATAATTAAAGATCGGGTCAATGGGAGTAATTATGGTCCTATGACCCTATTGCCAACATGTTTCAGTCCTGAGTCGGCGTGAAGGTCCTGGACTTTCTTCAGGGCAAAGGTCATCAACCCTGGAAAAACAGAGAGAGGAGTCCCTATCCTGTAAGTAAATAAGGGCAGAATAGCTGCTCCTTATGTGAATGTTACAGATGTTTAATCTGTCATGCGCGGTTCTCCATCCAAATTGAGGAGAGAAACTGTTTCACAGGGGACCGCCAGCCACGATGGGGTAGCCCTGTAGTCAAACCTCCATCAAGGATCCTGCCCCACCTGTACACCTACTTGGTCCGAGTCCCCGGCTTTCACTCGGACCAAGTAGGTGTACAGGCGGGGCAGGATCCTTGATGGAGGTTTGACTACAGGGCTACCCCATTGTGCCTAGCGGTCCCCTGTGAAACAGTTTCTCTCCTCAATTTGGATGGAGAACCGCGCATGACAGATAAAACATCTGTAACATTCACATAAGGAGCAGCTATTCTGCCCTTATTTACTTACAGGATAGGGACTCCCCTCTCTCTGTTTTTTCCAGGGTGGATGACCTTTCCCCTGAAGAAAGTCCAGGACCTTCACGGCCGACTCAGGACTGAAACATGTTGGCAATAGGGTCATAGGACCATAATTACTCCCATTGACCCGATCTTTTAATTATTTTTAACATCCCTGACAGATCCAAAAATAAAGGGAAACCGGGGCCTGTCTGAGGTTTTTTATCTTTAATCCCCCTGGTGTTCATTTTCCCAAGAGCTCCCAATACTGTGGTCGAGTCCACCCCGACTTGTAGGCGTCGAGGTGACCCGATGATGAAGCATGACACCACTAGGGTGTGTGAGTGTAACTAAATAAAAAGGAATTGTTTCCTTTCGCACCATTTGGTGTTTGTAGGTATATATCCTCACACAGACACTTCCCCCATCGCAGATAGGTATCTTAGTTCTCTGACCACATGTTGGTCTATTGGAGTATTTTTTGTGGTTCAATATGGTGGAGAGTGCCCTGGAGAGAGAGGAAGTGGTGGGATTAGCGACACTGAACACATCTCTATCTCCACCACCCCCTGGTAAGTGAGAAATGTGTACCATTTCAGCCAAAAGCCTGCTCCCCACATGCATGCCACACACCCACACACAACTACACTTAGATGATCTATCTACATGAACCAAAAGTCACAGTTGGTGCATTATGGCAAACGTAGTCAGTGACATAAATAGTACGGTTAAGGACTGGCACGAGCTAAATAACATAGTACCACCACTGAGATAGTGACTCACATATTTTTTCTTTATTTTCATAGTTGCAATATAGATACACCTCTGGGAGGAGAGCAAAGGGCGGATGATACTGGTGAAGCCCAGGATCAGGGCCAGATGGATGAAGGGCAGGATGAGGGAACAGCAAGTGAGCCCAGTTGCTCTAATGTCCATGCTACTGCTGCATCCAGGTCCTAGCAGGCTCCAGTGATTGACATCCCAGCAGCCAGAACCATCTCAAAACACTCCGGTCACCAGGATCCGGCTGCTGCATCCGACACAGCAGTCAGGGAGGCGGTTGCAAGCTAGGCTGCACACTCCATCCCGTACTGGAGCAGCCATTCAGGCGGTGTTTGGTGGCCTGAAACAAGCTATGCTGAAGGTTCAGTGCCTGGTTAGGCTAATAAACAGCAAGCTGAGCCAGGGAACATCGCACAACAGATGACTGAGAACCAGGCCTGCATTGAAGGTAAATTCGATCCCCTTACATGGGTTATTGGGCCGATGTGCACAGACTTGTCTGAGGAGAGAGGGCAGCAAAGGAGAATGGAGTGCAGCTGGGCACACAGAATGGACTCTATGACCAAGGCAATTGAGGGGCGTGCACAGGCAACCACACAACACACCAAGCTTACCCTGGGTCTGCAAATCGAGATGGGCTTCTACAGTGGTGACATTGCACGAGGGATGCAACAGATAGCGGCTGCAGAGGAGGCTATTCAAACAAACATGTTTGCTAGTGGAGGAGCAACAGAGGCAACAGACAGTGAGGTTTCCAGCCGCAGAAGTACCTCTGCTGCAGAAACAACAATGCTGCGTAGAAGCAGCAGCCGCCAGCCTGTAATCCCACCTACCAGATTCCCCCATGCTGGATGTAGGGGCAAGAAATTACGTGTTTGCACCAATGTGCCCTACAGTGTGCCCAGTTTAGTTTCCTTTGGTGCTGCAGTAAGCAAATGACACTTATACTTTTCTTTTGGTTATGTGGATGCAGATGAACCTGATGTCCAACAATATTTTTGCATGCCCTCATAATAAAGGGAATTTGACATTGTGAAAATCGCAGTTCGTATTGTAATGTTTTGAGGGTAGAGTGTCAATGGGTAGGATGTACCTTGAAAAATAATATCTGGTTATGTGGTCCCTGCACCTCCTCCCCTCGGCTGCTGTGCTTCCCTCGCTTGGCTGTTGGACAGTTGGGCCAGGGTCATCATCCTCCGAGTCAGATTTAGAAACCCCCATGGGCTAGCCACCCCTGCAGGCAATGTTGTGGAGTATGACACAGGTTCCCACTATTTTGCAGACAGTCTCAGGCACATACTGCAAGGCTCCATCACTGTTGTGAAGGCACCGGAAGCACGATTTTAGGATGACTAATGCGCGCTCAATCACAGACCTGATGCACCTATGTGCCATGTTGTAACAATACGAAGACAGAGCACAACACCAATAGTAATCACTGACCAAAAGAAAGTCAGTAGTATTTTTTAATTATCAAAGTGCAATATACACATAAACAATCATATTGACAAGAGCATTAAAATGCTAAGTAATATCTTGCAGTGTTGACACGTAGTTGTCGTAAGATAACAGCCGACACGTGTTTCGTCGTAGACCGACTTGCTCAAGGCTTCAAGTTTAGATCACAGAGTCCTGAGATCCAACAGGATTAAAAAACTCGAATGTCGTACGCCAAAAAGTATCCAATTGGCTGTATATCCATAGGTACAGTAACCTCCACGAAATGTCGGGTAGAACAAAAGTCACCTAAGACCGCCTTTGTTTGTTCAAAGGTAACGCATCAGTCGCAATCAAATCTATATGTAATCTTGGGACTTCCCCATCGTTCGGTAAATCTGAGCGCGGGTAACGTGGAGGAGTCACCGTTTTGATAGACGGATAATCGGACCCACGTTTAGGGTTCACGTATTTAGTCTCCAACTCGTCCCAACATCCGCATAAGTATAAGGTCCGTCTCCCGTGGTAAGGCGCACTTGCATGTGTGCTTTTTTGATTCCGGAATATGTATTCGATGCAAGATGGAGGACATATGGGCACATGGGTCCCACCTATCTACTCAATGACCTGTGGAAACCTTGCTATTCTTAAGAATTGCACTTTGGTATTTTCTAGTTCCACATCATCCCTAGTCAAGTAAATGTGTTGGTGTATGTGGTGGAGCATGGCATCTAAGAAATTGTGAAAGAAATGCGAAAGTGCACTCTGCGACACCCCTCCAGCCACTGCACCCTCATCTTGGTAACTACCAGTGGTCAATAGGTGGAGGGAGCACAACACCTGGACATGTGTGGGGATTGCATTGCTGTGCTGCATTCTTCTTTCTAGTTGTGGCTTCAATATGCCTATTAGATCTAGGATCACAGTGCTACTGAGTCTGTGCTGCTCATATATCTCTTCCTCTGTCTTCTCAAACAAGGTTAGTCTTACTCTGAATATCCTCTCCTTTCTCTGCCTGCTCTGCTGAGCAGCCAGTGTCTGCATCCTCCTCGCTATCACATACAGGGCAGCCATTGTTGAAAGGTGTATGATGCATTCGGGGGCTGTTTTTATAGGTTGCGCCCTGTTGCGCACTGTTACCACCTGTTTTGGATTCATGGTAGATTGCATGCGCAAATGAGTCAATTTGCAAATGATTGCAAATTGCGATTGGTCTGTACATTCTGATTAGCGACTCACTAATTGCGAGTCGCTATTTAGGACTCGCTATTTCCACACGCAATTTCCGCGAGTCGGTATTCAGTCGCATTACAAAAAAATCTTTTGAGAGTGACTGTCGTACATTGCTTATGAACGATTTTGCTGCACAAATCGATATGCGAGCGATTTTGCACTGGCACAATGGTCGTACATCTGGCCCAAGAAAACAGTTTCACATGCTTTTGAACACTCATGGCAAGGATATAGACCTGTGTACCATGCAGGGGATATTTCTGTCTCAGCACACCTATACAATTCACATAGTAAACATAGTAACAAAATTAACCTATACAGTTGTAAAAATAAAATCAATGTAAAAATGGGTATTTATGTTATACATTGCAGACACTCATGCAGGTCACATTAAATAAATGCATATATAATAGATGTTAATATTATTAAAATTTCAAGTATAGTTATTGTTAATGCACTGTAAAAAAAAAACAGCGCATCTCACATTTAACACTACTCTAAACACATTCAAAGACAGATTGTAACACATTGCATGTCCCAAACAAAGTCACACACAATAACACATAACACAACTGTATCTGGTGTCAGTCAAAACAACATCTTCTGGCACAAGAACATGTGATCAGAGCCCAGAGTTAGGACTCTTCTTATTTGCTCCCAATAGTAACACCAGGGACCGTATTACACAAAGTGCCATGCAAATGAGGGAACCCCTTTGCCTCTGTGCCAGCGCCATATTACAGACTCATGCACAGAGGCAAAGAAGCTCTAAGGAGGCGCACTGACAGTGTCCACCTCAAAGATGGCGCACGGTCAGTGCACCCACTGA
Organism: Calotriton arnoldi; assembly: GCA_963921515.1. NCBI lineage: Eukaryota > Metazoa > Chordata > Amphibia > Caudata > Salamandridae > Calotriton > Calotriton arnoldi. The sequence goes on from CAWUFW010007125.1 coordinate 170,357, forward strand.
GAGCAGCCCTCTGGAGGGACAAAAGGGGGTTCCATGGACCTCCCAGACATCCCCTTGCAGGCGAGTGCAGTCCCTGACTGCACAAGCCTGCAAAGGGATCTCTAACCCCCTTTAAAAGTGTAGGTGGGTTGCCGCATGCACTGTGAAAATACAGAGCCTTTTAAAAGGTGCACCCAGCGCAATGAAGGAAAATGTGCAGCATGTATAATGAGGCCCCAGGCGTGTATTATTTTCTCATGTGATGCCTGTTTCCACCTTCCTTTCAGTTTATAGTTCTATGTAGCATTGGTGAAGATCAGGGCCTATGGTTGCACAACTACTTTTGATGGATTCACCGATAAAACACATGTAAGGAGCTAGTAGTAATGTGATCGTTGTATTTTGAGTTTCACATGTCCCTACCCCGCAATTTAAGTGGTAGGTCACACCTACTCTGACTGCTAGGTGTAAATCTCCACCCAGAGTTGCTGAATTGCATCTAGGTGGAGATTTACACCCTGGCATACAATCAGGCATAGGTGTAAATCTACATGTGTGAAATTCTCCACTTGTACATTTACCTTTGTGAATAGGGCCAAGTGTTGCAATCTTTTTCCCATCTCTGAGAAGGAGATTGGATTTAAATGACCAAAACCTTGTTGTGAAGTCTGCTCATATTGCTTTGGAGTAGCTGTGGAGCTCTGGATTGTAGCTTATTCTTGTTTAGGATTGTTTGGAAGAGGTTATATTAACGCCTTAACCGCGGCAGCAATTCCGCCGCGGTGCGGGGCGTTCCATTAAGTGGGCGGGGCCGCGTCGGCCAACGGACGTGCGCAGCACTACCGAGGTAGTGCTTGCGACGGCCGTTGGACGACGGGTGCACTTACAGGGTTAAAAGTTCTATTGCACATGTAGTGTTTCACATCTTGATGATATAATAGAACCAGTATTTAGCTAGGGGAGAAGGATGATTTAATTTTGATTTATTTTTACTTATGTATGGCTGCTATTATTAACACACATAATGCCATGTATGTTTACACTTCTTTAATCTGTTGCATTTTAATATAAAGCTTATGTTCTGAAATTTCTTCTTAGCATGTCTGTACAATATAATTTCCAGATGATGTACACTTTATTGGCTTGAATACAAGGTCAAAGCAGTTTGAACTAGTCAAAGTGCAAATATTGATTCCTTCTGTGCAAAACCAGACAGAAGTTCAATGATTCTGGGCCACTAAAAGGGGAATAAGTGATGAATTTCACTGTAGCCTGGCAAACATACAGTAATCGAAGTTCTAAAGGAGTTGAACTCCCCACCCAGGCCAACAGGTAATTAGAGTTTTAAAGAAATAAGTCCTAGGCACATGTGTTCCATCCTGAACACAAGTAGCTTACAAGAGATCTTATGTAACCATTGTAACCATTGTTGCACCAGCTTCCAGTTGCAGTTAGGTGTGCACACTCAACACAGAAATTTTACACATATGCGACTCACACACATTCACCACAGCAGCGTAGGCAAGGGTCCACAGTAAGGAATAAATGATTGGATTTAATGCACTTGTAATAAGGTCGAAGGGATATCAATCACCCTTGGTTACCTAGTAATATTCACTTTGTGTTAATTTAACAGAAGCATGCACTCTTTAGGAAATGTTAGTAAATACCTTTTGTGCTTCAGGTTGATGAGAGTCACACACCACATTTTCCTTTGGACCTTCTTGCCCTGCTCATGCACTTTCTGACTGAGAGAGAAGTGCAAATCATTTTAAATTAATCAGTAAAAAGTTAATTTGATAGCAGTGAGAACTCCAATGTGTACATCGGCAGGGAATGTGTACATTATCAGCATTTTCCTTTTTTATTTTTGTCCGATTAATGGAAACAATATATCTTTTAGCGTATTCAATGCAATACTGAGTCTGACTAAAAAAACATTGCTGCATGAGTAGGTGTCACGTCCTCTTGTAATTTTCACGATTTACTCATTAAATTCAAGAGTAAAACAAGAGAACTTCTAGCTTACTTTTGGAATTGGGGAGTACAACAGGAGTAAGTCAGCAAAATCTTTCTGGCTATCGTTGTGAATATGAGTTTTCCTATTGTGCCAAATTGACTAATACATGCCTATATTTCCTGTTCGTTAGCTTATTTCCATTTTTTCAACTTGCTTATGATGTTTCTGTTTTTGCCTTTACATCAATTTTCCATTTGGAGTCTCAATTTTATATTGTTGCTATGTCTTCTCAAACGCGCACCTTTGAATGTTGAGTTTGTCAATATTCTCTTAGGAACAAAGAAAACAATTCATTTTTCAGTGATAAATTATTTATTGAGATCTGAGAAAACACATCTTCATCATATTGTCATATGACCTTTTAAAAACCAAAGCACCTAATTCATTGATGTGCATGCAATCTTTTCAGGGCGATAGATTTCCTTGAACAGGTAATGCTGCAGAGCTATATGTCATGTTCTAGTGTTCACTAGACTAAACATCACAATACAGTCTTCTTTCTTGACCTATGCTTTCCCTCATTGCTCAGAGTCCCTAATTGTTTAGCAGATCGTCTCATCCTATGAGGGCTAGATGACCTTCAGATAATATTTTGAAAGATTTCCCTAGAGAAATATTTGGACTGGATAAAAGTTCAATGTTTAGATTTATTTCTTTACAGGCATGCAATTTAGTTTGATTTTTTTGATCGCAAGATTGTGTTTTGTGCATTTTATTCAAGGAACCTTAGGGGAAACTGGATTTACAAAGTTTGTTAGAGATGAACTCCATTAAAAGTTTGTTTAAAAGTAAAATCACACCTACACTTAGTGGCAAGCAATACGGCTCATAATAAAAGGCTAAACAGAAAATTTTTAAAAAGCACCATACCACCAAAAAGTATGGCATTTTTTGTGAGGCAAGCGCCAGAACTTCTGTCAATTTAACAGGCTGCTTGCATTCCAAAGAAATATAAAAATATGTACAACTTTATTTAACAAAAACGGAAAATGCGTGGCATGTTCAGTTAGATCTCCCTAAGTATCGCTATCCATCATTTGAAAAATACCTTTTTGATTTATTTAGAATTAAACTGCTTCAGAATTAGAGAATATTGAAAAATGTTTTGTGGAGAGCATACTAACACAATATTAGTACCAAAAATTAAATAGACAATCAGCCGATTGCAAAACAAGGCAAGTGTTCAACATGTAAAATTAAAGACAAACTGGCACATGCATCAAGCTATTTTGCGATCGCAAACGTTGCGAATCACAAAAAATCACGATCGCAAAATAGCCCTTCGCAATGCACCAGCCAAAAATCTGCGAAATCACAAGGAATTCGCAAAAATAAGGAATCGCAAAATGCGAGACCTGAAATAGCGCTTCCTTATTTGCGAAGTGCAAATAAGGATTCGCAAAGCTATGCACAAAAATTCGCAAATAGCAATTTGCAGCAAAATCGCTATTTAGCGCTCGCAGTTTACCGATTTTTACAGGCAGGTGGTAAACAGGTGAAAACACTCTCACCAGGTGCAGCACATCAGCAGAGTATTTAAACAGGGCCAGGAGGACTCAGAATGTTTCACTATGGCAGCGCTCTATGTCATGGCGAGGAGGATGAGGCTACGAGCAGCAGCACAGAGAAGAAGGAGATTACAGGAGCGAATATTTAGAGTGCACATCACATTGTTTGGGCAGATTGAAGAGGAGATCTATGACAAGTACAGGCTAAATTCTGCCATGATCCTTGATCTGATTGCAGAATTGGATCCCCTACTGCAGCGCCAGACTCACAGGACAAATGCCATTCCCACTCACGTGCAGGTCGTATGTTCCCTGGACCTGCTAGCATCAGGCAGCTTCCAGGGTGTAGTAGCTGTAGCTGGAGGGGTGTCACAAAGTTCCCTGTCACGTTTCTTCAATGCATTCCTGCAGGCCATGTTGACAAGGATACACTACCACATTAGCTTCCCCGCAACCCCACAAGATTTGCTTAACACTAAACTAGACTTCTATCAGGTAGCCCGGTTTCCCCATGTAATAGGTTGCATAGATGGAACTCATGTTGCAATTTGTCCACCATCAGTGACTGAGTACATCTTTAGGAATCGCAAATCATATCATTCGCTGGATATCCAAGTAGTCTGCAATGCAAAAAATAACATCATGGACATTGTGGCACAATACCCTGGCAGCACACATGACTCGTACATATTTAGACACAGTGGCATACACACTCGGCTCCTTGGGGGTGAATTCGGAGAAGGACATCTGCTTGGTAAACATATGTTACATTCGCTCTGACACTATGGCCTAATGGAAATGCATATCAGTTACTAACCGTTTGCTTACTGCCCTGTTGGTGACAGCGCATACGCCGTGCGCAACTACATCCTGACACCATACCTCAACCCAACTACCCCAAGTGAGCAGCGTTATAATGCAGCGCACATAGCAACCCGAAACGTCATAGAGCGCACCTTTGGACAGCTGAAGAGTAGGTTTCGCTGCCTCCACAAGACTGGCGGGGCGTTGCAGTACCGACCAGACACCTGCTGCAGAATAGTGGCCACATGTGCCATGTTGCACAACATCGCTACTAGGAGAGGCATACCCCTGGAAATGTCAGACAGCGAGCCTGAGGATGACAACCAGCCAGGGCCACAACTACGTGCAGCAGCTGGGGCAAGCTTAGCCGAAGGGAGAAGGAGACGTGCCGAAATTACACAACATTATTTTTGAGGTCGGTAATGATGAGACACGACACAGCATGTTTGAACTGTACTGCATGTATTTGCATTTAACAATGTGGTTGTGTTAAAGCACACATACCAGGTGCAAAATTGCACAGTGAGTGTAAACAACATAAACAACTACACCTTATCATCAGACTTGTATGTCAGTCACTACTGTAGCATTGTCAATGGTTACATCACCATCTGTGAGTTAGTCTGCCAAGGGCACACTATTTCTTTCGACCACGCACTCCCAAGCGCCTTTCGCTAGCCTCATTCTCGTCCCTCATGGAGGCTTCGGAGGGTGTTGTGCTCCTAGTGGTGCGCCTCCTGTATGTAGTGACTGGCACCAACAGACTACTGAGGCTGGAGGCCTCCTCACTCCCCTCTCCTCCCGTTACATTGCTGCCCCCAGCAGTAGCAGTCTGAAATTGCTCTACAGCATGAGTAACCTGGACCAGTGCCCTGGCCACATCTCCACAACAATGGCTCATTTTGAGCTGCATGGCCACAGACCGACGGGACAGCAGTGCTGTGTTGTTGCTCAGGCGGTTGTTTGATTTTGTGTAGCCATCTAGGCGCACTAATAATTGGCGATGCCTTTTTCTTTGTGACACCTGGTCCTCCTGCATCACCCTGCATAGCTCCTGCACGGCCTCATTGGACTGCCTATTGCCTTCCACCACTGCTGTAGTCAGCTCTTTCACACAGTCTCTCATTTCTGCCTTGTTGTTTGCCATTTTAATGAGTTGTGCCTGCATTAATCTCATGTGTTTTGCCTGCAGGGGCTGCATCCTCACCATCTGGCTCTCCAGCCCACCCCAGACATTTGGAATTTCGTCCTCCTGTGATGACATCAGTGCCCTTGACCTGCGCCTCCGGCTCAGGTTTGTGCTGCGCCGGACCTGTGACTGGGGTCTTGTTGTGGCTGTACCTCCAGTCTGGCTTGTCTGGGGAGCTGGTTCACTCTCCTCCTCAAGTTCCATGAGCTGAAGTGGTGCGACTGGGGACCTGTGTCTAGTGGGTGCAGGGTCTGTGCTTTGTTGGGCCACAGGTGTTTCCACATCTGCCTCAGCCGGAGTCTCCTGTGTGTCTCCACCTTCACTTTCTTCGGACTCCTCTGCTGCTGCATCTGTGATGTTAAACAGTGCAATTTTTTGTTATTCTCTAAATAATGTTGTGTCACATTCAGCGTCTTTTTTGTCTCATTAAATTACTATCTGACACACAGTGTTCACGTGTTTTACTCCCTTGTTGTATTTGCCGAACAATTTGCCTTCCCTGCCTGTTACTCGCATAATGCATTTGTTTGTTGCAAGTAAAATGTGGACTGAAGCTTGATTCTGAACACTAGAGCTGAACTGACGTGATGTGTCTTAATTGATAATCAGCTTTAAATGGACATTTGCATGCATCTTACCTTGTGAAGTACTGGCCGCTGCTGAGGTGTCCAACTGCGTCACTCCCACTACAGCTTCAGGCTGGAGTGTGGACTCAACTAGGTCCTCCAGGGGTGTTGTGGTCACCCAGGTCATGTATGACTCTCAGACAGTGGATATATGTATTGTTTTATTAAAGTAAAGTAAAGTAGCAGAGGTCAGGTGAGTACGATACGGAATAAGGGGGACGACGACAAAGGGTTCTCTCAGCTGGGTTTTTAACAGTGTCTTTAGTAGGGTCAGTTCCTCACTGGGTCCTTCCAGGAGAACTCCTTTCTCTCAGGCTCCTGGTTCTCGGTGTCCTGGTTCTTGGCCATCCCAGAAGAAGAGGAGCGGTGGTCTAAGTCCCTCAAAATAGACAGGGAAAAGGTCAGGTGCCTGTATGGCAGGTGTAATATAAGGGTCAACCGTCACCTTCACCCAGGGTGCTCTCACTTCAGGGTTGCAGACTCTTTACCACGAGTAGCAATCACTTACTTTAGTGCCTTGATTCGCCCACACCTCCGTAGAGCTCTGTGTCCATGCACATGCAGAAAAGTGCCCTCAAAAACCCTTGTAGTGCCCCTTCCTCCACCTTCCTAGGGAAAAGAGGTTAAGAAACGGTACTTGCCTTAAGCCACGGCCCTCCTGGGTCGTGGCTGGGGGAGTCACACTGCTGCTCTCCGCTGACCTGCTCTCCTCGCAGCTCCCGCTCCGGTCCTTACAGCCTCCGGTGTCCTCTGCCCTTGACTGTCGCCGTTCCTCCGTTGTCTTCCTCCTTTTTCCCTCCTCGTGGTCCTCCGCATCTTCTTCTTTCTTCCCGCCCTCCCGCTGTCCGTGTCCGTCCTCCCACACTGTGTTGCTTCCGTTTTTGAAGCTGGAACGCTGACCCCCTCTTCCGGGTGTCCTACACCCGCCGCCATGTTGGAAATCCCGCCGGTGGACGCCGTGGGATTACAGGTGTATTCACAGGCAGTGTTGCAGGTCCCCCTCCAGTCTTCTTTGCCTCCTTGAGCCTGTCCGCAATCCTCTCCTTGGCACGGCTGCGTAGGTCATACCACCTTTTTTTCAGGTCGTCAATTTTGTGGTGGGTGACCCCCACTGCGTTTACTTTTGATTGGATCCCAAGCCAGATTTTCCTCTTCACTGACTCCGGGACCTGGAGAGATAGTTTCCCAAAGACCCTATCGTGACTCCTAACAACCTCCTCAATGAAGATTTTTTGTTCCTTTTCACTGAATTTTAGTTTTTGTTTTCTTGCAGCTGCTTTCTTCCCTGGTGCTGCTGATTCTATGTTTTTGGCACAGGACAGTATTTGCAAGCACAAAATTGCTTTCGTCTGCTGTGCTCCTGCACTCAGCCTTCTCCTCTGACTCTCTCAGTGCATTGGAAAAAGCATGGGATGCATCACTTCCTGGTTGTGATGTCATCACCATGCTATTTAACAAATAGAGAGTGAGAGTTAGAGGGATACTCCCAATCCCCCTGGGATATCAATCTGAAACAAACAAAGGAGTAACCCCGTAGATAAAGGATATCAATGAGACGAGAAGGTACCTATGGGAGAGAATGAAGAATTTCCTTTTCTACAAAGACCCCTCACTCACCAACCTAGTTGGTGACATGCTTCATCATTGGGGTCCCACCCGAGTAGCCGAATGCCACCAGGATGTGCTTCAACACCTGATTACAGTGGAGCAGGATTATTCACAGTGGTGGTGTAAGTGAGTGAGATTAAAAATTGTCTTTATTTAACTACCTAAAAGTTTAATATGGAGAAATAAGACAATGGTTAAAAACATAAGTGGGACACCAAATTAGGTTAAATTGACCTGCGGTGTCTACGTATAAAATAGTGATCATGGTGGTCTACATGTTTCAACCTGTGCGTGATATTACCAGGTTTTCATCAGAACCTCATATGATGACCCGAGCGGTATGCACACGCTAAGGTGCACCCTACTCTGGGTCAATCGCAATCCGCACCGTGTACTTACAGTGTGGCAACCATCCAGCCTTCTGTGAAAGGAACAATCTGAAAGCAAGGGAACACATACACAAACTCATTGTTAATTTGTGTGTCTTGCCCTTCCAGGACCTCTCATATGTGGCTCAATAGTGAGCTCTTAGATGTGGTACATACCATGCTCCATACATTCCATGCATGATGTTTTTATGTGAATTCACAAATCAGATGCGCCAGTGCGCTCTCATTAGAGAGGTGGAACGCCCACCCCCTAAAGCAAACAACCTACAGAGTGCTCAATAGCGTGCGTAGGTGTTTGAATGCTCATTAAAAAATGAGCGTGGATTTTAAAAGTAGCTATGTAAAAGAAACGTGCATGCAAACTAATATATGCATGCATTGTCATTGTTACGACTGATACGACTGCTCAGACATGTCTGAGGAAAAAACGGGCTTACTAGAAACTTGCTTTAGTCATTCCCCACGGACACCGTAGGGAAGGGCGCTGGCTCTAGTCACACTCTGGGGGTGTAAGAGACATGGTCAAGAAACGGTTCGTTTGCACATACCTCCGTTGTTTGATCTTGGAATAAAGCGGAGCCCTCCCGCATGCAATCAAAACTTACTACGCCAAACCATGCCACCCGTATTCAAACCTGGACCCTCGTCCTACACAGCGTCCCTAGGATCCCTATGTCGGGTTCTCCCCGGTCTTTCAACCCGGAAGCCGGACGCTGTGTTTCCTAGTACGTGATGCGTGACGCGGTCACGTGTTAACGGGATGACGTCAGGGGGCGGTGTTAGCCGCCCAACAGAAGTCCATATCAACGAAGGGTTTCATATCAACGGATAAGACTTAAAAATGTTCAACGAACAGACTAATGATGTTAAAAAAGACATTGCTATTTAGATTGGGAATATCTATACTATTTATCAAGTTTATAAATATTTTATCTATATACGAGGGTCATGAGACAGCCCGGGTGGATGTTTTGGACAAATTTCCTATGTGAACATTTCGGGAAAAGAATTCTTTATGATAAATACAACAGTGGTTGTATGGTATAATCATTTTACTGAATAGAATGAATCCTTCATAGTAATGATTACTCTTAAAGATAAAATTCTTGGATTCATTTAGGTGGAGCAGTTACTGAATTTTGGAATTTATTTTTGCTGTACTGAATTCCAGGGGATATTATCGTTTAACCCACTCCTGTGAGTTGACAGTCTAAAAACCCAGCTTTTCTTTTTCAAAAAGGCGCTGTTGGGTGTTTTCCCGAATTTGCACTTGCTCTATTACTGTCCATTTCATGTCGTTCGGGTGTGATTCACCTGCAGGAAGTGTTCAGTGAGTTTTATAGTTACTTTCTTACACCTAATAGTGCTGCGATGTTCGCATATGCGCTGCTTGATCTTCCTTCCCGTCATACCTACATATTGTAGGCCACATGGGCACGTTATTAGGTAAATCACGTTGGTGCTATTACAATTGGTGTGTGCCCTTTGTGTCCAGATCTTTCCAGGTTCTAGAGTCAGTGTTTTCGCCGCATTTGTCAAATGACACACACTGCAATTGCCGCATGGAAAGTGACCAACAATCTTGGGTAAGCCCCATGCGTTTAGGGCAGTGTGTGTGTTGTCTTGCTCCGTTCTTCTCGGGCGGCTGTTCACTAATGTGTCCTTCAGACTCCTTGCTTTTTTGAAGGAGAACAATGTCTTATCCCAACGCAGGTTGCCCGTTTGTCTGATTTTCCAATGTTTATTGATGGAGCGTGTCACCTGGTTGGAGACAGTACTGTACGTGGTGACGCATGTCAATGGTAGGTCTTCTGTTGCGGTCACTTTGTCTTCAAGAAGGACATCCCTGTGTTGATCCCGAGCACGTTTCTGACCTTTGTTAAGTATTTTGGCCGGATAACCTCTCTCTGATAATTTCTTGGTGAGGTCTGTTGCTTGAGTACGATAATCAGTGGTTTTACTGCAATTTCGTCTTAATCTAAGGTATTGGCCGTAGGGCAAAATTTCTTTTAAAGCTCTCGGGTGGAAGCTCTCAAATCTGAGCAAGTGGTTCCTGGCAGTTGGTTTTTGGTATGTCCTTGTCTCTAATCTTCCGTTCTCTTTTGTGATTGTGACATCTAGGAATACCATGCTGGTCGAGTCCAAAGTATGCGTGAATGTCAGATTCCTGTCACAGGTGTTGATCCAACGGACGAAATCCATAAGAGTGCTTCTAGGTCCTTGCCAAATGGCAAGGACATCATCGATGTACCGTTTCCAAAATACAATATTCGAGGAAAAAGGATTGGTATTGCCTAGGATGTACTTCCTCTCGAAATCGAAGACATATAGTCCTGCCACACTCGGGGCCAAGGTACTACCCATTGAAGTACCCCCCGTTTGTAAGTATAGGGTCCCCTCGTACTCAAAATAGTTCTTTTTCAGGGCCAACGTTGCACATTCAAGAATGAAGTGTTTTCGTGTCCTGTAGGTCCAGTCTGGCTCGGCAAGGGCTATTCTTAGTACTTCCAAGGTGTCATCCTGTGGAATGCTAGTATAGAGGCTCTCGATATCAAAGCTCACCAGGATGGTAGCCTCGTCCACATCAATGTCTTATATGAGGTTCAGTAGGCTCTTAGTATCTTTCAAATAAGTGTCGGTGTTCTGGACCAAGTTTTTCAAGAAAAAAATCACAGAAACCTGACAAGGGTTCAAGCAGGGAACCTATACTGGACACAATTGGTCTTCCGGGCGGGGGTAATCTGTTCTTATGCATTTTGGGTAAAGTATAAAAAAAAGGGATTTTACCCTCACTGCCAGTAAGGAAGTCTGCTTCTTGTTTTGAAATGTGTCCCATGGTTTCTGCAGAGTCCACCAGGGATTGTATTTCTCTCTTCAAATCTTGGGTGGGGTCGGATGTCAGGGGGGTATAGTTTTTCTTGTCAGCCAATTGTCTGACAAGAGTTTGCCTTTCAGCTATGCACCCTCCCACCTGTGACCCATCACATAGTAATCCAGGGCCTGAGTCTCAGGGCCTGACTGACTACATATGTGCGTGCCGAGGTAGATGTGGAGTTCAGAATAGGTGATTCTATTAATAAGGAATATAGTTCATTTTTGTCAACAAACACATCGATATCCATGTTAACAGTTTGCAAATGTATGTAAATGTTAATTTACAAGCTAGTAAATGTTTAACGCATTTGCAGTCATCACCCTTTCAGAGCTGCATAATCAGCAGAAATGTTCCCACTTTTATCCTTAAGCTTACAAAAGCACAAATCTGCTATTTTGATGGAAGTTCCACCATCTGAATTTCAACTCTCAAATGGGACTGTAATTAATCCTGAGTCTGTGAATCAGGCATGTGGGATTTACAAATGGGAAAGCAAATGTGTGCACCCATGTATCTGAGAATTAGACACTGTGCACCTATGCATTCATTTTTTTAATGAGCCACCTCTTGAGTCTGTAGTGCCCACTGGAACTGTGATGCCGTCCTATTAGTACTTCAACCCCTACATTATGATTTATCAAATAATTAATATCAGGGAAATTATTTAAAAAGTCAGAAGGAGTTGTATCTGGGATACCTTTGTTCTCAACCATGTCATTTCATGGGTGTCTTTTCTTGTAATGGACGTTGGGTCATATCATTCCTGTTATGGCATCAGGAGGTCAGATACTGTGTGTTATCACTTTTGCTTCTCCTATAATTTTGGATAAATTGCATCAATTGCTAACAATAATGCTGCACCTGTTTTTGAGCTACCTTTTATTTCAACATTTGAATGCATGGATTGAAATGCCCAATTGCTTAACAGTAATCTTCCTTACTCCTAGCCCCTTTAGCACAGTCTTGACATCATTAGGTTTACCTCATTACTAAGGGCCTTATTTTGACGGTCTGGGAGTGGGGCCGCCATGCTGCCACCCCGCTCTGAGACCGCCAGCCAAAATAGACCACTCACCAGACTACAACTTTTAAAGTCTCTGGCGGGCAGTTCTTCGGCGTTCCCTCAGCGGTGCCTTTGAAATAGGCACCGCAATGGGAGTGTCAAAGGCAGTTCCTGCAGGGCATGGACTATTAAGTCCATGCCCTGCAGGAATTGGGGTGCATGCATACAAGGGGTCACAACATGTGCACAAAAGCAGAAAGCACCAAGCACAGCTATCTGGTTGTGCTAGACCATGTCTAATTCAAAAGTTCAGACTGACCTCAATGTAGCGCGGGTTTGATACTGTCCCAGATTAATGCAGCTGAAGGTTTACCTTCTCAAGTTAGGTACCAACAGTCCCATTTGCATTGGAGAGGTTCTCGAGGAGCAAGGAGAGAGTCACAGGTGACAGTTAGCATTGTGAGAAGAGCAGGGCGGGCATTGCAGATGGGTGGGTTGGAGCTTTGCGTTGGCTGTCCTCAGCGGGCTGCCAAAACTGCTGTGCGAGGAGACGGGCTGGTGGTGGCTCGTGCGGATTTTCAGTGTGAGTGGCATGGTTCCGACATGAACGCTTAAATTTAGGAGCTCAAAACTATACAAAGAGTCAAGGACCTGAGAGGCACCTCTTAAGGTTCAGGAACTCACTAAAGACAGGTCAAGGAGCTGTTGGGGAGCCTGTTATGTCCCTGAGGCTCAGATTAGGCGATCAGAAAACTAGCTCTTTGAGTCACTCTGGGGTCTTGGTTTCAAGATGGAGTTGCATGTCCGTTCGTCTTCCTCAGGCAACAGGGCAGCAGGCAACAAGTCAGCAAAGCAGGGCTGCAGTTCTTCCAGGGCAGCAGTCCAGCCGAGTGACAGTCCTTTTAGCAGCACAGCAATCCTTCTTCCTGGCTGAGTATCCACAGGTCCAGAAGGGAATTGGACAGGTGGGGTGAAAGTCCTGTTTTTATACCCTGGTGTTCTTCTCCTGAAAGGTGGGAGAAGCTTCTGGAAAGGTTCTTTGAAGTGCATGGAATTTCCTCATTCCTCTGCCCTCGCTCAAAGCTGGCTGCCGTGACAATACACGGTTGCTAGCCTTTTGTGTGAAGGTATTGGGATTACCAGGGCCATGGGGTGGACAAGGACCTGTCCCTGGGTCTGAGTTGCCCTACATACCTACGCAGTGTACTGCACTGGGAAAACCAGCCTTTCCACTACCATGGTCTGGCTGGCCCTGGTGTTCCTCCGAGCACTGACAGGGACCCTATTCCATTTGACATTATGGAAGTGACAACTCCCACCCTCAGGGATCTCTAGTCTACCCTCTGAGTTCAACCCCCCCCAACTAAGGGAGATTAGAGCATGTTCAAACTATTGCCCCTGGAGTCTACCTACACCCCTCATAAGAAACCCCTAATGTTATCCTATGGAAAGAGTAGGCCTCACTGTAGCGAAAAATGAAGTTGGGAATTTTCACTACCAGGACAAGCACAACCTAAAAGTACATGTCCAGCCTTTCAATTACGCAGCACTTTGCCCTTTGGCCTACCTTAGAGGTCACTTATATGTAATAAAAGGGTAGTATAAGGCTTGGCAATGGGGTTTGATTGCCAAGTCGACATGGCTGTGGACCTTTGCATTCAGGCTGCAATTGCAGGCCTGCAACATGTTTTAACTTGCTACTTAAGTGGGGGCCACCAAATGTAATGCAGGCCCAGAGTTGGCACATATGTTTAGGCTGATGGGTGCCCAGGCTTCAGTAGTGCAATCTACTAAGCTAAAAGTACTATGGAAAGGCCAATTTATGCTGATCGCATCTTTGGCAGAAGCGCAAGCTTTCTTAAACAATAGGGGTAGGGAATGGAGGAGCTGGGTTAGGTGGGCATTGGATGCGATTCCATGGCATCCTTAGAGGTGGGTTCTCCATGAGGCAGGATGGAAGGGGGCTCCCGCAGCATGAAATTGGAGGGGGGTTGGGGTGGTGAAGGGATAGGGTTCCAGTGAAAGACGAGTAGGTTAAAAGCAGACCACATTGATTCCTTTTTTTCTGTTTGTTGTTTCTGTTCCTGTTTTTTCTAGCTGCTCAGTCCTTTGGTTCAGTGGTGCTAGAGAAAAAATTAGAGGCAAAGCAAAGATTGCTTTGTATAGTCCTAAAATAACCTTGTGCAATGTTAACAGATTGCTGAATCATAAATAAGCAGGGCTGATGCTAAATTGGTTGTCATCTTTTTCTCCCCAGAGTTTATTTATTCAGAAAACTCATTTTAAGTCAAATACTCTTAGAATACACTTACCAAAAACATTTACTCAAGCTTATTTCGCATATGTGAGTACGGCTGTTCGTGGCGTGGGTATAATATTTTCTAACATCCAGAACTGTGAGGTACAACAAATCAGCTGAGATTCCCAAGGACGATGAATATGGTTAAAGTGATGAATCTCTTAAACTATTATGGTCCTATATTCGAAGACGTTCAGGACCTACAGCAAATCTACGATATATTAATTTCATCTGAAGGGTCAATAATATTAGGTGGGGATTTTAACTATATTCAAAATATTAGGCTCGATACTTCAAATACATCTAAGAAGCAACTAAAGCCTAAAACAACTAAGTTGATTAATAGGTTGAAACAGGATGTGGCCCTTCTAGATCCATGGCACCAAGGCCAACCAGGCCATCTACGCTTCACGCATAGATTTAATTTTGTCAATAAATGGTTGGCAAGAGGGGAGTCAAAGATAATCACAAATTCATTCTCTGATCACCCAGCAGATTCCATGATAGTCAAATTAGATGGGCTTGGAGTGAAAAATAGTCAGCGCTGGCATTTTGATAAATCCCATCTTGAAGATTCCGACTGGATCAAAGAAATGCAGCTGTTTATAAAAAAAAATAAGGAAATTAATGAGAACTCAGCTTCAATATTCTCTGTTTGGGAGGCTTTCAAACAGCACTCAGAGGCCAGGTTATTGGCTATAAGGCTTTGGTTAATAAACAAACAGCTCATAAAAATCAGACATTACAGGCAGATGTAAACAATTCAAGATATAATGTAAATATGGCCAGCTCGGAAAAGCTAGAAAATTGCTCATCAGCAGGATTTACCCATAGCCAAGGAATGACTGAAAGAAGTTTTTAATTGTAGGAAATTACGGGCAGTAAGGCCTACAAACAAAAAGTCTATGAGGAAAGTCAACATGTAGGGAGAAATGTGGCTCAGGCTACCAAGGAGCTAAGCAGTAAAAATGAAATTGTTCAGATCAGGAATCCTGAAACGGGGGTAGTTGAAGACTCTAAGGAGAATATCGCTAAGGTATTTCTTCAGCATTTTAAAAGTATTTATTAGGAAGTGCAGGACATCGATCTTCAACTGCTTTTACAATATTTTGAATCTCTACAAATATCTTGCATTTCAAATATCCAGCGGGATTCCCTTATGGAGCCTATCACACAAGAAGTCAGTAATACACTAAAAAGCATTGCCAATGCGAAAGCCGCAGTAAATTATGTATTATCTGTAGAAGTCTATAAGACCTTCCAGTCACTGCTTCTACCTTTTTTGACAACATTTTTTAATAAAAAAAATTATATAAACATTTTTTAAGGAAACTGTGGTGGTATGTTTTTTAAAGAAAGACAAGGTTCCAAGGGACTACAGTGCATATCGCCCAATCAGTCTACTAAATGTAGATTATAAATTATTTATGAAAATATAGGCAACAAGATTGGCTCTGTGTGCACAACAGGTGGTCCATTTGGATCAAACAGGCTTTTTACCTAATACATTAATGGCAGTGAATACCATTTTTTTCACAAGCAATAGATTACCTGTCAGTCAGCAAAGTTAAGGCGGCTATCCTAATGCAGAAAAAGCATTTGACCTTGTTAAATGGCAGACTTTGTTTTTCAGACTACAAAAATTTAGCTTTCACTTACAGTTGGTCAAAATGCTACAAGAGCTTTGTGAAGGATCAGAGGCAAAAATCATAATTGATAAAGAAGAGACAGGAGTAGTAAGGATCAGACGCGGACCAGGCAGGGATGCCCGTTGTCCCCTCTCCTGTTTTCGTTATTTATAAAACCTCTGGCAATACTAATCTATAGCAATCTAGAGGTTTTATCTCTCCTGAATGGGATGCCCAATATCAAATTGTTTGCAGATGATATAATCCTATATTTACTAGCAGATGAGTTAAACATCTAAAATGCATTTGATGAAATACAAATGTTTACACACATAGGGGGCTACAGGCTAAATCAAGCCAAGCCTGAGATTTTGATGTTTAATGCTAAGGCTGAGTGTCTCCTATTGTCCTTACAACGGATATCATACAAGCCTATTAGATATCTTGGAATAGTCGTAATAAATAATTATGAGCAATTGTTTATGCTTAATTATGGAAATACTTAAAAGGCTTATGGACGATTAGTCTATGCTTCCTCTCTCATTAATTGGTCGAGTCTCGATGATTAAAATGTAAATTTTACCATTATTCCTATTTTTGTTTATTAATCTTCCTCTTAAAATACCCAAATCTTATTTTCAGGAACTAGATACAATGATCCGATAATTTATTTGGGCAAATAAACAGCCAAGAACTAAACTTTCGGTACTACAACTTGATATATCGCAGGGGAGTCTAGCCCTCCTGAATTTTGAAATATACCATCAGGCAGCTTTGCTTAATGTAGTAGTTCAGCTTGCATTGACACCCTCTAAATTAGAATATTTTATTTTTGATATAATGCTATCCTAAAGTGGAATAAAATTACCTGTCTTGCTTCGCTCTCCTAAATTGCTGAAAAAATCAAGGTGTAAGACTATAACGGATTTAGGGGCATATTAGCAAGGGCCATTATCTCCGCTTTTTTGGCTTTAAGAGCCAAAAAAGCGGAGATAATATTACCGCCCTATTACCACGCCTCGCTCTGCATCTCTAATGAGATGCAAAGTGGGCGTTCCTTCCCAGGATAACAGGAGAAATGTCGCTAACCGACATTTCTCCTATTATCAAGCTGCAGGCGAACATGCAGAGCGATTAGAAAAGTAGCGCTAACCGCGGTTAGCGCTACTTTTCTAACGCCTGCTCTCAGTATGACTTAGCCATGATATCCAATGGAAGGTGGATATCATGGCTGAGTCTGTCCTGCCCTATCAGCAAGCTATCGCCAAAAGTTGTGTGATTATCGCTGGATTTCCAGCGATAATCATACATTTGGCAGTTAGCGCTTGCAATTTTATCACTGTTGAGATGAGCGTTGCTGATAGCACGCTATCTCAGTGATAAAATTCAGCGTTAGTCAGGCGATAATTATCCTCGCGCTAATCGCGCTGAGCGATAATTATCGTCGGACCTTAGTAATATGCCCCTTAGTCTTTTGCACCCAATTGTTTTTTAAAGCAACCGAAATCCCTGCATGTCATTCATTCATTAAATTATTGGATTGTGAAGGGTGGGGCTTCCAGTTCTCACAGGGGATTCTAGATTTATGGAAGGAGGCAGGGTTTGAACGACTAGGGGATTTTTATAAGTTAGCAAATCCAATTACCTGGGGCATGTTGCTTCAGCAGTTGGTTTCTAGGAAATCAGCTCTTGCTTTTATTTTTAATCAAATAACAGGCTTTTAAGAGAAAATTATGTGATGGTCAATACTGCATCGCAAATGGTACTCTCACAATTATACAAGCATAATTTACTTGGAGTGGTTAATTGGTACTCTTTGCTACGCCAGACAGGGGAGCAGAAAGAGGTTGATAAATGTTTGTTAAAATTAAAAAAAGAAACTGGATGCAACCCTAATATTAAAGAATGGAAGACGCTAAGTGAAGTGAGGTGGAGAACGTTAAGAGCAGCCAACTATAAAGGGATGGCTTTTCTCTCAAGATGGCTCACTTATTATGCACCTCAAAGGCTACATAATTTGCTCTCACTCCTACTAGTGCATTGTTTTAGATGTCAGGATCTGGAGACAGGGACTTGGAATCATGTTTTCTTTCATTGGCATCATAGACAACGTTTTTTGGGGAAGTGTTTGAAGTTATTAATTTATCCCTTTCAGCACAAATCGCGCCTTCTCTAAGATTGGTCCTATTTGGGTCCTCATTTGAGGTTTACCTTCTGGAAAAAATATCAGCAATATTTTTCTGTTATTGCCATAGCTGTAGCCAGGTCGCTGATACTCCAGAACTGGAAATCAGATAAGATACCATTATTTCAACATTGATATGGAAAGATGGCTAGGACTTATATATAGGAAGAGGCATAGGCTAAACGGATAGAGCCGTCCATAGATTCAAAGCGTTAGGGTCTTGCTTTTCCTTAGCACAGGTGGCTAATGGTTGATAAATATATTATTCCAGACTACCTGTCTCTCAGAAGTGTTAAAGATATTAGATGAGAGGGAAGCTCACATAGAGAAGATGGGTACAATAACTTAAGGTGTTCCTTTAGTAGGTTGGATGCACCTTTAGAGAAAACATACATAGTTTTTCCTACAATGCACTTTTGATAGGGGTGAAAAAAGTTATCATAATATCCTATTTGAGATTTTGTTGTATGATTTAAGAAGCTGCTATTCATGTCTTTTTGCATACTTTATCCTGTATCTAAGTAATATTTATTTATTTCTATCAGGCGTTTAGTATTGCACTGATTGCACAATATGATACTTCAACTGTTACTACAGAGAATTCTGTTGGAAGAAATGTTGATTGCTATTGCTTCCTCACTTTATGAATTTGAAATCATGTATTTTTCATCTTCTCAAAATATATATATATATATATATATATATATATATTCACTAAAAAAACCATAGGTTTTAGGGACAGTTATAGTTAGTTGGACATTGCACTCGTACAAAACCCGTGAAATTCCCCCGTTATAGTTAGTTCAGCTAACTATAACTCGCGCCCCCGCAATGCACTGCTGATGACGTCACATATTACATCACTCATGACATGGTCAGTGACATCACTGATGACATCACTGATGACATCTCAAATGACATCACTGATGACATCATCCAGTGACTGTGTGTTTCTGTAAAGTTTAAATATTTTTTATATATATAGGGAAAGGCGTATTGAAGAATGAGTGGGTGTATAAGTGTCTGTATGGATGATTTAGTAGGTGCGTGACTAATTCTATAAGTGAGTGATTAAACGTATCTTACTGAATGCATGGGTTAGTGACTAAACTGGGTGAATGTCTGTATCTGTCTGTTGCTGTGTAAGTGGCTGCATGGGTTTGTGAATAGCTACATGAGTGTCTATAAGAGTTATTGATTTGTTGTCTGAGTATCTGTATGGGTGCCTGAGTGTTTGTGTGGATGGGGTGTGTGCGACTGTGCATAGATGTGTGAGTGGGTGATTCACTGGGTGGATGGTTTCAAGAGTGCATCTGTGATAGACTGTATGGGTGGGTAAGTGTGTGTAAGAGTGTGTTAGTGAGTGAATGTATGTCCCAGTGGTACATGTGTGAGTAACTACATATGTGAAAGGCAGTATATATGTGTGTTGGAGTATATAAATAGCTATAAGCGAGAGTGAGTGATTGTGATAGTGGCTGTATGGATGAGTGTGTGCTTGTATCAGTGATTGTATAAGAGCGTAACAATGTGCTAGTATTTGTATGATTAAGTGAGCTGGTGTGTGTATAACTGTATAGGTGAGTAAATGGCAGTGTGTTTAATTATTTGCATGACTGACTAGGTGTGTGAGTACCTCTATGGATGAGTGGCAGTGTTTGAGTGTCTATATAGGAGTAAGAGTGCATATGATAGTCCTGTATTGAGTGACCATAAGTATGAGTGACTGTACGGGTGAGTGAGTGGATGTGTGTGTGTAGACCTAAGAATCAGTGAGTGGGTATGTAGTTATTGGTGTTGGATTGTCTATGGTTTTGCGAATGGCAGTCTGTAATTTAGATTGGGTGTATCAAAGGTTATATTAGGGTGTGAAGAGCTGCATCAGATTATCACGTGGATGATGTCATCAGTGATGTCATTTGAGATGTCATCAGTGATGTCATCAGTGATGTCACTGACCATGTCATGAGTGATGTAATATGTGACGTCATCAGCAGTGCATTGCGGGGGCGCGAGTTATAGTTAGCTGAACTAACTATAACGGGGAATTTCACGGGTTTTGTACGAGTGCAATGTCCAACTAACTATAACTGTCCCTAAAACCTATGTTTTTTTTAGTGAATTTCAAAGGTTTTTTAAATGCTAATTTGTAACTATAACGTCCCTAAAACCTATGGTTTTTTCAGTGAATTTCAAAGGTTTTTTAAATGCTAATTTGTAACTATAACATGTCTGAAACCTACGGTTTTTTCAGTGAATTTCAAAGGTTTTGTAAATGACAATTTTTTAATGTATTAATTGTTATATAAATTTTTTCATACTGATTTCGAAATTTTTTAGAAAACATTTTTTTTTACATATTTTATTTTTTAAATTACATTGTAATTATATTATACATTACAAAAAATACTTTCTCAGAATGAATTACTTTAGTTTAAATACTTTGCACATAGGCAATAGACTTTTAAGTACAGTAGTTACAGTTGTTGCAATGGGCAACACATTTTCAAACACAATGCAACATTCAGCTCAATGTGAATTTCTAGTTAAATGCAATTAGTTACTTTATGGATTACTTTTTCTAACCACAGGACTGGATCCTAGATTCAGTCCTGGGACATCTCCTGTAAACAGTTGAGTAAAAGCGTTTTGGTTACAGTCGTGATTTTTAAGGAATATTATTGTACTTTAAAAGTTGACACTTAGAAACTTTTTCTCATAGAATGACCAATGTTATCCTATGGAAGGAAATTCACTTAGGAGGTAAAAACTGTTATCGTTACTTTTTGTTACTCAGTGTTGGATCCTGGATCCAGCACTGGTGCATCTCCTGTAAACAGTTGAAAGAATGCGTTTAAGTCATACAGGCGATTTTTAAGGAATATTTGTAGTTTGTGAAAATCGACACTTTGAAACTTTTCTGCTGAAAACCAGACAAAGGATTCCTATGGAAGAAAATATAAGTTACTGGTAAGTACGGTTAAAATTACTTTTCAGGGTCAGTGCTGGGCTAAAAGATGCAGCACTGGGTTCTCTCCTGATAACAGGTGAGTAAATTGGAATTCGTACTTTGGTTGATTTTAGAGGAATATTATAAAGTTCCAAAACTCCACACTTAGAAGAATTTCCAAGTGAAACCAGTCAATGTTAGCCTATGAAGGAAATTCAAGTTACCGGTAAGTACGGTTAAAATTAATTTTGAGGATCAGTACTGGGCTGAAAGATGCAGCACTGAGGTCTCTCCTGATAACAGGTGAGTAAATCAGAATTCGGATTTCGGCTGATTTTAGAGGAATATTTTAAAGTTCCAAAATCAACACTTAGAAACTTTTTCAGCAAAAAGCAGGCAATGATATCCTATGGAAGGAAATTCAAGTTACCGGTAAGTACGGTTAAAATTACTTTTGAGGATCAGTACTGGGCTGAAACATGCAGCACTGAGGTCTCTCCTGATAACAGGTGAGTAAATCGGAATTCGTATTTCGGCTGATTTTAGAGGAATATTTTAAAGTTCCAAAACTCCACACTTAGAAGAATTTCCAAGTGAAACCAGTCAATGTTAGCCTATGGAAGGAAATTCAAGTTACTGGTAAGTACGGTTAAAATTACTTTTCAGGACCAGTACTGGGCTGAAAGATGCAGCACTGAGGTCTCTCCTGATAACAGGTGAGTAAATCAGAATTCGGATTTCGGCTTATTTTAGAGGAATATTTGTATGTTTCAAAAATCAACACTTAGAAGAATTTCCAAGTGAAACCAGTCAATGTTAGCCTATGAAGGAAATTCAAGTTACCGGTAAGTACGGTTAAAATTACTTTTCAGGATCAGTACTGGGCTGAAAGATGCAGCACTGAGGTCTCTCCTGATAACAGATGAGTAAATCGGAATTCGTATTTCGGCTGATTTTACAGGAATATTTTAAAGTTCCAAAACTCCACACTTAGAAGAATTTCCAAGTGAAACCAGTCAATGTTAGCCTATGAAGGAAATTCAAGTTACCGGTAAGTACGGTTAAAATTACTTTTCAGGACCAGTACTGGGCTGAAAGATGCATCACTGAGGTCTCTCCTGATAACAGGTGAGTAAATCGGAATTCGTATTTCGGCTGATTTTACAGGAATATTTTAAAGTTCCAAAACTCCACACTTAGAAGAATTTCCAATTGAAACCAGTCAATGTTAGACTATGGAAGGAAATTCAAGTTACTGGTAAGTACGGTTAAAATTACTTTTCAGGACCAGTACTGGGCTGAAAGATACAGCACTGAGGTCTCTCCTTATAACAGGTGAGTAAATCGGAATTCGTATTTCGGCTGATTTTAGAGGAATATTTGCACAATGGTGAAGGGAGGGGGCGGGGCCTGAGGTGACATCTGTGCAAACGCGCCCCGTGGCGCGTTTTAAGTTGGGGGATTAAGTCCCCTTGAATCCTGAGGGTCCCTAGGGGCCAACTAGCCCACCAGGAACCTCCAATATGCGCCAGGGGCTGCGTTGCAGAGACGTGCAGAGAGGCCACACCCCTTTTACACCTCTCTGCAACGCAGCTCTGTGGCGCTTTCTGGATGTACCTGTTGGGCTAGTTGGCCCCCAGGGACCCTCAGGATTGAAGGGGATTTAATTCCCCATCTTAAAACGCGCCACGGGGCCTGTTTGCACACATGTCACCTGAAGCCCCGCCCCTCCCTTCACCACTGTGCAAACGCGCCCCGTGGCGCGTTTTAAGTTGGGGGATTAAGTCCCCTTGAATCCTGAGGGTCCCCGGAGTCCAACTAGCCCACCATATACCTCCAAAAGTGCCACAGAGCTGCGTTGCAGAGAGGTGTAAAAGGGGTGTGGCCTCTCTACACGTCTCTGCAAGGCAGCCCCTGGCGCATACTGGAGGTTCCTGGTGTGCTAGTTGGCCCCCAGGGACCCCCAGTATTCAAGGGGAATTTGTTCCTCTCTGCAAACGCGGCAGGGGGCGCGTTTGCAGAGTGGTGAAGGAAGGGGCGGGGCCTGCGGGCCCGATCGTTTTTTTTGGTTTTTTGTTTTTTTGTCTCCTGAAGGGGGGCTGTGTGGCCCCCTTCCTTTTTTCTCTTTTGGGCCCTGGGGACCCCATCCCCCAGGGCCTTACCCCTTTTTTAAATTTCCCCAAAAAAAAAACGGGAAGGGGGCCGCGTGGCCCCCTTCCCTGGGCCTGTATTGGCCCCGGGGACCCCATCCCCGGGGCATGGCCTCTATATTTATTATTTTGAGGGGGCAGCGTGGCCCCCTCCTCTGGCCATTTTAAGGCCCCGGGGACCCCATCCCCCGGAGCCGGCCTTTCCATTTTAAAAAAATAAAAAAATTCTCTTTTTGGGGAGGGGGCCGCGTGGCCCCCCTCCCGGGCCACTACTTGCCCCGGGGACCCCATCCCCCGGGCTGGCCCTCTCCGTTGGGGACTGTGGGGGTCCCCAATCCCCCACAGTCCCGCCGGCTCCCCACGTCCCTTGGGAGCCGGCATTGCTGTTCCACATGGGGAGCAGCTGACATGCTGCTCCCCATGTGGAAAAGCAATTGCTTTGGATATTGGAAGAGAGAGCAGGTTTCCCTGCTCTCTCTTCCAATATCCAAAGCAGTTTGCTATGGCAGGACGGGAGCCGCGAGGCTCCCGTCCTGCCATAGCAAACTACAGTGTCCCGGGTAGGCACCCCGGGACACTGCAGGAGCCGGCCCTGGGGGTGGCGGTCCCCAGGGCCATCAAGGGCTCCAGGAGGGGGGCCGCGCGGCCCCCTACCAACCATTTCACAGCCCCGGGGAGGTGGTGGTCCCCGGGCTCTGGGGTCCGTAACGGACCCCCATATTAAAATGTTTAGTGCCCCGGGGAGGTGGCGGTCCCGGGCGTGTGGGGGCTGGAGCCCCCCACACAGGTTTAATAATGTATAAAAAAGCCCCGGGAGGTGGTGGTCCTCGGGGCTGCGGGAGGGCTCAGAGCCCTCCCGCACCATTTTTCAAAAAGCCCCGGGGGTGGCGGTCCCCGGGCTTGGGGGCCCTTTGAGGCCCCCACACATTAAATTATCCCCCCCACCATGCCCCCGGGACTTGGGCCACCCGGGGGCCAATTAACATCGAAGCGCGGAGACCGCGCTCGATTTGCTGGCAGGATTCGCGCACCCTGAGCGCATCCTGCCGATTTAAAAAAATGTTTTATTTTTTTGCCCAGGGGGTCCTTGTGGGACCCCCTGAGCAAACCTAGGGGGTCAGGGTGTTTCTACCCTGCCCCCTTTGTGCGCTTTGCGCACTTGTTTCTGTCCCTCGGTTCTACCGAGGATAAAATGGCTGCCAACATTTCCTGAATCGGAATGTTGACAGCCAGCTGACAGCCAATTAACATGCAGCTCGTGATCGGGACGGTGCGCGCAGGGTGCGCTGAGGGTACGCGGACCCTACTCGGCCATAGATATCACTAACTTTTTACTTTTCATTTTCTCAGCAACTACTGAACGGATTTACACCATTTAACAAAAGGGTTCTTTCTGAACCAAGAACTACCTCTTTGCCAAATTTGGTGTAATTCCGTTCAGCAGTTCGGGCTGTAGCCGTGTCTAAAGTTTCCTATGGAAAAGTGCATGGGGAAAACACGTTTTGGGACCCCCCTTTTTTCTCGGCCCCCGCTTGACGAATCACCCTGAGACTTTCAGGGTAGGAGCGGACCGGAGCGGGCCACAAAGTTTGAAAATTTTGCGAAGATACATCAACCGGCAAGAGAGTTATTTTAAATAGAATGTCGCGGATTTCCTATGGATAATAGGTTGTAACTATAACTATCTACTGGCGACCGCCAGTAGATAATATATATATATATATATGAACAGTTTGTCATCGATGCCTTTCCTCCTCCTCTCGACGTCGGTGCCAGCAGCGGTAATGACACCCGCTAAAATTATCACACAAAGAAATATCCGGGAAGTCCTGAATAAATCAAGCGGCACACCACAAGGACAGCACAAGAGTTTATTGTGCATACAACGACGCGTTGCTGCGAAGCCTTTTCTAGTTGTGTGACCTGCGCCCAATTACCCATAGAAATACGGGTTGCAGTGCATAAACATAGAAAAATATTCATTACAATTTATAATGTGATAGAAAACGAACATTATTAATTCATAGTACTGTGCAAAGCGATGCAAAACTACATTTAAATTTAAATAAAACATATGGGGCATGCTGGTGACTACCGATTTAAAAAATAGAGTTTTTTGCCCGCTCTCTCAATGTTTACCAGACATAGAGGACAGACTATACAGTCGGCAGATAAACTGCAAATAGGTTTATCTGCCTTCATTTTAAAGAACAGAAGGCAACACCGACAAGTGATGCCGACTGTATAGTCTGTCCTCTATGTCTGGTAAACATTGAGAGAGCGGGCAAAAACTCTATTTTTTAAATCGGTAGTCACCAGCATGCCCTATATGTTTTATTTAAATTTAAATTTAAATGTAGTTTTGCATCGCTTTGCACAGTACTATGAATTAATAATTTTCGTTTTCTATCACATTATAAATTGTAATGAATATTTTTTCTATGTTTATGCACTGCAACCCGTATTTCTATGGGTAATTGGGCGCAGGTCACACAACTAGAAAAAGGCTT
Organism: Calotriton arnoldi; assembly: GCA_963921515.1. Lineage (NCBI taxonomy): Eukaryota > Metazoa > Chordata > Amphibia > Caudata > Salamandridae > Calotriton > Calotriton arnoldi. The sequence goes on from CAWUFW010007125.1 coordinate 196,080, forward strand.
CACCGAAACGCGTCGTTGTATGCACAATAAACTCTTGTGCTGTCCTTGTGGTGTGCCGCTTGATTTATTCAGGACTTCCCGGATATTTCTTTTTGTGATATATATATATATATATATATATATATATATATATATATATATATATATATATCCACAAACAGAGGTTGCCCTCGATGGAAATGCCGCACATCAGGGAGTTATCACCATATTTATTGCAGGTTAGCAGTCACATCACGTTCCCTCCTAAGTTCTTATCACAGGCAAAACGCTTTTCGGGCAGCACTCTGCCCTTGATCACTGGCAACTTGAACAGCAGTCCCGGCAACAATCAGGAAAACATATTTAAACATTGGGTGTGCAATCACGATGCCTCATGGTCTTTGAAGTCCCTCGTCGTTTTACCACAGTGGGTGTTGTCGAGTTCTACAAAAATTAAAAAACAGTACTTTACCCAAGTGGGCTACTTGAGGAGGAAAACAATGATTATGCTGCTTATTCCACTTCCCACGGTATAGGACTCCCTGTCCTCTCGAATCTATGTTCTCTTTTTATAGGGACCATTAGAAGATGAAATTATGAGCGAGTGACACCACCGGATAAAACTTTTTCACGGGAGAGCTGCGATGTTTTAGTAAACAACGTTTGACCTCTAGTCACTATAGTACACTAGATACACTGACTGAATGTGGCTGGAAAGTTAGAACATGACATGCTCTGATATGATTCAGGTACTAGACCAGTATTGTTTACTCCACTAATTATTTGATCTACAAATGGTGTAGGTTAATGAACGACAGTCTTAGTTGGTTCCCTTGGCCGCATATTTCTCTTGATGTTATGTATGCAAATCCATGCATAATGCTAGGCTATCATCGCAACAGAGGCAGTGTTCTTCTGTAAGGTCCCTGAATTAGATACATGTGATTACATCATTTAGATATGTACTACTAACACTGTGTCATTTGTTTGGCAATAATGGGGTACTATACCATGATTTGTGCAAATTCTTTCTAATTTGAATTGCAAAAAACTTTAATGCCACAATGACTGACAATCTGGGTTAGACATTTTGTATCTTAATAGCAAATGTGACCGTAGAACAATTCTAGATGTAGCATGAACTAAGTTACATCACATATATGCAAACTAAAGCATTTACAATGAATTAGGTATGTTTTACCATGGTCCAGTCTCATGTTTTCACTGTTTGAAACACTCTATTATTTTTTACCACACTTTGTCATTAACAAGAAAGTATATTATTATTTCTTATATATATTAAGTAAAGCAAAGACAAAGAATTGAAGTGAAGAAAACAAAGTCATAAAATCAGCAAAAAAATGAAGGACTGTGATTAATTAAGCGGTAACGATGATGCGTCGTATGTGACTCGATTTGTGTTCTCCTTTAAAAATGCACCAAAATGCACTGTTAAGATCATGTGACCAAGATCACGGCTGTGGTCGAAACGCGTCTGTTTATCTGCCTGAATTAAACAAACTTTATTAACACTTACGGTTGGTGTGGCTCGTGGATCTTTGCTGTACCCGCAGGGGTTCGTCTTCTGTATATATATATATATATATATATATATATATATATATTATCTACTGGCGGTCGCCAGTAGATAGTTATAGTTAAAACCTATTATCCATAGGAAATCCGCAACATTCTATTTGAAATAACGTTGGCGCCGGTTGACGAATGTTCGCGAAAGTTTCCAACTTGTTGGGGCGCTCTGGTCCGCTCCTATCCTGAAAGTCTCGGGGTGATACGTCAAGCGGGGGCCGAGAAAAAGGGGGTCCCAAAACGTGTTTTCCCCATTCATTTTTCCATAGGAACCTTTAGTCACGGCTACAGCCCGAACTGCTGAACGGAATTACACCAAATTTGGCAAAGAGGTAGCCCTTGGTTCAGTGTCGTGCCTTTTGCTTAAATGGTGTAAATCCGTTCAGTAGTTCCTGAGAAAATCAAAAGTAAAGTCACATATATATCTGGGCGGAGCCTAACCACACATGTCATCGTGAGATCTGATTGGCTGTCAGCACTTCATCCTGGAATTGCTGGCAGCCATCTTGGGACCAATATAAATGATAGTACCTCATTGAAATGCATTGTAGTGAATAGAAGATTTTGAGGGTCACCAAAAGGAGAACTATAAAGGGTGATAACAGGCTTTAGTTACATTAGAATTTATTTGTTGATGGTACCATACTAATTTTAGGAATTGTGGTGTATTCTAAGGTGATTTTACCATGTGAAAAACCTTCTGCTGGGATGTCATGAATCATGTTTGAGAGAACACTATTTTCTCATGCTTGTCCCATGGAGGTTTGGAAGGTGCTCCAGAAGCTAAAATGAGAGCATATTTTCTGTAAATTCACATTATCTTTCTCACTCATGTGAGAATGAAGTCTGACATTCTCAGTAAAACATGTACATCCAACAAGGGCAGAGACTGTCAGTTGATTCCTGTGTGTTCTACTGCAGCTTCCCAGAGTGTTCTAAAGAACAACTAGAGTGCTAACAGCCTTACTTATGACAAAAGTATGGCACACCTGAAGCCATCTTGATTGGAATAAACTGGTAACACTTAAACAATTTAATTTAAAAAGGAACAAAATGATGGGGTTCATTTTGTCATAGAAAGTATGGTTAGTGCTGTAGAAAGAAAAATTAGGACATGTTTCAAGTGTGATCTCAAATATCTTCCTGTTATATTTCAACAGGAGCAGCCTGCCAGTTGATGCCTTTGTGTTCTACTGCAGCTTCCCAGAGTGTTCTAAAGAACAACTAGAGTGCTAACAGCCTTACTTATGACAAAAGTATGGCACACCTGAAGCCATCTTGATTGGAATAAACTGGTAACACTTAAAACATTTAATTTAAAAAGGAACAACATGATGGGGTTCATTTTGTCATAGAAATTATGGTTAGTGCTGTAGAAAGAAAAATTAGGACATATTTCAAGTGTGATCTCAAATATCTTCCTGTTATATTTCAACAGGAGCAGCCTGCCAGTTGATGCCTTTGTGTTCTACTGCAGCTTCCCAGAGTGTTCTAAAGAACAACTAGAGCGCTAACAGCCTTACTTATGACAAAAGTATGGCACACCTGAAGCCATCTTGATTGGAATAAACCGGTAACACTTAAAACATTTAATTTAAAAAGGAACAAAATGAGGGGTTCTTTTTGAAATAGAAATTATGGTTAGTGCTGCAGAAAGAAAAATTAGGGCATGTTTTAAGTGAGATCTCAAATCCTCTTCTATTTCATTAGAAAATTCTGACATGCAGACTGAAACAATCACTTTCAATACCAGCAGCAGACTACCAGTTAACTCCCTGGTGAGCAGTAGCTTTACTCCAGTGATCTAATGAGCAACTAGAGTGCTAACATTCTGAATTTATGGCAGATGTGAGACACATCTGAATGCCTTCTTGATGGAATCAAAGTAAAAACTGAAAGCATTTCCTACTGAGGAGACTGCAGTAAATGAAGAAATTAGGAAACTTCATAACAAAGAAGTCTTCCAAGATGGCCACCAGTGAAAAAGAGCCCAAATGTAGCACAAATATTACCCAGATGTAGCCCACATATAGCCCAATGACAAAAGTGTGCAAAACACTTTTTATTTTTAGTTTTTTGCAGTTTTATGTAGTGCAGACTGGTCAGGTATTGAAGCATTGCATCTTAAAACATGACCCCCCTACACTACAAAAACACCACTGCACTACCCTAAACCCTAAAACACTACCCCCAGCACGACCCCCTACACTACACAAACACCACTGTACTACCCTAAACCCTAAAACACTACCCCCAGCACGTCACCCTATACTACCCAAACACCACTGCACTAACCTAAATCCTAAAACACTACCCCCAGCACGACCCCCTACACTACCCAAACACCACTGCACTACCCTAAAAGATGACCCCCTACACTACACAAACACCACTGCACTACCCTAAACCCTAAAACACTACCCCCAGCACGACCCCCTACACTACACAAGCACCACTGCACTACCCTAAACCCTAAAACACTACCCCCAGCACGACCCCCTACACTGCCCGAACACCACTGCACTGCCCTAAACCCTGAAACACCAGCCCCTGCATGACCCCCTACACTGCCCGAACACCACTGCACTGCCCTAAACCCTGAAACACCACCCCTAGCACGACCCCCTACACTGCCCGAACACCACTGCACTGCCCTAAACCCTGAAACACCACCCCCTTCATACCCCCTACACTGCCCGAACACCACTGCACTGCCCTAAACCCTGAAACACTACCCCCAGCAAGACCCCCTACACTGCCCGAACACCACTGCACTGCCCTAAACCCTGAAACATCACCCCCAGCAAGACCCCCTACACTGCCCGCACACCACTGACCTAAACCCTGAAACACCACCCCCAGCACGACCCACTACACTGCCCGAACACCACTGCACTGCCCTAAACCCTGAAACACTACCCCCAGCATGACCCCCTACACTGCCCGAACACCACTGCACTGCCCTAAACCTTGAAACACCAGCCCCTGCACGACCCCTACACTGCCCGAACACCACTGCACTACCCTAAACCCTGAAACATCACCCCCAGCACGACCCCCTACACTGCCCGAGCACCACTGCACTGCCCTAAACCCTGAAACACCAGCCCCAGCACGACCCCCTACACTGCCCGAACACCACTGCCCTGCCCTAAACCCTGAAACACCAGCCCCAGCACGACCGCCTACACTGCCCGAACACCACTGCACTGCCCTAAACCCTGAAACACCAGCCCCAGCACGACCCCCTACACTGCCCGAACACCACTGCACTGCCCTAAACCGTGAAACACCAGCCTCAGCACGACCCCCTACACTGCCTGAACACCACTGCACTGCCCTGAACCCTGAAACACCAGCCCCAGCACAACACCCTACACTGCCCGAACACCACTGCACTGCCCTAAACCCTGAAACACCACCCCGTGCATGACCCCCTACACTGCCCGAACACCACTGCACTGCCGTAAACCCTGAAACACCACCCCCAGCGCGACCCCCTACACTGCCCGAACACCACTGCACTGCCCTAAACCCTGAAACACCAGCCCCAGCACGACCGCCTACACTGCCCGAACACCACTGCACTGCCCTAAACCCTGAAACACCAGCCCCAGCACGACCCCCTACACTGCCCGAACACCACTGCACTGCCCTAAACCGTGAAACACCAGCCTCAGCACGACCCCCTACACTGCCTGAACACCACTGCACTGCCCTGAACCCTGAAACACCAGCCCCAGCACAACACCCTACACTGCCCGAACACCACTGCACTGCCCTAAACCCTGAAACACCACCCCGTGCATGACCCCCTACACTGCCCGAACACCACTGCACTGCCGTAAACCCTGAAACACCACCCCCAGCGCGACCCCCTACACTGCCCGAACACCACTGCACTGCCCTAAACCCTGAAACACCACCCCCTGCACAACCCCCTACACTGCTCGAACACTACTGCACTGCCCTAAACCCAGAAACACCATCCCCAGCACGACCCCCTATACTGCACGAACACCACTGCACTACCCTAAACCCTGAAACACTACCCCCAGCAAGACCCCCTACACTGCCCGAACACCACTGCACTGCCCTAAACCCTGAAACATCACCCCCAGCAAGACCCCCTACACTGCCCGAACACCACTGCCCTAAACCCTGAAACACCACCCCCAGCAAGACCCCCTACACTGCCCAAACACCACTGCACTGCCCTAAACCCTGAAACACCAGCCCCAGCAAGACCCCCTACACTGCCCGAACACCACTGCACTGCCCTAAACCCTGCAACACCACCCCCTGCACGACCCCCTACACTGCCCGAACACCACTGTACTGCCCTAAACCCTGAAACCCCACCCCCAGCATGACCCCCTACACTGCCAGAACACCACTGCACTGCCCTAAACCCTGAAACACCACCCCCTGCACGACCCCCTACACTGCCCGAACACTACTGCACTGCCCTAAACCCTGAAACACCACCCGCAGCACGACCTCCTACACTGCACGAACACCACTGCACCGCCCTAAACCCTGAAACACTACCCCCAGCAAGACCCCCTACACTGCCCGAACACCACTGCACTGCCCTAAACCCTGAAACATCACCCCAGCAAGACCCCCTACACTGCCCGAACACCACTTTCCTAAACCCTGAAACACCACCCCCAGCAAGACCCCGTACACTGCCCGAACACCACTGCACTGCCCTAAACCCTGAAACACCACCCCCAGCAAGACCCCCTACACTGCCCGAACACCACTGCACTGCCCTAAACCCTGAAACACCAGCCCCAGCACGACCCCCTACACTGCCCGAACACCACTGCACTGCCCTAAACCCTGAAACACCACCCCCAGCACGACCCCCTACACTGCCCGAACACCACTGCACTGCCCTAAACCCTGAAACACCAGCCCCAGCACAACCCCGTACACTGCCCGCACACCACTGCACTGCCCTAAACCCTGAAACACCAGCCCCAGCACAACCCCATACATTGCCCGAACACCACTGCACTGCCCTAAACCCTGAAACACCAGCCCCAGCACGACCGCCTACACTGCCCGAAAACTACTGCACTGCCCTAAACCCTGAAACACCCCCCCAGCAAGACTACCTACACTGGCCGAACACCACTGCACTGCCCTAAACCCTCAAACACCACTCCCTGCACGACCCCCTACACTGCCCAAACACTACTGCACTGCCCTAAACCCTGAAACACCACCCCTCAGCACGACACCCTACACTGCCCGAACACCACTGCACTGCCCTAAACCCTGAAACACCACCCCAGCACGACCCCCTACACTGCCCGAACACCACTGCACTAAACCCTGAAACACCACCCCTCTGCACGACACCCTACACTGCCGAAACACCACTGCACTGCCCTAAACCCTGAAACACCACCCCCAGCACGACCCCCTACACTGCCCTAACACCACTGCACTGCCCTAAACACTGAAACATCACCCCCAGCACAACCCCCTACACTGCCTGAGCACCATTGCTCTGCCCTAAACCCTGAAACACTAGCCCCAGCATGACCCCCTACACTGCCCGAACACCACTGCACTGCCCTAAACCCTGAAACACCACCCCCAGCACGACCGCCTACACTGCCCGAACACCACTGCACTGCCCTAAACCCTGAAACACCAGCCCCAGCAAGACCCCCTACACTGCCCGAACACCAGTGCATTGCCCTAGACTCTGAAACACCAGCCCCAGCAAGACCCCCTACACTGCCCGAACACCACTGCACTGCCCTAAACCCTGAAACACCAGCCCCAGCATGACCCCCTACACTGCCCGAACACCAATGCACTGCCCTAAACCCTGAAACACCAGCCCCAGCATGACCCCCTACACTGCCCGAACACCACTGCACTGCCCTAAACCCTGAAACACCAGCCCCAGCACCACCCCCTACAATGCCCGAACACCACTGTACTGCCCTAAACCCTGAAACACCCCCCCCTGCACCGCCCCCTACACTGCCCGAACACCACTGCACTGCCCTAAACCCTGAAACACCACCCCCTGCATGACCCCCTACACTGCCCGAACACCACTGCACTGCCCTAAACCCTGAAACACCACCCCCTGAACCACCCCCTACACTGCCCGAACACCACTGCACTGCCCTAAACCCTGAAACACCACCCCTGCACCGCCCCCTACACTGCCCGAACACTACTGCACTGCCCTAAACACTGAAACACCACCCCCAGCATGACCCCCTTTACTGCTCGAACACCACTGCACTGCCCCAAACCCTGAAACACCACCCCCAGCATGACCCCCTACACTGCCCGAACACTACTGCCCTAAACCCTGAAACACCACCCCTGCACGCCCCCTACACTGCCCGAACACCACTGCACTGCCCTAAACCCTGAAACACCACCCCCTGCACGACCCCCTACACTGCCCAAACACCACTGCACTGCCCTAAACCCTGAAACACCACCCCCAGCACGACCCCCTACACTGCCAGAACACCACTGCACTGCCCTAAACCCTAAAACACCACCCCCAGCACGACCCCCTACACTGCCCGAACACCACTGCACTGCCCTAAACCCTAGAACACTACCCCCAGCATGACCCCCTACACTACCCGAACACCACTGCACTACCCTAAACCCTAAAATACTCCCCCAGCACGACCCCCTACACTACCCGAACACGACTGCACTGCCCTAAATCCTAAAACACTCCCCCCAGCACGACCCCCTACACTACCCGAACACCACTGAACTGCCCTAAACCCTAAAACACTCCCCCCAGCACGACCCCCTACACTACCTAAACACCACTGCACTGCCCTAAACCCTAAAACACTACCCCTGCATGACCCCCTACACTACCCAAATACCAATGCACTACCCTAATCCCTAAAACACTACCCCCGCACAACCCCCTACACTACCCAAAGACCACTGCAAGACCCTAAACTCTAAAACAATACCCCCGCACGACTCCCTACACTACCCAAAGACCACTGCACTACCCTAAACCCTAAAACACGACCTCCTACACTACACAAACACCACTGCACTACCCTAAACCCTAAAAAACTACCCCCAGCACAAACCCCTACACTACCCAAACACCACTGCACTACCCTAAACCATAAAACACTACCCCCAGCAGTACCCCCTACGCTACCCAAACACCACTGCACTACCCTAAACCCTAAAACACTACCCCCAGCAGTACCCCTACACTACCCAAACACCATTGCATTACCCTAAACCCTAAAACACTACCCCCAGCAGTATCCCCTACACTACCCAAACACCACTGCACTACCCTAAACCCTAAAACCCTAAAACACTAACCCCAGCACGACCCCCTACACTACCCAAACACCACTGTACTACCCTAAACCCTAAAACACTCCCCCAGCATGACTCCCTACACTACCCAAACACCACTGCACTACCCTAAACCCTAAATCTACCCCCAGCATGACCCCCTACACTACACAAACACCACTGCACTACCCTAAACCCTAAAACACTACCCCCAGCACGACCCTCTTCACTTCCTAAACACAACTGCACAATTTGTTTCAGGCGTTGCAACGCAGGCCTGTGGTGCTTACTGGAAGTACCTGGTGCGCTAGTTGGGCCCCAGGGACTCTCAGGATTCAAGGTGACCTAATCCCCCAACTTAAAACTCGCCACGGGGCGCGTTTCACAGTGGTGAAGGGAGGGGGCGGGGCCTCAGGTGACATGTGCGCAAACACGCCCTGTGGTGCGTTTTAAGTTGGGGAGTTAATTCCCTTTGAATCCTGGGGGCCAACTAGCCCACCAGGTACCTTCAGTAAGCACAACAAAGTTGCGTTGCAGAGAGGTGAAAAAAGGTGCGTGGCCTCGGAACGCCTCTCTGCAACTCAGTTCTGTGGTCCTAACTGTAGGTACCTGGGGGCTAGTTGGGCCCCAGGGACCCTCAGGATTCAAGGGGACTTAATCCCGCAACTTAAAACGCGCCACGGGGCGCGTTTGCACACATGTCACCTCAGGCCCCCTCCCTTCACCACTGTGCAAACGCGCACTGGCTCTGGTTAGTCAGAGTCAGTTACCACCAGTACCCGTCTGAAAAAGTTGTGGGCACAGGATGATTTTGCAACAAGGCCTCTTTCTGCTCCTCTGTTGGTTCTTTCTGCACATCTTTTGCTTCTTTCTGTGCATTTTTTCTTCTTTCTTCACATGTCCTACCTCTGTTGGCATAGTTAGAAACTAGCATTTAAAAAACCTTTGAAATTCACTTAAAAATCATAGGTTTCAGGCACGTTATAGTTAGAAATTAGCATTTAAAAAACCTTTGAAATTCACTGAAAAAACCATAGGTTTCAGGCACGTTATAGTTAGAAATTAGCATTTAAAAACCTTTGAAATTCACTGACAAAACCATAGGTTTCAGGCACGCTATAGTTAGAAATTAGCATTTAAAAAACCTTTGAAATTCACTGAAAAAACCATAGGTTTCAGACACGTTATAGTTAGAAATTAGCATTTAAAAAACCTTTGAAATTCACTGAAAAAACCATAGGTTTTAGGGACAGTTATAGTTAGTTGGACATTGCACTCGTACAAAACCCGTGAAATTCCCCTGTTATAGTTAGTTCAGCTAACTATAACTCGCGCCCCGCAATGCACTGCTGATGACGTCACATATTACATCACTCATGACATGGTCAGTGACATCACTGATGACATCACTGATGACATCTCAAATGACATCACTGATGACATCATCCATGTGATAATTTCATGCATCTTCTCACACCCTAATATAACTTTTGATACACCCACTCTAAATTACAGACTGCCATTCTCAAAACCATAGACACTCCAACATCAAAAACTACATACCCACTCACTGATTCTTAGGTCTACACACACATCCACTCACTCACCTGTACAGTCACTCATACTTACAGTCACTCAGTACAGGACTATCATATGCACTCATACACCTATATAAACACTCACACACCGCCACTCATCCATAGAGGTACTCACACACCTAGTCAGTCATGCAAAAAATTAATCACACACCCATTTACTCACCTATACAGTTATACACACACCAGCTCACTTACTCATACAAATACTAGCACATTCTTACGCTCTTATACAATAACTGATACAAGCACACACGCATCCATACAGCCACTCTCACAATAACACACTCTCACTTATAGCCATTTAAATACTCTAACACACATATATACTGCCTTTTACATATGTAGTTACTCGCACATGTACCACTGAGATATACATTCACTCACTAACACACCCATACACACACTCACCCACCCAAGCAGTCCATCACAGATGCACTCTTGAAATTATGCACCCAGTGAATCACCCACTCACACATCTATGTATAGAGTCACACACACCCCACCCACACAAACACTCAGGCAGCCATACAGATACTCAGAGAACCAATCAATAACCCATATAGACACTCATGTAGCTATTCGCAAATCCATGCATCCACTTACACACCAACAAACAGACGGATTCAGACATTCACACAGTTTAGTCACTAACCCATGCATTCAGTAAGATATGTTTAATCACTCACTTGTAGAGTCAGTCACTCACGTACTAAATCATCCATTCAGACACTTATACACCCACTCATTCTTCAATACGCCTTTCCCTATATATATTAAACATATTTAAACTTTACAGAAACACACAGTCACTGGATGATGTCATCAGTGATGTCATTTGAGATGTCATCAGTGATGTCATCAGTGATGTCACTGACCATGTCATGAGTGATGTAATATGTGACGTCATCAGCAGTGCATTGCGGGGCGCGAGTTATAGTTAGCTGAACTAACTATAACAGGGGAATTTCACGGGTTTTGTACGAGTGCAATGTCCAACTAACTATAACTGTCCCTAAAACCTATGGTTTTTTCAGTGAATATATATATATATATATATATATCGCTGACTTCGTCTTTAACTTCCCATTCCAAGGACAGACGGACCCAAAGTTTCTTGTGCATAAGTTTTATTTGCCCTGCATCTTCCACCACCATGACGCTTTCAGCCCACCTGGCCTTGATCACATGATGCGTTGCGATTAGTTACCACCCCTATTTAAAGTGCCAGTGCATTAGTGACGTATAAACCATATGACCACTCTATAGACATGGAAGATGTATTCAAAAGGTATGTATACCAATGCACAGCGTCAGACCTAACATGTTAGGTCTGACGCTGTGCATTGGTATACATACCTTTTTGAATACCTCTTCCATGTCTATAGAGTGGTCATATGGTTTATACGTCACTAATGCACTGGCACTTTAAATAGGGGTGGTAACAATCGCAACGCATCATGTGATCAAGGCCCAGGTGGGGCTGAAACGCGTCATGGTGGTGGAGATGCAGGGCAAATAAAACTTTATGCACAAGGAACTTTGGGTCCGTGTTCGTCTGTCCTTGGAATGGGAAGTTAAAGACGAAGTCAGCGATATAATAGTGCCGGTTTGCTTTCACGGCACCAACGGTAACCCCTCCTCGACGTTGGTTGCAGCGGCAGGAAGCAGTTGGTTTCGGCGTCACCGGAACTTGAATATATATATATATATATATATTTTAAGCACAGCAGGCAGCATTTAATCTACAGGCCTTGGGTATATAATATACCACTCTACATGAGACTAACAAGTACATGAAATATGTCAATTGGGTATAAGCCAATTCGATCATGTTTAAGGAGTGAGCAGAAGCCCTTTAGCACTGGTTAGCAGTGGTAAACTGCACAGAGTCTTAAGGCCAACAAAATGGATTCAGCAAAAAGGTAGGGGAAAAGGGCAAAGGTTTAGGGTGACCCAGCTGAGAGGGCCTGGTCCAACACAACCTTAATGCTGAGTTAAATTTAACAATGAACCGTCAGTAAAATTGAGAATGTGGTGACCACCCTTACTCAAAACAAAAAAGGAATGAAAATGGATTGGTGCACAGTCTATAGGGAGGACAAGACTTCAGTAGGCAGGTCGAGGATGACCACCCACTCCATGACATCCTGGACATGACCCCTCTTTCCTGAACCTTTTTCACATTAATAAAATTTCCAACATGTGTATTAGTCTAATATGTTTAATGAAAGCACATCAAATACTATAACACCCAGAATGCATAAGGTTGTCACACGAACACCCAGGACTTGAAACAGCGCTCACAACAACACAGAGATAGGCAGCCATCAGTTAATATGTAGGTGCCCCCACAATTCACCTGGGTCCCCAACATTTGAAGGCAGTAACAGATCATGGGAGACTGCCAAGTAGGGAGCAAGAAAGCCACTGTGTGGGGAAGAAGGGACTAGATCCTACAGCTGAGCAGGGGAGCATGCCCCTATTCTCCATCAATTGCACATGAGCAGAACACTGTTCCAAGACCCTCATCGTGTTGCCAGTAAATCCGAAGCCTATATGAAAACTGCAGGGTGAGAGGACTAAGAGGTAGAAAGGACTACTATAGCAGGACCTATTCAACAAAATAAGATCACATACCCTAGCTGACCAGAAGCCTGTCTAGCTAGGGCACAGCACCAGGGGTAAGAAAGGACAGGTTGGTAGCTATAAATAGTGTAGATGTTTTATTGGCACCACAACCACGGGTTTTGAGGCACCCACCACATCTTAATTATAGCTGAATTTTACTACGAAGTCAGAGGATCTGGTTTCCTAATAGAATTAGGTTCCATTGCCATTGGTACAGGGAATTTAAAGGGTAGGAGTATAAAAAGACAAGAAAATAATTCTTACCAAAAGGGAAGATTAGCATCCAGTGGTGTGAGACAGAAACAAATAGATAGTATGGTAGGTGGAGTCCTTCTTTATGACTCCCAGTCTTCCCTCCACAATGGAGTATACGAGTAATCCACCAAGCTGATGGTATCCCACCCACCGTATTTAGATGTGTGCTGGCTGAACCGCGGTCCACATCAACAGACTGTTTCCCGTAGAATAAGTGGCACACCGTCGTTGACTCAGCGAACTGCTCCGCTGGCTAACTACTTCATCGCCGTCAGTCCAGTGGTTTCCACCAAGCCTATTTAGATGTCTCCATTGCGCTGGCTTAGTCCTAGTGGCAGTTTGCTGAAGGAGTGAGTCCCTGGTGGAGTGGAGACTAGTAAGTACTACTTATTAATGTGTCAATACTCATATGTGTTATGTTTGCTTCTAAAATATATGTAAGTAATGTTTATGCCCCTTTTTTGTCAAACTGCATTGCACACAAACAACACACACACACTATTGAATGCACACCCATAAGCACCACAATCACAACAGCTTTTTAAAAATGCCAATACAGGTGGGTTCATTTTACCTTGGTAAGCTGTAAAATGAACACTAAGGCATTACACATGAAATTTTTCTTTAATGCAAGAGCAATGTCTGAATACATGAGGCTAAAGAAATTATCAACACATGATTCATAGTAAGACAAGTGTAAAAGAAGCTTAACTTAAATACCGGCAACAACGGAGTTGAATAGTGTTGTGGTCAAGTAGTAGCAGCAAAGGGAAGACCTGGACAATGGGACTCAAGACGAAAACTGAAGTTTGATTCGGCCAACTCAAAGTAGGAGATATCTCCGCCAAAGTTTCCTTGATGGAAAGGCACATCGTGATTGGCCCAGCGGTAATCTTGGCTTGATTACCGCCGACAGCCGCTTCTGCCTCTGATGCTGTGAACACGGAGGAAAAAATCTGGAGGAGTCGGCGGCACTTGGGAAGTCTTTTGTCCATGGATATGCCAACATCTAACTAGAGCGGGATGACCACCAAGTAAGTGGATGGTAAAACCGTTGAAAAAGTGATGGTGGGGCCAGATCTGCTAAGATCTAAATCAGGCCCTAAATTTGGAACTGGGTATAAGTATATGTTTTTAAGTTATGTTCGGTATTATGGTAGACAAAACCTCACAATGTAAGGATTGGAGGAGGAAGCCAGACAATGAGGTGATGCTAGGTTCATTTGACACATTTCAATTTGAAATAATAAGCTACAGACTACTTTTGAGAAAGTGGTGTACTTCAAAAAGTGTGCTTTATCAAGAGGTGTTCTCTGTTGCCTCAACCTAAAATGTACGTAATATTGCATTAATCTATGAAGCACTTAAATGTTAATGCTCTGCTTTTACTATTCATTCATTATTGAGTTCATTAATTCATTAACCTTTCATACAATTCTACGTATTTATGAAGCAATTAAGTTATGTTTCAAAGTGTGCTTGTGGGTCTAATTTACACTGTAATATGTAAAACAGGTGCAGGTGCTTCTGGGTGGCATGCTGTCTGGGTTATTGATATCTGAATACGAATAGCCAGAGTTCTTCATTTGTGTGGTCTTTGTCTGATAGATGTGGTATGATACATTAGGCCCTGTGTTTCAGGAATTACCTTTTTCATAGCTATAGCTATTAACTTCCCTTTAATTGAAACAACATTGCGCTAACTGAACAATGAGTATTTAAAAGTCAGTTCATGTTGCATGCCTATGAATAAGCATTTAAGATGTGTCAAAGTTACAAATACAACAATAAAGCTTATTTGTCAATGTGTAGATAGGAAGGCTGAAGTTGGAATGCAATGAGGTCATTTTGGGGCATATTAGCAATTCCAATAGAAGCCCAGGTTAGATGTCCTGCACATCTAACCTGGGCTTCTATTGGAATTCTATAACGCATATTATCAAGCCCATTATCGCCGGTCTTGCTAATATGCCCCTGAGTTCTCTGACTATTCTAGTCAGTTACTTTTGTGCCCCCTTTGAAGAAGGATGTACTACGCTGAATAAACGTCTACTCTTCCTACATCTAGTCTGGCTTATTCACCACATAACTGGCGACGAACCGGCATTAAAAGGAAGTCATCATGGGGGCCATGGAGTCATTGTTCATTCATTGAAGCAAGAAGCAAGGAGGAGGTGAATATTTTAGGTGAGAGATAGTACCGATTTGAAAGGTGTAGTAAGCGACTCAGTAGACTCAGGTAGGATTCAGATGAAGTTTAATTCAGATCAGCTACACAGCAGACGAGAGCACAGGGCGGTTGACATCCAGCTCCAACAGCTCTCACAACAGTTTGAATCCAGAGAACCAAGTAACAGGGCAACTAGGCAACGCACCAACATTCCACGGGAGAAGGCTGGAAAGGAACAAGGCAGTGCAGCAATAGGGCTGCACCACAGGTTAACCTAAGGGGAAAGATACAACATATCCTCCCTTCTCAATAAAACAAAAGAAAAGGAAGAATAGAGGAGGTAAAAAAACAAAAGTAAGGAAAACCAGAAGAATAATGTGGAGCAAGAGGTTAAATAAACCATTTCAAAGACGGTATCTATTAGGGACAATTCTTGATCTTGTGCTCCTTCTAAGGGAGACTCCGGACGGTCCGGCAACTTCAAAAACATGAGAAGAAGCTGAGGAGGATGGAGTGACATTCTTAACTTTTACAATTTTACAAACATTCCACCACTTTCCTCCTTCAACTTGTACAGCATTCCTTCCTACCCTGGTGACGGAAATGGGGGGACCAAACTTGCTCTCACCCTACTTTACGTGGAAAGGAGATTTAACACAAACAAAATCTCCTACGACCACTGGAACAGTTTTCACCGCTTTCCTGTTGTCGAACCAAGACTTTTGTTTAGACTGAGAATTGGAGACATTCTCTCTGACCAACTTCATGAGACTGTCGACATCAGGAACGGATTTGATCCATTTGTTCATCCAGGCGGGCTTAAAGCTGGTATTAGCTCTTCTTCCTCTTAAAAGCTCGAAAGGGGAGACTTTAGTTGTGGAGTGGGGGGTGGTCCTGTAGAACCAGAGCATGCTATCAAGTGAACTGGGGATATCACAATTACAAGATCGGGCCCACTTGATACAATCCCCCACAACCCTGTTCATCCGTTCTACGAGTCCATTGGACTGGGGGTGGTAAAGTGAGCTTTTGACATGTCTAATGTGATATGATTGCAGAAAAGATTCAAAATCAGCACTGGTGAATTGAGTACCATTATCCGTCACCATGGTATCAGGAAACCCCTCCCTCATAAAAACATCCTTCATAAAAGAAACAACATTGGCAGTAGAGATTTCCTTAACAAGTTTTACCTCAGGCCATTTGGATGCATAGTCAATAAGCACTAACACAAAACGACAACCTCCAGGTAAGATTTCAAAAGGGCCCATGATGTCTAACCCCACCTTGGACCAGGGTTCAGAAGGGCATTCAATTGGAAGCAGGGGCGTGGTGACAACTTTCAACCCTTTATCGGCTGAATGACAAATGAAACACGCATCAACAAGTTCATTCACATCACTGTCCATCGAGGGCCACCAGAAGAACTCACAAACCCGTCGCTTGGTGAGCGTGGTTCCTAAATGACCTTCGTGGGCTTTAGTAATAATGTTTCTTCTAAGGCTCTGTGGGGCAATAAGCTTGTCACCATGTAATAGGGCACCACCCTCCAAAGAAATCTCGGACTCCACCTTCAGAAAGGTTGTAAACATTGAGGCAGGACACGCTCTCTGGGCCAACCCGACCTGACAAACCCACACACACAAGTTGTAAGACCTCAACATCAGTAAGAGCCTTTACCCAATTGTCTACGGTATCAAGACCGTGCTCAGGTAGGTCAAGAGAGGCTACCAGACAATCATCAGAGCCTTCTTCTCCCACATCGGCAAGGACGGACTCATCCTTGTTGACATCTATGGGAAAACGGGACAAATAATCCGCTCTGAGATTTCTACCTCCGGAAATGTGATCAACATCAAACTGATACTGCATGAGGCAAGATACCATTTGGAGGATTCAAGGAGAACAGCACTTACCAGTCCCAGCACCAAGAATACTAGAGTGTCCTACATTCATAGAAGGTTCAAAGCGGCGCAGTTTGCAAACGTTTTTTTAATGCAGGACGCTTGACATTTCCGACTTTGCCATGATCTGCGCTTCTGGGTGCCTAGAGACCTAGAAGACTTAGGCCTCGAGCTTCAGTTCGCCTTTGACTGCAAGCTCTGTTATCTTGCGAAAAACGTGCCAATGACATTGCAGCGCGTGTCCAGAATGAAATCTCTCTTCTATTGTGAGATGCGAGCAACACTTGTTGAGAAAGGTGTGCGTGCCTCTACATATGTGTGCCTAAGTATGACTCCCAACAATGTAAGCTGCGTTTAAGTATTTAAGGAAAATTTAGCTTACCTTGTCCTGCGGTCGTTTATGTTTATCAGCCGCCAATTAACACTTGCGCTGTCACCCAGAGTTTCTTTCTCTTCTGCTACGATCTGGGAGATTCTGTAGACCGTGACCTGGGAGTAAACTCTCTACGGCAAGAAAAACAATAGAGTCTTCAATTTTGCACGTGTGGCTGTGGTTCAATCTTGCATTCCTGCACTGCTCCTAGTGGTTCTACATAGTATTGCACATCATGCTTTATTCAAACTGGGATGTGCACACAAAGTCCAATTAAACTTCAGAGATTTGCATGCTAGTGCAAGTCTATATCTCAACGATTTGCACGCTTGTGCATATTCTATACTATATAGTTTCAGGCCACAACTGCGATTTGCACACATACCTACAGTGCTTCTGCATTAAGTGTTTTTTTTCTTTTCCTGTATTCTTTGAACTCTCTACAAGTGTTTACTCAAGAAACAAGATATGCAGAGTATTTCTCCACCATGTAAGAACGTGGTGAACCACAACTGGAGTGGAAATTATGGATTCGTTCTTTTAAAGCCTTCGTAATAGAATGTGATGCAACAAAATTAAAACCAGAAAGAAAAAAAGGTTTAATGTACTATCATTTGGGGGTAGAAGGTCAAAACATATTTGATCATTTACCAGAGTATGAAGACTTGAATGGAGAGGAACTTGATGAATTTGACAATGCTATTGTACAGTCCGACAAATAATTTTCTAAGACTAAGAATTTAGTAGTTGAAAAACCATCTGAAAGTATAGAAACCTATGTCATGGCTTTGAACGTCCAAGCCACTACGTCAGAATTTGAGGATTTCACATCACAGTTAATTTGGGATAAATTGGTAGTAAGATGTAGTTCAAAGAAAATACAAAGTCTACTTACATGTAAAAACCCTTCCTTGGATAAATCAATAGATATAGCTAAAAACATAGAGGGTTCCTGTGAATATGTCAATTATTTAGAAGAATCTCTTGGCAAAGTTTCTGTTTAAGGTGCAGTTATAAATAAACCAATAATACCTATAGAAAGTAAGAAAGGTAGGAGTATGACCAGGTTTAATACTCAAATTCCTCAATCATGGAGAGTTTGCTGCTATAGATGTGGGTCATCCTGCCATGTTTCTACATTTAAATATTGTCCTGCACATGGTCAACAATGCAAGAAATGTGGTAAAATGGGTCCTTTTTTAAAGTTATGCAGGGGGGTAAGAGCTATTCTGTATGTTGTGTAGTTAGTGAAGAGTATGAAGTTAACGAAGATAACAAACAGGAAGAACATAAAGAATTGGTTTTAGGGGTGAGATGTGAGAAGCAAGACAAAGCCCCTCAAATACCCAACCCAGAAATTAAGGTATGGATTGAAGGAAATCCAGTGAAGCTTTTAGGGATACAGGGGCTTGGATCACTATTGTGGATCAGAATAATTATATTCAACTATTAAACAGGCAACCTTTATTACCTCCTGATTAATGATGGTAGCCTTTGAAGGTAGCAAGGTAGATCTGATTGGTTATGTTTGGATGACCATCAAATTATTAGACTCGTCCATCAAAGGAAAAGTGTACGTAGCACGCAAAGGCATTAATGTCTTAGGTTTAATTCATCAGAAAGAATTTAACTTAACAATAAGACCTGGTTCGAGCTATCCTGTCACTATTGAGAAGTACAATATAAAGTCTATCACAAGTGTAGAGAATTTATGGGAGAGTAAGTTTCAAAAAGCCTTTCAGGAAAATTTAGGGAAAACATCAGATTTTGTCTATTCCATAAAGGTGAAACAAGAAATCATACTAGTGAAACATAAATTATGAAACATTTCAGAAAAGAACTATCAAACATATTAAAAGTTACGTGTGAACAGGGTATCATTGAAAAGGTAGAGGGAACCTTATGGTTATCTCCCATTGTTCTGCCAAATGAAAAATCAGAGGAGCGCAGAATGTGTGTGGACTTGAAGAGTGTAAATGAGGCTATCTGGGTTGATAATTTTCCTTTACCTAGAGTATAGGACCGTATCACAAAAATTGGTCATTCAAGCTGGTTTACAAAATTAGACCTTCGGTATGCACATGACCAGGTTGAATTGGATAAGATTCTCGTCATTTAACTGCTTTTATCACCCCCAGAGGGTACTTTTCAATTTTGCAGCATGCCATTTGGCAGTGCATCTGCAGCTGCAGTCTTTCAGAGACTTTTGTCTTCACTGTTTCAAGATTTTACACAAGTAGCAGTGTATCAGGATGATATTCTGATCTTTACAAACAGTGAATTGGAACATGATGTTGTACTCCTAACTTTAGGACTCCTAAATGCCTTCTGTGAATACCGAAAGTGAGAAAAATCCTAACTTTAAGACTTTCGGTATTAAGAGAAGGCATTTAGGAGTCCTAAAGTTAGGAGTCCTAACTTTACTACTCCTAAACTGAGAAAAATCCTAACTTTAAGACTTTCGGTATTCACAGAAGGCATTTAAGAATCCTAAAGTTAGGAGTCCTAACTTTACTACTCCTAAACTGAGAAAAATCCTAACTTTAAGACTTTCAGTATTCACAGAAGGCATTTAGGAGTCCTAAAGTTAGGACTACTAACTTCTGTGAATACCGAAATGAGTAAGTTCATTCTGTGAATACCAAAACGAGTAAGTGTATTCTGTGAATACCAAAAGTACTAACTTTACGTTTTTGACGTAAGTTAGTTCTGTGAATCAGGCCCGAAGTTTGTATCACTGCCATTAGGGAAGATAGCATTTTGAGTGCAGTGATTACTTTGGTAAAGTCAGGATGGCCAAAAGAAAAACACCTGTTGTATTATTCACAAATGTTCTGGAAAGTTTCAGAAGAATTGTCCATAGAAAACAGCATTTAAGTGCGTGGAGACAAACTTATTGCTCCGTCTTGTTTTCGGCAACGCATAATTTACTTAGCTCACCAAGGTCATCTGGGTTCAACTACCACCAAAAGAAAGGTTAGGGAAAGGTTCTGGTGGCCGTGAATGGACAGCAAAATGGAAGAGCTTGTAACACATTATGTAAAATGCAAAGTAAGCAACAAAGTTTTAGTAATGGAACAACATGTAGTCAGTAACTTTTTGTCCATGAAAAGCTTGGTAACGTGTAGGAGTATATTTCTTGGGACCATATCAAATTCTACCCACTTGTATGAGAGACTTCATAATAATGGTGGACCATCTTTCTAGGTGGGTTGAGGTAGAGCCAGTTTTTGAACCCACCACTAAGAAAGTGATTGATTGTTTTCAAAGAGTTTTTTTTCCAGAGAAGAGTTACCAGAAGTGATTCTAACGGACAACGTGGTTCAATTTACTTCTGCAGAAATGACCTCATTTTTCATACATGTGCTATAAAACATTTAAGGATCCCATTGTATCACCCTCTAAGCAATAGAGAGGTAGAACATTTTAACAAAGCACTAGGGGAGTGCATACAAGCCACCATTAGAAGTAACATGAATGCTGCTGAGTCCATTAGAGAGCTGTTGTGGTCTTACCGCACTACACCTCACTCGGTGACAGGGAAGTCTCCATTTGAATTGTTGAGGGGAAGAGAAGCTGCAACAGAGTTGTGTCCCTATTGGATAATCCAGTTAATACCTAAACAAAGGAGTGTTGGAGAATGGTGGAAATGTGCTGAGCTTAATTCGAATATGGTCAATTTAAAAAGAGTAAAGAAAGAGGGTTCTGGTTTAAGAAGAGAGTGTAAATTGAAAGTGGGAGACTGGGTGCGTGTCAAAAATCCTGTTATGATTGGAAACAGAATGTCGAAATTTAAAGACCCTATTCAGGTGCGTGAGTTGAGAAAGAATTCAGTGAAATTATCTGATGGGAATTGGTGGAGTATTACACGTGTAGCTTTAATTCCTACTGAATTGGTCACATGTGGAAAAGCAGAAAAGAATGCAAGGGATGGGAAGGCAGTCAATCCAATAAGGAAAAGCGTTCGCACTAAAGTTGAAATGTCAGGATTTCATTGCATATTGAGAAGGTTATTTTATTCATTCAACTCCACAACTATTCATAACAAATGTGTCATGTTTTTGTTTTGTTTTTCCTTTAACGGTTCAAGTCATGATTGATTATCATAAAGTGAAATGTTGATTTTTTTTTTCTTCCCTTTCAATTTAAAGGTAGATGTGTGGTGAAAATATCAAGTATTTGGTGAGAAAAGAAAGGTTGTATGCTTTGTTATGCTTTATGTTATTTTATTCTTGTTTTTCTAAAAAAGGGAGATGTGTGGCGATGTGTAGATTGGAAGGCTGAAAATGTAATGTAATGAGGTCATTGAAGTTCTCCGACTCTTCTAGTTAGTTAAACATGTGCCCCCTTTGAAGAAGAACGTACTACGCTGAATAAACATCTACTCTTCCTACATCTAGTCTGGCTTATTCACCACAGCTTGTGACTGGTTAAAAGAAAGATCAAAATAAGTAAACTGTTATTTAAGTCATATCATACGGTCTAAAAATAATACAATTAATAAATTACCGTTAGTATATGTTTTTATTATAAACGAATATGTTTTCTCCTTACACTTTTAGAATATACTTCTCATATCATTTTACAAAGGTTGCTTGGTATAATATTTGTTTGTATATTTTTTATCACAGGGAGGCAGGTGTGATATGAGCATAAACATTCATTATCAGACCAACTACAAACAGTTTTGCTTTCTTTTCTCTGATGAACATCAAGCAGAATAATTTGTTTTCGGGCTTTGAAAATACCATTAATTTAATTTTCATGGAGTGTGAATGCTCCAAGAGCTCTTTTTAGATCTTTCTAAGGTAAAATTTATTTGATGTATCTTTTATGTTGATGGAAGGAGAACGCAAATCCAAAGACCCATTTTGCATTTGTTTGGATGTGAGAGAGCACTTCTGAAACTGAGGGCCACGGAAGCCAATGTCCTAACCTAGGGGCCCAACTACAAGTTTGGCGGTCTGACCGCCTTACCCCCACATTGGCGGTCCCAAGAAGAACACTGAGCCAGCTGTCTCCTGCCCGCTGTATTATGATGCATGCAGCCAGTACTGCCAACCACTGTCGACGGAGAAGTTCCTGTCTGGGCAGCGGTGGACTGCAATGTTGGCGATGCATACTCTGATGTCATCAGGGCTGTGGTTCCCCGCTGAGCCAAATATAAAAACACAATTGTATTGGTGGTCCCCTAGCAATGGTTCCGTGACAGCTGTAGACCGCCATGGTACACTTGCAGCTAAGCACGACAAGAGTGCCCATTGGATGGACTCAAAAACTACACAGCTGATGGCCATTGGCCAAGTGGACACTATCCCATTTAAAACATCCACACACTTTTTTTTTTAATTTTCAAGAATATCCCATGGTGTTTTTGTTAGTCATTGTCACCCATTTTAATATTTTAGTTATGCTACGCACAACAAATTCACATTTTTCAGAGACTGAGCTGTCAGTCATGGTGAATGAAATCATACGAGTAGAGCCACAATTGTTTGGAGCCCACGTCCAACATACTCCTCTCAGTAGGAAAATGAAAATGTGGGCCAGGATAGTCGACAAAGTGAATGCTGTTACTACCACCCTGTGCAAGAAGCAGATAATTAGGAAGCGATGGCCTGACCGGAGGGGGGTGGCCTGTTCCCGGGCCTCCAAGCATCACCTGGAGGTCCAGAAGACTGGCGGTGGACCTCACAGTGCCCCATTACAACTCTCTCCCTGGGAGGAGAAGGTCTATGCCATCCTGCATTCTGAAAGCTTCACAGAAATAGCTGAGGGAGTGGAGTCTGGTAAGATACACCCCACTAACTGTCACAACACTTCAATGTCCTGTATGCTCTCATCTCAGCTTTTGCTAATGTGTTCTCCATCTTCTTTAATAACACGCAGTACTCTAAATATCAGAGAAGTTTGATTGTCAGTTTTAATGTATATTGTTGCATTTAAGATATCATGTATCAATCTCCATTACATGCCACATGTTGCAATGCTGTTTGCAAGTGTATTACTATTACATTATCATCCCAGGACCCAGGACATGTGTCAATATGTAAATGCATGGTCCAGCCTGTTAGAAATGGGGGTCTCTAGTTGGCCATGGCTGGCACCAATGTCCAAATAGGGACCCTTCTTCCTAAGTCAGGGCAAGTGGGCTACCCCCTTTGATAACCCCTGCTCAACCCGGTGGTAACGTAGCACGAGCAGTTAGGCCTATCTCAGAGGCAGTGTGTGAAGCATTTATGACCTTGCACAATAAGGCAGTAACAACACCACAAAAGGACACAACTCAAGTAGGTATAGAAAAATAGTATCTTTATCTAAGGTTTAGCACGAGACTCTCAAAAGTGTTTTAACCAGTCACAATGCACGTAAATCAGTAGGGACTTAAAAAGGCAATAACGTATTCACCAGAACGTGGCAATGACTGAGTTCAAGGCCTGGGTCTATGCGACCCGTTGCACACCGGATACCTCCAGTTGGACGGGGACACAGCGCTTACCTTCTCGAAGAAGCAGAGACGGTGACAGGCGGACTCCCAGCGACCACAGTTCTCGACTGCTGTGGTCCGCAACGTGAACTCACAATGATTCGGGCACTCGGGTACAGGCGGGTCCTGAGCTGCGGCAGCACGCGGCTGCGGCGGCCCGGGCTGGTGGTGGCGATGACTCTCGTCGTGCAGTTCCGTGCTGGGCCCACAGCGGCAGCAGCTCTCTCCTAGCTGCGGCAGCCCAAAGGACGACTCACGATGATGCAAAGTTGGCAAAGGTGCGAGTACTCAGCGGCAGCAGCTCTCTCTTAGCTGCGGCGCCCCACAGGACAAATCACAATGATGCAAAGTTGGCAAAGGTGCAAGCACTCAGCGGCAGCAGCTCTCTCTTAGCTGCGGCAGCCCACAGGACAAATCACGATGAGGCAAAGTCGACACAGATGCGGGCACTCAGCGGCAGCAGCTCTCTCTTAGCTGCAGCTACCCACAGGACAAATCACGATGATGCGGAGTTGGCAAAGGTGCGAGCACTCAGCGACAGCAGCTCTCTCTTAGCTGCGGTGGCCCACAGGAGAAAGGATGATCTTGACCAGCCTGGCACAATGGCGGGCACTCAGCGGCTACAGCTCTCTCTTAGCTGCGGCAGCCCACACAGATTCAGCGAAGGTTCCGAAGGTTCAAATTAAGGCGGGCGCTCAGCGGCGGTTCCGAAGGTTCAAATTAAGGCGGGCGCTCAGCGGCGGCAGCTCTCTCTTAGCTGCGGCGGCCCACACAGATTCAGCGAAGGTTCTGAAGATTCAAATTAAGGCGGGCGCTCAGTTATCGTTATCTTTACACAGGGAGCATTCGCGCTGTCACTGATTGGCAGTGGCACAGCGCCCAGAGCATCTAAATCCAGCCAACATAAAAGGTAAGAAGCGAAAAGAGGAAGGGAGACCCGCGCCAATGATGCCAGGTCTAACACGCGTCCCCTCCAGCTGAAATGTGGGGAGAACTAACCATTCCCTTGGGAGTTCTCATCACTAAGGCGGAAAAACCTGGACAGACTGTCAGCATTGGCGTGTTCTGTACCAGGGCGGTGTTCCACCGTGAAATCCATACCCTGTAGGAAAATGGACCACCTCAACAACTTGGGATTCTCACCCCTCATATGCATCAACCATCTAAGGGGCCTGTGGTCTGTCTGAACCCGGAAGTGAGTCCCAAACAGATATGGTCTCAGCTTCTTCAGCGCCCAGACCACCGCAAATGCCTCACGCTCAATTGCACTCCACCTCTGTTCCCGTGGAAGTAACCTCCTGCTTAGGAAGGCTACCGGTTGGTCTAGTCCTTCCTCATTGATCTGTGACAGAACAGCCCCTATACCATGCTCTGAGGCGTCTGTCTGGACAACAAATTCCTTTGAAAAGTCGGGCGCCTGATGCACGGGTGCGGTGCACATGGCAGTCTTCAGGACGTCAAAAGCGTTCTGACAGGTGTCAGTCCAGTTTACCTTCTTTGGCTGCTTCTTAGAAGTCAGCTCAGTCAAGGGTGCAACAATGTTGCCATATCCCTTGACAAACCTCCTGTAGTACCCCGTGAGTCCTAAGAAGGCTCTCACCTGCGTCTGAGTCTTGGGGGGTTCCCACGACAGGATAGTTTCAATTTTGGGCTGAAGGGGCGCCACCTGGCCTCTCCCCACCTGGTGCCCCAAATACACTACAGAACCCTGCCCAATCTGGCACTTACTGACTTTAATTGTGAGGCCTGCCTTCCGCAGTGCCATCAATACCTCCCAGAGGTGGCGCAGGTGGTCCTCCCAGGAGGAGCTAAACACCGCAATGTCATCCAGGTAGGCGGCACTGAAGACTTCCAGCCCAACCAACACCCTGTTGGCCAGCCTCTGAAAGGTGACAGGGGCATTCTTCATTCCAAAGGGCATCACCCGGAACTGGTAGTGCTCATCGGGTGTGGAGAAGGATGACCTCTCCTTTGCTCCCTCGGTCAAGTCCAATACCCAGACGTCAAATCAAATGTGCTGAGGTATTTTGCAGCCCCTAACCGATCTATGAGCTCATCAGCTCTGGGGATGGGGTGCACGTCTGTCTTCATGACTGAATTGAGGCCCCGATAGTCCACGCAGAACCGAAGTTCTGGGGTGGTACCAGGCGCTGCAACTTTTGGTACCAGGACCACTGGGCTGGACCAAGGGCTGCTAGAGGTCTCAATCACCCCAAGGGCAAACATTTTGGTAACCTCATCCTTAATGTAGGCCCTTACCCGGTCAGTCACTCGGTAAGCCTTATGCTTAATGGGAGGACTGTCCCCGGTGTCCACGTCATGGACACACCAATCAGTGACACTAGGTACCAGGGAGAACAGATCATTGAATTGCCCCAACAGTTGGCGACAATCACCCTGCTGCTCAGGGGTCAGTGTGGTGGAGAGGACCACACCCTCCACTGACCCATCTCGCTCCCCTGCACACAGGAGGTCAGGAAGGGGCTCACTCTCCTCCTCCATCCCAGCATCTGTGGCCAGAAGCATGCCCACTTCAGACCTCTCAAAGTGGGGCTTCAGGCGGTTAACATGCAGGACCCGCAAGGGGTTCCTGGGAGACTGCAAGTCTACCACGTAGGTAACAGGACTCTTGTTCTCCACCACCTCAAAGGGGCCGGTCCACCTATCCTGGAGCGCACAGGGCTCCACCGGGGCCATGACTCAAAACTTCTGTCCAGGCTGAAACTCGATCAGAGTGGCATTCTGATCGTGCCAGCGTTTCATCTCTTCCTGGTTGGCTTCCAGGTTTGCCTCAGCAAGTTTCCTGAAGTGCCGAGTCTGGTTCCTGAAGGCCAGCATGTAACTAAACACATCCTGGGGAGGTTTCCTGGGGGATTGCTCCCAGCCTTCCTTGACCAGACCCAGAGGCCTTCTTACCGGGTGACCAAAGAGCAGCTCAAAGGGACTGAAACCTAAGGACTTCTGTGGCACCTCAAGGTAAGCAAACAACAGGCATGGCAAAAGGACGTCCCACTTACGCCTCATGGGCTCACCCAGGCCCATAATCATGCCCTTGAGGGTCCGGTTGAACCTCTCAACCAGCCCATTACCCTGGGGGTGGTAAGGAGTGGTGAACTTATATGTTACCCCACACTCCTCCCACAGAGACTTCATGTACTTGGAGATGAAGTTAGTTCCCCTATCGGACACCACCTCTCTGGGGAATCCCACACAAGAGAAAATCCCCATCAGTGCCCGTCTCACCACGGGGGCCGTCACAGTCCTGAGCGGGATGGCCTCAGGGTACCGGGTGGCATGGTCCACCAAGACCAGGATGAACCTGTTGGCCATGGCTGTCTTGGGATCCAGAGGCCCCACAATATCAATGCCCACCCTCTTGAATGGGGTGCTCACAACAGGAAAGGGCTGTAGTGGGGCCTTAATCTTCCCCCCACTCTTCCCACTTGCCTGGCAAGTCTCACACGTCCTGCAGTGAGCATCTGAGCTCCTGCGCATCTGGGGCCAATAGAAGTGGGTGACCAGCCGATCAAAGGTCTTGGTCTGCCCCAGATGACCGGCCAGTGGCACATCATGAGCCAACCCCAGTAGGAAGGTCCTGAAGCGCTGGGGTACCACCAGCACACGGGCTGACCCAGGCTCAGCAACCTTAAGCTCACTGTAAAGGAGGTTGTTCTCCCAATAGATCCAATGTGACCCTGTCTGGTCACCTACTGCCTGGGCGGCGGACTGTCGCCGCAGCCCCTCAAGAGAAGGGCAGGTTCTCTGCTGCTCGCAAAATTCCTCCCTGGAGGGCCCCCTTCCTGCTGCCAATGTGTCACCTCCGGTAGGTCCCCCAGTTCGGCCACTTGTTCCCCTGTAGGTTCCAGGGCATCCCCCTCAAGGTCTGCTCCCTCTGGGACCGTTGGAACCGCGGGGGCCGGTTTCCCACGCCCCCTACCCCTTCTCTTTAAGGCAGGGGCCTGGGCCATACTTTCAGGCTCCAGACCCTCCTGAACATCCTTCTGAGCTGTCATGGACCGAGTGGTCACACACGCCCACTCAGGCAGACCCAACATTTCCAAATGAGACATTCTCTCCACCGTAGCCCACGGGGAGTTCTCTAGATCATTGCCCAACAGACAGTCTACAGGCATGGCGGGCCTCACAGCCAATTGAAGAGTTCCTGAAACCCCCCCCCCCACTCGAAGGGAGCCTGAGCCACTTCACACTGGCTCTCTGAGTTGTCTGCTGACACTACGGGGCAGAATGCATGGGGGACAACCTGCTCTTTGGACACCAACCGGGAACTGACAGTAGTCACACTAGCTCCGGTGTCCCTGAGAGCCTCCACCCTATGGCCATTGATGGTCACCCACTGCCGGTACTTCTGAGTGTTATTCGGCAGTGTGGAGTTAGGGACCTTCTCAAAGTCTCCTAGCGAGACAAGGGTTAACTCTACGGGATCCCACCCACCTTGGACCTCTATCTCCTCTCCCCCAGGGCTACACTGGCAATCTGGCGGAATGATGCACAGGGTGGTGCACAAGGGGATGCATTGGGGTCCCTCTGGGGACACTGGGGATCATAATACCGGTGGCCCACTTGACCACACTTGAAACAAGTGAGTGGCCCCCTCTGAACAGGCCTACCTGTCGGGGACACTGGCTTCCTCTCAGGGGGATGCTGGGACACCACTGCTTGGTTCCCTTGGGAATTACTTTGGGGCCCTCTCTGGAACTCCCTCGGCTTACCCTTGTCCCCCCCCACTTCTCTGCTGGGGACCCTGCCCACCTCTGGCGAAGTCTCCCACAAAACCTTTGCGGACCCGGGTGTTCACCCAGCGGTCCGCCTCCTCAGCAAGCTTCCTAGGGTTAGTCAGCTTGCTATCAATCAGGTGCTGGCGTAGCTCTGGAAAACAGTTACTAGAAAAATGCTGCCACGCAAACAAATTGCTCGAAAGTTTCCACTTTGCTACCCTTTACCCAGCAATCCATTGCTCTGCAGAAAAAAGACACATATTCAACCCATGTGGTACCCTCTAACTTCTTACAGGTCCTAAACCTCTGCCTATACATTTCTGGGGTCAAACCATAACGGGTCATCAAAGCTTCTTTCATATGGGCATGCACCATCCTGCTCTCCTCAAGCAGGTCCAACAGGGTATCCCTACCATCACTCACAAAGCACCCCCACAATCCCGCTCCCCAATCCTGCTCAGGGACCCGGTGGGACACCATTGCTATCTCATATGCGGCAAACCATTGCCCAATATCCTCAGTCTTGTGAAAATCCTTAATGACATCCTTAGGAATATAAACTCTACTCTCAGGAGTTACTAAAGGTATGCAGCCACCAGAGGAGGAGACCGGGACACTCCTCGCCCTGATCTCTATCTCCCTCAACATTCTCTCATGTTCCATTCTCATTTTCTCAAGTTCAATTGACAATCGATTCTTCTCAATGTCTAACTTCTTACTCTCAAAGTCCTTCTGACCTTCCAATTTAGCCATCTCCAAACTATGCCTCCTATCTCTCTCCCTGTCCTCCAGCTCTTCTGGGGTCAGGCTCCTTTGGGATACACTAGTACCTGGATTGGAGGGTGTTCTATCTCCCCCCCCTCTACTGCATCATCCTGCTGCCCTCCAGCATTCTCTTCCTCATCCCCAGTGGACTCTCTCGCTTCCCACCAGGCCTTCAGCGCCTTGTGGTACTCCTCCTTCCTAGAGAGACCTATCATGGGGACTGCGAATTGCTTACAAAATGACTTCAGCTGTTTGGCAGTATAGGTATCTAATCTTTCCTCCTCAAAGGCGAGATCCTCCGAAGCATTGGATGTTGGCCTTCCCATATTAGCAGTGCTCATGGCTGCGATCAACAATTCAATACTAAAACAACCAACCAAAACAAAATTCGAAGAGGGAAAAAAATCTGCGCGTGTCTGCGCTTTGGTCTGTACTCACTAGTGGTGTCTACCAGTTATTGTACGTGGATCATAAATGCAAGTCCTGATCCTCACCGCTGACCGCCAATGTTAGAAATGGGGTTCTCTAGTTGGCCATGGCTGGCACCAATGTCCAAATAGGGACCCTTCTTCCTAAGTCAGGGCAAGTGGCCTACCCCCTTTGATAACCCCTGCTCAACCCTGTGGTAACGTAGCACGAGCAGTTAGGCCTATCTCAGAGGCAGTGTGTGAAGCATTTATGACCATGCACAATAAGGCAGTAACGACACCACAAAAGGACACAACTCAAGTAGGTATAGAAAAATAGTATCTTTATCTAAGGTTTAGCACAAGACTCTCAAAAGCGTTTTAACCAGTCACAATGCACGTACATCAGTAGGGACTTAACAAGGCAATAACGTATTCACCAGAACGTGGCACTGACTGAGTTCAAGGCCTGGGTCTATGCGACCCGCTGCGCACCAGATTCCTGCCGTTGGACAGGGACACAGCGCGTAGCTTCTCGAAGAAGCGGAGACGGTGACAGGCGGACTCCCAGCAACCACAGTTCTCGACTGCAGTGGTCCGCAACGCGCACTCACAATGATTTGGGCACTCGGGGACAGGCGGGCCCTCAGCGGCGGCAGCACGCGGCGCGGCAGCCTGGGCTGGTGGTGGTGATGACTCTCGTCGTGCAGTTCCGTGGTGGGCCCACAGCGGCAGCAGCTCTCTCCTAGCTGCGGCGGTCCACAGGACGACTCACGATGATGCAAAGTTGGCAAAGGTGCGAGCACTCAGCGGCAGCAGCTCTCTCTTAGCTACGGCGGCCCACAGGACAAATCACAATGATGCAAAGTTGGCAAAGGTGCGAGCACTCAGCGGCAGCAGCTCTCTCTTAGCTGCGGCAGCCCACAGGAGAAATCACAATGATGCAAAGTTGGCAAAGGTGCGAGCACTCAGCAGCAGCAGCTCTCTCTTAGCTGCGGCAGCCCACAGGACAAATCACAATGATGCAAAGTTGGCAAAGGTGCGAGCACTCAGCGGCAGCAGCTCTCTCTTAGCTGCGGCAGACCACAGGACAAATCACGATGAGGCAAAGTCGACACAGATGCGGGCACTCAGCGTCAGCAGCTCTCTCTTAGCTGCGGCTGCCCACAGGACAAATCACAATGATGGGGAGTTGGCAAAGGTGTGGGCACTCAGCGGCAGCAGCTCTCTCTTAGCTGCGGCGGCCCACAGGACAAAGGATGATCTCGACCAGGCTGGCACAACGGCGGGCACTCAGCGGCTACATCTCTCTCTTAGCTGCAGCGGCCCACACAGATTCAGCGAAGGTTCCGAAGGTTCAAATTAAGGCGGGCGCTCAGCGGCGGCAGCTCTCTCTTAGCTGCGGCAGCCCACACAGATTCAGCGAAGGTTCTGAAGGTTCAAATTAAGGCAGGCGCTCAGCGGCGGCAGCTCTCTCTTAGCTGCGGCGGCCCACACAGATTCAGCGAAAGTTCTGAAGATTCAAATTAAGGCGGGTGCTCCGCGGCGGCAGCTCTCTCTTAGCTGCGGTGGCCCACACAGATTCAGCGAAGGTTCTGAAGGTTCAAATTAAGGCAGGCGCTCATCGGCGGCAGCTCTCTCTTAGCTGCGGCGGCCCACACACAGAGTTAACAAGGGTTACCAGTCTGCGTTCCTCACAGTAGAACTAGAGGTTCCAGATTACTCGACGGATGCCTCACTAGCAAGTAGAATCCCTAGCACAGGAATTCAGATGGCTGACGGGGTGAAGTCTAATGTCCCTGAGACTTCAGCAGGAGGCACTCTCAATTCAGGCCCTCGGGTAGTTTCTTCAGCAAGCTTGGTGAAAGTTTCAAAGTCCTTTCCTCTGTTCACTCGGACAGAGTTTCGTCTTGACATCCAGAAGGAACACACTTGAAAAAGGTTTCAGCGCAGCGTTTTATACCTAAAAAGTCTTTGTTCTCTGCAGTCACAAATCACTGCATCCAGCCAGAACCAGTTTGGTGGGGTCGGGGAGCACTTGGTTTACGAGGCGACATCCTGCCCTTTGAGAATCTGGGGGTCTGCTATCAGACGCCCAGTGGGAGGTGGAGCCATCATTCACCTTGCAAGGCACGGCCCTGCTCAGATCAAAGAGTCACCCCTCTCCATACTCTAAATGCCGATCTCTCTCTCCAGCCAGGTCTGACCCAGCTGGCCCTGCTGCTCAAAACCAGACGGCCAATACACACGCTAGCAAAGCCTACAGGAAAGCTTAGGCCAGAAAATACCTTGTTTCTAGTAGAGGCATTTTCGAACACGGGCTACGCTAATAATCCTTACTAAAAGATGTATCTCAATGTGCTGAGCTTAAACATATCAAATTTGACGTTCCTATCAGGTTCCTGGGGGCAGGTAGTAGTAGGGCATGTAATACTCAGCCTGCCCATTCTGGCCTATGAGAATGGATAGCCTCACAATAGTAAACAGTGAAATGGAGGGTAACTCTCTATTAGAACATGCTATACAGACATACTTTAAAAGCTGCTTCGGTGGGTAGCGCAAATCAGCGCTGCAGGCCCACCAGCAGTATTTGGTCTACCAGCCCTGGGAACACACAGTGCACTGATACTAGGGGCTGACTGGTAAACCAAACGAGCCAATTATGTTTATCCCAATTCATACAGTTATCTTTACACAGGGAGCATTCGCGCTGTGTCACTGATTGGCAGTAGCACAGCGCCCAGAGCATCTAAATCCAGCCAACATAAAAGGTAAGAAGCGAAAAGAGGAAGGGAGACCCGCGCCAATGATGCCAGGTCTAACACAGCCCAACTGCATTTTGGCAACAGGTATCTTACACTAACAATTTGTCATGTGTTGGGAAGTAAAGGTAGAAATTACTACAACTACCATGAGGCCCTGTTTCTGTAACTCTAAACAAGATGCAAGAGTGTTGTTTGCCCATTCTCACTTGTCAGCCATGGTACAACTGATATTCACCTCTCATGGAGTTACTCATTTGTCAGGTGTTGGGAAGTAAAGATTGAAATGACTACAACTACCATGAGGGCCTGTTTCTGTAACTCTAAACAAGTTGCAATATTGTTGTTTGTCCATAATCACTTGTCATCCAGGTTGCAACTGATGTTCACCTCTCATGGAGTTCACCATTTGCCAAGTGCTGGGAAGTAGAGATTGAAATGACTGCAACAACCATGAGGCCCTGTAACAGAAAACAAGAGGCAACAGTGAATTTGCTCATACTCACTTCTCAGCCATGTTACAATTGTGTTTCACTTCTTATGGACTGAGCAATCTACATACAATGCTCTACTCAGAGGCATGTCTGCCTACTTAGCTTGATGTTGTCCTGGTCTCCTCAACTTAAACTATTGAGGGCATGAGTAAACCATACCAACTGTGTACCTCAAATATATGTAAGGCATGAAGGTAAAGCAGCTGATTAGAAGTGGTAGGTGACCCATTGACTACGCATTGTTCACATGATGACTAATGCTAAATATACAACCAAGTTGTGTGTTCACCTGTATTGTACACAACTAGGCCTTGAAATGGTTAATTCACATGTTACTTCTACACTGTGTTGGCTTAAATGTTTAGGAGATGTCATGTTCATTCCTCAATCCAAAATGAAACATATTAGCACATCTAATGAGCTGCTCAATTCTACTACATGTATTGAATGTCTCCAAATGTCTTGTAACAAGTTCAATACCACGAAACTAGATATCAACCTGTAATCTCTACCTATGTTGGGTCTGGTTTACGAGAAAGTGACTCAGTGCATTCCTCTAGCCACTTGGCTGCGCCTCACTGAGTCACTTTCAGAGCACAGGAATGCGACATATTTACAATGATATGTCATATTCCTGTGCTCTCCCCTTCGCTGGCACTCAAACAGCTGCCATGCGCTGGCGCAGGCACCCTTGCACCAAGGTGCACGGATGCCTGCGTCCTGGGAATATTGTTTTCGTGCAGGAGGGGGCACCTTCCTGAACGAAAACAACCACTACAGGCATTTTCCTCTTTCAATGCTTGCTGTAGAATGCAGCACGCATTGAAAGAGGAAAAAACGAGGAGAAATGAAAACATTTCTCCTCATTGCGCCTCCATACGCCTCCCCTGGGGAGGCATAGCATTCACACACATTTCCAGATTTATGATTCCTCGTAAATCTGGAAATGTGTCTGTTTCCATGGGTGTTGCGTGGGAACACCCTCAGCAACATCCATGGAACACCCCTTTCACACAAAGTGCTGCGTGTAAAGGGGCCATATTTACAAGGACAGGAAAAGCCATGCAGGGTGGCTTTTCCACTCCTTGTAAATATGGCGCAGTGAAATACGCCACCAGTACGTCACAAAAAGTGACGTACTGGTGGAGCAGGGGGCTTGTAAAGCTGCCCCTTTGTTTTTTCCTAGGTCTCTACTTACTGTGACACAAACAATGTGGATGTAGATACCACACTTCCAATAGCAATGTTCTCTATTTCTCAACAGGTCTATCTGGCACTGCAACTGGCCAGAGCTTGGCCAATGAACAGACTCCCACTCCACCCCCAGGATAAAGCCCTCAGTGTGGACAACACTCCTGAAGATGTAGATGTGGATGATCTTCCTGGCACATCTGGTCAGCCTGGGCAGACAGCAACAGTTGGTCTCACTATGTCCACAACAAGACCTCTCCCCCCAGCTGCAACACCTCAGCCCACCCAACCTGTGTACCTAGCACAGTCACTAACATCTTGTGCCTCCCAGTCCTGGATTCTGAGATGACAATCATAAACCCAGTAATGGTGGAACCAGGACCCAGGGGGAGGGTGAAGCCTGTCCAAAGGCACAGTCCTGTGGTGGTAGGGTTTGTGGGAGGGTAACTGTGGGCCTGCTGAGTGAGGCCACTGGGCCACTCACACCCAGGTCACCATCGACCAAGTCTTGGGAGCCTATCAGGACACCAAAGCATGGTGGGCCAGGATGGGAGATGAATCAGCTGCAGAGGGAGATACATCAGGAGCTGGGCACCCAAAACACCAACATGGCCCGGCTTATTGGGGTGCTGAAGGACATCAACACCAACCTCTGCATGGCATTTCCACCACCATCTACCCTTTCCTGTGGTCCAACTACATCTGTGTCATCTGCATCTGCAGCAGCCACAGGAAGGGAGGCCTGTCAGAGGAAGACACATCTGCAAACACCTCTGTCTCAGCAGTAGCAGATTCCCTCTCCTCCGCAAGAGGGGACGTCCATCCAGAAATCCAGTCGGTGTGGATGGCAAGTCACTCACCATTGCAAATAAGAAACCTCAAGTAATTTCCTCCAGTGTGTGCAAAACATTCACTTTGCGGACTATTTCTTGATACTTTTCCAATTCTGATGGGAGTAGTATTTTGGACTTTGGACTTGAGGCAATTTTGTATCTACAACAATTGTTTTATTCACTATAACTGACTTCTTCACTTATGGTTTTCCTTGCATGGTTTTGCACATTGTTTATTTTCTCCTTAATCACGGAAATAAATGCACTAGTCACAAGCTCATTTCATCCTCTAGTATCTCTCACAAGTATCAGTGTATGTACTCACATGTGAACCTTACAATGCCAAAACAAGCTACTTGTGTACGTATGCGTATGTTGAATGTAAACAATGTTTAACTCGGGATCACAACCATGTCATACCAACACATACATACAAGTGTCTAGTCCTATACCTTTATTCCATTGTTCCAATCATAGGCTGACATGATGTCAGAAACATAGCAAACCACTCATAACTCAAATATTCTGTGTCAGTGATCACATTTTCAGGTGCAGACCTTCACAACTTGGAAGGAGGGGATACATCAGACTAAAGTTACAACTCACAAATGCCCAAATGAAAATGACATCTATTGAATCATACATATAACACTATTCACATAGTCAACTTGTCGAGTACACAGTCCATGGCAAAAATATAATCTTAACAAAGCAACACCAACAAAGTTAGCATTTGTCAAATCCTTCCTCCACAAACACCTTTAACCCGATTTTGCCAGAGCTTTAGATTCCTAATATCTGTCTAACATACTACTCACATCATCACAACAAGAGTTGCTTTAACAGTCAAAGTCATGACATATCACAACATACTTACACTCATGAGAAGAAGTTGTTGATGAGATCTTGATGCAAGTCAGCTCCTTCCTCTTCACCACTATCATCATCATTTCGCATTTCAGGATCCTCACCCAGTGGCACTTCAAGCTCTCCATCCCCTGCGATATTAAGGATGTTCCATCGCAAGGCAATGTTATGGAGCATGCAGCAGGCCAAAGTGATTTGAAACTCCTTCCTGGGTGAGTAGAGGAGGGCTCCCCCAGTCTTGTCCAGACATCTGCATCTTGCCTTCAGGAGGCCAAAAGCCAGTTCTACTGGCTGCCATGTTCTTTCATGAGCCTCATTGAAGCTGCCTCTCCCTGGCGTAGTTGTATTGTATCCTCAGCGGTACCATTAACCATGGATGGGTGGGATACGCTGAGTCTCCTAAATGGAAGACAGACATGAGTGCAACAATAAATTACACACTTTCTGATGGTATAAACTGACATCACACACACAACGTTAGGACAGATCATACTTACCAACAAGCCAGCCCCTCTTCGGTAGTAGTTGTGATATCAGCTGGGGCATGGTGATGTTCCGCAGTACGAAGGAATCGTGGGCTGATCCTGGGAACCAGGCACCAATGTTTGAGATGTACAAATCCAATAAACAGACAACTGGCATGTTGATAGAATGGAATTGCTTCCTGTTATGGTACACTTGTTCCCTGACATGCTTTGGCACTAAAGCAATATGGGTGCCATCAATGGCTCCAGCCACATGTGGGATGCAACCAAACACATAGAAATCCCCCTTCACATTGGCTAAATCCTCACATCTTCTCATGTGTTTCATACAGGGTCATTGTAGTTTTCCCTATGTTAGCTTCACTGTGCATGACACAGGCCGCATTAGATTTCCACACGTTACTACATAATCACATTTGTTTCTGTGCCACATTCTATTTTCACACAGAACCTGCAGTTGTTTTCTCATTCTGATCTTTCCTGGGATTTGGTCAGAACAGCAGGCAAGGTCAAACAACAATGCCCCTTGTTATTCTGTTCTTGTCAGGCACTCACACCTAGACACAACAGCGAAATGTAGCTGTTGTTTATGGACATGTGAATCTTGTCATATAGGTATGCACATCACTAGAACAGAGAGAGAGAAATCGACATTTCCAGAGAGAAGATCACGGCTGTATCTGAGATGTAATACGTTCATCTGTGTATGCTGAGGTATGGAGTCTGTTGCTAAACCCTGAGATCTTTGCTGTATAATCAGTTTTCTTCTGTCGAAGGGGAGATGGGTTAGCCTATTGTGTCTTATAATATGACAGGGCTTTTAATAATATATGGTTTATTGGCAATGCTGATGGTATATTTGCTAGACAGCTGTTTTCTAATTCTGGCATGTATACTGCATTTCAGAGCATGATAGTTTAAATAAACATTTCAAACTTCCTTCCTGTTTCCTTCATATCCTATTGTGGATGAGTACAAGTTTGTGAGTGGAAGGGAGTGTCTTGTCACCACGATCCCTGAGAGGGTCAGGAGTGTTGTGTCAGGGGTGTCAATTCACTTGTTCTTCTGGTTATGAGGATATGTTCAAGTGAGACACTATAGTTAGTTGGACTCGGGCTCATAGTACTGAAGTGGTATGGTGACTTAGCCCCAACCTACTGATATTCTATGGTCCCAAGCATAGTTCTGTTCCTGAGCAGAATCCCTGCAACAATTGGAGGAACTGGATGTAGCAGTCAATCTGTTTCATCATTGCTGAAAGCACGTCTTGTAACACACCACTGAACATTGGTTGTGACATACCACCAACTATAGCCACAGTGTACTGGAAGGAACCTGTAGCCAGAAAATGCAATACTGTCATAAGTCTCATGATAGGTAGACTACATGTGGGATTATTGTTTTGAGGAAGGAGATCAGCCTCCAAATGATTACATAACTCCTGTATTGTTTGGCTATTTAGACAAAGCTTCTTGAAGACACACCTTTCTTCCATGGTCTGAAGGTCTGGAAGGTCTAGAAATGGGCGGTACACTGGAGGCTGTAACCTCCTCCCTCTCACAGGGTACCTATGTGTGGAGTGGAGACAATGCTGAACATTGATCACAGTTACCAGAGTAACATATATGTAGAGTTAGTCAAAAGTAATGTGACAAGACATTACTGGTTCAGAAAACATTACACATAATTCATATAACTATTGTCTATTGTACAACATCCACCAGTAATTCCCATTGTGGCTTCACATGTGTCTGTCACATAAATGTTCACATTATACATTCAGAAATGTGATATTAGCACAATAGTGATGAATTTAGAAATTTCACAGTCAAAAACCGTCAACCGCGGCTTTATGCACAGTAATACACTACACAGATGATCTGTGTTCTGGAGATTACAAGGCAATGGAGTAGTCCAAATGTAAATGTTAGCCGTCATTTGGAGTGATGGTGATGCAATTAACAGTCACCAATACTGTAGTTGCAACCGCTAAAATGGTGGATGCCTGACCTTGCATATAGGACATTTGCAACTTACCGCAGCTGGCGAAAGTCGACCGTGCAGTGGGCGGCTTCATCCACATCGGATACAGCCATAGGCTAATGTTGGTGATTCTGACAGTCGTGGTTCAATGGCTGGGTGCATATACGATGATGACTGTGTACATGGAGTACATGTAAAATAACTCACTTTTCTCCTGATACTGCTGCAATTAACACCTCCTTCACTTTAGCTGCTGTTTTCCACCTCTGTGAGCATTCATGCCAGGCCAAGCAGGTGAGAGGGCCTGTCCCTTCTCTTCAGAGGAGCTAGTGACCCTGGTTAAAGAGGTCCTTCCCCTATATGGCCAGCTCTATGGCTCGCCAGAGGAGCAGGTAACTGTCTCTAATACATTTGTTAATTTTTTTAACTTTATCCTTTCCATTCCAATAGACTACAATGTGCCTTTGAGTCCCAGAGTGAAATCCGATCATTTTTTGTTAAAAGCTGTGGTCCCTACATAGACAAATCATGTAATAGCTTGTGGGGCACTGCACTTTGTGGACTTAACATCACCATTGTGATGTGTGATAAGCCCCATATCCTACTTCTGTTGCATGCACATTTCTATAGATGTATACATTTCATGGTACTCATGATATATTTGCTATTCTGATCGTGGTAAATGTGCAAATAAAGGTATAGGCTTTACAGTATAAGCTGTGTGTGTATGCTGTAAGAACTAGCTGAGGATGATGTTCGATATGTGTACAGTCCCACATATCAATCAGCCCACATCAGGCTACGCCACACTGTCTGGGAGCTAGCTATACGTCCCAGACCCCTTCAGAGTGCCACAGAACCTTGACGTCACGTATTTGATGGCCAGAGAATTTACTTTTATTTATTGAATTGGTGGAAATGTGATGTTCTTGTGGGATCAGTATGGTTGGCCTGCAGAGATCAAGGCCTGGCAATGTGTTGTGCCCATTATGGGCCATGACCCAGGCTAGGGCAAAGTTACTGTGACAATATAACTGATGCACAGAGTAATCTCCCTGTAGACCTGCAGATCCTTGGATGTTCCCAAAATTAGTTTTCTGAACCAATAGTAGCCCTGATTGCTTTTACATGAACTAACATTTGGAATGGTGACTGAAGTAACCCCTCAACCTGATACTTCTTTCCATTTACCAACATTGTCAATGTATGTCATTTACTTATGACAGGCCCCTTACTCCCACAGGACTGTTGTCACTTTTCCTTAAGTCATGCTTACACTGTACAGGGCCATTGCACATGTGACAATTTAACAGTGTTGATAGTAGGTTACTTCTGAAGAGATTTTGATATGTGAATCACCAACATTGTTACATTCAATCCAATCATCCAAGACATACAATGGTATGTTGATTGGTATCCCTGTAGCAATGCCACATATGGCATAAGGTGTGTCCTGTGATGGTAGTACATTCCACACAAACTCAATCCAACATAGTATGATATCCAATTAAGTAGTCCACATGTCCACACATCCCCAGAGAGGAAGATCTCAGTGACATATATGCCAGCCCTTTCATTGTGACCTTAGTCTTAGGATGTAGTCTATACTGTGTGTACCAGGCTCTATGAACCATATGCATCGAGACAATGGACCTGCCTGTAAAGGTGTCTGTACAGTCATTCACAAGTAGTTTACCCTTCAGAAGGTCACAATGGTGTGTTGTGTGTCATAGTACCTCAAATCACAGTCCATGTGGGATGGCCCTGGGCTATATGATGTTAGTGGACTAGTTTAGTCAGTGTAGGTCATAACCAGGGTTGAAGATAGTCAGCAGATGACTACAAAAGTGTGTATTCATGTATTTGTAGTGCTTAACATGTGTTATTTACACATGTAGATGGTTGTTGGCTATTGATTAATGCTTGTGCTAGGTGTATGAAAAATGTGTATCAATCAAACAGATATATAAAAACTTGAAATTAGAATTGGTTTCTTCATCTATTACATTCATACAGGTCAATGCCCATCAGAAAAAATCCATTTGGAGATCCATCGCCTAGAAGGTGCAGACCCTGGGGGTCTTTAATGGTGCAGTGTCCATTACAGGAAGAGGTAGGAGGACCTGAGGTTCTGGACCAGGAGGATCGTGGAGGTCTAGCCGTTGAAGTCCCACCGACGTGGACAGGGTGCGCGCTGGACCCTGACCCCCCTAATGGCCCTCATACTGGCAGTGGCCTACCCAGAGCTAGATGGGCAGTTAAGGGCCCGACAGCAGCTAGAAGGGGGTGAGTCCTGGCCAGAGTCATACATGCTACATTTCCAACTTTGTGTGTTACAGGCAGGCATTTCCCAATCAAGCTTTACGGTGGCCCATGTGCAACGCACACGAAGAGTACTTGTTTGTGTAGGTCTGGTAGTAGGTGCATGCTGATGTGCTGTGCCTATTGTCTTTATGACCAGGAAAACAGCAAAGTCCAGTCCACTACTAATTTTCTGTCTTGAGCAGACACCTGTCTGAATGAACTGATCATTTATCTCATGTTATTTGCCAATTGTGCCAAACAGGCCACTAGTCTTTCTTGTGTAAGGAGTTATGTTCCCTCACTACTGTCTCTCATGTGATGTGGCCCTATTACATGTGCCATGGCATACAGTGCATTCTTTATACAGTGACAGTACAACACTTTCCATTGGTAAGTTGTGATTTAACAGTGACATGATTGTGCAAACATCACTGGTGCCATCAGCATTAGTGCCTACATGTTGCCCAGTGTACATTTCCCTGTTGTTAGTTCATCTGTAATAGTGTTTCAGAATTCATTCACTGACTGGTGACATGCATCAGGGAGTGAGATGCTGAACTTTAGAGATAACATGTGAGTGTCTACACTCATCCTTACAAGGCAATCTGAGTTTGCTATACCAAAGAGAGCTGTGATCTGCCATCCCAATAGGACTATAGTGATCCCACATCTTCATGTCATAGATATTCACTGACAGCCAACAACCTTCAGAGGTGTATAGGTTTGCAGGAATGCAATCTATGAATGGTGTTATCACCTGCACCAAGCAAGCTTGGGGATGTTCATATGGCTATGTAAAGTCTTATGCTGTGTAATTTTGGAATATCTATCTCCAAAAACTTTGGCCCTCAAAGATTGAAGGCTACTTTTCTATGCTACGTGTGATACATAGCTAAACTACTTTAGTACAGCTTTCATTAGGCCTTTCAGGTAGTGGACATATGATTAAGTTTCAAGTCAAAAGTGTCATCAGTGTGCAATGAGCATTTGCTTGTGACATGATTTCTCCTTCGGCACATATTGATGGTTCATTAGTCTTTAACTTGACCGTCATGACATCATGATGTGTGATAACAAAACAAATATTTGTTGACATCTGGGCCTTGTGCGAACATTGTGTAAATATGAACATTGTATCCATCCTATTTGGTACCATGATTTGACTATGGTATACTACAAGTGCCAAAGTATACAAGGTGATCAACTATCCTAGTATGGACATAAGGATGAAGTGTAGACAAGTCCATCAATGCATTTGGAGCTGTCTGGGGTTATGACATAGGGGGAACCAACTGTTTGCAGCTTATGTAGCATGCATGCATGTGGTCATGCTAATTTTGAAGCCTATATAGTGAACCATGAAGCTGGTGTGATATGTGCACTTAATAAATGCATTCTGTTATGTGATGGTCAGGTGTGGGGATGCAGGTGCAATAAACCTATTTAACATGTCATTTCAGATTCATCCAGGGCAAGTGAAGGAGAAGGGGACAAAATCGTTGGGGACACAGCTAGTCACAGTGGTTCCAGATGTGACAGCACTGACACGGAGAGACCAAGTGACCAGGAAGGTGTGTGGAGCGCCATGGAAGACACAAGCTGCAGTTCTTCATCATCTAAGTCATCATCTGGTGGACACTCCCAAGTGGTGACGGACAAGATTAGTTCCACCTTCATCCTTACCTGCCACCCCCAGTTCCATTGCCACCCTCCCTGTTGTTCCCTAACCAGTTGGCCAGGCCCGCTCCACTAAGAGGGGAGCAGTGTCCTCCCTCCAGGCATCTCAGCCCTGGCTCCTGTTACCCCAGCTGCCCTGAGTGAGGAGGCTATTGACCTCCAGAGGAACATCTCTGTGGGCCAGACTGCACTCCTGAATGCCATCCAGGGGCAAGGCAGCCAGATGAAACAGATGGTGGCCTACCTGGAAGGCATCCACTGTGCTATGTCTGGCCTACAGAGTTCTTTTCCCTCACAGCAGCCTTCCACCCATCCCAGAATTCCACCCCACTTTCTGCCCCTTCCCCATCCAAATTCCCTATTCCCATGCCTGTCCCAAGCAAATAAAAACAGCAGAAAAGATACAGGCATGCAATCGCTCACTGGACACTCAACCCCCTCACTACCACCTCCACCCCCA
The DNA here is from genome assembly GCA_963921515.1 of Calotriton arnoldi. NCBI lineage: Eukaryota > Metazoa > Chordata > Amphibia > Caudata > Salamandridae > Calotriton > Calotriton arnoldi. The sequence goes on from CAWUFW010007125.1 coordinate 239,363, forward strand.
ACATACCCACAGACACCACACCCAGAGATGCATCCCCAACCACCAACATACCCCCAGATACCACACCAATACCCACAGACCCATCCCTAACCACCGGCATTCCTGCAGATACCACACCAACACCCACAGACCCATCCCCAACCACCAGCATTCTGGTAGACACCACACTAATACCCACAGACCCATCCACACCCAGCACATCCACATCACACACACACAAATCATGCAAACACTCACAGTCACCCACACAACAGACACCTACAAAACACATAAAAGATACAGCACACAACTCTCACATCCACTCCCTCTACCTCCCAAACTCAACTCCCTCCCGAACATCCTGCCCATTTTCCCCATGAACGTGTCTTATTTGCCCTTTCCCTTATCCCTGTGAAATCTGACCCACCCTGCCCTGCCAAAGTAAATAAAAAACCTCTCCTAAACCATAACCCATCCCTTCTACATCCAAATCCACCCCTGAAAAACCTGATCCCCACCCCCACTAAACCTAGCCATGCCCATAAGTAGTCCAGGAAATCCCCTCCCAAAACCAAACCCACCTCTCCCCACACAGACCCGCCCTCCCTAGTACCATATTCAAGGTGCCTGCCATACCCAATGGACACCCCTGTGTGAGGAGGTTCCCTGGCAGTCTCAGTATTATCTAATTAAGTGGCACAGCACTATGTGCTTTGGCACAGATTGTACAAAAGGACTGGCCATTGGCCTTTGTTTTACTTGATATTTGGTCATACAACAATTACAATTTTGCTTAGTTTAGAAGACATTAGTCCTGCCATTACTTTTCTAATTATTTGATATTATTGGATAGTTTCATCCCTGATTGCTGATCTAGATGATATGGTTAGTATGGTCTGGTCTTGGAACCAGTGCTCAAATTACACAGAACAGGGGCAAATGTTAAATGGATAAATATGTGGAATCCAATTGGGTGTGACATTGAATTGGGTGTTATATTATATAGTAAGTATTTTTGCTTGGCTGGTTAATGTCGACATCATTTATGTGCACTTCTCCCTATGATGTAGGTTGGATATGTGTTTGACATGTTCAAGTTAGATATATGTATATCCACACATGGAAGGTGTTAAATTGTCATACCTTTGTAGACATTTGTATGGGCATGTGTCCATTTTCCTATGTGTACCTTACACCTACTTTATCTAAATGTGTGCCAAATGTTGTTAGTGCTGTGTTTGCTTTCATGACACATTTCCTGGAACTGCATGGCACTTGGTGATACTATTGGTTGTCCCAGATAGACGTCAATTCATTGGTCTTGAGCACATAGAGGTTTTAAGGCATGTGCAAAGTGGACTGTGGCCCATGGCCCTAGCCTTTCAGGGTTCACCCTGGTAGAGGCATACCTATTCTACAGAGAGTGTTTACACTGTGCCCTTTAAATGCTTCTCGCACTGATTATTTGTAATCCCATTTGCTGACATTACCTTTTAATGTGGGTGCTGTGTGAGATTCCAATACAGAGATGTAGCAGAGAAGGTGTGTTTCAGTTTCATGAAACACCTATACAGATGGATCTTTGGTATCACAACAGGACCTCGGATGTGGGCATTGTGAGGGTGTCACATAGATTAATAGGTGTGATATTGTTGAGGAGGTGCTGTTGTGTGACACAATTTAATGCACACATCACTATCACTAATTATAAGAAGTAAACATATGTCTATTTGTGTAGAGTGTGCCTGTACAATATCAGTGACCTAGCCAAAGAGGGCATCATGGACCTGTAGGTGGGTCATACATTGAAAACAATTCCGAACATGGGCCCACTTGATATGTTTGGCCCAGGGACCACAAACCCCTTGCGAGAGTCAATGGAAACAGGTAAGAGTATAGCCTACTGTTGGTTGCGTCTGCAATGGTTTTGTCTTTGGACATCATCAAGTAGGTACGGCAGAGGCAGGACGTGTATGATCCATGATGGCACAGGGCATGTGGAGGTGAGTACAGTTGAGTTTCAGCCTTATATAACTCCCTTTCCACGAGCTCAAATGTGGTGGTTTGACCGCCATATTCACGTCAGCTGTAAGGCACCTCGTAATTGGGCCGGCAGTTACACTGGCGGTCTGTTCTCCAACAGACGCATTGGCCTATCCTGCCGTGGTCAAAATTTCCTGGAGGCAATCCCGTGGTAGTCTTTTGTCTATGTAACAGCATGCATAGGAATACGGCGGTTGGACTGCCGGGGTGAGGCGGTGAATTTGACACCACTGCAACAGCGGTGCCAAGACCACCAAACTTATAATCAGGCCCCTACTTAACAAAGAGAGGCAAGCATTGCCGAGCTATCTTTCATACAGAAAGGCTCATTATGAGTAATATGTATTCTATTGATAGGACATATGAGGTTGTCTTTCACTGGAATTAATGTAAGATGGCCATAAAGAAAGTAAAGGGTGTATCAAGAGTGCAGCAGTAGTCCAGTTTTTAAAGTTAAGAGCATTAAAAAAGCAATCAACAACAGAGCATTTTTCCTTTGGGGTTCAGAATGTGCCCTAACAACCATTAGGAAAGAACAAATCAGATCCTTGAATAGCCCAAGAATCCCTTTCAAACTCAAAGTGGAAATCATAGGTCATTAATATAATTTATCAGCTTCAATAATTTATATGCCCCAATTAATCTCACACTGGAAGAGAGAAGGATGCACTGATGTGGAAGTGGATTTATAGCCAAATGTAACAGTGTTATGCTCAAATCTTCTCACTCTTCCTTTCTTCCTCAAAAGTGTCATTCTCTCCCTTTTAGAGGATGTACATGAAAGGAAATAACTATATTGCCAGCCCTAATGACAAATGGTAGTACGTATTATGGGGGTATTAATTCCGAGCAGGTTGCATTTTTGCGAAACCCTGCTCCATCAACAGGATGAGAGGCAATCACCACTGCAGCTCCCAGGAACAAGAAAGTACTCTTAACATCAAAATGTCAGTCAGGAAACTCATAGGTGAAGCTTAGAGGGGCTAGATGAGCTCCAAATTACACCAATGTAGCAAAAATATACCAAAGCAGGCAAAAAGTCATGGCGCGAGCGACGCAAATCAAAATGATGTCCGCTCGTGTTTTATAGAGGAAAAATCATTGCCGTGGCTCCTGCGACCCTAAACGCACCTTTGTGGTGCTGAAGCGGCGAGCGAACTCACCGCCGATGACAATTAAGAATAGCCGCAGCCAGAGACATCAAAATCTGCTCAGGAGAGGCAAAACACAGCATAGAAGCTCCGAGTCCGCATGGAGCTCACGGAAGGACCGCCATGTTGCTTCGGCGCCGAAACCACGCCCCCCAAGAATAAGTAATTTTAAAAGGAATCAGTGCACTCGACTTTAGGGAAACATATTCTTGGAATAAATACATGGAAGAAACCTCAAGTGTAAGGAGTAAATTGCAATTTAGAGGAATATAGAAGAATAGAATTTCAAAGAAAATACCAGATAATGTGTTTTTGAAATGCAAAGTTGCAGCAGAATCCTGAGAGTCTACACTCTTGATTTGAGCAACCTCTAAACATTAGTATCCAATGTGCAAGCATTTCCAATTCATTCAACAGCATACAATTATTCCAATCCACAGAGACAAGGAGCAATATGAACAGGACATACATTTGGATACCACACACTTCTTGAAAAACAGTTGAAGGTGGGGGCTCTATGGGAATCACTGCTAGCTGCAAACATACTTAAGCTTAACTTTGTGCACCTAAATGACACAGAACATATACCTATATTTACTAACACATTGTCCCATAGACACAGAATGAGTAAAGTGCATTAATACATCAAATCCGTAATATTGTATGACAGGTTCTGTTGGAAAGTGGTTTATTATTAGTGATAAGTAGGGACCTACCACTAGTATAAGGCCACAAACACAATAAAAGGTTCAGTCAAGGTCTCAATAAATTATTGCCTTAGTCAACCCTTGCAAGCTGACAATGAGCAGGCAGTCTTAACTTAGGAGACAGGTGTGTAAAGCATTTAAAAACACCAATACATTAAATAGGATAAGACACAATACACAATACAAATCAGGCACCGATTTAAAGAATTGGTTCTATTTTTATGAACAAATAGATACCAAAATGACAAAAATGCAATGTCGGGAAACGGAGATGTGAATTTTTAAAGAGTAAACACTTTCTAGTGTCCAAAAGCCCAAAGCTCCACTTTTGGGACATCTGGTTGCGCTTGACCGCGACAAAGTCAAAGTTTGAGCTGACCACAATGGAGCTCCGGTCAGATACACTAAGTGGGAGCCCTCAGTCAAAATGTTACCATTGTTTTTCTGGAACCTTTCCTCTTGCGTTGAGCGAGCCTCCTCGTCATGCTTGGTTTCGAGTACACAATGGTGGCTTGGTTCAGCGCAAGGCTTTGGTGAAATCCTGGAAGTCCTGAGCTCTGAAGCTTTCAGCGGGGTGAATCTGAAATCCAGGCCAGGTCGCGGTACAAAGAAGGCAGCTTAACTCTCATCAACTGGTTGATCACCTTATTGAGCTTTTTGACAAAAAATCTCCAAACTTCTCCAAACTTCTTGATCTCCTTCCAGAAGGTCTCCTTGAGGGTTCAAAGTGTCCACAATACCACTCCAGGGATCTAGAATCTCTGAGATGGGCCTTGGGCTGTTGGCACTACAAGTCCCACAATGCACCTGGTCAAATCCTTAAACATCTACTGGACTCACACCAGGCTGGGGACTTCTTGGTGGAGATGGTGCACGTGATCTCTTTTAACCTGTTTCTTTCAGGGAGTGTATTCCTTCCACTTTCTGAAGCAAGGCAATGTCCTTAAGCAGGGTGGTCCTTTTTCTCCTTGTAGTTTCAGGAAGGGATGTGAGCTGCTATTTATTCCTGGGTGTCAAGCAGGGGGGCACCCATGACCAATGGGATGCAGAGTACCACCCAGGTGTATGGCCTCTTACTCCAAAGTGTGGCATAGTCTTCACCCAGATAGCACCATTCCTCCAAAATCCCAAATGGAGAAATCCTCTCTTGGAGGGTTAGATCTAGGTAGGCCAACCCACTGGTGTGGCTTTGTTTCCCTAACACCTCCCTTTCAACCCCTTCACTAATCTAATTGCTGGGGCTCCTGCCTGGCTGGGGGCATAGGATGTGGGGGTGAGCCTTTCCTGCCCTAAAGTGTAATTTAGCTAATCCACCCCCCATCTTGCCTTTTGCGGTGCAGCTTGTAGATCTCCTCCCAAAGGAAATCTTGTATCTCTATTCAGTTCGCCTTACACCTCATTAAGACAGCTTGGCTCAGCCTGGCAGAGTCTGACCCATCAGAGCAGGGCTTCTGGAAGGTTGGATTTTGGGTTACAGAAAAAAAAGTTACATAACTTATTTTCTGTGATATTTATAATAAATCCAACAATGGCAAGTTTTTGGATTTATTCTAACTATCATGTTGATAATTTAAAGTATATTTTTAGATCCTTTCTTTCAATAGTTATACTTTAATAAAGTATCCCCATGTTAGCCTACGGAGCCATTGGCTGCAATGGGGAAAAATTAAATTGGCAGTTTTTCTCTTACTAGGGCATTTAAAAAATATTTGATAATGTCCCTGCTTATACTTACAAGACACCCTACCCCTGGGGCATCTAGGGGAGACCTTAGAGGGGACCTATATGTAAGAATAAGGTAATTTGCGACTTAGGAAGCATCTTCAATTTCAAAGTTGAATTTCCAAATAACTTACTTTTAAAATCAGCCTGCAAGGCAGGGCTGGCTTTGAAAAAGACAGTAGGCACCACAGTAGTGCACACTTAAATGCATCAAATCTTCTGGGCCTCTAAAACTATATGTCCTACCATATACTAGTGACTTAGAGGTAGGTAGTCAGTACCAAGTACTTTTAATCAGAGCACATGTCCTGGGTCTGGTTAGTAGAGCCCAGGGAACAAACAGAGTCGGAAAACCAGCATCTAGGAGTCCAAATGGTGGCAAAAAGTGAAAAGAACAGTACAAACAGGTCCTACTCTCTCACCCCCCAAGCCAACAGCCCAGAAGACACAGCGCAATCCTGGGAGAGTTTCCCTGGTCTGTCATTCGAGAAAGAAAGTAAAGAAACCAGGCTGTTCAATTGCAGAGCCTTCTCTGCCTTACATCCTCCTGCAAAGGTCACTTCCTCTGGGAGGCTTGCCAATCTCTAAAGTAAAATGACCCATTTTAAATGTAAACTTCATCACAGCTGTTTCATTTTCTTCTTCCTTTTTTAGTTTGGGTAGTGAGGTGCCCACCTCCTCTATCCCTAACTTCCCTAGGGCAACACATAGCTTACCCAAAGAGGTTACCCAACACTTGAGCAACCCCATCATGACCAATGGGGCTGCCTCCCGTGCCAAGTACAGTGCTGCCATGAAGGCCAGCACCCAGCAGAGGCTACTGACATCTGTCAGAATCCAGAACCACACCCTAAGCTCTCCACTGACAGGCGGCTGAGCCACTTTAGGGGCAACTATGGGTTCCTGGAACCACTCTTGCTGTTTAGAGTGGATGGTTACCACATCCTGTGGCAGACACCCTTCTTTCACTCTCCTTTCTATCAGTGCAGAGGTGGCACCCTGCAGCTTGATAGCTATCTGACTGCTCAGGACTTCCTTGCAGTCAGGTGAGGTGAAGCCTCAACAGTGCCAACTTTGGGTTTCTCCCTTACTCGGACCGAAGACCCTTAGCTCACTGGAACTCTCTTTAAGAGTTGCTTACCTTTCCTCTTCTTTTTCCCTTTGTTGTGGGGACTGGCTCCCCAGGAGCTCTGGGTTGGGGTCGCCCTGGGCGACCGCCCCACTGGGGTTCAGAACAAACTCTGGGAGGTCATTGCCCAGGAGACATCTAAGGAGAGGCTGCACTGACTGCCACATTATACCAGTGAAGGGTACCCTCCCATTCTAGGGGCACTGTGGCTACATGTTTGGTTGTGACCTGGCCTGGGGCTACACTTACCCTACTTGTCTCTCCTGACACGTACATGCCTGACGACATCACCTGTCACCCACTACAGACTGACTTGCACATGTGTCTCGCAGGCCAATGACAGGGATCCTATTCGCCAGAATGGAGTGGAAATGCCTATTCCCACCCTCATGGATCACTAGCTTACCATCTGGACCAGTCTCCCAACAAAATGCTAAGAGGACCTCCTCATCTGAGCCCTCCTCTATGGCTACACTGGACAGCCCAGTGCTAACCACCTTCTGCTGACAGTCAAATTACCCCCTGTTGTCCAAGTAAGTAAGTAACTAAGTAACTTTATTCAATTTTATAAGAAAATCATATAATTATACATAAAAACACAAAAAGAAATCTTGAGTTCATCATAATTATCTTACATAATGCAGTCAGTGCATAAGAGGTATCAAAGACTACTACTACCACAACAACCTTTCATAAGGTGCAATAGTTCCAAGATACAGAATTCCTCTGCAACAAAAGATTAGCACTAAAACACCAGCCAGAAACTTAAATATAAAAAAAACACAGTTTAGGTGTAGATAACAGTTGCAAATATAAAAAGGTGGGACTAATCTGTCTAAAATTCATTGGTAATAAAAGTGACCTAATATACTTGGAGCGCAGGGAAGAGAACCTGGTGCAAATATGCACTAGGTGCATAGAATCACACACAAAAACTGTATCACAGGTACATTGGGGCAGGTTAGCTGGCTTATACCATTGGCCTTTTTTAAATAAAAACTGGTGGAAAATACTCAATCTAAAATAAGTTAGGATACACCAATGGTGTTTAGGCAGGTCCAAGAGAAGATATGGTTCAACTCCTCTCACTGATTTAACCATGATGTATGTATGCATGGACTGCTTGGCCAAGGCAGTGGACTCCCGTTCTGTTGCCACCCGACAAGAGAACAACTGCGTAATCCAAGCAACATCCTTTTTTACAGTGGACTCTGGATTAGCCTCCCTAGAAGCTCAAAGGAGGGTTTTATATATTAGAGACAGGGTATGTGAAGTGCATTGTCTAGGGACAGACAATGTCTAAGAAATCTTCGATTTAAATCTAACTCCTACTTGTACCAAATTGAGCACCAGAATAAAAGTGGGCGCAGTCAGCTAAAATCTGAGAAAAAATTCATGCCCACTTCTTCATGAATAATTTCAGCGGGGGTACTTTGTCCCACTGACAACAATCCCTAAGAAACTTATTTTCAGTTACCTCGATTCTGTGAATAGACACAAAACCCCAAATCTCACTACCAAATGTTGCCATAGAAATGCATTTTGCCTTATAGACTTTTAACATTTGGATTGTTGGTCTGCACCCCAACTGATTAGAAAAATCATTCAGGTCCGAGACAGTCCTTTTTTGATTCCCTAAATGTTTTTTAAACAAAGGTTGCAAACTGAGATTGGAGTTTAAAAGAATCCCCAGATAGGAAACTTTTTCCACCCTACTTAAAGTATGACCCTGAGTTAAAAGTTTGACTGTTTTTGTATTCTTGGGGCCGACCACCATAAAGTGTGATTTTCCGTGATTGATAGATAATTCCATGCTATTAAAATAAATCTAAAATCCGCTGTAAGCTTTTGGCTGTGCATAATAATAAAATCACCCCATCCACATATAAAAGCACAGGTATGGGTCTACCCTTTACCTTCTGGACGTCTAACCCTCTGTTGACCAGCACCCCATCCAGATGATTATATACATCATGAATAAAAAAAGAGGGAGGATGCAATCCTGTTGGACACCTCTTTTTATATTAAAAGACCGAGTTCACCCACCATCCGTACCGTATCTTACCATACCCCTCAGGCCTGTATGTAGATATTATTATATTATTAATTATAAATCTCAAAAACTAAACCTAGTGTTCTCAATAAATTAGGTACCTAAACATTTATGTAAAAAAGTTGTGTGAAAGAGTAGTCATGTTGTGCTTTAAATAATTAGAGTACACAGTGCAGTTTTATAAAATGCTGATATTTCTGTACAGAAGCTTTGTGTAAATATGGAACATTCGACATTGCTCAAGAATATGTAATGAATGAGTAGTTCACTTACAAACACAAGTCATTTTCATCATCTCAGCACCATTCCCTCCAGACACCTTAGCTCCATTTGGAGGCCATGCTCCTACTAAGCACAGCCTTTGCTCTACATAACCCTTTAGGAATGGCAGACTTGTTGTGGGAAATCAGGTACTCATGGGCTAGTAGCTGCTGGGCACTGTCTTTGTTCCTATGCACAACTACTAATAGAGAACCCCCTCCCTCTAGACATGCATGCCTCCTAGGAGGCCAAGCTCATGCTATGCACAGCCATTGCCCTGTATGAAACACAGGTCAGCAAGACTCTTCTAAGCATGGTCTTTGCCCTGTGCACAAATATTCCAAGAGAGCTTACTCCCTTTACATACCCAGCACCAATTAGGAAGCCAAGTATGTTGCAAAAGCTTATAATCATTAGCAGTACACAGGCTATAGAAACTTAAGTTTAGACGTACCTTGGTGAATACCTTTCAGTATGACAAGCATTTAGCAAACTGTTACTGTAAGAAATTGGGTTGTTGGTTGACTGGAGTGTAATCCCTGGTCAAGCAGCAACCACAATTCTTGTCAGGGTAATGCACAAGCAAACTCCAAATTAACCTGTGCTCACCCCCTTGGTATCTTGACAAAGAGCAGTCAGGCTTAACCTAGAGGCAATGTGTAAAGTATTTGTGCAACATTTCAAATAGCACAACACTGCAAGCACACCTCAAAAGAAGTACAAAACAGATTTGGAAAATAGGACAAAGTATGATAAATAAACCAAGACCAAAATGACAAAAATCCTATTAGTAGAACAAGAGATATTGAATTTTAATGTTTAAAGTGAAAATAACGTCTAAAAGCACAAAGCGTTACTGGGGATATCTGGTCGTGCCAGACCGGGATCAAAGTCACAAGTTCACGAAGACTGCGATGGAGTGCGGGCTGGCTACAGGGACCCAGTTAGGCCAGCTGAACAGAGTACCTTAAATCTTGGTTGCAGAGCGTTGTGTGGATCAGTGCCGAAGATGCGATGCATAGCCGCAGCGATGCATCAGGTCCGAGATGCACCCAGGCTGCGGTGCAAGGTCCTATTCTCTTGTTGAGGGATCTGTCAATGGGGCAGTCTTGGTTCCGAGGAGTTGCAAGACTTTGATGAGGAGTCCGGCGTAGTAGTTGAAGCTGCTGTCGATGAGAGATGCAAGGTCCTGGGCTGTGGATGCACCGATCCGTTGGGAGCGATGTGTCGGTTCCAAGGACTTAAGGTGCTAGAATGCAGGTCTTTTGCGATGGTTCCAATCCATGCAGCAGGAGAAAATACATTGGTTCTGCTCGGGGATGCTTCGCTCATTCTAGGAGATGCGTCAATTCTGCTATGGGGTTGGTTGCTCAGCAGTGAAGAGGCATTCGTTCCACTGGCAAGCACCAACAGCATGTTTACAAGGGTCCAGGACTGGGATAGCACCACTTGGCAGGGTAGACTCACAGATGGCAGGGTCTAGGTGCATGATGTTGGAAGGCTTTTATGTCCCTGAGGGCTCAGATCAGGAGGCCAGCCTACCTGCCCTAGGAGTCACTCTGGGTTCAAGGGATGCAGGTCCAGTCCTTCTCACTCAGGCAAGAGGGCAGCACACAGCAGATTAAGGTCACAAACCTTTGAAACACACTTTTACAAATCTTAAATAGGAGGGGGAAGCCCCTTTCACTCCTCCCCTTATTGTGACTTTTTTTGTTTTGTACATTTTAAAATCCCTTTTGCAGTCACAAGCCATGTGATTTGCAAATCACAGTTTGTAGCAACAAAATTGCTTCTACATCAGGCCCATACTGCAGTAAAACTGATTAATGCTAAAATAAATAACTTATCACTGTTTAACATTCATAGCTGTTTCTTCAAAATATTGTGTTTAATTGAAACTGTTAAAGTTTGTTCTTGAGATGTAGTTTTTCAGCAGTTTATCTCTAGAGCACACCAATTATACTTGTGTTTCACCATATGGATACAATAGGGAGTGTTTCCTAACCATCCAAGCAATGTGATCCATTTCTAATTCTATTGTCCTGATAAACTTCCTTTCCTCTGATTCTGGCGGATTACCATTGTGCCTCTGCCCAATTTTTCACAAATGAAGAGATTAAGATCTGCAGGTTTTTCACTGAAAGGTTCTCAGTGTCTGAACCAAACATATATCTGTTTCTACTCACTAGACTCTGAAGGAATAGGAGAGATGGTACATATGAAAAAGAAATTTGCAAAGGTGTTGAGAACGTGTCACTTCTCTTCAGGTGTGATCCTTTTTATGATATGCTGGTATGTCTGAGTGTGGCCATGATATCCGTTTTGAAAACTATCTGCTATGTGTGCATCATTTGCATTGAAATGCTCCCATGCAATCTTTTTATGAAATAACCTGACCTTGATCCACCACGAGTGAACCTCCACCTAGTTATTTATCCCTTTAAGTCTGCTAGTTTCAGTTCAGAAAGTTATCCTGTTTAGACACGTTGTGCTGATTTTCACCACCCAAGACACCAACAGATAAGCCATATTCATCCCTTTGCCTGAGGGTAATTTAGAGCCAACACTCCAGAGTCAACATTATAGAAACAGGAACTCCTGACGGAACATGTCCCAGGGCATGCACTGCACAGAACTCAGCTAATAACCAGCTAAAGGCTGTTTTTGTTTGCAGGAGTGTTGGCACCCCACTGCTGCACATTCCTTTTACTTTCAAAGTTGCTGCCAGGATGCTCTACATGCTCCCATGCCACCAATGGAGCAAGGTTGTCTGGTGGCCTGCTCAAAGGTAGGGTGCTGATTGAAGAGTACCTTCTAAATGGAGTAAGAGGGTGGGCAAACAAAACCTTGTGGGATCCACTCAAGGGACACCACCCAGGCCTCCCCTGGTTGTCTCATTTTCAAAAATGTCCATGGTTTGTATGTTCCACGGGTGGCACCACAGCACAGCCCCAAATAAGCACCTACCCCTATTGTTTATCTCTCAACATTGTGATTTAGGGCCTTTCGTGTCGTTGTTTCTCAGCCCACCCACACAGGTGGTGTATCGTTCTTATTGTGAGACATGTGGAAACTCTGGGTGGTAGGAAACCTGTGGCATCCCACAGATATTAGATCTTTCTGTCACAGTAATGTGAGGAAACTGTGCATTTCTTACCAAAGTTTGATGTTTGCAAGTGCCTTCTGGGTAAAATTACCTAGTGAGAGCTACGTAAGACATGTACAATTGGACTTTCCTGGGTGTCTAGCTTTAAAAAATGTGCAGGTCTGCCTAGGTGCCAACAGAGCTAGGGCCACAAATCCACAGATACACACATTGCAAAAAAAAGATGCATTTTCACTGCATAAATGTGATGTGACTATGTTGTGTTTTTAGCATTTTCCAATTGTGGGTGCTAGAGCTACCCACAAAATTTGTGTTTGGTTTTTATGTGTAGATCTGTGCGAACGCTGGTAGGTTGTCAATTTGTGGATCTCATCAGATTACAGAAATTTCCCCCCAAAAACGTAAATAAATGAGTAATGTTAGCCATGTAAGCACTTACAAGTTTTGTACGGCATTATGGGAATGTGAAAAGAATCATTGCAAGTTGCACCATGCTAGGCACCTTTGGGTGTTTAGATTGCCAAAAATGAGGTGTTCTTAGTAAAGCCATATTTACATTTTGGGAGAAAAAGAAGACTCTGGGGCATATGTACAAGGAGTTAACGCCGCTTTAGCTGCACTTTTCCGACGGTTTTGCGGCGAGATTTTAATCGCTGTATGTACAAGCTGTCGCTAACCTCTGTTAGCAGCAGTTTTCCGGTGAAAACGTCCATTCTAAAGATCGCCACTTCTGTTAGCAATAATGACATGCAAAGGAGGCATTCCCGTGCAAAAACTGCCGCTAACCCCACTTCGCGATATTTACAAGCGGATTCCTGAAGTTTGGAGGACCAAAAGAACTGCAGCTAACTGCAGTTAGAGGCAGTTTTTTAAGACCAGAAAATAGCTGGTCTTAAAAATGGAGATAACACTTGGGGCCTCTTTTCAGCAGGTTTTGGTGCTGGACAGCGCTCCAAGCAATGTTGCTGCGCTGCCCTGCGACAAAACTACAGGGCAGGAATGCACTCCATCAATAAGATAGTGCGCATTCCTGGGCCTCAGTCATGAAAAGTGTTGCAGCGCTGCGACAAGACAGCGTTGCAACACTTTTCACTATGCCCTTCTTGCGACACCACAGATGCGCTGTATTCACTGGACAGCGCTCCATGACGCAAGTAATGACAGATACGTCTGACGCATTGCTGCAGTCGTGTCACAAGCATGACACAACTCCAGAAATGCATAGGGCCAGCCTATCCCTGTGGCACTGAGTCACCCTTACGCCTGCCATCAGGCAGGCGTAAGGTACTAATGCAGTGTCGTCCTACAATTGTCGCAGTGAAATCTGAGGAATTTCACTGTGCCACTCCTGTGAGGCCTTGTCGCATGGGAACGCACACCCTGCGTACATCATACCTGATGCAGGTATGATGTGGCATAGGGCTTCATAAGGTCACGCATATGCCTACATGCGTCACTTTGCAAATACGGCGCAACGTGGTGCTAGTTTTGCCTGGTCCATTCTTGAGGGGTGCCAGGGTGTCGGCGCAGTTGGAGTTCCATCGGTGGCAGTTGCGCGCTGCGGTGTCATCGTCTGTAAGCGTTGGCGGAGTGGTGTGCTGAGGGAGTTGACAAGATGTTCTTCGGTGGCCTTGATCCAGCTGCGAGGGGGGCGATGATGGCGGTGGTGTACGGTGGGCATGGTGAAGACGTGATGTATACAATGATGGTCGGTCCAGGAGAGTCCAGTGGTGTGGCTGTAGTTGAAATTCCCGCTGGCGGAGGAGACGTGTTCGACCATGTGTCCTGCTATGTGGCTTGCTGCGGTGACTAGCTGCTTGAGTCGGATGTTGGGGACCTTCCCCAGGAGGGGGTGGTGTTCTGGTCACTGGGGTTGTCTAGGTGGAACTTGAGTTCACCGAGTAGGATGTCGTCGGTGGATGGGAGAGCCTGGGGTGCAATGAGGCCTATAATGGTATCGGAGAATGGGGGTCCATGGCCTGGGGGGGCCTGCAGATGAGGGTGCTGCAGAGGATGTGGTTGGGATTGGTCCGGATATGGAAGTTGAGGTGTTCCATGGTCACCGTTAGGTCATTAGAGTGCGTGGCCAGTCGGAGTGTGCTTCTGTAGGTGATGGCAGTGCCTCCTCCTGGATGGTCGGGGTGGTCCTTGCGGGTGATTTAGTAGCCATCAGTGATGGCGATGGCAATGTCCGGTCCGGAGCAGAGGTTGGTCCTGGCAGGCGATGTGGCGTCCAGGGATGATGGTGAGGAGGGTGCTGGCGTTGTAGCGGTGGAGTGTCCGAGAGGAAGGGTCCTTGGTGCTGAGCGCGGTCCAGGGGTAGACGGACGCAGACGGGCTTGCCTATGGCTTGCGTTTGGCATGGGAGATGTCCATTCCAACGCAGGCATTACATCGTAATGCCTTTACAATGCAACTCCAACAATGCAGGTGCCTTTACATCGCATTTCATTACACCGCATTGTGAGGTCAGTAGTGGGGTATTTTTAAATTTTAGGGTAGGTATGGGTTTTGGGAGTCGGAGATGAAATTTGGGGTGTATTATGGGGTAGAATGTGAAATTTGGGGTGTGTATTGGGGTCAATTATGAAATTTGGGGTGTGCATTTGAGTCAAATATGAAAATTGGGGTGTGCATTTGGGTCAAATATTATTTTTAGGGTGTGTTTTGGGGGCTCAAAGATGAATTTTAGGATTCAGGGTGTGCTTTGGGGTGCAAGGGTTAGTTTTAGGGTGGCACTCACTGAAGTGGGAATAGTAATTTTTACATCTCCGCTATCCAACACCTTCCCCACTGTTGCAATATGCCTAGTATTAGTATACATCGTAATGGAATGCGATGGAATGGTATGCGTTGTAACTTCATATATATCTTTGGCACACCAGTGGTACGCCCGCTGCGCATGGGCGCACAGCGCCACCATTGAGAAATGCTGCGGGGGGACTGGACAGCTGGGAGGTGGGAAACACCGGAAAGGACACTGGATGGGGCAGGGACGTGGGTGTGTGTGTGTGAGCGGGAGTTGTGAATATTTAAATGAGAGAAATCTTACCTCGAGGCCAGGTCCCGTGTCTTCGTTGCTCCTGCTCTCCTGAGTCTTCTTCCAGGAACAGGAAGTAGGCAGCCAGACTCCCTCCCCGAAGCCAATCACAACGCTGCAATGCGACATTCGGATTGGTCATTGGTGCCAGGACAAGGCGTCAGCCAGGGGCTGGAGGGGTGGTCATGCTCTCCATGCAGGCTGTAATGCAGCCTGCATTTTGAACAGGACAGTGCACATGACAGCTTTGGGCGGCCTGAGTGGGCCGACCAAACAGTCATTGTGCACTTGAGTAGGCATGCCACTCCGCCCTTGCCCTGCTCCATGAGTGGAGCAGCCCTAAAGCAAAGGAAACATAGCACGATTACATCAGGAAGTCATCATCATGTGATGATTTTTCCTCTTCATGCACTGCTTGAAAGCAGTGGGGCGACGCTCTTCCGCCATAGCGGATGAGTCGCCACTGGGGGTGCGTCATCTACAGGTGCTAGGACTGGGCGACTCGGCCCCCGGGCCTCCTCCGATATGCGTCCCACATTCTCCTTACCTGGACATTGACACCGTGGTGCAATCCGCTGCACTCTCTCCAAATCTGTGACTCAGCCAGCAGGAGCCTCAGCCAGGTAGGAGTTCACAAGCCTGGGTACAGCAGTTGCCGCCAAGTCTGCTGGTGAACCTCCTGATGCAGTTGATGCAGCAGGGCCCCCTTAGGCGAGAAGTTTCATCGCTCCCGCCACACAAGTTTGGCGCAGCTCAGGGGCCTCACGCTCCACAGCGTCCGGCCAGCGCAACATCATCCGTCCTGTGATGCAGAGAGGCGCCGCCCACCATTGGTAATCCCCTCCATGCATGCCGGAGTAGGGGTGGATCATAGTATGCGATCCAGACCTCCCTACGTTAGTGCGCAGGAGCGCCTCTACCATTCACAGCTCCAAGGAGCTCAAGGCGGTCTTCTCACACAGGTCAGCAACGTGTCTCCATGCGACCTGTCAGACTTCACCACCAGGTACGGGCGGGCGCCGCGCCTCAATGTCTACCGCCACGGCTCATCGACTCTACAGCACCTCCGCATCACACTCCAGGCTCCAGACGCAGGGCCAGCGAGGCATCCAGGCTCCAGACGCAGGTCCAGCGAGGCATCCAGGCTCTCATCCTGGTCATCCTGGATGTTGAGTGGCTTGATGAGGTTGTTGATCTGCACTGCACTTGTCCCAGGCTGCTCCATTCTGCATTTAATTGTTTTTTTGCCTATTTTCCTATTAGAGGTAGAGTGATAGGCTATTTTTTCCAATAGAGGCAAAAAAAACTCACTTTGGGCTGACTAACGTGCGTTTTTTTGCCGCTAACGGGCCTTTCGTTGGTTTTCACCCGCTAACGCCAGAATTCCTATCGCCATCACGCTAATGTTAGTGGCTGTTTTCGCCGCCGATCCCTGAAGCTATTGCCACATAGCGACGTCTTGTAAATACGTCGCTAATATGGCGATAGTTTTCAGTGGTACGCGGCGGTAAGAAAACTGCCGCTAACTGGCGTTAGCAGTAGTTATCCCCAGTCCTTGTACATATGGCCCTCTGTCTTCCTGGTGGAGAACTTAACATCTGCTGTAAATGTAAATGGATTACTCAGTGAAAACACCTTTGTATTGTGTCATGCCACCATATGATCTGCATTCATGGTGGTGTGACACAATGCAAAGATGCACTTTTCCTGAGTCAACCATTTCCCTATACCAGGCTTTCTGGGGAACGAGAGGCCCATTTTGCATTGTTGGCTTTGTCTAGGAGTACTCCTAAATGGGCAGGTGTGACCAATTTCTCCACACAGTACAAAGGTGTACTTCTCCTGAATAATTTGCATAGCCCACCAGAACTATTCGACTAATTGAGCGGTCTGATATACATTGTAGATTCTGTCTTGAAGTATTCTTACACATATTGCTTACAGGACGCCTTATTGAAGTTCTCAAGATTCCACAGTTTCTAGGGAACTTTAGTCAGATGACTTTTGTTCTGATGAGTTCCGGACACTAAACTCCAGGTCGAATCGTCGACATCCCCTCCCTAAGTTGCTTTCAAAACATGGTATGGTTGCTCAGGAGACACCATATATATATATAGGTTCTCCACTTATGTTCGTTTGATAAAATATCATATACAACCTTAGAATCTGTCTTGCTCTATGTTGTTGCATACATATTAGTTAACTCTCTGAGCACTGTACTGTCTGCACTAATTTTGATACATACTGAAATTTATATTGTCCTGATACGAACATTTTTAAATCATCATCATGCATGAAATTGTGTCCAGTATCTTTTTTCAATAGCATTAATTATAATACAAGTTACTAATTTAGTTTGGAAACTTTCAAAGCAAGTAGAAGTGCTGTTGAATGAATACTACGGGACATTTATTTGACTTATTACACTTACTCTGGTTCTCGTGGTCAGTCAGGTTGGTCCTTGTGTTGTGTACATAAGTTCTCTAAAACACACTCCAAAATCTTGTCAAGACTATATAATTTTCCCTCACAGCGTACTCCCTGACAACGTGGCTTATGTTCTGTACCCCATTATGTGCAGTGTGGGAACAATAATGCACTTGTCAATCGGCAAACAGAATAACTACCACATTCTGACGATGGATAAAGGTGTCGAACAGGCCATAAGCAAATCCATGATTTTACTCAAGTAGAGGAACAGAAATTCTATGGCTGCTTGCCTATTGAAGTAGTGGCCCATGGAAGGTAGGGATCCATGCACAGCCATTGAAAGGTTTACTTACGGCAGCTCCACCTAGTCAATTTTCCAGTGGTTCACCTTTGTATGGTACAGCATAAAATAAGTAAACATGCCTCTCCTGCCTCTTTCCTTGATTAGAGAAGCCTCTAAAACAACAATATGATCGAGTACTTTTAGCTCGTTCAGGATTGCGCTCAGTAAAGTGCCAATCCGCCAGTCTTGCCACTTCCTCCAGAGCATATGAAGTGGAGGCTGCTGCTTCTGCAGCAGTAAAACTTTCAATGATGGTCAACTAGAAGTCAAGGGACGACATGAGTCTTCCTGTGGCGATCTGAAGATAAACAACATAAGTATTGCATGTTGCTATCTTGATCAGATGGGTAAACAGCTTCTCAATCCAAGTGTGAGTTTTATGATTCACACTGTATGACTGATGAACCTCGTCATTCTTATCCATTCCACCCATGTACTTGTTGTAATCAAGTATAGGGGTGGGCTTGTGAACTTTGGCCATCTGACCCCAAACCATAACGGGGAAGTGCTCTCCTCATGAATTGTAGTGAACACATACACATCACACCTATCAGAGACCTTGACTAGGAGCAGTTCATTGGAATACAGTGTTCTTTGATTTTATGAGCTTTTTACAAACAAGCTACTGCGGAAAACATTTGCCGTGACTATGAACTGTACTGCATGTCACAGTGCCAACTTTGTACAGCTCACTGAACAGCTCTACTCCTGTACAGAAATTGTCCACATAAAGATCATAACCTTTGTGAAAGAGTGTCTGGACGAACTCCCATACAATCTTTCCTGTGACTCCTAGCATGGGAGGGCAGCCTAAAGGGATTAGAGTGGACTCCTTCCCTGTATACAATCTCAAGCTGTACACATAACCAGTAGAGCTCTTGCACACCATGCACAATTTGATGCCATACCGAGTTCATATGCTCTCAATGTATGCCTTAATAGCAGCCACCGTTTGCACAGTATCAATAACTCATCAATCGCTATATTCTTTCCAAGAGTATAAATCTCTGGAAACCTTGCAGGAAAATGTTCTACAGCAGCCCAAATTTTGAACATGTCATGGTCTGGATGGTCCCGAGGCAATTGTCATTGAAATGCAGCATACGCTGAAATAGCAAAAATACAATCTCTGTTCATGGGCAGTGTGCACATGGGGGTTATCCGAGCCATGTGAGTAGACCAGTAGGTCTGCAAGCTTGGTTCATGCACTAACCCCATTTTGAGTGTAAGGCGCAAAAATAAATTCAATTGCGAGTCCACTGTTGTGCCCTAGAATGAGGCTCCAGAGTGCCTCCATGCTCCCTCAGAAATTGTTTGGCATGCAAATTTGTTTCCTGCACAATTTGCTCAAGGAAGTCAACATCCAATAATAGATGGACATAGTCAATTAGAAAATAAAATCGAATTTATATCCATCATCGCCAGTGAAAGGTGGAATTTGGGAATGAACTAAACTGAGGGGCTGCCAAGAGAGCAGTTCATCTGTGCTTGCTGCCTAACATGCCTGCTCTCTGGATTAGTCTAACCTGCTACAGTTGCTCCGCTGCACAGACTGTGCTTGCAAAGGGACTCCACTGACTAAAAAATAATTTCTAGATTATGCCCCATTTTCCTTTCCCTCAGATACTGTCTCAGTATCTGCTGCCTCAGTCTCTGATCCTGCCTCAGAGCTGTCTACCATAACCCGAGTTAGGACCTGAACAGTAGCCATCCACCAAGACACCATCTCAGCTCACTGGCTAAAACCATTCTTCTAAAACACTGTCCTATGTAGAAGGCAGAAGTATTGTTCTAAATCAGTTGGAGGGTGTGTCCGTGTGAGATGTGCGCAACAGTAAATAAACACCAATTTTTTTTTTTTTACCTGGTTTCGTAAGTTTGCAGGTTCTCCAAATACACTAAAAAAAGGCAAAAAAGCTGCAGTATTACTTCACCTTGCTACATACCCAATATCAAAGCATACTTTTGTCATGGCTATGCAAAACCTTATTGTTGGGGAAGCTGCATGGTATTTGCCAGCAAAAAACGAATTTCCAGAAGCCACAAAACAACGTTTGACCTCAAAAAGCGCATATTCACATAGTAGCTATTGCACCTTTGTGTGCAGGTGTGCTCCTTGTGAAAACACACAATGCCACCACCTGGGTCACGGGACTCATGTGGCTGGACAGTACCCAATTAAAGGACAGGGTTGACTAAATTATGCAACAAGAAAAGGCAAATTATGCTCCATTATGCATTTTCTGATAGTATTGCATCATTATTTTATGATTTGAAAATAACACTCCCTGAGAAAATATTTCACTACATTATCATCAGCATAGCAACCAAACAGAAATAAACAACTGAAAAACCTTTTTGAAGGGCCTCCCACTGCATGCAAATACATCTGCACATTTTAAAGTGACTTTTAATATAGTGGAGATTATTTTTCAAATAAATATTGGCACATAGGGTATGGCTTCTATATATATAAATATATATTCACTGAAAAAAACATAGGTTTCAGGGACGTTATAGTTAGTTGGACATTTCACTCGTACAAAACCAGAGAAATTCGTCCGTTATAGTTAGTTGAGCGAACTATAACTCGCGCCCCCGCAATGCACTGCTGATGACGTCACATAGTACATCATTCATGACATGGTCAGTGACATCACTGATGTCATCACTGATGACATCTCAAATGACATCACTGATGACTTCAGGTACAGAAAGAGGGAACAGGGGTGCAGATGGAGGCAAGAGAGGTGCAGAAACAGGTAAGAGGGGTGCAGAAAGAGGCAAGAGGGGTGCAGAAATTTGCAAGAGAGGTGCAGAAAGAAGCAAGAGCAGTGCAAAAGAACCAACAGAGGTGCAAAAAGAGGCAAGTGAGGTGCAGAAGGAGGCACGAGAACTGCAGTAAGAGGCAATAGAGTTGCAAAAACAGGCAAAAGGGTTGCAGAAAGAGGGAACAGGGGTGCAGAAAAAAGCAAGAGCAGTGGAGAAAGAACCAACAGAGGTGCAGAAAGAGGCAAGAGGGGTACAGAAAGAGGCAAGTGAAGTGCAGAACGAAGCAAAAGAGGTGCAGAAAGAACCAACAGAGGTGCAAAAAGAGGCATGAGGGGTGCAGAAAGGGTTAGGAGGGGTGCACAAAGAGGCAAGCGGGGTACAGAAAGAGGCAGGAGGGGTGCAGAAAGAAGGAAGAGAACTGCGAAAGAAGCAACAGAAGTGCTGAAAGAGGCACAAGGTTGCAGAAAGAGACAACAGAGGTGCAGAAAGAAGCAACAGAGGTACAGAAAGAGGCAAGAGTGGTACAGAAAGAGGGAAGAGAGGTGTGAAAAGAGGCAAGAGAGTTGCACAAAGTGGGTAGAGGGGTGCAGAAACAGGCAAAAGGGGTGCAGAAAGAGGCAAGTAAGGTGCAGAAAGAGGCAAGAGAGGTGTAGAAAGAGGCAAGAGAGGTACAGAAACAGGCAAGATAAGTGTTGTAAGAGGCAAGAGAGATGCAGAAGGAGGCAAGAGAACTGCAGAAAGAGGCAAGAGAGTTGCAGAAAAAGGCAAATGAGGTGCAGAAAGAGGGAAGAGAGGTATGAAAAGAGGCAAGAGAGTTGCACAAAGAGGGTAGAGGGGTTCAGAAACAGGCAAAAGAGGTGCAGAAAGAAGCAAGTGAGGTGCAGAATGAGGCAAGAGAGGTGCAGAAAGAGGCAAGAGAGCTGCAGAGACAGGCAAGAGAAGTGTTGTAAGAGGCAAGAGAGATGCAGAAGGAAGCAAGAGAACTGCAGAAAGAGGCAAGAGAGTTGCAGAAAGAGGCAAGTGAGGGGCAGAAGGAGGCAAGAGATATGCAGAAAGAGGCAAGAGAGTTGCAGAAACTGGCAAGAGAGGTGTAGAAAGAGGGAAGAGGGTTGCAGAAAGAGGGAAGAGGCAGCAGAAAGAAGCAACCGAGGTGTAGAAAGAAGTAAGAGAAGTGCAGAAAGAGGCAAGTGAGGTGCAGAAAGAGGCAGGAGAGGTGCAGAAATAGGCAACAAAGGTGCAGAAAGACCCAAGAGAGGTGCAGAAACAAGCAAGCAAAGTGCAGAAAGAGGCAAGAGAATTGCTGAAAGAAGCAACAGAGGTGTAGAGAGAGGCAAGTGAGGTGCATAAAGAGGCAAGAGAGGTGCAGAAATTGACAAGAGAACTGCAGAAAGAGGCAAGAGGGATGCAAAAAGGGAAGAAGGGTGCAAAAAGAAACAAAAGAAGTGCAGAAAGAAGGAACAGAGGTGCAAAAAGAGGGAAGAGGGGTGCAGAAAGAGGCAACAGGGGTGCAGAAAGAGGCAACAGGGGTGCAGAAAGAGGGAAGAAGGGTAGAGAAAGAGGCAAAGGGGTGTAGAAAGAAGCAAGAGAGCTGTAGAAAGAAACAAAAGAAGTGCAGAAAGAAGCAACAGAGGTACAGAAAAAGGAAGAGGGATGGAGAAAGAGGCAAGAGGGGTGCAGAAAGAAGCAAGAAAGTTGCAGAAAGAAAAAAAGAAGTGCAGAAAGAAGGTTCAGAGGTGCAGAGAGAGGCAAGAAAGGTGCAGAAAGAGGAAAAGGGGTACAGAAAGTGGCACGAGGGGTGCAGAAAGAAGCAAGAGAAGTGCAGAAAGAACCAACAGAGGTGCAGAAAGAGGGAAGAGGGGTGCAGAAAGGGGCAAGAGAGGTGCAGAAAGAAGCAACGGAGGTACAGAAAGAAGGAAGAGGGATGGAGAAAGAGGCAAGAGGGGTGCAGAAAGAAGCAAGAAAGTTGCAGAAAGAATAAAAGAAGTGCAGAAAGAAGGTTCAGAGGTGCAGAAAGAGGCAAGAGGAGAGCAGAAAGAAGCAGAAGGGGTGCAGAAAGAAGCGAGAGGTGCAGAAAGAAATAAAAGAAGTACAGAAAGAAGGAACAGAGGTGCAGAAAGAGGCAAGAGGGGTGCAACAAGAAACAAAAGAAGTGCAGAAAGAAGCAACGGAGGTACAGAAAGAGGCAAGAAGACTGCAGAAGGAGGGATGAGGGGTGCAGAAAGAGGCATGAGGGGTGCAGAAAGAAGCCAGAGAGATGCAGAAAGAAGCAAGAGAAATGCAGAAAAAAGCAACAGAGATGCAGAAAGGGGGAAGTGGGGTGGAGAAAGAGGCAAGAGGGATACAGAAATAAACAAGAGAGGTGCAGAAAAAAACTAAAGAAGTGCAGAAAGAAGGAACAGAGGTGCCGAAAGAGGGATGAGGGATTGAAAAAGAGGCAAGAGAAGTACAGAAAGAAGCAACAGAGATGCAAAAGGGAGAACAGTGGTGGAGAAAGTGGCGAGAGGGGTGAAGAAAGAAGCAAGAGAGGTGCAGAAAGAAACAAAAGAAGAGCAGAAAGAAGGAACAGGGGTGCAGAAAGACAGAAGCAGGGTGCAGAAAGAAGCACAAGAGGTGCAGAAAGAAGCAAGTGTAGTGCAGAAAGATGCAACAGAGATGCATAAAGTGGCAAGAGGGGTGCAAAAAGAGGGAAGAGGGGTGCAGAAAGAGTCATGAGGGGTGCAGAAAGAAGCCAGAGACATGCAGAAAGAAGCAAGAGAAATGCAGAAAAAAGCAACAGAGATGCAGAAAGGGGGAAGTGGGGTGGAGAAAGAGGCAAGAGGGATACAGAAATAAACAAGAGAGGTGCAGAAAAAACAAAAAAAGTGCAGAAAGAAGGAACAGAGGTGCAGAAAGAGGCAAGAGGGGTACAGAAAGAGGGAAGAGGCATGTGAAAGAGGCACAAGTGATGTATAAAGAAGGGACAGAGTTGCGGAAATAAGCAAGAGAAGTGCAGAAAGAAGCAACAAAGGTGCCGAAAGAGGGAGAGGGATTGAAAAAGAGGCAAGAGAAGTACAGAAAGAAGCAACAGAGATGCAAAAGGGAGAACAGTGGTGGAGAAAGTGGCAAGAGGGGTGCAGAAAGAAGCAAGAGAGGTGCAGAAAGAAACCAAAGAAGAGCAGAAAGAAGGAACAGGGGTGCAGAAAGACAGAAGCAGGGTGCAGAAAGAAGCACGAGAGGTGCAGAAAGAAGCAAGTGTAGTGCAGAAAGATGCAACAGAGATGCATAAAGAGGCAAGAGGGGTGCAAAAAGAGGGAAGAGGGGTGCAGAAAGAGGCACGAGGGGTGCACAAAGAAGCAAGAGAGGTGCAGAAAGAAACAAAAGAAGTGCAGAAAGAAGAAACAGAGGTGCAGAAAGAGGGAAGAGGGGTGGAGAAAGAGACAAGAGAGGTGCAGAAAGAAGCAAGAGAGGTGCAGAAAGTAACAAAAGAAGTGCAGAAAGAAGCGAGGTACAGAAAGAGGCAAAAGGAGTGCAGAAAGAGAATAGGGGTGCAGAAAGAGGCACAAGGGGTGAAGAAAGAAGCAAGAGAGGTACAGAACGACGCAAGATAGGTGCAGAAAGTAGACCCAGAGATGCAGAAAGAGGGAAGAAGGGTGGAAAAAGAGGCAAGAGAAGTGCAGAAAGAAGCAACAGACATGCAGAAGGGGGAAGAGGTGTGGAGAAAGAGACAAGAGGGGTGCAGAAAGAAGCAAGAGAGGTGCAGAAAGAAACTAAAGAAGTGCAGAAAGAAGGAACAGAGGTGCAGAAAGAGGCAGGAGGGGTGCAGAAAGAGGGAAGAGGGATGCAGAAAGTGGCAAGCGAGGTGCAGAAAGAGGCAAGAGGGGTACACAAAGAAGCAAGTGAGGTGCAGAAAGAGGCAACAGAGGTGCAGAAAGAGGCAAAAGTGATGCAGAAAGTAGGAGAGATGTGCAGAAAGAGGCAAGAGAAGTACAGAAAAAGAAAGAAAGGTACAGAAAGAAGCAACAGAAATGCAGAAAGAGGCAAGGGAGGCACAGAAAGAAGCAAGAGTGGCTTTGTCATGTAGTTCCTATATAACCTATACACGATCTGCGCTTTTGGATAACATAAACTGTAGGATTGGTGGTGGATTGATTCCGTGCACCCCCACCGGATACGTTAGCCTATCTGTATTAGCTAGCTCACAGTGCCACTATAATCTCTTCTTACCAAGGAGAGAATAGATTCTGGCAACCTCAGAACATGACAACCCTGATACCTCAGAATCATGGAAACAATATACTACCTTTCGCTCAGTCACTCGTGCTTACTTAGTTTGTCTGAGAGAGTTACACAGAATAAACAGGCTGGGCGTTTTCAATAAGTATTTATTGAACAGTTGTTATTCTAGTGTAGAATAGATGAGCTGCAACAACCATTAGACAGTAGCAGAGATATATGATTAGCAGTACTACGAAAGTAAAGGGATGGTATACAGCACAGAGTCCGCACTCATTAAAGCCACAGAGGAGATCAGGGAAGCTGTTGATCGGGGAGGCAGGGCGGCCCTGATCCTATTGGATCTGTCCGCTGCCTTCGACACGGTCCATCACGGTATACTAATGGACCGTCTAAAAGCCTTTGGAATCTGTGGGAAAGCCTGGGATCTTGTGAGATCTTTTCTTGCTGACAGAAGACAAATCGTGGCACTGGGAGACTATCAGTCCAATTCTTTTGCACTGCCCTGTGGCGTGCCACAGGGGTCCTCTCTCAGCCCAACGCTTTTCAATGTTTATGTCAGTGCTTTGGCTCCTATTATAAGCGCACTTGGATTTGGTCTCACCTCCTATGCGGATGATACCCAAATTGTGGTATCGTTGACACCAGGCAATGAGGCAGGCATTGAGGGACGTTTCCAGGACTGTATGCTGTCAGTGGGAAATTGGATGGCAGAGAACTGCCTAAAGCTCAACTCGGGCAAAACCGAGGTAATATTGTTCGGGAACAATGCCAACTTTTGGACACCCAAGTGGTGGCCGGACTCGATGGGCACTCTCCCCGTTCCCACAAATAAGGTAAAAAACCTGGGTGTAATAGTGGACGAGAGACTTACCTTCGGGCCCCAAGTAAATGCAGTGGCATCAAAAACAATGTTTGTCATGAGAATGCTAAGGAAAATATTGCCATTCTTGCCCCTGGAAAGTAGACAAACTGTGGTCACGGCTCTCGTGATGGCGAGATTGGACTATTGTAACAGTCTTTACCTAAATGCTCAGCAGAGATCCTTGAACAAGCTACAGGTGTTACAGAATGCAGCAGCTAGACTGCTCACAGGAACATCGAGATTCTCTTCGGTATCTAAAGACATTAAAAAATTGCATTGGCTCCCAGTAAGGAGTCGAGTACGCTTTAAAGCTTTATGTATTGTTTTTAAAGCACTCCAGGGCACAGGACCGGAGTACTTAAAACGGCGACTCCAATGGTATACTCCGGAAAGAACATTACGATCAAAGGGGGCCAAGCTGGTCGTAGTGCCACGTGTAAAAAAGCCCAATGGGGTGGCAGAAGTTTCCTTCATTGTGCGGCAAAAGCTTGGAATGATTTGCCGTTTCATTTAAGAAACACCATGGATCTTCTGTCCTTCAGAAAGGGCTTAAAAACATGGCTCTTTTCACAATGATCCAGTCACAACGTTCTTTATTCCACCTACGGCCCTCAGAAGATTAAGCTAGCGCCAGGACACCTCCGGGTAATCGACGCGCTTTATAAGTGTCATTAACATAACATAACATAACATATAGTTCTACCATCTTACAGAAATCATGAATATATACCTAAAACACATGATAAAAAGTGCGTACTCCTACAATGCCTCCCTAACTAGATGTACCTAAATGTACCTAGCATCTGTGTAGGTGTTATGCCAAGAATCCCTCTAGGATCTAGTCAACCCCATTACCTGAGAATGAAAGAATATGGAATCCCTTTCTGGTCTCGAGTTGGACACCCCGCGAGGGATGTTAGACCACTGCGAGCTGGAGCGTCTGCATGCAGGAACCTCAGCGTCTCTGGTCAGTGTGTCAGCCGGGAAGTCTCGGTCTCCTCTGTCTTTCTAAGCAAGATGTGATGTTTATATACCCTTAGGTCTCCCCAGGAGTCCTACCTTACTGTGTTACTGTGTCGGCCTAAAGGATGACGCCGGGCCTGAACTTTATACAGGAGATGTTAGTTCTGCTGTGCTTCCAAGAAGCCTCATGCATAATGTATGAGATTCGAACTAGGGGGAAACCCACATTCTGAATGCAGTGTTGTATCTGGGTAAAAGGTCAGTCCCTAAGAACCGTTATGTATGTAATGTAGGGAAGAATATAGGTGAAAGCTTGCAATGTTTTTGCGCCTATATAGGGTACCTATATGGAATGTAACACCCACTCCTCTTCCGACTGGAAGACATATGTAACTAATTACCGTATTACTAGCCAAACTAGATATTGGTACGCGCAAAGCTTAAAAACATCTGTTTAGCTAAAAATCCTTAAAACTTCTTAAAAATGTCTAAAAACTGTCTAAAAATTTTTTTTGCAAGCCATAGCTTTAAAGTGTCCTTAGTTATAGTCCGAAGCACTATAAGCATTAGAAAGCCTTGTATGCCCAATAAGTGCAAGGAATGTCAATTTTTGTTTAGAGATTCATATTTGAGCTTTGTTTTAAAAAAGGGCGAATTTCTTCCAGCACACGACGAGCCAAATGAGTCAAATGTTTATGTGTCCTGGCTGGTAGACGCAACATCTTCGTTGCTTGCTTTCGCAGTAGACGGCCCCTGTAGCACCTCGCAGAGTACATCAATTGAGCACAGATGATGTTCCACACTGTCGGCAGCCGGTGCTGGGGCAGCCTGTGCGCCGTCCAAAACCTGGGTGTCAGAGGAGGAGCCGGTGTCCATACCAACAGGTGCTGTTACTACCTGTGGGGGCTCAAGGAATGCAACCACTGCGAGCTGGAGCGTCTGCATGCAGGAACCTCAGCGTCTCTGGTCAGTGTGTCAGCCGGGAAGTCTTGGTCTCCTCTGTCTTTCTAAGCAAGATGTGATGTATATATACCCATAGGTCTCCCCAGGGGTCCTACCTTGCTGTGTTACTGTGTCGGCCTAAAGGATGACATCGGGCCTGAACTTTATACAGAGATATAATACATGAGATGTTAGTCCTGCTGTGCTTCCAAGAAGCCTCATGCATAATGTATGAGATTTTAACTAGGGGGAAACCCGCATTCTGAATGTAGTGTCGTATCTGGGTAAAAGGTCAGTCCCTAAGAACCGTTATGTATGTAATGTAGGGAAGAATATAGGTGAAAGGTTGCAATTTTACCTGCGCCTATATAGGGTACCTATATGGAATATAACACCCACTCCTCTTCCGACAGGGCAACATATGTATCTTATTACCGTATTACTAGCCAAACTAGATATTGGTACGCACAAAGCTTAAAAACATCTGTTTAGCTAAAAATCTTTAAAACTTCTAAAAACTTTCTAAAAACTTAAAACTGTCTATAAAATAATTTTGCAAGCCATAGCTTTAAAGTGTCCTTAGTTATAGTCCGAAGCACTATAAGCATTAGAAAGCCATGTATGCCCAATAAGTGAAAGGAATGTCAATTTTTGTTTTGAGATTCAAATTTGAGCTTTGTTTTAAAAAAGGGCGAATTTCTTCCAGCACATGACGAGCCAAATGAGTCAAATGTTTATGTGTCCTGGCTGGTAGATGCAACATCTTCGCTGCTTGCTTTCACAGTAGACGGCCCCTGTAGCACCTCGCAGAGTATGTCAATTAAGCACAGATGATGTTCCACACTGTCGGCAGCCGGTGCTGGGGCAGCATGTGCACTGTCCAAAGCCTGGGTGTCAGAGGAGGATCCGGTGTCCATACCAATAGGTGCTGTTACTACCTGTGGTGGCTCAAGGAATGCAACCATCAACATCGGAATACGCTGAGGACACTGCAGAACATGGGCCGTTATCGGGTCCAGTAAAGCATTCACGTCCGGTTGCGCACATGATGGGAGTGTCAAACAAAGGTCTAACATGCATTCTTCTCCGCAAAACAGGCATCGGAGGACAGTAAGATGCAGTCCATCCAGACTGGTCGAAATGACAAGAACCAAGATGCACTTAGTTCTCTTAGGCAAGGCATGCCTAGATGTTGTACCATGTGATCATGGTATTTACGCTCCAGGAGTGGTCTTTCCATCTCCTTGGTGACTGGGACGTCCATTGCGTAGCAAATATAAAACAATCAGGATACCTGCTACTAGAAACAGGATTAGCGGAAATCCTCCAAAGATGCTTCCAAATACGGAGTGTATGAAGTTTGGTATAACTCCAAGTACCGTCTGAAAGGTGCTCAGAAGTCCAGAACCTATGGTCTTAAATAAGTGGACAATGCCTGCCGTATCAGACATGTTAAAGATACGATTTACCATTTCTGCGAAATGGAAAGGGCAGTTTGTATGAATAAGCGCCTGTATCTCTGCCGAAGCCCTTGCGATCTGGAGATCAAAAGTCTCTCGAGCAGAGATTAAGGGCACAGACTTCTGTAAAAGCATGGCGTTCATTCTGCTCAGAGTATCAAACTGTATTAAAGAAACATTCATTGAAGGCCATAACGGCGTCTCCCTGACTGTATGTGTCGGTGGAAACAATACTTGCATACAACAAGTAACCCTGGAGCTCACTGTTACCAGATATGCGATGCCCGGGAGCATTCCGCAGCAGCCTTGACTGTTCAGCATCAAGTAACTCCCATTTGAAAGTAGCCTGAATGCTGGAGTAATCACTGCAGCTGGGGCACCCCTCAAATGGCAGGACAGGTTCGCCACAGAACCATTACAAGCCCCGTGCAGCATTATATCCTGGCATATGAGTGATCCACTTAAAGCGTTCTCACAGTTTGTACCGCTTAGAAACACTTCTCGAACCCCACTCCGGCATCGAAATCTGTATGGTAATACCCATGATTCCTTATTGTATTCCTTACCCATGTATTCATATCTGCCTGCCTGCTTTTGTTCAAGGCAATACTGAAACTGAAAAGTAGTGACCGGTAGAGTTATGTGGCCATGGAATAGCCATTCTGTGGACGGTGATTCTGCCACTGTGAATGCTAATCTATCCAGTTTTTCGATACGCAGCATTGTATATTTTGCTCCCTTTTGTGCCATTTCTATCTGTTTATCTGTTAGATTGTATTCAGAAAACAGAGTCGTACTGTTGATATAACGGCAAGGCACATAGCCTGCACGCAAAGATTGCAGTGTCCAGCTTAACAACATATTAGAACGCAATTGAGATTGCCCGTGTTGTAATACGGCCAAATCTTGTTCTAGGATGTCTATCGCAGAAGATACAAT
Organism: Calotriton arnoldi; assembly: GCA_963921515.1. Taxonomy (NCBI): domain Eukaryota; kingdom Metazoa; phylum Chordata; class Amphibia; order Caudata; family Salamandridae; genus Calotriton; species Calotriton arnoldi. The sequence continues at coordinate 269,480 of CAWUFW010007125.1, forward strand.
GTTGCCTAAGGAATATATCCTGGAGGTCAATGCAGTTACCCATTGTCTACCACTGCTAGAGATTTTTCTAGATTTATACGGTCTATTTCACGTAACCTCTCTGCGGCCTCTTGTTGGGATATTTTCCATATTTCATTATAAACAGCATAATAGAAACGTTTCTGATGTGGCTTCCTGGGACCTAGTAAAAAATCCCTGAGATCCACATCCTGTGACAGTAAGGATAAGTGTTGTTTCACCTGTGTGATTGTTGAGGTTTTTAGCCAATCAAGGCACAACTTCCCAACACTGTAGGATGTCACTACCCCTGGATGTTCTCTCTGTACAAAACGTGGATCTGGCCTTTGGATAGCGAAACCTTCGGTTTTACCCATGAAACTATTCGTGTCTGTGGGCCAAATCAACCATTTCTTCCAATCGGGGTCTGATCTGTTGTATTGTATAATGTCATTCAACGTAATCTCTTTCTGTGATGTTATGTTACCCTCGGTGTGTGATGGAGTTGGATGCCGAGGTGTGTTCAAGTCTTTGTTCTTGGCTAGTCCAAGGCAAGATGTCTGTTGCACTGTCTCATTCAAAAACATGATTTGTTGAGGTATAAGGCATGCTCTAAACAAAGCTTCTGTTCCCTGAACTTGCAATTCTCTAGTACCCCAGACTGATTTTAAGTCTTTGGTGTCTTTCCATAAGTCGAAACCTTGTTCAGACAACTGGGCAATAAAGTAAATCTGTTTGGTGTTTGTTATCATATTTTTCTGTGCTGATGTTGGTGCAACCTTATAATAATATGAGGCTGGGTCAGACATATTAAACCCTGAAAAATATGGAAACTTTTGTGTAAATGTTTTTGAACTGCCTTTCGGTGGTGTTGGACAATGTTCCCACTGGTGGTAAGTGAACACATTTCTAGGATTTGCAGAATTATGCAGAAAGTGATGACCATAGTGTTGATAACAAAACATTGTTTTGAAATCTGATGTGCTTTCCAATGTTTCACTATTAGAAAATGCAGCAGATTTTTCCAAATCAGACAACATGTTATTTACAGTCTCAAAATCCCAATCATCGGAAAATGTACTTGAGTTAATGATATCACTCAACGATATTTTAAATAAATGAGGAATTCTTAAAGGTTCAGTCGGACCAAATATATCGAAATCAACCTTGTCCCAAACTATGCCATCAGCTGTAATGTTCACTGATGACAAGTCACTTTGTTCTTGATGAGATGATTGGTGTGGTTTTAAAAATAAGTTCACCTTTTGTGCTGCAGAGCTTTGTCGAAGGTATTTTCCATTAACAAGCATCCTAAAAACTATTACTAAACCTACCCAGAAAAGAAAGGAAAGTATCCCGGTGATTACCCATAACCCAAGGTGACACCAGGTAAGTCTTTTTAAGAAAGTTCAGAAAGTCTTTAACTTGCTGCTTGCGTGATTTTTGGGCTGGCATCGTTTCCGGTTCACTTGGATCCAAAGGAAACAAATCAAAGTTCATGAAGTAGCCAGAAGCAGTTCGATCAATTGTTGGTATTGCATCAGGATTTGTATAAATCGTAGCTTGCTCTTGTCGAGGCATGTTGATGTAGACATCTGTATTTGGTCGAATTCAAATTTGTCTTTCATTTTGATTCTGAATTTGAACTCCAGGTTCAAGGGGAATGAGTTCCATAGCATTATTGCATAGTCCATCATTCCGTTCAGGAGACTCTTCGAACGTGATGAGTCTTTCCGTTTGAGCTTCTTGAATTGTAGCGAGAGGAGGGCGTCTGCTGCTTTGGAGTCCACGTGGCCTACTACTCAGTATCGCCCACATAGTGTGGTATGATTAGGTCGATTGAGACAAATCTTTTCTCCTTTTTTCCAGCAAGAGGTGGTAGAAGTACAGTTCTTGTTCCTTCAACTGCTAGGACCTGTACAGGCTTTCTGTATGATGGCCCAAATTCTTTCTTGTCCGCTATTTTCTCTCTGACCCGATCCCCGACTTTTGGGATCCAGACAGGTCTTGCCGTGACTGATTTGACTTCCCCAGTGGCGGTCTGCTTCATATGGACATTACTTTGTTGTGTCCTCGACTCATTTAGATCCTGTAAAACAGCAAAATGTTCATGGATGTCAAAAGGCTTTTCATCCGCCACTGTGCCTTCACAATCAAGTACAGGTACCCACATTCTTGTCCCAAATAGTACCTCATATGGAGTGACCCCCCTAGAGAACTTCTTGGCATATTGTTCAATGGTCGCTGTACTCCATACAGATGTTTCACCCAACTCTCACTCGTGCCTAATACTCTCACTGGTAAAGACTGCTTTAAGTCTTGGTTTTTCCTTTCCACAACCGAATTTCCCTTGGGATGGTACGGAGAGGAGTACCGCAATGCTTCACCCAATCCTCGCATGGCCTCCTTGTAAGCCCGAGAGCTAAACCCAGGGCCCTGGTTAGAATGTAATGTGCCAATTGCGTATGTCCCTATAAAGACTCGCAAATCTTTTATAACAGTTCGAGCGTCAGCCGAGTGTAGGAGCCACACCCATAGGAATCTTGAGCAGGAATCCACTGCAACCATGATATACCTGTAAGCCCCATCACATTTTAAGGGGCTGCAGTGGTCCAGGTAAATGCACGCAAATGGACAGTCTGATGCTGTCTAATAATGGGATTTGCACTGGGCGAGCAATGGTGGCCCCATTTATCTGTTGACAGATATCGCACTTTAAGACGAAGTCTTTGGTCTGCTTTATTAACCCAGGCCACCAATAGCGTTGCTTCAATAAAGAAACAGTCGCCGTAACTCCTGCATGTGCAGAACCTATCCCTTCATGTGCTGCTAGAATTAAACCTAACCTACGATCCATGTTTGGAATTACTCTATCCCCCACTCCAGGAATCTGAGCAAATGGAATGTTATTGGCATCTAACTTGTAGGAGTACTTGAGTGGAAACCTTTTTGGTACTGCTCTGCTGTTTTTTGCGACAAGCATTGATAGCTACCATAATCTCACCATCTATTCTCGTTTTAGAGCAAGTGATTGCAGCTACGGAAGCCGTACGTACAGCCCCCTTTGCGGTTTCATCAGCCAATGAATTTCCTTCAACGTGAACGCCATCACGCTGATGACTCAGTGTATGTATCTTTCGGTAGTTCGGTTTTCAACTCCACTACCTGTTCCCATAGCATTTATTTTATGCTTAATTGTGCCACCTTTTGCATCTTTGAACCCAGTGCTGCAAATATTCATTATATGACTGCACACAGTAAAAGGAATCGCACACGATTAGTGTGGGGAATTCTCGATCCGTATTTACTAGTGCCAGAATCAAGGTTTTCAACTCTGCCAGCTGTGACGTGCAGTCTCCTAGAGATTGCGTTTTTGTGCAACTTGGGTGGAACTTTCCATCCCGCATGTGACCTTTAACGATTGTGCATGCCACGCTATATTGTTGCTTACTTCCTATGGCCGGTTGAGCTCATCCGTCTGTGTAAATTATATATTCATACTGATCTAGTGGCATTATTTCGTTTGGTAGAGGATATTCTTGTTCGTATTGCAGAAATGCTTCTGTCTTTAAATTTGGGTCGTACCTGTATTCCACATCTGTTGCAGTGAGAGAATTAGCCCATTCTATCCATCTCGGATGTAAGGCTTTAGTATTAGGAACGCTTGCCTTTGTCGCAGCCTCTAAGGCTGGAACCGGAGTCACTACTGTTATTCGTTTCCCCTGAGCCAGTGCTCTTTCTCTCACTACAGCAGTTTGTACTGCTGTCAGAATCTTTTCTGTAGATGCGAAGCGCATCTCAGCATTTGTGTACAAATGCGATTTATATGCAATTGGTACCTTTTCACCTTCATTATATGTTAGATAGGTGTACCCAGATTGACCCATAACTATACGGATCACCAGGTTGCGTACGTTTACGCGTGTCTGTAAGTGTTTGGAAGCTATCATGTCAGCTTGTAAGGAACAAAGTGTATCTGTGTGTTCCTGTGTCCATTGTTCTACTTAAAAATCAGATTTTATTAAATTGTAGAAATGTTTTACTCTTTCTGCGTAATCCAAAATGTATGTTCTGCCAAAGTTCAGGAATCCCAGGATTGATTGTAAGTTTTTCAATGATTTTGGAAGTTGGAGCAGTGCACATTTTTCAAAAAAATTGGCTGCCAAGCTTTTCCCTTCACTTGAAAGCTCATATCCTAAAAACAGGACACTGAGGTGGGCAATTTTTGATTTTTTAAAGTAGAATTTGTAGCCCTCAGATGCAAATCCCCAAATTATGGTATTCACTCTGTTGAAGTGCTCCTCTAGGTCATCGTCCATTAGATAAATATCATCCACATAGGACAATGCCTCTTCATCCAAATTTTGAAGTAAGTCAGTTACTCTGGCCGAAATCAACCCTGGGCTGTTCGTATACCCCTGGGGGAGTCGACAAAATTGACGCTGGGAACCTAGCGCTGAGAATGCTGTTAGATACCTGCTTTCAGGCGCTATATTTTGGCAGAAAAATCCATTTGAGATATCAAGTGTTGTTTTATATTTTTTCCGCACAATGTTATTCATTAATGCGGCACTGTGTGCATTTTGGACTGCAAATGTCTTAGTGCAAGTGTTGAAATGTCTATTATCTAAAACTAAACTATATGAATTGTCTGGTTTCATGATCGGAAACAAAGGATTGTTCATCGATGAGGTGCAATTTTCGATCACCCCTTGGTATTCAAGTTGATCTAAGATCTCCCTGACCTGTTTTTTAGCTTATTGCTTTATTGGATACTGCTTCTGTGCAGTTAGAGTATTTTTTAAAGGAATTATGTGGTGGGTTGAATCCTCATCCCATCCAACATGGTTTTTGTATAATGCAGGTGCTTGGGCTACCGCCCACTCCTGCGCATATGTGTGTTGTAGGTGCCTGTGAATATGGTCTGAGAATGCTGGTAAAATTACCGGTTCTCCTTTAGGGCAATCCATGACGAATGCTGGCGGCCAATCTTGTTCAGCTAACAATATGTCATAGCCAAACGACAAGTTCTCCCAAAAGAGACCTCTAACTGTCCTACATTTGTCCCCCTCCATTTGGAGTGTTATTTCATATAACTTATGTGGGACACTTACCCTAGTATCGGGTGTCTCTAACGTGATATAATCATTCAAGTCCGCTGTCACCAGAAATTCCATCAGGTTCTGGCGAGCTATTGTTACTTCTGCTGCACTGTCTAGCATCGTCAGAGCCCATTACCCATTCAGTAGTCGAGTCCTCAGAATTCTGGGCATTCATGTCTGATCTTTAAACCTGCAACTTTCTTCATTTGAACTGTGGCTTTCGCTTTGGTTTCTCTTCTTTTTTAGAAGTATAATCTTGAGCGTGTTGCTTGTCTCTGGACTTTGTACGCTCTTCTTGTCTGTCTGACCGTCCTTCCCTCTCAGAGTTTTTTGATGAACCCTGAAAGGAACGAGAGGAACATGTATCAGTATCCTGATACCTGTCAGGTTTCCTAATATCATCATCCCTATTCCTATATCCTATTCTTTTCGGAGGGCTCCTGTGGAGGAGATCTACCTCTGGATTGAGATCTGTTTCCTTTAAAGTTGTGTTGGTTTTCATTGGCCCACTTCTTCTTTGTTGAAGCAGGTATCTGCTTAGAAGTGTCCTTTTCAGGACTGCCCATCAGTTGTGATTTTAAAGCTTTCCCACCCAAACTGTCTCTGCCCAATTCTGCTTATGCAGTTTCAATTATTTTCGGTAGTTTATGTTCTTGTTCTAAAGGACTGAACTCCCTTAGGCGCTGGCGGATAGCCACTGAAGCTGCTTTCCCCTTTAATATTAGCTAATGTTATGGCTGATACCTGGGCATAGTTACCTAGTAACTTCATCCTTAAGTTCAGAGCAGGTTCTGCTCTGTACTCGTTTTGCATCTGTCTCAATCCGTTTGGTACTACTGCTAATGTCGGGATACCATGAGTTCTGGTATAAATGGCAGCAAAGACTCTACCCCAAGTGGTACAATCCTCTATTTGTGGTGTTATCCCCATGGGCAAGCAGATTGTTAGCCTCCTGTGTTTTTCATATGGGGTAGTATTCGGGAATACTGCCTCTACCTGTGTTATTTTCTGAGCTACCCAGAATGACATTTGTTCACGTTTTGTGGGCATTTTACCCATCACTGCGTGTAATGTTTGTGGTGTGATTTTAGTTACTGTACTCTGAGCTTGAGTTCCATTTGTTGCAACTATTGCTGGTTGGACTGTAAGTGTCCTCATGACGAATTGCGTCAAGTTTCTGTAGATTTTTATTAATTCTTTGTGTTGTGTGAGTAAGTCTCCTGGTGGCATTGTTTCAATGTCAGGATGTGGTGTGTAGGCGGCTAATAAAGGCCATGTGGCACCTTCTCTTCCGAGCGTGCCAAGTCTCACTCTTCTTCTTATATGGGGTAGGGTGCCTTTAAACTAGTATAAGTGTTCCAGGTATGTGAGCGGAACCACAATGGCCTCAAACGGACAATATTCCGCTGGTGCATCTCCTTCTGTGTAGGACTTAAATGTTTTTTGTTCTTGCATTTGCTGCTGGGAATGTAACCCAGAAATAAAATACCTCTGTTCTGTTTGATTCGTGTGCCTCAATCACGAATACCACAATACCACCCCTAGGTGTTAAACCATGCTCTAGCAGTCTCGGGGTGACTGTATTTCTAAAATTTGGTGCAATGTGTATTGCGTCTGCATCTACCTCCTCGTCTGAGTGGGGCAGAGCTTGTTGCAGTGGGTCTAAGACCTGGTTAGTCATTGTTTTTAGAACACTAAATAGTTTTCAAGGAAACTAAGATAATGTGTTTTTGCACAATTTTAGGAACACTGTGTCCTTCAAGCTTGATTAACCAACAGCCAATAAATAGAATTTTTTAGCCTACTCAGCTGTGGTGGAGTTTGTGCCCACCCACTCCAGATGTCTCTGGTGTTTTGTGAGTAGGGGTCTCTGAGAATAGCACGACTGAACTACTCAGATTCTACTGTTTAATAAGTACCCAACCAACGTTGGGCGCCATGTCGTGTAGTTCCTATATAATCTATACAGGATCTGTGCATTTGGATAACATAAACTGTGGGATTAGTGGCGGACTGATTCTGTGCACCCCCACCGGATATGTAGCCTATCTGTATTAGCTAGCTCACAGTGCCACTATAATCTCTTCTTACCAAGGAGAGAATAGATTCTAGCAACCTCAGAACATGAAAACCCTGATCCCTCAGAATCGTGGAAACAATATATTACCTTTCGCTCAGTCACTCGTGCTTACTTAGTTTGTCTCAGAGAGTTACACAGAATAAACAGGCTGGGCATTTTCAATAAGTATTTATTGAACAGTTGTTATTCTAATGTAGAATAGATGAGCTGCAACAACCATTAGACAGTAGCAGAGATCTATGATTAGCAATTTTACGAAAGTAAAGAGATGGTACAGATCTACCATCTTGCAGAAATCATGAATATATTTTCAAGTACCTAAAACACATGATAAAAAGTGCGTACTCCTACAATGCCTCCCTAACTAGATGTACCTAAATGTACCTAGCATCTTTGTAGGTGTTATGCCAAGAATCCCTCTAGGATCTAGTCAACCCCATTACCTGAGAATGAGAGAATATGGGATCCCGTCCTGGTCTCGAGTTGGACACCCCGCGAGGGACGCTAGACCACTGCGAGCTGGAGCGACTGCATGCAGGAACCTCAGTGTCTCTGGTCAGTGTGTCAGCCAGGTAGTCTCGGTCTCCTCTGTCTTTCTAAGCAAGATGTAATGTATATATACCCATAGGTCTCCCCAGGGGTCCTACCTTGCTGTGTTACTGTGTTGGCCTAAAGGATGGCATTGGGCCTGAACTTTATACAGAGATATTATACAAGAGATGTTAGTCCTGCTGTGCTTTCAAGAAGCCTCATGCATAATGTATGAGATTCGAACTAGGGGGAAACCCGCGTTCTGAATGCAGTGTCATATCTAGGTAAAAGGTCAGTCCCATAGAACCGTTATGTATGTAATGTAGGGAAGAATATAGGTGAAAGGTTGCAATGTTACCTGCGCCTATATAGGGTACCTATATGGAATATAACAGCTTGCACACCATTAGTACCAATTTAACACCCACATTTAGCAATAAGTAACAGGTGACCATTCTAGGTTTACAAAGGACCTTCCACCACGCTGTAACACTTGTCGCTGAATTTTTGGTAACGTTTGAGCAGTTTGAGCTAGAAACAAGGCTTTTTTTGTTCAAATCTGCAGATTAGGTAGCAGATGATGGATTATGTGGCTAATGCGGAAAATGTATAATTGTACGAAAGTTGGTGCAGCCAAACAGTCGCATAATTCCAGTGGCGCTGCTCATACCTCTGACTAGGTCCAGAAGGGCTCCTCAGTGATTCCTTCTTTTTTTTGTCTCATTGAGTTCATAGTTTAGCTTCTATGGAAACGAGGAAGACTAAACCTGAGGTTACCTCTCCACAACACAGACTACCATACCACATAATTGCTCTCCATAACACATAATCCCACTCTACATAGTTCCTATACACTAGACACCACATACTTTCTAGCCACATAATTTCACTGCACAACATACCACATAATTCCACTATACACAACGTTCATCCACTCCACTCCAAAAAACATTAGTAAAAAACTTTTACATTTACAACGCCAATAGCTCTAACTCTAGCAAATGCGAGACCTATTAAATTACAAATGCTTCTTTAACTGGTAGTCACGTTTGCAGAGTGGTGGCGAAAGGGGGCTGGGCTTCCAACCAGTGCTCAGGAATTCTGCACCATAGGACTTACAGGACGTACCAGGCTTCTTGGCCCCCAAAGTCCCTCAGGAGTAAAGTGGACTTCATCCCCCAACCAGTACTGTGCCAGGAGGTGCGTTTGCAGAGTGGTGGAGAAAGGGGGGATGTGGCATCCGAAGACCACTTAGCAATCCCACTGTGTGGGACTTAGTAGAGGTAACAGGAGGGGTTATTGGCCCCCAAGGACAACCTTGGGGGCCAACTACCCCTCCTATTACCTCCAGTAAGTCCCACACAGCAGCATTGCTAAGTTCTCATAGCAGGCCACGCCCCTTTTCCCCACCACTCTGCAAACATGCTCCCTGGTGTGCTCTTGGATGGGGATTAAAGTCTACTTCGCTACTGGGGGTCCTTAGGGGTCAGCTAGCCTACCTGATACCTCCAGTATGCCCCAGATAGTGGGATTGCTGATAGGTGGACACAGGCCATGCCCCCTTTGTCCACCACTCTGCAAACACGCCTCCTGGTGTGCTCTTGGTTGGGGGATGAAGTTTCCTTGCCTCCTGAGGGTCCCTGGAGGCCAACTAGCCCACCAGGTTCCTCCAGTAAGCTGTTATATGGCCATTAGGGTCATTGTCGACATTGCTAAGTTAGCTAGAGCACGGCTGCCATGATGCTGCTTTTGCGCACGTTACTGCATGACTTTATTGTGCAAGACTCTGTTTGTGCCTTTCACATGAGAACTGTCTGCTTTCTGCGTTCTCTGCCTGCTCTTGGGGTTTAGTCTGAACACGATGTGCAAGTTCGATAAACAATGCTCCTTGTTATTCTGTTCTGGTCAGTTCATACCATCTAGACAACACATGCTAACACAGCTGCACTGCTAAAAGCTTGTGCTTTGATATTATGGTGATGCATGTTGTTCTGACACACACTTGGAGAGGGTCCTTTCCAGGGAGAAGAGCTATGCGGTTCCTATGATGCAAAACTTCCATCTAGGCACTAAGGTAGGGGGTCTACTGACAAAGCCCAGAGATTGTCTTTTATATAATAAACATCACCTTACCAAGGGGAGGATGGTTAGGCCTTGTAGTCCTTTTTCCACTGTCTATATATAATGACTACCCCCTTCATATTCTATGGAATTGTAACAATGCTAATTGTTCTAGGTTTATGCATTTCGCTGCTGGTAGTGGCTCGTATACTACATTATAGAGCACGATAGTTAAAATAAACATTTTGAACTATAACAGTGACTCTGACCATTCTTATTGTGGACAAGTAAGAGTGAGCGAGCGAAAGGGTATGTCTTGCTACCGCGATTCCTGAGAGAGTTGGGAGTGTTGTGTTCTGGGTTGTCTAATCATTTGTAGCTTCTTGATTTTGGAGGAGAACGAATGAGACACTATAGCTAGTCGATTTTGGGTACTAAGGTGGTAGGTTGGGGAAACAACGTTTACCACGCAACACACACAACGCAGTAGTTTACAACGCGGTCGTTACAACGACTGCATTGTTACTATGCGTGTCATTACATCGCAAGTCGTTTCAACGACTTGCTCTAGGGGCGTGCAACACCAGGGAATGTGTTTGATTTTAAATCCAACACTTTCCTTGCTGTTGCGTAAACTGGAGTAGGAATAGTAATTAATACTATTCCTAAGTCCAGCAGCCCCCTGGAATCGCAGAACTCTGCGTAATACATACTTCAATTATACGTATACATAGAGTTGTTATACAGTTCATGTCGCACAACTTCCAGGTGGGACCATCTGGCGTTGCTGCGCAACCAGCTGGACCTGGTAGGGTAACCATCAGTCTTCTTATGGTTAATTCAGTGATGGGCAAGCATCCACAGAATAAGGATTAATTCCCTTATTGGCTTGCTGAAAACTTGGACAGATCGAGGCTGTTTTTCCGAATACCACTACTGCGGAGAAACACAGGATACTAACCATAAGTTTACCGAAAGACTTAGTTCCCGAATTGGCTGATTGTAACACTTGGGGTAAAGTGTTTGCAGCGGTATATTCGATGTGCTTCGGCACCCCCTCCATGACCGTACTCCCTTCCGTGATAAAGCGTGTTTAGGATGAACATGGAGCCGAAGCAGCTCTGGAATTGGGGATGAGGCTGGTCGGGGTGTTCGACATAGTTGCTGATATGATCCTTGCTAACGTTAAGGTTGATGCTGTAAGCTTGCAAGTGACTAACCGCTTGGAGGCTGTGGCAGATGCAGACAAGCCATGCGAATTAACGAAGATTATTGCTAAGGCTTATAAAACCATAGGCCGCAATAGTCTGGGAGTTAAGCCTTTTACTCAAACGCAGACGCAATCTCAAATTCAACAAAAGGCCCAGACTGATAAAGATGGGAGCCCGTTCTTTCCTAAAAAGTACTGGAGAAATAAAAAACAGGGGCAGCAACAACAGAAGCAAGGTTCGCATGCTGGTTCACCGACACCTGAGTCTTCTAAGCGTACTTAAGACTCCTGATTGATTTTGTTGTATTCCTCTTAGGGTGTCAATAAACGGGCTTTCCAGTATCATGCCCTTATATAGGCATAAAATCCCAGCCCTTATTTAGGCATTAAACCGTGCACTCCAAATACAGGCATGGTCTCTGACATCCGTCCACCCTAACGTCACAACGAGTTCATGAAGAACAGACCCTTAGGCTGCGGGAGTTTCCCTAGCCCAGGACTATTGATTTCTTCAAGGACTCATATATTATGCATGAACCATTATTCCTTAGGGGTTCATTCATGACGTCAATACTAACATTCTTATGTACTTCTCAGGTATAAATATACCTTCCCTAGCCCCTGTAAATCAGAAGAGACCTCGACTTCAGAGGAGCCCGTTTCCCGGCCTGACGCACTGAGAAGACGCTGTCATCCCTGCACGCAGAGAGTCCAGTTTCCAGTGATCTGACTTCCCTTGCGGGGTGTTGGAGTTCGAGTCTGGCAAAGAGTTTCCTACCTCTCTCATTCTTCAGGTATGGAGCTGACTAGAACCTAGAGGGACTCTTGGCCTACTAGGCATACTAGGCTTAACATACTCTTAGTATACCATAGTAAGGAATACTACACCTACTTCATACCTCTCCCTACACCTAGGTTAGGTTAGGTACATTGGGGTAGAACTAGATTAGAAATGCATCGTATGAGTACTCGCATTTTTAGTCTGTGTCATTTATGTAAATGCATATATACTAAAAGATAATGCTATCGCAGTATTATTTATTTCTACTGCTCACGCTGTACATTATTTATCTCGCATACTGTCTTGTGATCGTAACAGCACATTTTACTTACACCAGAAACAAGACTGTTTTTATTGAAACGCCCGTCTGTTCTTTCTGTGTAACTTGGAGAAAACTAAGCATGCACGATTGAGCTGAGTGAAATAGTTATCTATTGTTTCCACGACTCTGGGACACGTCTGATTCTAAAGGGAAACAAAGTGGTCATGTTTTGCGGCTGCCAGAAACTACTCCCTTCTTGTCGTCAAGGAGTTTCTAGTGGCCTCTGAGCTAGCTGGCACAAGTAATTAAGTTTAATATACTCGATAGGGACATACTGACCTTAGTCCTATGTCAAACCTATAGGATATATTATTCCAATGCGCAGAGCCTATTAGGGAAATAGGAGCTACACTACAATTCCAGGTCCCTGATCAGCACTCTCCTCATTCTTTACAGGACACATCGGACTCTCAAGTCGGTGGTGGGGAATGCCAGGATCGTGCCAAATGTCCGACCACACAACAGGGACGGGATCAACCTCAACAGTTTGACGTTAAAGCCAAACAAGAGGAACTGCCTCGTTTTTGACCCCCGTATCAGAAAAAAAGGTTGCCGCTTTAACAGCAAAGTATGCCTCAGATGGTGAGAACGTGACTCCTAGACTGGACATGGGCAGTGACTCTACTCGACAGCGCGGCGGAGGTTACCATAGTGCGGGAGTCACTGCATCCCTGTCTGGAGGCGACAGCAACTGATACATTCATTACAGTAGAAACAGCAGATACCCGGGTTGCCCCCCCGGATAGACTCTATGAAATTGTCTTCCAAATTGAAGGTGATATACAGCGTCCAATCAGAGCGGTTTTTGGGAAAATCTTACCTCCTCATACGACATTTTGTTGACAGAGGCAGATTGGCCTCTGCCCTTTGTGCTAGCCGCTTCTAGAGGAGAGGACATGATACTTCTGAGTTTTTCGCGTTACGTCCCTGAGGAACATGCAAAGGCTTATGCAGCTGAGTGGGCTTTGGCCCTTGCCCCAGCGGTGTACCGTAATCAGGTGGGCTGGGATATTGATTCACCGGCACATGAGATACCTTTATGGTCTATGCCGCAACCACAACCGCAATATCAAATCAGATGTGAAGCTAAGGCTCACGTTTGTGACATTCTAACACAGTTGGAGTATCAAGGAGTGATTGAATCCTGTGTATCACCGATGAATAATCCTCTTTTTCCGGTATCAAAACCTGACGGTTCATATCGATTTGTATTGGATTATCAAAATTTGAATAGTCATTGTCGCACTTTTGCAGTGCAAAACATGCACAGCTCTGCGCTGGTGAACAACCTTGTTCATAAAAAGTATAAAACTACACTGGAAATATCCAATGGTTTCTACAGTTATAATCTGGCTCCTGAGAGCCGTGACTTGACAGCATTTACCTCCGTCGGAAATCAGAAACTGTTTACGCGTTTGCCTATGGGGTATAAAACAGCCTCGGGGCATTTGCTGCACGTGTTGTGTCTTTGTTGCACGACATAGATCCCGATGCGTTCTCGTACGTTGATGATATTTATCTGACGGATGATGAACTAATACCGCATCTTGTCCGAGTCGACCGCATCATTTTATCGTTTGCCAAGGACACTGACATAATATCGACAGACACAATATCGACCAACCAAAATATCGTGACAAAAATATCGATTACACTAATATCGACTTCCTATACTTAATTAAAAAAACACACAAATATTGACTACAAAATATCGTAAAACATTTATATCGAACTCAAAAATATCGAGATAAAAAATACTGCACACATTAAATAAACCTACAACATAACAAAAATATTGATAACAAAAATATAGACAACAAAATTATTGTAAAAAAAATATATCGACAAGTTAAATAATTTATAATAACTCAATACATACCCCCAAAATATAACAATAGCAATAACACACCTAACAAACAATATAAATCACTTAACACATATTTAAAAAAAAAATCAAAACAATTTCTTCAACATTTATAAATACACAAATATTATTTACTACTGCAAACATAATATTAGAAATAAAATGTATCTCTTTAACATTTAAAAAGTTATAAATATCAAATAATATAGTACACCATTTTTTTTAATTTAAAAAAGTAACTGAAACTTAATGAGCTTTTTCCATATATAGAAAACAACTGACAAATTAATTAAAACAAACAGCTAACAACCAATTAAATACACATACAATTAAAATAACCCAATAAGATTGCAACAATAATTAATAACACACTATATAAACACACAGAAATTCAACATTATTTTACCTTGCAACCAAAAAAGAAACAATAACGAGAAACTCTGCCGGATTGCTGACCCAACACTGAACTGCATTACAGAAAACTCGGATTACATCTCCACAAAGTAAGTTAAAAAGCATTTTAAAACAACTGCTACTAAAAATGCAGTCAAAAATATTTTGTATGAACAAAATGATTAATATGTACTTTTTAAAATTATATCTCCTCTACAGATAAATCTGAACAACCTCAAAGAACAGCAGAACAGTGTGAAAAGTCAATTTACAAATAAGGCAAGTATTACTCTGAGATTAACTGAAACAATTTTTTTAAATACCAAACAGAAGAACTACCTAACCACAACTCCCCTCCCCCAGCTAAAAACGCAATAAAACAGATTAATTAATATTACTCTTTTTTTAACAGGAATCTGTGCAGAAAAACCAAAGCCAAACAGCAGAGAAAAACAATCAACATTGAAAAAAGTCTTCAAATTCAACTTTGTAAGTATAACATTGACAATGTTCACTTTCAGAAAATAAAACATAACAGTAAATATTTTATTCATTTTTATATACATTTCTCTTAGCATTTGAAGCACCACCATGACAGAAGGGGCCCAATTCACTACTTCCCAAAAAGGAAAATTATTATTATGTTATTTTGGGTATGTGTACACCAAAGAAAAGCAAACAGGGGACAATGTCAACTGGAAATGTAGCAAATATTATTCTAACAAATGTTATGGAAGGGCAGCTACAAAGGAAACAACTGTATTATATGTTAGAGAGCATAACCACCCCCCCTAACGTAGCTGAAATTGAAGTTAGAAATGCTATTGAAAATATAAAAGAAATTAGTACTGCATCTCAAAACCCCACAACAGAAATCCTTAAACAAATGCTTCCCAGAGTTCCTGAGCGTGCACCTGCCCAATTGCCCTCAATATCCTCATTAAAAAGAACTATAGCTAGAACTAAAAAAGCTACCGCTACCACCAAGCCTGTCCCCAAAACCTTTGCTGAAGTAGAAATACCACCTGAATTCACAGTTACACATACTGAAGAACAATTTCTTCTCTATGACAATAGATCAGCTGAAAAAAGAATAATAATGTTTGGGACTCCCACAAATTTACAAAGATTACAAACCTGTGAGACATGGATGATGGATGGGACTTTTATAATATGTCCCAAACCATTTTACCAGCTTTATACAATACATGGACTATTTCAGCATGCAAACATCCCTTCATATATGCTCTACTGCCAAACAAGCAAACAGCAACCTATGTTGAACTTTTAAGCAAAGTAAAGCAAGAAACTAACAATTATTTTCCCCCAAAAATAATAGTAGACTTTGAGCAGTCAATGATACAAGCAATACTAAAAAACTACCCTCACACAACAATTCAAGATTGCTACTTTCACTTTAACCAATGCATTTGGAGGCACCTCCAAAAATCTACATCAAGGGGTCGATTCCGATCTCGCTCGGGAAGGCCCTCCGAGAGCCGTCCGTAGCGTTACCTTCCGACCGACTCGTTCCGGGAGCCGGTCCATCCAAACGATGAAGTACGATGCGCAAATCTCTCCTATTCCCGAGCAACACGTACGCTCTGATTCCAGCACAATTTTCCGTACGACCCGGCTCCGTAAACGCTGAAGGGAGTCGTCCGGAGCCATTTCCGAAGCAGTTTCCGGCCGGCCAAGTACGATGCGTACTTCCTACGTGCCGAACAGGTCGCAGCCTCCAGCACGTCACAGCATCCGGAAGAGCTGTATTTCAGCTTCGATTCGCACCACAACACGATCACTGCATGCGAGACGAAGCAGCCATGTATCTGATCGCACATGTCATCCCTATACTGTACACCTACGGTCGAATCAACAACTGTAACCGACGCGTTCGTCACAGACGGTAAGTCAGACACCTACCACACACCAAAACATCACGATCCCGTGAAAGGCAACACACCCATAGGGGGTGGATGTCCATCACTCCCACCATTGGCCACCCCATAGGGGGTGGATGTCTATCTCTACCAGCATTGCCCAGCCCATAGGGGGTTGATGTCTATCACTACCAGCATTGCCCACTCCATAGGGGGTTGATGTCTATCACTACCAGCATTGCCCACCCCATAGGGGGTGGATGCCTATCACTACCAGCATTGTCCACCCCATAGGGGGTGGATGCCTATCACTCCCACCGTTGCCCACCCCATAGGGGTGGATGCCTATCACTACCAGCATTGTCCACCCCACAGGGGGTGGATGCCTAACACTCCCACCATTGTCCACTCCATAGGGGGTGGATGCCTATCACTACCAGCATTGTCCACCCCATGGGGTGGATGCCTAACACCCCCACCATTGTCCACCCCATAGGGGGTGGATGCCTATCACTACCAGCATTGTCCACCCCATAGGGGGTTGATGTCCATCACTACCAGCATTGCCCACCCCATAGGGGGTTGATGTCTATCACTACCAGCATTGTCCACCCCAAAGGGGGTGGATGCCTAACACTCCCACCATTGTCCACCCCATAGGGGGTGGATGCCTATCACTACCAGCATTGTCCACCCCATAGGGGGTTGATGTCTATCACTCCCACCATTGTCCACCCCATAGGGGGTTGATGTATATGACTACCAGCATTGTCCACCCCATAGGGGGTGGATGCCTAACACTCCCCCAGTGCTGTCATGCCAAAATTCGGTTTTGTGTGTGCCTGCAAAATTAACACATAAAGTGATATGTTGGACAAAAAGGTGAGTGTGGTATTCAATAACCCAGCATTGTCAAGCACATAGGGCTTATGGGGCATAACCCCCATCACTGTAGTGACAAAAAGGTGAGTGTGGGGCTCTATCCCCCAGCATTGTCAAGCACATAGGGCTCATGGGGTATAATCCCCCATCACCGTAGTGACTAAAAGGTGAGTGTGGGGTTCAATCCCACAACATTGTCAAGCACATAGGGCTCATGGGGTATAATCGCCCCATCACTGTAGTGACAAAAAGGTGAATGTAGGTCTCACACCCCCAGCATGTTCAAGCAATTATGTATTTATTGGGCCCAAACCCACATGCAATATAGTGATACAGTAGTGGTTGTGTGTCAAACAACAACAGAACTGTTGAGGCAAACATTGTTGTGTGTGTTACATTCCCTCAGTCATGTGCAGCCAATCAGTGCTCTTGGGGGCCAACACTGCCAGCAATGTTCAATTGGACAATGTAACATGTGACCACCCAAAATGCATAAACACACATTTTTGTCACAATCAGACACAAATACAAAGGATTCAATCTGAAACAACAGCATTGGTGAGATCCAGTACCACACTGTGGCAGCATGGTCAAATGCAAAACATAAGGGGTGTGCAGAGTGAAGATGTAGGAGTCCCAGGGCCAGTAGAGAAATAAAGTCAACAAAACATCCACTCAATGCCCTTCAAACACAGTTTAAATACATGGGTGAAGAGGCACAAAGACAACCAAACAGCCACACACTGCAGAACAAACACATGTGTGTGTGTGTGGAAGTGTTTCGAGGCTGGGTCAACACACACGATGGGGGGCTGAACTCCACTGAGACATATGCGTGTTGAGTACAATCACGAAGTATTCCATGAATTGGGATAGTGAATGTGGGCAATCAGGCATTGTTTGATGATCGGGTGCACAAGAGTCACATGCGGAACAAGCTTGGTGGAACCCCAAACAATACATCAAGAGACTGACTCTCTTCCACAGTAGCCTCAAGGCTACAACACTGTGGTGACAGTATCCTGTCTGCTGACCCTCTGTGATGCCAAATTAGGATGTGGGCAATACTTTTTAGCACACTCACTCTTGCGCACTGTGTCTCGTGCCTTGCAAGAACCACTGTCATCTCACATACCCAAACATTACTCCCAGGGCATGGCCCGTAATGTGAGGCCATATTGTAGTAGGGGCCTTTCCAGGAGACAAGTCACATTTGGCCACTCTAAACACCACACACCTTGATCAGCAGCAATGTGCCTGATCTAAGCCTACATTGACAGGTGACATTGCACAGGCACCCATGACAGTGTGGATCACTCGCTGTATGACGAGGAATACATTATTGACCACACATCATTGTGACCACAATACAAACATGGGTCCATGTACTGTTGTGTATGACCAATGTGGCAATCTCAGTATCAGCAAGGTACACCCAGCACGCCACATACTAGGACACACACATTTGATGGTTGAACAAGAGGTGCCAGACACACATATGTAAGGGACACAAATTCACTGCATCTGTCCACAACAACGCATACTCAAAACCTACAGGGTAACAGGAGTAAACACACTCACAGAAGAATGACATTTCGATGAGTTAGTGGACAATGAAGCACACAGGAGACTGCCCACGACACCACACAAGTCCACAGACACTCAAAATACATTCATGAGCCTACCACTGCAACAAAAATGAATTGGTTGTGTCACAGCTGTCAGTGCTACATGTGTAGACAAGATTCCTACTTGCTGTGTAGAAAAGCATGGACCAACAACAACGTATGAGACAGTCAACATGTGTTGACTATGTGCGTTGCACACAACTCAAGATCAGACCACTTACAATGATAACTTGTTTGCATGTCTATCACATCAACTCTGCATCCAACTACAAAAGCTGCATTATGTGCAGATCATCACTATTGTCAAATTTCCAATGCTGAGTGTGTACTGCAGAAGACTTGGAAGACACGTGGCTCACCAGACAGGGGATACAACAACTGTGTCAGTAGGCTCCAATGCACAGGCAAATGTGTAGGCTAATCTTCCTGCACTGTTGACAACGCCAGGGGTGGTGGTGGGATCTGTGTTCCACAAACACAATACACATAGCTAGACATAACTCATGGGAAATTTGTATATCCGTTTAGGATGGAGTACATGTGCATAACGTGATATGTATTGGACACATTTGGAACTTTAACACTGTCTCAGAATAATTAAATCACTCAAGGAGACCTACAAATAAGACATGTTGCCATCAGGGTCAGGGAAGGGTAGAATCTGCTGAGTGTGAGCAGTCATAGACACATACAAGTGCCAAACTTGCAAAAACAGATGACAGATTAAAAACACGCTGATGTCGCTAGCACAAATGCGACTGGAGGAATTGAAAATGTGTCATATGTGAGTTTGCTCACAGTGCAGGCCCTTGTCTCAACCCAACCAGGGATGTCAACATAATGACTCCATTTTACTGGTGCACCCACATATTGGCCACTCAAAGTCAAATAGTCCAAGAAAGCACTGGACTAGTCAGCACACAGAACGCTTCTCAAACAGGAACATCTGCAGGGACTATAGTCTTGGTAGGAAAGGGGGTTTGAAGACAGAGATTCATGCTCACATGACACACACCATGGGCTTAGGATATGTCACAGATTAACACACTGCCATGTGGTGATTTCACTACTGTGGAAGGTCAGCTGTGTCAAGCTTGGTCTTGGCAGGGGTCTACCATGTCAGAATGAGACTCGGACATGGATCCAACAATTACAACACACAGAATACTTTGTTTCCAGCAGCCTGTGTACATGTGTGTGTCCAAAGTTATCTGCACGTAGTCAAACTTCAGGTTTACCAAGTTGTACTGATGAGACAGATGACTTGTTCATCATCAATGCGCTATTCTGCATGTCCATCGTAGACGGTTAAACCTTGAAAAACTTGTACAATGTGTACAGATGTCAGCACGACCTATGTGCAAAAGTGTAAGTCAAAGATGGGAGGTTGTTAAAAGCATGTCACACTCATTGTCCCAAATGTTGTGGATCTTGACAACCTGCAATTGCAGACAATGATGACTCTGATACATACTGTAATAGTACACATATACCATGGACCACATGCAGTCCATCACATCACTATATCATTATTTTCACACAACAAGATTTCAACAGCAATTTCATTAGACTTATTAACAAAATTTGGTACACATAAGCAAATATGCAAAAGAAAAAAAAAGCTTTATTCAGCATCTGTATCACAAATTCTAAAACATGAAAAACAATAAGGCCAATGGCCAGTCCACATTATATAGTCCTTTAGGGGGTAATCCATATGAATGTTCCTCCCTTGCTTGCCTGCACTGCTACAACTAGGGGACATCTCCCCTTGGAGGGGCATCTTTAGGGGCATGCCAGGCACCGCAGGGACAGGACTAGGGTGTACCAGTTTGAGTTATGGGAGGGATGGGGGCTATTGGAGTGTTGGGATCCACTGCAGTGGACAGGTCTGATTGATGGGGTGGGGGCTCCACTGCAGTGGACAGGTCTGATTGAGGGAGTGGTGGCTCCACTGCAGTGGACAGGTCTGAATGAGGGGGTGGGGGCTCCACTGCAGTGTCTAGAACAGACAGAAGGTGTGGCGTTGTGGGAGGGGAAGTGCTTTTGTTTGGGAGAGGGCCTTATCATCTTGAGGATGGTGTAATTGTGTGTGGGTGAAACTGGGATGGGGTGTGATGTGTGAACTTTGGGAGGGGTGGCCTGGGCTCGTGAGGAAGTCGATTTTGTGGTGGAAGTGTGAGTTGGTGGTTGGGTTTTTGATGTCTTTGTTCTGGGGGATGTACGGTTGGGAGGCTCAGTGTTCCTACTCTTAGGGGAGGGTGTGCGTGCAGGGGTGGATCTCCACTCTGTGCAGGGGATTTCTTCTTCCCCTTGCGAGTCTGATCTGATGTATCAGTGGGGAAGAGGCCAAGGTCACAGAGGAAGACCCTCTGGGAATGGGGGTTGCAGGAGAGTAAAGGGTAGGGTTTCTGGAGGGAGAGGTAGCTGAGGAATGCGTAGTTGTAGTGGATGGGTGGGTATGTTTTTTGGCCCTCTCCCCTGTGTGTGTGATGTCAGTCCCCTGAGTGTGCGTGCTTGTTTTCTTGGACTTTGTTTTGGGTGGCTGTGTGCTGCTTGTGTCTGTTGATATGTGTGCATGTGCCTATGTGAGTGTGCTTGTGTGGTACTGAAAATTCTGGACCTGTGTCATTAACATCATTGTAACATGACGATTTTGGTATCAGCAGACCGGTAATGACAGGTATGCTATATCTGAGTATTTGCGTCAAATTCGAGTGACGGGATCACTCTAATATTAACGATTCCCTTGTGAACCCTCAGGTTCCATTTTGTGTACGGCAGCCATTTTGTGGTTGCCCTCACATAAGGCAATGACTAAAGCCAAAACGCGCCTTAGGGGACACGTACACTTTCAGTGACCTGGGCAAGCTGACTCCACTGTCCAGAGCCAGAACCTGTTCGGCCAGTTTTAGTTCCCAGTGGCCGATCGAGATTAGGGGCCCAGGTGCAGCATGCCATAAACCCTTCATTGCACACATCTATATCTAAATCTTATTCACACCTGTCACTGCTCTTTCTTTATGACCTGCTTTACGAGGAGGAGGTGCCCGGTTTTATTAGGGGTCCAGATTATATCTGTTGCAGGTGTTGGGCCTCACTGGGTATTTGGTTGTGGGCTGGACAAACTGAAAATGGGCTTGTCATCATGAATCTGTCTTTTTTGTTGTTGTAAGAAATATGTGAATGACCCACTGTAAAAATAAGGAATGTTTGCCTAAAGCATAATATTCTGTATAAAAGAGATAGCTGGTTTCCATGAGAAGGCAGTCTCCTGAGAACATACACATTGTTGTACTTCTAGGATACCTGTTGCTGGCTGCAGCCAATAAATTGATCTTTGAAGCCACCAAGAAGACTCTGTGTTTCTGTAGTCTGAGACAGGAAGAACTCGAGGTCATTGGGTGTGTTCCCTGGCACCGCTGGGTCCAATAAAACCCAGTACTTCAATTGGCGCCCAATGTGGGGTGATTTCAGCGGTACCGGTCCAAGCCAGAGGTCGTGAGGAGCTTCGTGTAAAATTCTGGAGGAAGGCCAACCACTTCATCGACCCCTGTATGTCGTTCGTGGTCCGAAAGTCTTTGCTGCGAGGTTCCCCGCGTCCCGACGGCTACGAAGGACTGCTGCCCTGACTATCGCCCTGTCTTGGACCCTTTTATGATTTGTAGACAATAGACGAGTCTTCTGGTGACGTCATCGATACCTCAGTTAAGTATAAGTGGAGCGTCTCCCAGTCCTTAGCCTTGGTTCTTAGTTTTGGGTATCCCATGGGATCTTTGATTTGTTAGGATCTTTTGATTTGGAACTTGCAAGTACCAAAGCCAAAGGACTCGTGTATTCACGAGACTGTCGTATTCGATAATCCTTTGAAGTTTGAAGCTAGACTAGTGAGCGAAGATGCCTGGTCTTAGCAGACTTGGAAATTTGTTTTGTCTTGGTTGTAATAGGGATTCCCGATTGGAGGACTCGTGTCCGGTTCCTCCAATTGGAACTCCAACCTATGAGCTCTACGTGAAGCATGGAGTGGGCCCTATCACGTATAATAACGTATGGGTTAGGTACACAAGGAAAGATGGTGTCCTAAAGTGGCCCCAATATGGTAGTTTTGACACCGAAATTCTGGATAATTTAGAGGTTAGACTTTTTAAGAAGAAAGCCCGGCCGGCGATGTTTGACTCTTTCCGCCTATGGCGAAAAGAAGCCAAACAGAAAGAAATTAAATTAGTAAAGAAGAATAAAAGAGAAAAGGGTATTTCAATAATGCAAGCTGCTATGCAGTATAAGGATGATGAAGAGGAACAAGCGAGTGAACAGCTGCACAGGCAACGTAAATTGGCAATTGATAAATGTTATCCAGTTTTGCCACCTCTTCAGCAAGATGCAGTGAAGGAACTTGAGAAGGATCCTTTAATGTCTCATTTGTTG
Organism: Calotriton arnoldi; assembly: GCA_963921515.1. Lineage (NCBI taxonomy): Eukaryota > Metazoa > Chordata > Amphibia > Caudata > Salamandridae > Calotriton > Calotriton arnoldi. Next base: position 292,636 of record CAWUFW010007125.1, read on the forward strand.
AATTCACCACCTCCTTATGCGCAGAGTGCTACAGCACCTCCGCAACCTTTAGTTGTACAACCCCCAGTTGTTGTACCTCCGGTTCTTCCACAACCACCAGCTGTTTTTCAGTTGGCACCTACTACTATGGCGCAGCCCCCTCAAGGGCTGCCACCTTTACTACCTGTTCCATCTTTACTTCCTATGACTTTGCCCCCTGCATCTATTTCCTCCACACTATCCCTTCTGACACTGCCTCTGCATTTGCTTTGTCTCCTCCTGTTTTTCCTCCTGTTCATTTGTCAACTTCTCCTTCTGTCCGACAGAGAATGACAAACACTGTTACTAGTATTTTGTCTCCTTTCTTTGGGTCACCGACTACGACCCCCGTTTTAGAGCGTAAACAATTGCGTAGCCAATTGCCCGATTCTAGAGAGAAGGGAGTATTGGATCATTTGGCGCATAAATGGGTCACTGACCCTACAAGATATGAGTTAGAGTCTGTTATGGATGTCTTCCACCAATGGCAAGCACCGAAACAGAGATATGTTTTTGACAAAATGTGCGAAGTTCTTCTTGAAAGATTAAAAGATTGTGATATGGAGGCCAATCCGCCTGAGTTGTGTCATGTACGGTTTGAGTTTTCCAAAGGCACGATTGTGGGTTCCGATATTGAGAAAGCAGTTGCGACATTATTATCATTTAGGAGTGAGGGTATTTCTCGACTGTTGTTTGAGCCAGAACCCTCTGTTAAAAGGAAGGTCAGACAGTATCCCATGAGAGAAGTTCCCCCAGTTTGGAAAGAAGGAGACCTAAATGCTGTTCCACCTATTCAGCCTCATTTTCAACATGTGTGGGTACATGTTCCATGGAAGCGAACTGAAGTCCTGGCTCTTAAGCAGACTCTACCCGACCCCCGTAAAAACCCTGCAGGTTATTATAAGGAATTATCACAGACTGCAGACTCCTGTGTTATGAATTTAGCTGATATAGACATGTTGTTTGGAAATGTGGTCCCACAGCCTTTATGGAGAGTGATCCGTCACACGGATCATGCGCCGGAGTTAGGGGACACATGGATTAATATCAATGCGGCAAATGACAGACAAGTAGGCGGTGCTAAACCAGAGCCTTTAGTAGCAGACCTCCCTGGTAGGATCGTTACTTACATGAAGACTTTGATGCCTGCAATGCGTGTAAATTGGGATAAATTGTCTGCATGCAAGCAGAAGAAGGAGGAAAGTGTATCTGACTTCTTCACTAGGTTTGAAGAGACATTTATCGACCACAGTGGTCAGGATATGAGTACAGAAGGTGGTCAAAGGTTGTTTGTTGACAAGTTTGTGCATAATTTGCTTCCCGAATTGTGTAAAAATTGAAAGATTCAGAGAGTTCTTGGGCCGTTTCCTCTTCAACACAGATATTGGCTACTGCACAATACTACGAAAATAGAGAGAAAGATGAGAAAGATAGAGCAGACAAGAAAACTAAAGAGTTAAAAACAAAGGTTCTTTTACAACAAGCGTATCCGCCTCGTAGTAATCAGCGTGACTATCAGCAACCTCAACAGTATCAGAGGAATTCGCAAAGGTTTGAGTATCCTCAACAACGTGCTCTGATAGGCCCTAACCAATGTTCATATTGTAAGGAAGAAGGTCATTTTAAATATAATTGCCCTATTTTGTTGCAGCGTATGAATGGTATTTCTGGCGCAAGAGGTCGAGGTGTTCCACAAGCACCTAGAGCTAGAGGACGCGGAAATTTCACCCAGAACGCGCGCCCATTTCCTCCTCAAAATTCAATGAATAGTTTTGATCAGCAGAATAACGCGTCTGGTAGGACGACTCAGTACTATGCTGATGACTACTATGCAGAAGGTGAGAGTATGGAAGGTGATGATTGCTAGGACAGCCATAGACAAAGAGAGGGAGTTGTTTCAGTTCCAGTAGATCAGAGTGGACCTTATATTGAGGTGATTACATCAGGTGTGTCAGAGCCTTTTCTGTTGGATACTGGTGCTACAAAGAGTTCTATTATGCACTCTAAATTCCCTGGCGCACCTTTGTCTGGCGAAACTAATGTTTCAGTAGGTTTTTCTGGCGCCCGGTTAGGAACCCGATTTCTAGCCCTATGTCTCTTTCTGTTGGACCTTGTGAAATCAAAGCACCACTTATTCTAACGACAGGTTGTGGTGAGAACTTGTTAGGATTGGATCTGCTGAAAAGATTGTATGCGACATTGTATTGTTCTCCTTCGGGAGTACAACTCACATTGGGTAAGACAGTGGTTTCACCAATATATTTATCAAAGGACAAACTTCCAACAGAATTGTCGTTTCTCCCTGATATTCTTTGGGCTACTGGTCCCAATGATGTAGGTCTTTTGGAAATACCGCCATATGTTGTAACGTTGAAAGCCAATGTTAAAATGCCGCGCATTCCCCAATACAAGATCTCTAATGAAGGTGAAAAAGCGTTGCTAGCGATCATTTATGATTCGATTGAGAAAAATGTAATTGAAGAGACAAGAGGTAATGTTTGCAATAGTCCTGTTTTACCTGTCTTGAAGCGTACTGACTCTTCTCAGCCACCTGTTTACAGGTTTGTGATTGATCTTAGAGAGGTAAACAAGATAGTTGTGCCACAGTTTCCAGTCGTTCCCGATATCACTGCTTTACTGACAATGATTCCAGCCTCAGCCACTTGGTTCTCGGTGATTGACTTGAAGAATGCTTTCTTCAGCATCCCTATTGCCGTAGAGAGCAGGGATATTTTTGGATTCTGTTTAGGAGGCCGAAGCTTCCGATTTCAGAGAGCTCCTCAAGGTTTTTGTGAAAGTCCTTCTATCTATAGTCAGGCTCTGAAGTCTCAGCTTGACACTCTTGTGTTACCTGATGGCGCTACCCTTCTACAGTACGTCGATGATTTGTTAGTTGCTGCAGATACTAAGGAGATTTGTAAAGAAGCCACTTTGTCATTGTTGCGTCATTTGTCTGATTTACACCACAAAGTGTCTCTTTCCAAGTTACAGTATTGTCGACAAGAAGTGACCTATTTAGGTCACCTCTTATCGAAAGAGGGAAGAAGATTGACCCCAGAAAGAATTCAGGCAATTGCAAAATTAAGTGTGCCAATGACACAGAGAGAAGTGCGTGCTTTCTTAGGTATTACATCCTATTGCAGACAATGGATACCGAATTTTTCATTGATGGCTAAACCTTTGGTAGCATTGACCTATAAAGACACGCCCGAATCCCCTTCCTTGGTCCGAAGATTGTCAGAAAAGTTTTTCCGAATTGCGTGATGCATTGTGTTCGGCTCCTGTGTTGGGTACCCCCGACTACAGCAAGCCCTTTACGCTGTATGTCCATGAGAGAGAAGGATGTGCATTATCAGTGTTAACACAGTCTTTTGGGGACAAGCAACGTCCATGTGCATATTTCTCGTCGATTTTGGACCCGGTAGCTAGAGCGTTGCCGAGTTGTTTGAGAGCCACAGCGGCAGCAGCTGTTTCTATTCGACAGTCTGCTGGTTTGGTGATGAATAATACGCTGGTCGTGATGGTCCCACATGCAGTGGATATTTTGTTAAACAGGACCAAGACACAGCACTTAACTAGTGCTCGATTGTCAGGTTACGAGTTGACACTTTTAGGAGCCATGTGCACATAAGAAAATGCAACACGCTGAACCCAGCTACATTGTTGCCAATTATAACAAAGACAGATGTTCCGGAACAGCATGATTGCTTTCTTAGGACAGAAGAAGAAACGAAAGGGAGAGTAGATCTTAGCCCCTCCCCCAGCGCCTTGAGACCCTCCCGGGTGAGTAGCGCGCTCTATAAATGCCGTGATTGATTGATTGATTGATAGGGACACTCCTCTTGTAAAGTGTGATGGTACCTTATGGGTGGATGGGTCATGCTTCAAGCTTCCGAATGATGATACGACTGCGGCATATGCTGTCACAACTTTACATACGATTGTTGAAACTGCACGTATCCCACATAATTCAGCTCAAGCAGCAGAGTTGACTGCACTTATGAGAGCGTGTGTATTATCAAAAGGAATGAAAGTGACCATATATACCGATAGCCAGTATGCGTTTGGTGTGGCCCATAGTTTTGGACGCTTGTGGAAGGAACGTGGGTTCCTCACGTCTCACGGTACGAAAATACAGCATGGTCAATTGGTGAATGAGCTCCTGGAGTCACTTACTTTGCCATTGCAAGTCGCGATTGTGAAATGCAGTGCACATAAGAAGATCACTGACGACGTTGGTCGCGGTAATATGTTTGCTGATGAAGTTGCGAAAGAAACAGCAAGAGATGTGATGAGTCGAATGTATGTTGCGGGCCCTGCAAGATGGATTGGTGACGTTGGAATGTGTGAAGATACGATAGAGAGTGTGAAGTCCATCCAAGCTGAAGCTACGGAGAAGGAATTAAGTACGTGGCGAGAGAGTACGGGTAAATTGGATGCAAATGGTTGTTGGGTTGAATTGTCGGAGCATCAGCGATGGTTGTTAGCCGATAAATATGTGCTTGCAGTGGTTACAATGGCACATGGGATGGCCGACATCAGTGTGAAAGGAATCTGTAAGTTATTGGCTCCAGCGTGGCAAAATGCTGGAATTCCCAAATGTGCAGAGAATGTGGTCAAAAATTGTATGGTTTGTTTGAAATACAATCCTGGTAAGGGAACCCCAACTCCAGCTGGTCATTTTGCGCCTCCAACGTATCCGTTCGAGGTTTTGCAGCTAGATTTCATCCACATGGAGAGGTGCAACAATTTGAAATACGTACTCATTGTTGTTTGTGCCTTTTCAAGATGGGTAGAGGCATATCCTCTGAAAGATAATACTGCCTTGTCCACAGCGAAAGCCCTTCTCAAAGAGTTCTTCCCTAGGTTTGGTTTGCCGAGAATGGTGTGGAGTGATAATGGGGGTGAATTTGTGGGTCAAGTGATGAAACGAGTGTGTGAAGGTTTAGGAATCCGGCAGAAATTTCACGCTGCAAATCATCCCCAATCAGCTGGATTAGTTGAGTGCTATAATGGCACTCTTAAACTAAAACTGGCCAAGATACAAGCAAGCTCTGGCCTTAAATGGCCTGATGCGTTGCCATTAGCACTGTTGTCAACTAGGATGACCGTACATTCCCGAGTAGGACTTAGTCCTCATGAGATAGTGTTTGGTCGCCCGGCTAACATATGGGGAGTGCCGAGGCCAACGAAATTCAGCGAGATTGAACACCCTGTACTGCTTGATTACTTGCATGATTTGACGGCTAAATTGCGTGTTTTACACCAACAGGTTCATAATACACTGCCTCAGGCTTCTAAAGATCCAGGGCATGCAATCAATCCCGGATCGTGGGTGTTAATCAAGAACTTTCAGCGGACAAAGAACAATCAGCCCCGCTGGATTGGCCCCTATTTGGTGATTTTGTCCACAAGATCTGCAGTGCGAGTACAAGGGAAGAAAAACTGGATCCACGGCGTACACTGTAAGAGGGTCCCTTTGCCTCTACCATATGACCGGTGGGTCCAGGAGGGAATTGCTGACTCGGAAACTGAAACAGTGCCTCGTTTTCTGCCTTTTAGTGACGCACGCGTCACAGGGACAAATTCTGAGCGAGAAAGTGACGATCTTCTCCAAAGAGCAATACCATCACCACTTCGATTGGACACTACTGAGCCTGAACTTTTGTTTTTCGACCAGACATTGCCTGGAAAAAGCCGTTATAACTTGCGACCGAGAGTCATGGACAAATAAAATGAAATTTTGGTCCTCCCATCCGAAAACCTGTTTTTGAACCACCATCCGGGTTCAGCTGTAGGGTCGTGGTGAAAAGACTTGAGTGTGTAGCCTGCGGACACAAGGTCTACGGGTCTGGTTTATTCTAGGGCGTTCCCTGGGACATTCAGAAACACTCTCAAGTGAAGAAAACCAACCGCCGCGAACAGCACGTTAGAGGATGGAGCCTTTTCAGATGGAGAGACCTGTTGAAAGAATAAGTTTCAAGAGGAAAATATGTGCAACCATGAGCAGAAAATGTTTTCTAATTATGTGTCTTTGTATTTTACTTAGTCTAATGATGTCTTTAGTGGGGTATATCATATTCTCTTTTCAAGTGACATCTGCACCCACTGTACAGCCCATGCCTTCCTCTACTATCTCCTCACATTCTTTTCACCCTCTACCTGAACACGAGTCCGTTAGAAGATTAGAGTTTATGAACAACTCCTTTGTTCAGCTCTTACACCAACACCAGCTAGTAGTGAACAGAACCAACTGTTGGGTGTGTGGCCTTATGCCTCATACTACTGAGAAAGGTATTCCCTACCTAGTGCTGCCATTCAGCTACAATGGTTCTGTGTGGGCATACCGAACGATGTTCATCTATGCTCGCGAAATCCACCCCTACGTTCCGTCAAAGACAACCCAAAGAATAGTGCTCTAGTTAAGGGGATAGTCGACATGATAAGGGGAACTAGTTCCTACGAAACTATCCCGGAAGATGAGACACTAGCGTATATTGGATGGAACGTGACTGGATATGGAGCGAGACTGAGCGAGAACCAGCAAGCAAAAAGATCCGCTCCAATTTGGATTGTACCCCATCAGGGTCATCTATGTCTGCAAGGTAATGGCAAGAATCCAAGAGCTCAGTTAGGGAAGAGTATCTGCACTGAAACGTATATTTTTGCGTCTCAGACTTCCCCTTTGTTCTTAGCAGCTAGGGGTACCTACTTTATCTGCCATGATAGGGCCTACACGTGGTTGCCCCCTGACTTCTCGGCACATGCTTCGTTTCATTCCTGTTGCCTCCCACCTACACAGCTGCGGCAGATTACCATAAGATAAGAAGAATTAGGGGTGTCTTCAGCAAGGAAGACACTGCAGGACAAGAAGCGGGAGACTTCTTTAGGGGTTTTCTGCCGTTCTGGGGACCTATGGCTAACAACAGGAATGTGAGGCAATTGACGCGAGTGGTTGAATCCACCATAGTCGAAACTGTCGGTGCCCTTAATAATTTAACTGCTGAGCTCCAGTCGGACCGCCTTATGACCCTGCAGAACAGGGTCGCGTTAGACATCATACTTGCAGACCGTGGTGGGGTATGTAGAGTGATCCAATCCAGTTGTTCCATTTTCATTCCAGATAACGCTCCAACAGTGTACCAGGCCATCTCCAAACTACATAGGATCTCTGAATCCATCCATATAGATGAAGGAGACTGGTCGTTGATGGGATGGTTCTGGGAACTGTTATCCACCTGGGGATGGAAAGTTCTGATGGTCATTGGGATACTTCTAGCCATCCTTTTCCTGTTTTGTCTGTGCATACAGTGTGTTCCTGCCATATGCGGCCTATGTGTTACATCATGTGTAAGGAAACCTGTATCAAGGGACGAGCTAAGTAATAGGATGATGCTACAGCAACATCTCAATGAATTCATGAACATAGACCTAGACTCAGATTAGCATGAGTGTAAGTAAATTGCCTATGTAAGGGCAAAAGGAGGGTCTGTGGTACTGAAAATTCTGGACCTGTGTCATTAACATCATTGTAACATGACGATTTTGGTATCAGCAGACCGGTAATGACAGGTATGCTATATCTGAGTATTTGCGTCATATTCGAGTGACGGGATCACTCTAATATTAACGATTCCCTTGTGAACCCTCGGGTTCCATTTTGTGTACGGCAGCCATTTTGTGGTTGCCCTCACATAAGGCAATGACTAAAGCCAAAACGCGCCTTAGGGGACACGTACACTTTCAGTGACCTGGGCAAGCTGACTCCACTGTCCAGAGCCAGAACCTGTTCGGCCAGTTTTAGTTCCCAGTGGCCGATCGAGATTAGGGGCCAAGGTGCAGCTAGCCATAAACACTTCATTGCACACATCTATATCTAAATCTTATTCACACCTGTCACTGCTCTTTCTTTATGACCTGCTTTACGAGGAGGAGGTGCCCGGTTTTATTAGGGGTCCAGATTATATCTGTTGCAGGTGTTGGGCCTCACTGGGTATTTGGTTGTGGGCTGGACAAACTGAAAATGGGCTTGTCATCATGAATCTGTCTTTTTTGTTGTTGTAAGAAATATGTGAATGACCCACTGTAAAAATAAGGAATGTTTGCCTAAAGCATAATATTCTGTATAAAAGAGATAGCTGGTTTCCATGAGAAGGCAGTCTCCTGAGAACATACACATTGTTGTACTTCTAGGATACCTGTTGCTGGCTGCAGCCAATAAATTGATCTTTGAAGCCACCAAGAAGACTCTGTGTTTCTGTAGTCTGAGACAGGAAGAACTCGAGGTCATTGGGTGTGTTCCCTGGCACCGCTGGGTCCAATAAAACCCAGTACTTCACTTGGGTCAGGTAAGGTAGTGGGGACTGTGAATGGCGCAGAGGAAGGAGGGGTGAGGGACTGCTGTAGGAGGGACACTGCTGCCATCAGTGAGGAGGCCATGGACTGATTTGTTCACTGTAGGGCAGACATGTCTGATGACATGCCCTCCATGAATGGCACCAATTGTGTCAAAAGACTGGTGTGTGCATGGAGGACACTCAGCATGGATGTCTGGCCCACATGGATCTGTTTTAGCAAATCCACAGACTCCACACTCAGGGCAGCAGGTGTGACAGATGCAGGGGGTGCGGTGCCTGGCCCAAAGGAGACATGCTCCCTAACACGGGAGGGTCCACGGACACTTTGAATGGGAGCAGCTGTGAGGGTGGAGATGGTGGTGGTGGCAGGGGCAGACTCTGATGTTGTGGCCTCTGCTATCGTAACACCCACCAGGGAGTCATCACTGGAGCTTGATTGGTCCTCTGCAGATGTAGATGTTTCTGACCGGCCCTCAGTGTGGCTCCCCTCACCATCTGTGCCGCTGGGTCCCTCCTCCTCCTCCCATGTGGACCCACTCTGGCTAGCCGCTTCCTCTTGGTCCGTGGAACTGTCTCCTCCAGTAGCTGTAGATGATGCTGTGAACAGGGATGAGAAAGAGATTCACATCAGTCATCTGCATAGACTTGACACATGAGTTTCATCACAAAACATCACAGAGCAAGCCCTTGCATAATGTTCATGGCACTTTTTAGATTCTTTCCACATATGTGAACATGGCAACTGTCAGTCTGCCATTAAACCATGGTTCCCAAACACATGATGGCAATGGAACCATCTGTTAGATGTATTTCAAAGACCACTAAATACATGTTCACTAACGCACTATTTTAGCTTTTGTCTGATCAGTAATGCTCGTGAGGGTCATGTGTCATTACAAACATGTCGCATCTCCTGCAAGGGAGACTGGAAGTGACACAGCTAAAGGGTTGAACAAATTTATAAGTTTACATGATGAACATACTTCCATCCCCACTCATCATAATGGGCACCTATGTCTTGAACGTCAATGCTATAATGGTCTGCATGCAGGACAACAGACAAGTACAAATACTGCATCCTCACAAACTTTCATGTGGCATACCATGCCACTGGCCTGTCTGGCTAAACAGTCTGTACTGACTCTTGTTACAGGGCCAGTAAATCACAACTTCAAAGTCTGCACCGTGTCACAATCATGTATTCACTGTCAAAGCAACATCTGTAGTGGTCAAGTATACATGTCCCCTACGTGCTACACACAATTTAAATACTTTGACAAGCTCACGTTGTTTTACTTAGACATTGGAGTATATGAATTAACAAATCTGTCTAAGTGAACTTTTTTAGAGCTCTCAAGAAAGTAATGCAGCATACACATATATGTTGAAGCCACCATTATGCAGAGTCAATGGATGACACACATGTTTTGTCCTGTTTATCTGGGTCACATTCCATACATTAGATGTCTGTCCATATTTCCTATATTTGCCCCCTGTGTTTTTAAAAAAGTTCTGCCTGTACACACTGTCACAGAGTCTGACACATGAATTTCGAATTTACAATGGTGAAAGTGTTGGCTGACACACATAAATCTGATGTGTCACTGTCTCTGATGGCCAGAGTTGGCATACCTGTTCTTGGTCCATGTGATACATGTGATTGTACAGAGCACCATGCAGGGAACTACACATTTTGAACACTTATCCATTTCATTTGTCTGAGGCATCAACATTGATCTCACCTGCAGCACAGGTGTGTAGCATTGTTTTTGGAAACCTGTGTGCACCTAGATCACCTTTTTGAACATATATGTATGTCCCACACAGAGTACAGGTCATATTTCAGTCAATGTGCTGACACATGTCAGACAATTACATCACTCATGATGGTCAACTCAATGCACCTGTTGTATATGGTGCTGATCAGATTAACCTTGGACAACAGCAAATACACATGACCTAAGTGTCACATGTCACAGACGGAAAGGGACACAGCTGGGCATCAGATGATAATGGGGCATATTTACATTTTGCCACAGAAGTGGTTTCTCAGCAGACATACGACCTGTGAGAGGGTTACCACTTACCAGGCTGAGGGAGTGCAACATGCATGTCAAACATAGTTCAGCAACATGGCACATACTCACTCCCTCCTTGCTGCTGTCTGGCCTTTAACTGCCCATCCAGGTCAAGGAAGACCACCGTCAGTATCCGGAGCATGTGGGGTCAGGGTCTGTCGTCCACCCCTTTTGTGAGGAGGTGACAGCTTCAGCTGGACTCTTGCAATCCTCCATGTCCAGCCACGGAGGTCCTGCCACCTCTTCTGGCAGTGGCGGATGCAGCGTTTGAAGACCCCCACAGATCTTGTAATTAACTGCTTTACACTTTGGTCTGCCAAATTTCCTTCTTGTGATGGGCGTCGACCTGTAAGGATGACATCGTGACACACCATTACTAACCATGCTACATGTTTATTCATCACACACTTGGACATATAGGTCATGGTCAGAATGGCAGATAATGTCTGAAGGTTAGCCAAGTATCATCATGGGCAGTTGTCCTGTGTGCAAGTCTCCCTTAATACCATGAGAACAGTGTAGAGAAATAAATCCCACCAAAAACATTTCTACATCACTGTACCTGTCCAGAACATGATTCTACACACTGTAAGACTTACATTAACTATGTGTGCATGCTTGCCCATGGGGATCACAATGCTAGTAGTGCCTGTCTTGAACAATTGAAAAGGCATTGTAAACAACACTCACCTGCTCCCCTGGTTTTCCATACAGCTTGCTGTACTGTGGAAGGAGGCTGTCCAGCAGGGCCTGGTTCTCCTCCTCTGTGAAAGCTGGTGCCCTCTCCACAGTACGTGCCATTGTAGACCCCAGAGGATGCAGAGACAGCAGCAGTGGTAGCTAGAACTCTTGTCTAGTAGCATGTAGTGCAGGCAAGTGAAGTCTCTTGGGAAAAGACAGACTTATATCTGCAGCAGAGGCGGATTCTATTCCATGCGTCCAAAGCGATAGGTCCGAGGCGTTCGCATTATCCGAATTTGGCCAATCCATAACATTGCACGCATCTGACACGCCTACCACGTCGTTCAAATATTCCGCTTCATAACACAATTGAGTTTGTTACATTTTTGTTGTAAGCTAACAGAATCCGTTTGCATGCAATTCGTACACGAAATGCGTGTCTGTCACCATGATGAGCAACAGTCAATTTGTGCGCCAGACTCAGTTCGGATGAGGAGAATGCGTCCTTTGAATACTCACCCGCAACTGTCACCATGACGAGCAACAGCCAATGTGTGCACCAGACTCGGTTCGGATGAGGAGAACGCGTCCTTTGAATACTCAACCGCGTCTGTCACCATGATGACCAACAGCCAATGTGTGCATAGCTGCCAATGTTTCATATTGCTATGTGTGTAGTTTTCATATTTTCATTGTAATTATGAGTGACAGTTCAACGACTATTAGTGACACTTTCTCCCCATGAAAATCAAGCAATGAAGATGTTTAAAACATGTAAATATAATGAATTACACCCATTTGAGCAAGGACAAAATTAGGAGATCTCAAAATTGCTACAAAGGACCAGAGGTGGAAGGGCTCTACCCGGAGACATACTGCGTGACTGCAGTTCTCAGTAACAGAGGGCAGGCAGGCACTCATTAATTTTTGTGTCTTGGCTGCTTCTTTAATTCTTTACTTGACCATTCATTGGTTGAATCAGACTTTGATACATTTAGGATGGTCATAGGAGAAAAGCTACAGAAAAGTGAAGAGAATGAGGTTCTGTTGCCATTCATCAATCTAAATCAGATTTGGGGATAGAGTTACTTGTGACACTAAACATGCAGACAGTGGGGATTCACTTCGCTGCAGGGACCTACAGAATGTGTCTAATGATGCAGAAAGACATTTGGGTTCAACTATACGAAACGCCTGACACAAGCAGGAGGCTCGTGAGTGTCAAAAGTCAAAATATCTTCCTGCATACGCCACAGAAAGTGTCAGTGGCACTGACGCTACACATGTGGAGCAGTGCCAGTTGCTGAAAAGCAACATGAACAACAGACAAGGCATCACATCGCCATGCGGATTATCTTGAGGGCGCTGCCGTGTATGATATGGGACAAGCAGGTCACTAGTACGGACTCTGAGGCATCGTCGCACCTCGGGTGGCTTTGGCACTCCTACTGAGGCTACTATGGCAGGTTGAAGGAATGCCAGTGGGCAGGCTGTGTGGCTGAAGAACTGTGCAGGGTATGGTGCTTCCCAGCCCCACTCCTGCTTCCGCACTGAGAGTCCAGGTGTTTTTGTCAGACGCAGTAGGCCCAGCTGGGTTGGGTCAGTTGCACCGTAGTGTTCATTACCGCAGCACCGCAAGTTCATGAGTCATTAGGCAGCAGCCACTAATCTGATTTAAACTGCCACCCTCTTGCGCCACGGGAGGCAGTCTAGACTATGTAACAACCCACTTGACCTATGACTGTGAGTCTGACTGAACTCACACTTTCTCATCAATGTCTCTGTAGTAGACATTGGCAGGCACAACTTGACGTTCCTGAAATGTCTGCCGCATGGTGACTGAACCAGATCTACGTTGTAGCATTAATCATCTCAGGAAGTCTGCACAGCCTGCCTGTACCACCCAACTTTGGTGTAATTATGATTAGCAGCCAGTGCTTGGGCCGCAGAGCTTTGGCACAGGCTAATGTATTCGCATTTCAGTGCGGTGATGCGGCCCACCACACTGAAATACGTTAGTCTAACGCCTGATGCGTGGTACTTGGCAGGGCTGTGTGTGCGTCATGCTTGGTTCTGATGTGGCACACGCGTGCACTCAATACTCACCCACATCGTTCACCATTACAGTCAACAGCCAAAGGATGCGAACCACACGTTTTGGGTGAGGCTCAGGCACCCTACATTAATCAATCAGCATATCAGACAGTATAGCAAATATTTATGTTCTGCTGCATTACATGTGTGGGTACAGTCATTCACATGTCATATTGGACAGAGTACTTAATAGCTCACACTCCCATGATGAGCCAACCTTGATGTGCACCAAATACATTGTTTGTGTGGAACCTCACAACTGTGAGTGCCACTTCACAGATCAGCCTCCTAGGCTTGGACACAGTCCCATGGGATCATTGTGTTAACACAGCTTACATCCACACATAATCACTGCTTTATTGGACTGTGTGTTAGAAAGTGCATTGTGTGAAGTTATTTTGAGTGAATCCACAGTATCTGAGTCTTGTACAACGCAGACACTCCATTGTTGATGTTGTTAATGATATTTACTTGAGACATCAACTTGTATTTTGCATGTGAGTTGCTGTTGTGTCTTTGTGTCACAGACATACATGTATGCCTGTCAAAAGAAGATGTGCTACACATCATGAATGTTTTATGTCTGTGATAGTACATGAATGTCAGACATGACATCTTGACAGTGTCCACACTATGACAGTGGTGTAGATAGTGACACACTGTCTGCATCTAGTGTTCCACCTAGGTGGCATGACATGATCCCTGTCTGTGTACCTTTCCACCATGTGATAGTTGTTACAAACATCTATCTTTGATACTTTATTAGGGGTGTGTTTACTATGTAATGTTTGATCACATGGACTGTGACAGACACCAGTGATTAGTCACAGGACAGCATTGCAATTGTGGACAAACCATTATAAAATGAAATGTCCGGTAAGGGTCACATAGCTGCCCTTTGTGTCAAGGCTCAACATTACACATCTGACTTCATTGAGTCTTGCTTTGATGTAGTATATGAGTTTTTGCATGTTCCTTACCAAATTGGAAAGTGTATGAATAATGATTTGATTTGTTACCTATGTACCACAGGAGACCAGCTGTCCACAGACCCTTCCCCGACCTACAGACCATGATAGAACGTGACAGCATCAGACGTTACCGCTTCACCAGACCACTCATTGAGTAGTTGGCAGAGCAGTTGGCCCCACATTTGCTACCTGGACACCCATATCCATTTGTGCTGACCCCCAAGGTGAAGGTGATGGCAGCCCTACATTTCTTTGCCACGGGAACCTTCCAGTATACTGTGGCTACTGCTGGTGGGATGTCACAGACAATGTTTAGCCGTGTGCTTCGTGATTTGTTGGAGGCAATGTTACATTTCCTGAACATGTACATCAAGTTCCCAACACCAGGACAGTTTGCCAACATCAAAAGTGCCTTTTATGCTTTGGGCAGAATGCTACATGTCATTGGCTCCATTGATGGTACACATGTGGCTTTGGTCCCACCACAAGCCAATGAACAAACATACAGGAAGCTTAAGCATTACCACTCCATAAATGCCCTGGTGGTATGTCTGCCTGACATGACAATCTCACAAGTCTGTGCGCGTTTCCCTGGATCAGCATATAACGCCTACATTATGAGAAACAGTAGGATCCCACAGATGATGTCTCAGCTGCCAAATCAGCGTGCCTGGCGTGTTGGTGGGTAATGTTGTCTGTTTATGTTGTGTGTTGCTTGTATGGCAGGTTGTACCCTGTTTTCAGACACATGAAGTTTAAATTTAGGAGACTCTGAATACCCCAACATGCTGTGATTGCTGGCCCCACTCAGGAACCCTGTCACCCTTGCTGAGTTTCATTTTAATGAGGCACATGGGTGGACCAGGCAAGTGATTGAGCGGACATTTGGGCTACTGAAAACCAGATTTCACTGCTTGGACCGTACAGGAGGAGCCCTCCAATATACACCAGCAAAGGTGTGTAAGATCATCATCGTGTGTTGCATGCTACACAACGTGGCAGTGAGGAATGACCTACCTCTCATCCAAGATGACGGGGACCAGCAGCCTCCAGCAGGGGAGGATCCAGGCCTGGGGCATGTTGCCAGTGATGATGAGGAGGAGGAGGGTGTTCGGAGACAGCTCATCAACAACTTTTTCTCATGATTCTAAGTATGCAATGATGAGTTGACAAAGCACTTTCTTTGCATGATATGTGTCTGTTGTACAATATCTCGGTATACGTGTGGGTGCATGCTACTTAACATGATCCTTGGAGTTGTTTGGTGTCCATTGAGTTAGTATGTCCACCAGTACAGTGTTGACATGACTCCTAGCTAGTGTTCACAAAATAAACATTTTAAGTATGAAATGTCTCTTGGAGATGTATGCATACAATTTTGTATTTCAAGACTGTTCTATGTCTCTCCTTCAAAGGGTTCTTTGGCTGTTGTATGGAGACATGTGACCTCCCAGACACACAATGCAGTTACAGTGTGCAACTTTTCTTGGGATCAGGAATCTGTGCCACACACTCAATTCTGACATTTTTCAAACGTCTTGTTTAATTTGTGCTTATTGTCACAGTGTGATTTTATTTTATTTGTTGTGGAGGCAACATGTTGTGCCTGTGTAATAAACCTGTGTTCCACATTGAGGTGTGCCTTGTCTGTATACACACATCCAACATTCATTTACATACTGTATATGTGCCCTGATGTTCAGTTTGTCTAACAATGATTAGTGCTTGTGCATTGAAGTGTGGTTTCAGTTTACAAAAGTGTAAGCAATGAGGATATATGCCATGTTGTATTTGTGTTGTGTTGACCTTGTTGTGTGTATCTCTAATATGAGGCATGTTACATTTACGCACAAGACAGTAGGTAAATTGCTGTACTTGTTTCAGCCAAAGCATTTTTTTACAGGACATCATCTCTATATTACAAACAGTGTTTAATTCATGACAGAAGCAAGTATTGTGTGAATAAAGATGTATTGCAGTGCATGTGTGAAATGTATAGTGCTGTACCAATTTTTTAAATCCAAAGTTCACAGAGGAGTTGTTGGTGGTAGTAGATGAAATTTTCAGAGCAAAGTCCACAGTCATTTGATTCATTTATCCAACTTAGACCCTTCATCCCATGTGTGGGAGTTCAGTGACAGTCAACAAAGTGAACGCTTCACACACAATGGAGGATATCAGTAGCAGGTTGTCACTTCCTGGGGGGATGCATAGCCAACTGTCTCTCATTTGTCCTTCTTCGGACGACCCCTCTTATGTTTTTCTGGGGGACCCTCAGGTGCAGGCTGCTGTGGTTCAGGGTACTCTCCACCAGAGTCCTCATCCCTCCCTGTGGCAGTTGCAGATGTCGTAGCAACAGATGTGGAGGGCACACAGAGAGGTGGGGTCATGTTGTCAGCAATCTGGCGGAGGCAGGTAAGTATGTCCCTGTGCACCGCAGTCTGGTCATCAATTTTATCCATTTTGGACTCTATTCTGGACATGTGTGAGTCCATTCTGGACATGTGTGAGTCAATTTTGGCATAATGGGCAGCCTGCTGCTGTTGCATGTCCTTGAGGATCCCAACTACATGGCCAAAGTCTCCGGTGCATTCTCGATATGCATATAGAATGCGTGCCAACTGTGGGTCTGCTTGATCATCAGCACCAGCTGCCTCACAGGACCTCTCCCCATGGCCCCTCCTACCACCCCGACCCACACGAGCAGGACCTGTTGTTGCAGGCACAGACAACACTGAGCCTCCTTCATCGTTGACACTGGTGTTGCTGTCTGCCAACTCCAGAGTGCCCTGTGTTGATGTGCTCTCGTTGTTTTGTTGCCTTGGTGTGTCTGTGTTGGTAGAGGTCATCTGGGGGTTGACAGATGTTGCGGGAGTGGTCACAGGAGGTGCTGGTGTTCGAGCTGCTGGTTGTAGGAGAGTAGGATCTGCTTCACAGGGGTACCCCCACTTTTTGCTGATACTTCACTGGTTTTCGACATTAGTCTGGCTGGGGCCCTGCTATTCAGAACCCCAGCCTAGCTGTTTCCTCTTTAAAAGGGTCTCCATGTGCCTTAGGCACATCACTGATTGGGATCTGGAGTGCCCTTGTAAGTCCCTAGTAAATGGTATACTATGTACCAAGGGCATAGGTACCTCAGAGGCCTGCCAGGGGCTGCAGCATGTATTATGCCACCCCTGGTAGGCCATCCAAACTGACACCACAGGTCTGCTACTGCAGCCTGGGTAAGGTGGTGCATGCACCCCTTGCTGTGGTATAGGTTACCTATATCACTAAATGCATACACACATATAAACCTATAAGTCACTCCTAAGGCAGGCCTTATCAATCCTAAAGGCAGAGTGCATGGTTCCTATGTGAGAGGGTGCCCCTGCATGAGCAGGGCCCCTCTGCAGCGTTCGGAGACCATCTCTGATGCTGTTTGTAGTGCAGCCTGACCATATACTCTTAAACGCATTATATCCTCGCGGTAAAATGCTAACTATGGAATGGCTGCACCTAAACATGTCGTGTTTGGTGTCAAACATCTTGGAATACTACCCCCCCGCCAATCCTGGCGGCGGGGGTAGCAGTCCACCCTTCTAGAGGGAAAGGCATGTTAACTCTGACGAGTCCGGTAACTTCTTTCCAGAGCCCTGGCATCACAAAATGGATGCTGCTGCCACAGACACGAGTATGGCCTCCTGCTGCTGGACGAAACTCCGGCAGGGGAGGCCTGGACAATAGGTTTCCTGTCCCAGGGAGGTGTGACCACCTCCCCAGACAGGACAATGTGTATTGGGGCTGGGCGGGAGCACTTTCGGGTGCTTTGAAGTCCTGCACTGGGGGCACATTTGGTGTCCCTGTGCATACCCCAGTTCAAACTGGATCAGGGGCTTGCAGCCCCTGCTTTGGCGCGAACTGGACAAAGGGAAAGGGGTGTAGCCACCCCTCTGCCCTGACCCACCCATAGGTGGGGCCACAGAGTAGTCCATCCCCTATTTTTAGAATAAAGGTAGGAACCCAGTCCCTAGGACTTTAGATTATACCTGGACGAAACTCTGAAACAGAATCCTGGACCTTCGACGCTCTACTCACGATTAGAGGACTGAAGAATCTCCCTTGGGGTCAAGGAGTGACTCCCCTGCTTGGCAGGCACCAAAGAAGCATCTGTCCGGTTCGCATCACTGAAGCTCCCGTCGGACGCCGAAGTCATCGCAGCACCAGAGGTGGATTCTCAGACTTCCCGAGGCTACCCTGAGTCCCCAGCAAAGCTGAGGCCCGTGGCTATCGTGGGTGACTTGAGACCATGACCCCTGGACACCGAGCACATTTGCAAGTGCACCATCTTCTGGGTCTCCCAAGAAGTCGTGCTTTGGGCTCCGAGTAGCCCTAGCCTCCAGCACCACCTGCACCGAAGATCACTGGCCCCCACTCCACGAGTGTCCTGTAAGCCAGCTCCCCGTGCGGCGTCACGAGGCTCCTTCGCGGTCGCTAGCCCGTTGGCTAGTAGCCCTTAACGAAGGCCAATCTTTTCTTTACTTAGCAGTCTGGTTGCTCCAGGCCTGCCCTCACTTACCCTCGCTGGGTGAGTTCCCCAGACCTTGCTGGTCTGCATCATCGACGATCTACATCTTACTCGAGACTTGCCGTTGCCAAGGCTTGTTGGGTCCAATCTGGTCGCTGACACCTCTGCACTCGACAGACATCGAGCAACAGCCCGAATCCTGCTCCTGGTTGCCGACAACGCCTCCCGGACCTCGTGGCTGAAGAGTCAAGACGACTGTCATCGAATCTGAAGCACTCGACATCGGTGGGCATCTGTCCATCGCCCCCCTGGTCACTGGCTAGTGACCCAGACTCTGTCCCCTCTGCTTTCAGGTTCTTCAGAACTCCGATCCACTCTTGGATCCACCCGGACACTTTTCTCCTGGTCGCCAGCAGCACTTTGCAGCAGATCGCCATAAGAACCGACGACGAAACCCGACCCCGAAAGGCACCTATGCACCCGGCTTCCCTGGGTGAGGTAACACGAGTACTCCGGTGCTCCCGTGGGTAGAGACTCTTCAAAGTCCTAGATCTCAAAGGGTTTTGTCCTAGTCCTCTTCTAAGTGTCCCTTTCCTCTATTTTCCCGATCCCGACTTTCTCCATAGAAGTTAACGGCGTATCGCGGTTGTGTATTTACACTGCACGCTGTCTCCCGTGGGTCCCCTGTGTCACTACCTTGGGTGGTTCCTTGTGGTCCAAGCACTTCTAGAGGCTCTAGGCCTAGTGTCTAGTTCAGTCGTGGTTCGCATACCACTTTATTGGTATATGGTTTGGTACGCCCCTAGGGCCCAAACGTGTATTTGTGCTATTACTGTGATTTAAGATCTTATAACCTATGTACTTCGAACTCTAGCCTCATAAAGAGACTAGAGGGGTGTGTTTAGTAATAAATACATATATTTTGAATATATACCTGGTGTGGTGCTCTTTCATTTGGTCACTCAAGAGATTATAGACTGGCAAAACAAGCTGCTTTACATTCCTTCAAGACTTAGCCTGAAGGCTGCTCTCCATAGCTACCACTAGGATAGCTTTCAATAAGGTTGTCTTTAACCTACCTACCATAAGAGTCGATTTGGACTGGTGCACGGTGCCCACTATAATTAGTGGACAGCATATGCCAGGCCAACTTCTCACATTGGTGTGCAGCGTGTGGGATTCCAGCTTGCTATTGTTTTACCAGATAATCTCAATTGAATTGATCAACTGAAAACCACTAAAGGTACCTAAGGTACATATAATTTAAGCTTAGAATATCAGTAAGTTCTACTGAACTTAGAGTTGTGTGTGAAGGGATAGCACAACCCTTTCTACAACTCAAGAGAGTTTAGTAGGCCACACTAGAGTAGGTAGTGCATACACCACACCACACTAGTAATGTCTTTAAAAGCAGGATCCAAAGATGCACTGCAGGAAGCCATTGAGCTTCCCCCTCCAAGTATGACACACTCCCATTCTTGGAACTGAGAGCTTTGTGTAACGTGAGGAAATTAAGGACAGGCCAAAGTCCCACCACCCAACACCTCCAGGAGTTGTTGGTGGCTTATGATCTTAGTAAGTCTTCAGAGACTGAAGGGGTAGGAGCAGAGGGTGGGCCAGCAGATGAGGAAGGGGCCAGGGGTACTACTACCCCCAGCCCCCTCTGAAACTGCCCAGGAGGGTGACAATGACCCTGGCCTGGAGAACCCAATCCCTTCTGGGGAAGATGAAGATGAGGATCTAGAGAACCACACCTTTGTCCCCCCAGGAAGGATTATGAGTGTGCTCAGAAAGTCTAGGTCTCCTTCTCAGGAGTCTAACCACTCTGGCACCTCAATAGGGAGCTCTGTTTCTTTTCACAGGAGGGAATCCTCTCATGAGAGAAGAAAGAGACTGGTCCAGTATGAGGAAACTCAACTGGAGATCAGGAAGAAGCAATTGGCTTTAGATAGAGAATCCCTAGATCTCCTTAAAGAGAGAAGAAAGTTGGGACTAGAGTCCCATGGTGGCAGCCATGTCCCTAGAGACAGGGAAAGGTCCTATGACCATAGGAACCTGAGCAAGATTGTCCCTCCCTACCAGAGTGGGGATGATATCCACAAATGGATAACTGCTTTAGAGAGGGCCTGTAAAGTACAGAAGGTCCCTCAGGAGCAGTGGGCAGCAATCTTGTGGCTCTCCTTTGCTGACAAAGGTAGAGACAAGCTCCTCACTGTTAGAGAGGAGGATGCTGACAATTACAAGGTCTTGAAGAGTGCTCTTATTGATGGGTTTGGCGTAACCACTGAACAGTACAGGTTGAAGTTCAGAGACACCCAAAAAGCACAGACTCAAGACTGGGTAGACTATGTGGATTGTTCTGCCAAGGCTCTGGAAGGCTGGTTGATGGGCAGTAAGGTGTGTGACTTCTCAGGATTGTATAATCTGATAATGAGGGAGCAGATTCTTAATAACTGTCAAAACCAGCTGTTGCATCAGTACCTGGTTGACTCTGATCTGACCTCTCCCCAAGAATTGGGAAAGAAGGCAGACAAATGGGTCAGAACCAGGGTGAAGCAGAAGGTACAGAACCAAGGTGGGGAAACCAAGAAGCAAGATGCTAAGAACTCTGACAAGGGTGGGGAGAAGGGTAAAGATCAAAAGTCTTCATCAGGCCCCCAAAAATCTTCTTCTGGTGGGGATTCCCAGTCTACCAAGGGTAAAGGCCAAAGAAAACCATGGTGCAAGGTCTGTAAGCAAAAGACCCACTGGACCAGTGATTGCACCAAGTCCAAAGACTCCAGTCCAGCACCCACCAATGCCCCTAAGGCACCTGTTCCCCCTAGTACAGTTGGTGGAAGTGCTCCAGCAAAGGGTTTAGTAGGGTTCACCCTGGGAACTGAGTTGGGCTCTGACTTAGTCAGGGGAACTGACTCAGGCTGTGTTAGTCTGTGATGGAGGCATGGATGTGACCTCCACTGTGAGTCCCAGTAATCTGGGCAAGTACAGACAACAGCCTTTAATCAATGGACGAGAGGCTTTGGCATTTAGGGACACAGGGGCAAGTGTCACAATGGTGACACAAGACCTTGTGCTACCTGGGCAAGTTATGCTTGGTGAAATGTACCAAGTGACCAATGCTAGCAATGTCAGAACAGACCATACTCTGGCAATTGTTAACTTCTCCTGGGGAGGGGTAACTGGCCTTAAGAAGGTTGTGGTAAGTGCAAACCTACCAGTCGAATGCTTGCTTGGCAATGACTTAGAGACTTCTGCTTGGGCAGAAGTGGAGCTCAGGACCCATGCAGAAATGCTGGGGATCCCTGCAGATGTGTTTGCTGTGACCAGGTCACAAGCTAAACTGTCTAAAACTGAACAGGCCTTGGATTCTGGAAGAATGGACCAAGTGCCTTCCAAGAGGAGGAGTAGTAGGGTTAAGGCAGTGCCTTCCCCTTGGCTCAGGAGGAAGATCAGTCCCTTGAGGGGGATGATCTCAGCCCTGAAGAAGGAACTGTCCCAGAGGAACTTGAACCTGAACAGGTTGAGTTCTTGGGGACAGGGGGACCTTCTAGGGCAGATCTGAGCCAGGAGCAGCAGAGCTGCCCCTCCCTTGAACCCCTCAGACAGCAAGCTGCTGCTGAGGCTGCTGGGAAAGCTAGTGGTCCCCATACAGTGTATTGGGATGATGGACTCCTATACTCAGAGAGTAGAGACCCCAATCCTGGTGCTACCAGGAGGTTGGTAATACCTTTGAAGTTCAGGGGCTTCCTATTGACCCTAGCCCATGATATTCCCTTAGCAGGACACCTGGGCCAGAACAAGACTTGGGACAGAATTGTCCCTCACTTTCACTGGCCCCACATGTCTGAAGACAGTAAGGAGTTTTGTCGCTCCTGTGTAACCTGCCAAGCCAGTGGCAAAGCAGGTGGCACTACAAAGGCCCCCTGATACCACTACCTGTGGTGGGGGTGCCCTTTGAGAGGGTAGGGATTGACATTGTTGGTCCCATGGATCCCCAAACAGCCTCTGGGCACAGGTTTATCCTGGTGGTAGTGGATCATGCCACCAGGTACCCAGAAGCTATTCCCCTCAGGACCACTACAGCACCTGTGGTGGCAAGGGCCCTCCTGGGAATCTTCTCAAGAGTGGGCTTTCCTAAGGAGGTAGTATCAGACAGGGGTGCAAACTTCATGTCTGGTTACTTAAAAGCAATGTGGAAGGAGTGTGGAGTTACTTATAAGTTCACCACACCCTATCACCCACAATGCAATGGTTTAGTTGAGAGATTCAACAAAACCTTGAAGGGCATGATTAAAGGGCTCCCAGAAAAGCTTAGGCGTAGATGGGACATACTCTTGCCCTGCCTTTTATTCGCATATAGGGAGGTGCCTCAGAAGGGGGTTGGTTACAGCCCTTTTGAACTTCTGTTTGGCCACCCTGTGAGGGGTCCACTGTGCTTGGTGAAGGAAGGATGGGAGTTACCTCTCAAGCTCCCAAAGCAAGATATAGTGGACTATGTACTTGGTCTCCGCTCCAGGATGGCTGAGTACATGAAAAAGGCAACCAAAAACCTTGAGGCTAGCCAGGAACTTCAGAAGGCCTGGCATGACCAAAAGGCTGTTCTGACTGTTTACCAGCCAGGACAGAAGGTGTGGGTGTTGGAGCCAGTGGCCCCAGCAGCTCTCCAAGACAAATGGAGTGGACCCCACACTATTGTTGAGCAGAAGGGTGAGGTCACTTACTTAGTGGACCTAGGAACACCCAGGAGTCCCCACAGGGTACTCCACGTCAACAGACTTAAGCCATATGTAGACAGGGCAGACATGGGCTTGCTCATGGCTACTGATGAAGGGCAGGAGGAAGAGAGTGACCCACTCCCTGCTCTCACAGAACCCTGACGATGGGTCAGTTGATGGTGTAGCCTTGGCAGGCAGCCTCACTACCCAGCAACAAACTGATTGCAGGCAAGTCCTCAATCAGTTTAGACATATGTTTTCACTGACACCCAGTCAGACCACCTGGTGCACTCATGAAGTGGACACTGGGGACAGTCTGCCTATTAAAAACAAGATTTATAGGCAACCTGACCATGTCAGGGACTGTATCAGGACTGAAGTCCAGAAGATGTTGGAATTGGGAGTGATTGAGCCCTCAGATAGCCCTTGGGCTAGTCCAGTAGTCCTAGTACCTAAACCTCACACCAGTGGTGGGAAAAGAGAGATGAGGTTTTGTGTAGACTACAGAGGCCTCAATGCAGTCACTAGGACTGATGCCCATCCAATACCCAGGGCAGATGAGCTCATAGATACTTTGGCCTCTGCCAAATATCTCAGCACATTTGACCTAACAGCTGGCTACTGGCAGATCAGACTAGCTGATACTGCAAAGCCCAAAACAGCATTTTCAACCCCTAGTGGGCATTATCAATTTGTGGTGATGCCCTTTGGTCTGAAAAATGCACCTGCCACTTTCCAGAGGTTGGTGAACACAGTTCTCACAGGACTGGAAGCCTATAGTGCAGCTTATCTAAATGATATTGCTGTCTTTAGCTCCACCTGGGAGGATCACCTGGTCCACCTCAGGAATGTTTTACAGGCCCTGCAAAAGGCAGGCCTGACTATCAAGGCCACTAAGTGCCAGATAGGGCAGAGTCAGGTTGTGTACCTGGGCCACCTTGTGGGTGGAGGCCAGGTTCAACCTTTGCAGAGCAAGATCCAGACCATCATGGACTGGACTGCTCCCACTACCCAGACTCAGGTGAGAGCCTTCTTAGGCCTGACTGGGTACTATAGGAGATTTGTCAAGGGGTATGGATCAATAGTGACACCCTTGAATGACTTAACTTCTAAGAAAATGCCCAAAAAGGTTCAGTGGACAGTTAGCTGTCAAAAAGCATTTGATGACCTCAAGCAGGCCATGTGCACTGCTCCAATTCTGCAGAGTCCTGATTACTCCAAGAAGTTCATTGTTCAAACTGATGCATCTGAATTGGGGGTAGGGGCTGTACTGTCACAATTGAATGAAGAAGGTCAGGATCAGCCAGTAGCTTTTATTAGCAGAAGGCTGACCCCTAGAGAGAAACGTTGGTCAGCCATAGAGAGGGAGGCCTTTGCTGTGGTCTGGGCTCTGAAGAAGTTGAGGCCATACTTGTTTGGTACACACTTCCTGGTTCAGACAGACCATAAGCCCCTCTTATGGCTAAAACAAATGAAGGGTGAAAACCCCAAACTGCTTAGGTGGTCCATTTCCCTACAGGGGATGGACTTTACAGTGGAACATAGGCCTGGGAGTAACCATGCGAATGCAGATGGACTCTCTAGGTATTTCCACTTAGAACATGAAGACTTAACTGGGCAAGGTTAGTTTAATATCCCTACGTTTGGGGGGGTTGTGTAGGAGAGTAGGATCTGCTTCACAGGGGTACCCCCACTTTTTGCTGATACTTCACTGGTTTTCGACATTAGTCTGGCTGGGGCCCTGCTATTCAGAACCCCAGCCTAGCTGTTTCCTCTTTAAAAGGGTCTCCATGTGCCTTAGGCACATCACTGATTGGGATCTGGAGTGCCCTTGTAAGTCCCTAGTATATGGTATAATATGTACCAAGGGCATAGGTACCTCAGAGGCCTGCCAGGGGCTGCAGCATGTATTATGCCACCCCTGGTAGGCCATCCAAACTGACACCACAGGTCTGCTACTGCAGCCTGGGTAAGGTGGTGCATGCACCCCTTGCTGTGGTATAGGTTACCTATATCACTAAATGCATACACACATATAAACCTATAAGTCACTCCTAAGGCAGGCCTTATCAATCCTAAAGGCAGAGTGCATGGTTCCTATGTGAGAGGGTGCCCCTGCATGAGCAGGGCCCCTCTGCAGCGTTCGGAGACCATCTCTGATGCTGTTTGTAGTGCAGCCTGACCATATACTCTTAAACGCATTATATCCTCGCGGTAAAATGCTAACTATGGAATGGCTGCACCTAAACATGTCGTGTTTGGTGTCAAACATCTTGGAATACTACCCCCCGCCAATCCTGGCGGCGGGGGTAGCATTCCACCCTTCTAGAGGGAAAGGAATGTTAACTCTGACGAGTCCGGTAACTTCTTTCCAGAGCCCTGGCATCACAAAATGGATGCTGCTGCCACAGACACGAGTCTGGCCTCCTGCTGCTGGACGAAACTCCGGCAGGGGAGGCCTGGACAATAGGTTTCCTGTCCCAGGGAGGTGTGACCACCTCCCCAGACAGGACAATGTGTATTGGGGCTGGGCGGGAGCACTTTCGGGTGCTTTGAAGTCCTGCACTGGGGGCACATTTGGTGTCCCTGTGCATACCCCAGTTCAAACCGGATCAGGGCTTGCAGCCCCTGCTTTGGCACGAACTGGACAAAGGGAAAGGGGTGTAGCCACCCCTCTGCCCTGACCCACCCATAGGTGGGGCCACAGAGTAGTCCATCCCCTATTTTTAGAATAAAGGTAGGAACCCAGTCCCTAGGACTTTAGATTATACCTGGACGAAACTCTGAAACAGAATCCTGGACCTTCGACGCTCTACTCACGATTAGAGGACTGAAGAATCTCCCTTGGGGTCAAGGAGTGACTCCCCTGCTTGGCAGGCACCAAAGAAGCATCTGTCCGGTTCGCATCACTGAAGCTCCCGTCGGACGCCGAAGTCATCGCAGCACCAGAGGTGGATTCTCAGACTTCCCCGAGGCTACCCTGAGTCCCCAGCAAAGCTGAGGCCCGTGGCTATCGTGGGTGACTTGAGACCGTGACCCCTGGACACCGAGCACATTTGCAAGTGCACCATCTTCTGGGTCTCCCAAGAAGTCATGCTTTGGGCTCCGAGTAGCCCTAGCCTCCAGCACCACCTGCACCGAAGATCACTGGCCCCCACTCCACGAGTGTCCTGTAAGCCAGCTCCCCGTGCGGCGTCACGAGGCTCCTTCGCGGTCACTAGCCCGTTGGCTAGTAGCCCTTAACGAAGGCCAATCTTTTCTTTTCTTGGCAGTCTGGTTGCTTCAGGCCTGCCCTCACTTACTCTCGCTGGGTGAGTTCCCCAGACCTTGCTGGTCTGCATCATCGACGATCTACATCTTACTCGAGACTTGCCGTTGCCAAGGCTTGTTGGGTCCAATCTGGTCGCCGACACCTCTGCACTCTACAGACATCGAGCAACAGCCCGAATCCTTCTCCTGGTTGCCAACAACGCCTCCCGGACCTCGTGGCTGAAGAGTCAAGACGACTGTCATCGAATCTGAAGCACTCGACATCGGTGGGCATCTGTCCATCGCCCCCCTGGTCACTGGCTAGTGACCCAGACTCTGTCCCCTCTGCTTTCAGGTTCTTCAGAACTCCGATCCACTCTTGGATCCACCCGGACACTTTTCTCCTGGTCGCCAGCAGCACTTTGCAGCAGATCGCCATAAGAACCGACGACGAAACCCGACCCCGAAAGGCACCTATGCACCCGGCTTCCCTGGGTGAGGTAACACGAGTACTCCGGTGCTCCCGTGGGTAGAGACTCTTCAAAGTCCTAGATCTCAAAGGGTTTTGTCCTAGTCCTCTTCTAAGTGTCCCTTTCCTCTATTTTCCCGATCCCGACTTTCTCCATAGAAGTTAACGGCGTATTGCGGTTGTGTATTTACACTGCACGCTGTCTCCCGTGGGTCCCCTGTGTCACTACCTTGGGTGGTTCCTTGTGGTCCAAGCACTTCTAGAGGCTCTAGGCCTAGTGTCTAGTTCAGTCGTGGTTCGCATACCACTTTATTGGTATATGGTTTGGTACGCCCTAGGGCCCAAACGTGTATTTGTGCTATTACTGTGATTTAAGATCTTATAACCTATGTATTTCGAACTCTAGCCTCATAAAGAGACTAGAGGGGTGTGTTTAGTAATAAATACATATATTTTGAATATATACCTGGTGTGGTGCTCTTTCATTTGGTCACTCAAGAGATTATAGACTGGCAAAACAAGCTGCTTTACATTCCTTCAAGACTTAGCCTGAAGGCTGCTCTCCATAGCTACCACTAGGATAGCTTTCAATAAGGTTGTCTTTAACCTACCTACCATAAGAGTCGATTTGGACTGGTGCACGGTGCCCACTATAATTAGTGGACAGCATATGCCAGGCCAACTTCTCACACTGGTGCTGCATGCTGACCCACACCGGAGGGGCCAGGTAGTTCATCGTCATCCGTTGAGGGCTGAGAGACGTCCACACCGGAGAGCTTAGGGTCAACCAGAGTCTGGGACTGGGATTGCTGTTCTGTTCCTGCAGTGTCCCCAGCAGGCCCTGTGGGAAGATGAGAGACACAATGTTTGTTGTGTTTTTGCACAGTTCATCGTATCATACACATTACATTTGCTATTGTACATTATGATGAGTGTAGGTACATTAAATAGTCCTGTATCGTCACAGACCCAGGCCTATTTTTTCTGCAAACATTGTGATTTTAACAAGAAGTGTTTTGCTGAGCATGTCCAGCTCTGTGCATAAATGGGCATGTTTTATTCATTTGACTGTACATAGGCATTGACTGGCAAGTGACACCCTGTGCATGACACAGGTGTGTTGGTATTTCCCACATCTGTGCTTTTCCAATGATATACGTACTCTTCCTCTTACAATATGTTTCAAGATTTGTGCACGGGTGCCGGCATTTGTGCATGTCGTTTGCAGTCAAATTGGTGTGGCTACCTACACACTCACAGTCCGGAATGTATGTGGCGTTTGGTTTAAGGTATTTTGATGAATGTGTTCCTAGTTCTTATCTCATTGCACACATGTGAATAGCTGTCAGTAGCAAATGGTTTGACTGCTTTGCTTTGTGCCTGATCACATCATGTATATTGTCCTTGTCCTCCATGGACAGATGAGTTACCCAAGGCTGCTTTCCTGCTTTTTCAGGCTGAGAGCTGTGAAGTACAGAGGTTTGTGTGCTTGTGTTATGCTGCTGGAAGTTGTACCCCTCCTCCCACCCAATCCAGCTTACTCTTCGTAGACAAAGTATCAATGACAGTGAGGAGAGTGTAGTGGCAAGGATGCTGACAACGCTGCATGATGTAGGAGTTGAATGCAACTCCCAACAGTGCTTTGTGTACATGACACCATGCAACAGTGTCAGCCATCTTGTTGTGGCCCTTCCATTCACTGTCAGGTATCCATTGTCACTGATGGACATGTTGCTTTGTGTGTGGGTAGTGATGAGTGCTATGACTGCAACTTACACCATGTCCTGTGCTCCACACACCTTCCCAGCCAGCCCAGGGAGCACACCTGGGACAATGCATCCCCAGACAGTGAGTGGAAATGTACAGTGAAGATGGCTTAGAGTGGGGACTGGTGTGAGAGGCCCAGGGCCTAGTTGTGACTTGTAGCCAATTCATACATAAGGCCCATGTGTCAGCCATCTTGCCGGTACATTTCCACTCCCTATGAGATGGGCATGGTTCAAGGTGGGATTGTTGGGCCATGTGGGAGGGGGACTGTTGGCTGTGACTACAACTCCCATCATGCTTTCAGCTACACCCACCTTCCCAGCAAACCCAACTTTCCTTCCTTTTGACTCAGCTTCCCTGTGAGTGAGTGAAACAGCGATGGTAAGATGGCTGACAGTGGTGGCCTGGTGTTTATTTGTGCACAATTCCCAACAGGGCCTTGTGCTCCCCACACCAGAGCCCAGAGTCAGGCATCTTGGGAGTAGATTTTCCTTAACTCTCAAGGAGAGCATAGCCCCAGGTGTGTTGTTTGGTGTTGGTGGGAGGGGTGTGTGTGTGACAGGGCATGCTGGTAGATGTAGTTAGAGCTAGCACTCCTCCTCCCCCCCCCCAGACCAGATAGGCCACCATGAACCATGCTTCCTTGACAGTGACTCAAACTTTACGTTCAAGATGTCTGACAGTGGGGCCTGGTGTTTGTTTGAGCAGAATAACCAACAGGGCCTTGTGCTTCACACACCAGAGCCCAGAGTCAGCCATCTTGCCAGTACTTTTCCACTCCCCGTGAGATGAGCATGGTTCAAGGTGGGATTGTTGGGCCATGTGGGAAGAGGACTGTTGGCTGTGACTACGATTCCCATCATGCTTTCAGCTACACCCACCTTCCCAGCCATCCCAACCTTCCTTCCTGTGACTCAGCTTCCCTGTGAGTGAGTGAAACAGTGCTGGCAAGATGGCTGACAGTGGTGGTTGCTGTTTTGAGCCCAAAGCCTTGCTGTGTTTTTTAGTAAGTTGTTACATATCATGAAATAGTTACATATTACTCTGAGATTGCAGGTATTTAGTTTGTCAAACTGGCATACACGTCACAGGCTCATTTGCTTAATATTGTTATGGCTTTGCTGACACTGATTTGTATCGCTGTGTCCTTGACAGTGATGTCTGTGGCTGTGTATTTTCTATCCATATTGGCTATTTGAGTATGTACTCACCAGGCTCTGGTACTCCTGATATTCCAAGGACGCCCTCCGGTAGAAGGATGGCCCGCACCTTCTCCTCCCTGGAAGTGAAGTGCACAGGTGTTGCAGGAGGGCCACCGCCAGTCCGCTGACTCAGTTCATGCTCTTTGTTGAGGAGCTTCTTGACCCTCCTTCGCACATCATAGTACCTGTTCCTGACATCGTCCGTTGTGTGCAGGCAAGGTGCTTGAGCGTTCACCTTGTTGACAATCCTCTCCCACATCTTGGTTCTCTGGGACAGGGGGGTCTGTTGGACCAAGGTGCCAAATAACTGTGGCTCTACTCTGAGAATTACATCTACCATGACTTCCAGCTCACTGTCTGTGAACTTTGGAATCTTCTTTGGGGGCATGTTGATGGGTGGTGGTGGAGATGGATGTGTGGGTGAGTGTGAAGGTGAGGGTGAGTAAGTATGAGTAAAGGTGTGTGTTTGTGAGTGTGGTATTTGACAGGTGCTAGTAGTGTACAGGTTGTGTGGTGGGTGAGTTGTGAGTGTATGTAACATTGCAGTGTAGTAGTGGTATCTGCTGGCAGGTCTGTTGAATTTACAAAGGATCAAGGTAAGGAGTTTGGCTCTTTATATAGGTGGAGTTGTGGGTGTGTCTTCATTTTTTTTTTTGCCTTTGACAATGCTTGTTTGGAGTTTTTCTGTCTGTTTCTAGTGTATTTTGATGAGCATGACGGAAATGTTCTGTTGACCACAACGGATGCTTTTTCATGTATTAGCGGAGTAGTCCGAGTCTGTCCCATTCACGCTAAGCTGTGTTGCAGCGTTCGCGTAGGAGTCGGTCGCGTCGGGCTCTTTTCCGGACATTTCGCTCGGGCGGATTAATTCCGTCCATGTCGGCCATTTGTATTTGACACGCGCTGCATCGTACTACGTCGGTCGGACAGCGCGCGTACGTGTCGGTCGGAAGCCATTCCTGATCCATGTCGGTCGGAAGGGTTTCCGAGCGAAATCGGAATCGGGCCCTAAGTGTAGAATATGCAACAAATAGCAGCTTTGCATATCAAATAAAAAAATTAATTGCACTAGCATATGTACCTATTACTGACGTAGCTGAACACTACAATTTATTAATTGAAAGTCCCTACTACCAACAAAACGAGCAAAATTAAGTCCCCTACTTGACTACTTTGAGGATACCTGAGTGGGAAGGCTACACAGATCTGGACACAGAAGACAACCTAAATATCACATTCCATGTTGGAATGTATATAACAGTACCCTAAATAAAGAAGCCAAAACTAACAATGCTGTGGAAGGATGGCATAACGCCTTCCAAGCCACAACAGGCAGAACTTCACCAACTCTCCCAAAACTTTTGGAATGTATCCAAAAAGAACAGAGCTACCAACAACTAAGAATGGAACAGTCTATAACTCAACTAGGCCCAAAACTAACCAAGCAAACTAAAAAAATGTTTGAGTACTTACAATTGAAAGTAAGACTCTATCCTACAACTAAAGGATTAGAGTATCTAGAAACAATAGCTAAAAGCCTACTTTAAATAAATCTACCTCCAAACCACAAAAAAAATTAATCTAAAAACAAACAGTCAAAAAAGTTTCTTTTCCAACTCCAAAAATATAATTATTTTGTCAAATATTTTAACTAAAATTGTAAAAATAAATTGACATACTAATTATATTTTATATAAAACAACTAACTGTACAATTACATTATAAACATTTCCCTCCCACTATAAATAATTTAAACTTACTTACAGTTTTCGTTGCTGAAGAAGAGTAGTCCAAAGGTCCATAATAAAATCCACAGTTGTTTAAAGAAGTAATATTTAAAAAAATAATCCCCCAAAAAATGGAAAAATACAGCTGTATAAAAAAGAATCCATCAGCAATAAGTCCACCAACGATAATCCATAAAAAAACCCAAAAAATGATTTAAAAAAAGAAGCGCTCCAGGAAAACTCGAAAAATTAAGGATGTGTAAAATAATCATTTGTTTATTAAAACTAATACACACTTCCTTAAAAAAAAAACGCACTCTTCTCCCGACGATAATGTCCAACCGACAAAAACCTATTAGGAAATAAAACAATCCCTCCCGCACAAAAACGCATATACACTATATAATATTACAAATACATACGTTACTAACAACAAACTTTACACATAATTACACATACCTATCAAACTCTAACACAGACCATTTAACAAACCAACGGCATTTCGCAAACATCTAATTCAAACAAACAACTCACCTAAAATTCCAAAACCTAACACGACATACACTATATACTACTAGACTACATTCAAATTACACTTGTATTAAAGTTTAATCAAAGAAAATTAATCTTACCTTAACCGATGCGACGCAACTTCCAACCGCGAGCTTCTCCCCTCACAAATGACAAACAAAACTGATAGCCTACAAAATACAACTTTAGGTTAGGCTACCTTAAATAATAAATATTATTCATTTTCATTATTGCAAATGTTATATATTACAAATGCTTTACTGTAAATTTTTGAAAAATACTACAAAATATGACTTAAATTAAAAAAAATGTTTGACATATTATTTGTAATGTAAAGTTATAATAATAAATATTATTAAAAAAAATATATTTATTATTATAATTAAAAAAATATACGTTATGTTTAATGTATATTTAAAAAAGTTTACATGTTTTACTAATATGATTTTTTTTAATAATGTTATAAAAATGTTTGTGTTTACAAAACAATGTATGTACTAATTAATATTATTTATATAAAGAATATAAATAATATTACCAAAAATAAAGCATTATGGGGTCGATTCCGATCTCGCTCGGTATGCCCTCAAAGAGCCGCTCGGAGGCTTACCTTCTGAATGACACGTTCCGGCAGCCGGGCCATCCGGGCGAGGAAGTACGATGCGCAAATGTGTACAAAACCCGAACGAGCCATACGCTCCTATTCCAGCTACAGTTCCCGTACGAGCCGGATCCGTAAACGCTGAAACGAGTCGCACGGAGGCAAAACAACAGTAGTTTCCGGGAGGGCAAGTACGATGCGTACTTCCTACGCGCCGAACGCGTCGCAACCTCCAGCACGTCTCGGCATCCGGAAGAACAGTATTTCAGGTCCGATTCATGCCACAACACGATTCACGGCTACGAGACGGACCAACTCACAACACCGACGAGACGAACCAATGATCCACGCCTACGAGACGAACCAACCATGAATCCGATTGCGCAGGTCATCCCTGTACTGTACATCTATGACCGGATCAACAACAGGAACCGACGCGTACGTCGCAGATGGTAAGTCAGATACCCACCACACAAACAAAGGTCACGAACCAGCGAAATGCAACACACACATAGGGGGTGGATATCCCTCTCCACCAGCATTGCCCAACCCATAGGGGTTGGATGTCTATCACTACCAGCAGTCCCCACCCATAGGGGGTGGATACCTACAACTACCAGCAGTCCAAACTCATAGGGGGTGGATACCTACCACTACCAGCAGTCCCTACTCAGAGGGGGTGGATACCTGTCACTACCAGCAGTCACTGCTCATAGGGGGTGGATACCTACCACTACCAGCAGTCCCTACTCATAGGGGGTGGATACCTACCACTACCAGCAGTCCCTACTCATAGGGGGGATGCCCATCACTACCAGTACTCCCTACTCATAGGGGGTGGATACCTACCACTACCAGCAGTCCCTACTCATAGGGGGTGGATACCTACCACTACCAGCAGTCCCTACTCATTGGGGGTGGACACCTACCACTACCAGCAGTCCCTACTCATAGGGGGTGGATACCTACCACTACCAGCAGTCCCTATTCATAGGGGGTGGATACCTACCACTACCAGCAGTCCCTGCTCATAGGGGTGGATACCTACCACTACCAGCAGTCCCTACTCATAGGGGGATACCCATCACTACCAGTACACCCTACTCATAGGGGGTGGATACCTACCACTACCAGCAGTCCATACTCATAGGGGGGATGCCCATCACTACCAGTACTCCCTACTTATAGGGGGTGGATACCTACCACAACCATCAGTCCCTACTCATAGGGGGGATGCCCATCACTACCAGTACTCCCTACTCATAGGGGATGGATACCTACCACTACCAGCAGTCCCTACTCATAGGGGGTGGATACCTACCACTACCAGCAGTCCCTACTCATAGGGGGGATACCTACTACTACCAGCAGTCCCTACTCATAGGGGGGATGTCCATCACTACCAGTACTCCCTACTCATAGGGGGTGGATACCTACCACTACCAGCAGTCCCTACTCATAGGGGGTGGATACCTACATCTACCAGCAGTCCCTACTCATAGGGGGTGGATACCTACCACTACCAGCAGTCCCTACTCATAGGGGGTGGATACCTACCACAACCAGCAGTCCCTACTCATAGGGGTGGATACCTACCACTACCAGCAGTCCCTACTCATAGGGGGTGGATACCTACCACTGCCAGCAGTCCCTACTCATAGGGGGTGGATACCTACCTCTACCAGCAGTCCCTACTCATAGGGGGTGGATACCTACCAATACCAGCAGTCCCTACTCATAGGTGGTGGATACCTACCAATACCAGTACTCCCTACTCATAGGGGGTAGATACCTACCACTACCAGCAGTCCCTACTCATAGGGGGATGCCCATCACTACCAGTACTCCTCACTCATAGGTGTTGCAGGACAAACACACCACCCCTACCATCATGTCAAGATTGTATATTGTGTGTCAACTGCCTGCAACTGTGACACTGAAAGGGAACACATAGGGCCCGATTCTGATGCGGGTTAGAAAAGCTTCCCGACCGATGGCCTGATTCTGATGCGGTTAGGAAGGCCTCCTAACGGCATTTGCTCCTTCCAAATCGGATCGGGAACGTGTCTTCCCGACCGAGGGCCCAATTCTGATGCGGTTAGGAACAAATGTTCCCATTGAAGTCAATGGGAGTTCAACCAAATCGTATCTGGAAACATCCGGATGCATCCTACTCTGCCGGTTGGACTTTCCCAATCTGAGTGGGTAGGAAACCATTTCCCAACCGATTCGGTCGGGAAGCTTTTCCAACCCGCATCAGAATCGGGCCCATAATGTCCTCCCATCACCGTTGTGAACAAAAGGTGAATGTGAGGGTAAAACACACAGTTGTCACCGTAACAGTGTTGTAATGGGGTCTAAACCCCCCCTCACTACAGTGAACAAAATGTCAGTGTTAGGATCATAAATCAAGCATATCATGAACCTTGTGTCAATGGGGTCTAACCCCCCACTCACCACAGTGAACCAAAGGTGATTAAGGGGTTAAAAACGCAAGCTTCAAATGAAAAAGGTGCTAATGGGGTCTAACCCCCCCTCACTACAGTGACCAAATTGTGAATTTGGGGCTCAAAAATCAAGCATATCAGGAACATATTGGTAATGGGGTCTAAACTCCCACTCACCACAGTGACCAATAGGTCATTAAGGGGTTAAAAATGCAAGCATCATATGAAAAAGGTGGTAATGGGGTCTAACCCCCCCCCTCACTACAGTGACCATATTGTGAATGTGGGGCTCTAAAATCAAGCATATCAGGAACATATCGCTAATGGGGTCTAAACCCCCACTCACCACTGTGCACAAAAGGTGAGTATGGTGTTCAAAATTCCAGCATATCAGGAACATTGTGGTAATGGGGTCTAAACACCCCCTCACTACAGTGACCAAAAGGTGAGTATGGTGTTAAAAACACCTGCATATCAGGAACATTGTGGCAATGGGGTCTAACCACCCCCTCACTACAGTGACCAAAATGTGATTATGGTGTTCAATAATCAAGCACATCAGGAACATTATGGTAATGGGGTCTAAACACACCATCACTACAGTGTCCAAAAGGTAAGTGTGGTCATAAATGTTGCTGCCACTTCAATACACCAGGTATCATACCTGGCCCGTACACAACAAGCAATGTAGTGGCAAAGTAGTGGTTGTGTGCCAAACATACATAGATCTGTTGACGGAAAGATTGTTGTGTCCTACAAATATACACTCAGCCATGTGCAGATAACCATTGCCCATGGGGGCTGTCAATGCTCCTGTGGGCAATCAGACTGTGTAAGAAGTGAGCATCAGAATGCATACACATATATCTGCAGGGACAGACTCCCAAACTAAGGTATCCTGTGGAGACTGTAGATGTGAGGTGACACAGTCACATACCATGGCACCAATGGGACATACCAACCATGATGAATGTGCTGACTGATGATGTAGGAGACACAGGGATAGCAGTGGAGAACCTCTAAACAAGATCCAGCCAATGGCACACAAAAGCCATACTAATGCATTGGTGCAGATGCACAAACACAAACAGGCTGACTCACACTGCATCTCAAACACAACATGTATGTGTGTGTGTCAGTGTACCCAGGCTGGTATGCAACACATGATAGTGTGCTGCGCTCAAATCACACATATGTGTACACAGTGCCATACAAAAGTAAATCATGAATTGGCTACCCCTCTGTGGGCAAGAAGGCATCGTTAGATGAGTGGGATCCCAACAGACTCAGGTGACACAAGCTGGGTGGAACAGCAACCAACACAGCAAGAGACAGACCCACTCCATCTGTACCCTCAAGGACCCTACATTGAGGTGACAGTAGCCTGCATGATAACCCCTCTGTGAAGACAAATTGGGATGTTGCCCCTACTGTGGACCCCAGTCACCTGTGCACACTGGGTCATGTGTCTTGACACACCAACTACATTCACACTTACACAAACACAAATCACTGGCCATGGCCTGTAATCCAAGGGCAAAATGTAGGTAGGGGCATAGCCATGCCACAACTCACATAAGGACACTCCCAACACCACACCCGTGAACGGCACCAACGTGCATCTGCAAATCCCACATGGACTGGGGACATTGCACATGCACCATGACAATACCAGGGGTGGTAGGGGGGATCCAAGGTGCACAAACTCATCACACATGTCCAGTTAAAAACCCTTGTGAATGTCTGCCACACTGCACAGTATGCGGTACATGTGCCTGAAGTGAAATGTATCTGAATAATTGGGATCCCTGCCACAGTCCCAGAACAATGAGGAACACAAGGAGACCCACAAAGAACACATGTTGAAACCTTCAAAACATGCAGCTTTGAATCTGAACAGTGGAAGCAGTCACACACACATACAAGTGACCCAGTCACAGAAAGATACCCCATAGGGAAATCAACTTGATGTTGGAAATACTAAACTGCCTTGGCAAATCCTAAATATGTCACACTTGCGTTTGGCCACCTCCCAGGCCCTAACAACAAACACACTGCGGGATGACACACTAACGGCCAGTAGTTTCCCATGCACCTACATCCCAGAAAACACAGGGCAAAAATCTTGGATGAACACAGGACAACTCATCAAGCATCACAGACGGACATCTGTTGGGAATACAGGCTGTGTAGAAAAATGGAAGGGAACACACAGAGACATGCTCACAGAACATACCCCATGGGCTCAGGCAATTTCACAGAATGACACACTGCCTTGAGGTGACTCCACTCCTGTGGAAGGTCCGGTGTGCAAAAAGTAGTCTGTGCAGGGCCCTGTCATGTCTGCATAAATTGTGGTTAGTGAGCCAACAGTTACAGCACACTGAAAGCTCTGGTCACATCAGACTGTGTACAGGAGGGTATGCAAGTCATCTGCACATACTCAATTAACATGTATGGCAAGTTGCACTGACGCCACGGATGACTTGGTCACCATTTTTGCTAAAACCTGCATGTCCAATGTAGAAGTGCCCACTGTTCTTAGAAATGACTTTGTGCACAAGTGTAAGCACAACATAAGTGCAACAGTGCAAGCCACAGATGTGACACAGCAAAGGAACTGTGAGGCTCCCTGTGCCCAATTTTATGGATCATGACACACTCTAATTGCAACAAAGGATGACATGGATACATACTGTAATAGGACTCAGATACCAGGGACCACATGGAGTCCATCACATTCGAAAAACAATCAATAGCTACATTACAAGTATTACAACTGCAACTCCGGATACACATTAACAACATCATGTACATCATATGCAAAATCACATTTCAAAAAGAATTTGCTTTATTCAGCTTTAAATTAGTGATGTGGTGAAACCAAGGAGAACATAAAGGCCCATGGCCAGTCCATTAATTTTGTCCATTAGTTGTGCGACAGAAATGACTGCCCCACATTGCTTGCTTGCACTGCTACAGCCAGGGAACATCTCCCCTTGGAGGGGCATACATAGGGTCAGGCCAGGCACCGCAGGGACAGGATCAGGGGATAGCAGTATGTGGCAGGTGAGGGGTGGTGGGTGTAGGAGTGTCAGTAGCAACTGCAGTGGAGGTGTCTGACACAGTGGGCACTGTCACCACAGCAGTGCCCAAGTCAGACGGGGTGGAGGGGGTCTCCACTGCAGTGCCAATGTCAAAGGGAGTGTCTTGGGGCAAAGGTGAAGTGGGCAGGACAGATGGGGGGGACACAGACTCCACAGCAGTCGCAGGAACAGGCTGAGGGTGTGAAGTGGGGGTGAAGTGCATGTGGTTGGGGGGAGGGCCTAATCATTTTGGGGATGGTGTATCTGTGTGTGGGGGAAACTGGGGCAGGGTGTGGCGGGGAAACGATAGGAGTGGTGAGCTTGGGGCTGGAGGATGGAGACTGTGTGGTGGTGGTGCGTGTATGGGGAGGGGTCTTGCTCCTCCTGTTCCTGGGGGATTTGCGGATGGGGGCCTCAGTGTCCCTGCGCCTGGGGGAGGGTGTCCGTGTGGCAAGGGAACTCCCCTCTGTGCGTGGTGACCAGCTCTTCCCCTTGTGAGTGGGATCAGATGGAGCGCTGGGGAAGAGGCCAAGGTCACAGAGGAAGAGTTGCTGGGAAGTGGATGTTGAGGGTGAGGCAAGGGAAAGGGTTTTGGAGGGAGAGGTATCTGAGGACTGCGGAGTGGTTGTGGATGCCTGTCTGTGTGTCTGTGCCCTATCCCCTGTGTGTGTGCTGTCAGTCCCCGGAGTATGCGTGCTTGCGCGTCTAGACCTTGTCTTGCGTTGCTGTGTGCTGCCTGGGTCTGATGATGTGCGTGCCTGTGCCTGTGTGAGTGTGCGTTGGGTAGGTAGGGTAGTGGGGATTGTGGATGGGGCAGAGGTAGTAGGGGTGAGGGACTGTTGGAGGAGGGACACTACTGCCGTCAGCGAGGAGTTCATGGACTGATTGGTCCGCTGTCGGGCAGACATGTTTGCTGAGATGCCCTCCATGAAGGACACCAATTGTGTCAACAGACCGGTGTGAGCATGGAGGACACTCAGCATCGATGTCTGCCCTACATGGATCTGCTTAAGCAGGTCCACAGACTCCACACTCAGTGCAGCAGGGGAGACGGAGGCTGGGGGTGCAGTGCCTGGACTGAAGGAGACATGCTTCCTAACACGGGAGCCTCCACGGACATCAGGGATGGGAGCAGCTGAGAGGGTGGAGATGGTGGTGGTGGTGGGGACAGATGTGCTAGCTGTTGTCTTGGGTCTGCTGACACCCTCCTCCACAAGGGAGTCATCACTGGAACTGGATGCGTCCTCAGCTGAGGTGGTTGTAGCTGAGTGTTCCTCAGTGTGGCTCCCCTCACCCTCCGTGCCACTGGGTCCCTCCAGCTCCTCCGCGGAAGACCCAGTCTGGCTCTGCCGCCCCTCTTGGTCCGTGGAGCTGTCTCCTCCTGTAGTCGTTGAAGCTGCTGCAAACAATGAAGAAAAACAGATTCACATTCGCCACCTGTATTCAGCTGACACATGACTGTAATTGCAGCACATCACAGAGCAGGTCCTGGCATCATCTGATAAGCATAGCAAAAATGACTGACACATATGTGAACCAGCCACTTGTCATCCTGCCAGTCAACCATGCTCCAAGTACACATCCTGGGGATGGACACATCCGTCTGGTGCATGTATGATGTCACTAAGTATATGTGCAAACATGCCCCACAAAGGGCCAGGTGTCAGATCTGCAAGGACGGTGAGTGTAATGTGTCACTACACACATATCACATCTCTCTCCAGTGACTCTGTACATGTGTCCATAAATGGGATGGCCAAAGTCACAGTTAACATAATGGATATGATTCCATTCCCAGACACCATGATGGCCTCATGTCATGATAGTCAATGCTACAACGGAGTGCATGGAGGACAACTGACAATACTGCAGTATCCTGATTTGCATGTGGCACACCATGCCACAGGCCTGTCTGGCCAATGAGTCTGTACTGTCTCCTGTCACTGGGGCAGTGCATACAGAAACCAACAGTGTGCAGTGTGTCACACCAATGTATTAACGGGCAATGCAAACTCTGTAGCTCTCAAGTACACATATACAGCCCCTGCTACCCACATCACCAAGAATCAGATGATCACACGGTATCCAAATTAGACATTTGAGTTTGTGCTAACACAAATCGGTAAACATGGACACATCACAGCCTGTCGGGAACAAAGTGAAGCAGCCTGCACTTTAATTTTGAATCCACCATTAGGCACACTCAAGTAATTACACACCTATGTTTTGCCCCATGCGCTGATACAACAGCCACATATCATAAGGCAAGCCATTACGAACATTGTAACACTCTTGAAGTCAAAGAAGCTATGCCAGTCCACAATGACACTGAGGCAGACACCCCATTACACATGTCAGAATGCTCACATTGTTGGCTGACAGCCAGGATTGGGAGGTCCGAGTGTCTCAACTGTGTGGAGTTGGCATCCCTGTCCTTGTCCATGTGCAACAGGTGATGACCAGAAACAGTAGGCAGGTGGCTATGCATGTGTCACAACCATGACATTCGTTATCCAGAGGCACCAACATGTGTATCACATGATGCATGTGTGTCTGCTAAATACCTCCGACACTTATGGTGCCCCAGATCCGCAATTACAACACCTTTGTATTGCACACACAGAGTACATGTCAGACATCTGTCTATGTGCAGACACATGTCAAGCGATTGCCACACTCGTGAAGCACAGCAGATGCCGGCCCCAACATTATCCTTGGATAACAGCAAGGACACACAGCACTAGTGACACTACTCAGAGACCAAAAGGCCCACACCTGGTCAGCAGATGAGAATGGGGAGTCACCAAATGTGTCCACATTAGTGTTGTCTCAGTAGACACACAAACTGTGGGAATGTCAGGAGGCTGAGGGAGTGCAAATAGCATGTTAGCCATAGTTCACCAAAGAGGGATGAACTTACCCCCTCCTTGCTGCTGTCTGGCCTTCAACTGCCCATCCTGGTCAGGGAAGACCACCGTCAAAATCCTCAGCATGTGGGGGGGTCAGTGTCCGTCATCCGCCCCATTGGCGTGGAGGCGACAGCTTCAGCTGGACCCTGGCGATCCTCCTGGTCCAGCCACGAAGGTCCTGCCACCTCTTCTGACAGTTGCGGATGCGGCGCTTGTAGACCCCCACTGATCGAACTGCCCGTACGATGGTCTTCCAGATTTCCTGTTTGTGATGGGCATCAACATGTAAGGGTGACAAAGTAAGACACCATTACTACACATGCAACATGTTTATACATCACACATTTGACCATACATGTTGTTATCACAAGGGAATATGATGTATACAGGTAGAGCAACTATGGTCATGGGCATTTTTCCTGTGTGCAAGCCTGCATCAACAACTGAAAACTGAGCATGAACAGTCAGACAAGAAATAAAATGTACACATTGACATCTCTGCACCTGTACAGTAATTGTATCTACACATTTTGAGAGTTACAAAATACTCAGTGAGCATGCTTGGCATTGCTGAACACAATGCTAGTAATGCTAGTCAGACTCCATGCACAATTAGGAATACTGCGCACTCACCCGCTCCCCTGGTTTCCCATACAGCTTGCTGTACTGTGCAAGGAGGCTGTCCAGCAGGGCCTGGTTCTCCTCCTCGGTGAAGGCTGGTGCTCTCTCCACAGTACGTGCCATTCTTGAAGCCAGAGGATGCAGAGACAGCAGCAGTGGTAGCGGGGATGTAATGCTGTAGCAGTTGGTGCAGGCAAGTGAAGTCTCTGGGGAACAGACAGTCTTATATCTGTCCTGCAGAGCTGAATCTGTCCCAGGCGACCTAAGTGATAGGTCCGACATGTTTGCATGTTATGAAAATGGCCAATAAATTGCATTGTACGCTTCGTACACGCCTCCTGCATTGTTCAAAAATTCACCTACATCACCCCATTGCTGTAGATACATTGTTGTAGGGAGCCAACTGAATTTTATTTGAACACGATTCGTACAACGATCAAATCCGCGTCCGTCTCCATTACGTCCAATAGCCAATGTGTGCGCACGGCTTGGGCGGTAAGTGTACGACGCGTCTTTTAAAATTTCACCCACGTCTGTCTCCATGATAGTCAATAGCCTATGTGTGCGCACGTCTCGCTCAGTCAGTGTATGGCGCATCTTCTGAAAACTCACATGCATCGGTCACCATTGCAGTAAATCTCCAAAGCGTGCGCACGGATCGGTCCCTAGGTGGACGACGCATCTTTAGAACACACACACGCATCAGACACCATTGCAGTCAATAGCATAGGTGTGCGCGCTGATCTGTCCCTAGGTGGACGACGCATCTTTAGAACACACACACGCATCGGACACCATTGCAGTCAATAGCATAGGCATGCGCACGGATCGGTCCCTAGGTGGACGACGCGTCTTTAGAAAACTCATACGCATCGGTCACCATTGCAGGCAATTGCTAAGTGAAGCTACACACACAATACCTTACCATGGACTCAGTTGCTCTACAACATATAAACAGCCTGTCACACAGTGTATGATGTGACATCTCAGGATGTATCACCTGTCTGAGTATGTGGGTCCACATAGGATATTGTATGTTGCACTTAGTGGCACACACTCCCAGGCTTTGCAAGGTGTGAAGGGGACAGACACCATTGTGTGTAATGCACATCACCACTGTCATTTACAACTGTGCAGATCACACCCCGAGGCATGTACACAGTTCTAGGTGCCCATTGTGTGCTGACATGTTACATACACTGTGTCACTGGGTGTCCCACAGCTAACATTGTGGTGTTGATGCAGAGTATGTGCGTAATGTGCTACACACATGTCTCTGATTATTTGTGGTAGTTGGCAATCGTCATCACCATCCATGTGATTTTGACATGTGAGTCGCTGTTGTGTCTGTTTGTCACAGGCATCCATTTTTTGCATGTGCAACAATCTGGTAGCACTTCATGTGTGTATTGTGGGTGTGTTGTTACATGTACATCAGATACTACATGATGTCAGTGCCCTTGTGCCAAGACAAGATAGTTGTGTGTGTGACAGACAAACACCTGTCATGTGGGGAACACATCTGTCCTTCCTAGTCACTGAGGTGTGTTT
Organism: Calotriton arnoldi; assembly: GCA_963921515.1. Taxonomy (NCBI): domain Eukaryota; kingdom Metazoa; phylum Chordata; class Amphibia; order Caudata; family Salamandridae; genus Calotriton; species Calotriton arnoldi. Next base: position 336,217 of record CAWUFW010007125.1, read on the forward strand.
TGGGTACGTGACATGTGTGATGATGTACTGAGAGAGACCACATTGATTGTTCACAGCACAGCTTAGTACTTGTTGTGTAAACATGTAGAGCTGAGATGTTATGTGAGGAGCACATATCTGACATTGTTGTCCATGCCCAACAGCACACACAACACGTTATTGTGTCTTGTTCTGAAGTTGCATGTGATATTGTGCATGGTCATTGCCACATATGTAGGCTCACTGACAAACTTTCTTTGCTCACCTATGTACTGCAGGAGACCAGCTGTCCATAGACCATTCCCAGACCTTGCAACCATGTCTCAACGTGACTGCATCCGGCGGTACCGCCTCACCAGGCCACTAATTGAGGATTTGGCGGAGCAGTTGGCACCACATTTGTAACCTGGCTGGACATATCCATCAGCGCTGGACCCCAAGGTGAAGGTAATGGCAGCCCTACACTTCTTTGCCACCGGTACCTTCCAGTACACTGTGGCTAGTGCTGGTGGGATGTCACAGACCATGTTCAGTCATGTGCTTTGCGATGTATTGGAGGCAATGTTGTTATTCCTGAACCGGTACATCCAATTCCCAACCCCAGGACAATTCACTGCGATTAAGAGTGACTTTTATGCCTTGGGAAGAATGCCACAGGTCATAGGCTCCATAGATGGCACACATGTTGCTTTGGTACCACCATAGGCTCATGAGCAGACATACCGGAACAGAAAACATTTTCACTCTATTAATGCCCTGGTGGTATGTCTGCCGGACATGACCATCTCACATGTGTGTGCACGTTTCCCTGGTTCTGCACATGACGCTTACATCATGTGGATGAGTCTGATACCAAACATGCTGTCACAGCTGCAGAACCAGCATGCCTGGCTTGTTGTTGTGTAATATCTGTTTCCCTTGTGTGTTTTGGAAACTTTTGAGATTCACCCACTTCTCCAACCCATTGAATGTTTGTTTGTATGTAGGTGACTCTGGATACCCAAACATGCTGTGGTTGCTGACCCCCCTCAGGAACCCTGTTACACCTGCAGAGATCCGTTATAATGAGGCACATGGGCGGACCAGGAGAGTGATAGAGCGGACATTTGGCCTACTGAAAACAAGATTCCGCTGCCTGGACAAGACAGGAGGTGCCCTCCAATATGGCCCCGACAAGGTGTGCAAAATCGTTATTGTGTGCTGCATGCTACACAACCTGGCAGTGAGGAAGGAGTTGTCTCTCATCCTGAATGATGATGACCAACAGCCGCCTGCCGTGGAGGATCCTGCTCTGGGACATGTTGCCAGTGATGATGAGGGTGAGGGGGATGTACGAACACAGCTCATCAACAACTTCTTCACATGATAGTGAGTATACAGTGATATGTTGTCTATGTTTTGTAATTGGCTGATATGTGTAGGTGTTGCAATGTTGCTGCTTAAGTGTGTCTGTGTGCTCATTGACAGGCTGCTTGCAGTGATGTGTCCTTCTATTGAGTATGTACTGCCAAACAGTGCTGGGATTGTAACTGCGTTGTGTCCAGGTATCTTGAGCTTAGTGTCTGGCATGTGTTTTGGAGATGTATGCTGTCATTCAGTGATTCTAATGGTGTTGTATGTCTGTGCTCCACAGTGTCCTTTGGCTCCTCACCCACGCACACAAAGCACTCCACAACTCCGGACCAGCCTACCTCAACAGACGACTCAGCTTCTACACCCCCACCCGCCAGCTCCGCTCGACCAGCCTCGCCCTCGCCACAGTCCCCCGCATCCGGAAAATGACCGCCGGCGGCAGATCCTTCTCCCACCTCGCCGCCAAGACCTGGAACACCCTCCCCACCAACCTCCGACAGACCCAAGACCTACTGGCCTTCAGAAGACTCCTCAAGACCTGGCTCTTCGATCAGTAGCAGCACCACCCCCCTCTTCCCCCAGCGCCTTGAGACCCTCGCGGGTATGTAGTGCGCTTTATAAGTGACATGATTGATTGATTGATTGTTGTTTGGTCACGTGTGACCCCCAAAATCACAGATTCATGTTGCAGACTGCAGGCTGCCATTGTCCTAACGATGATGTGCCACACACCCCTGGACTTATATGGTTTACCAGTAGCTGACTTTGTGCTCACTGTCACGTGAGGTTACCTCCCATCTGTTGAGGACTTATGACTTTTGCTGGTGTAATAAAACTGTGCATCACTTTGGAATGTGCTTTGTCTGTGTTCACACATCCAACATTCATTTGCATGCTGTACCTGTGGGCAGATTGCCACAGACTCAGGATGGGTGTTGTGTATATGCATCCCCCTGCATTCTCTGTTCCCATAAGTTAGGACGATGAGTTAGATGGGCATGGTAAGTATGTGTTGTGTTGACTCACATGACTGTGTTTACATAGCTGTAGTAGTTTCCATGCACAGACATCTTTTCACAGGTCATCCTCTCCATGACACAAACCAAGTTTCAGTCACAACAGAGGCATGTATTGTGTTATAGTGAATTTATTTACATGCATGTGTTTAAAGTTATACGTAAGTGAAAGTGCTGGACAGTGCAATAGGAATCCAAAGCTCGCAGTGCAGTTGGTAGTATTGATTGATGAAATTTCTAGAGTAAAGTCCACAGTCCTTTGGAACATTGGTCCAACTTATACCCTCCATCACATGTGTGGGAGTTTAGCAACAGTCAACAAGGTGAACGCTTTGCACACATTGGATGATGTGTAGAACAGATAGTCACGTCCTGGTGGGTATGCATGGCCATCTGCCTCTTACTTGTCCTTCTTCGGCCGACCCCTCTTCTTCTTCTCAGGGGGACCCTCATGTGCAGGCTGCTGCAGTGCTGAGGACTCTCCGCCAGAGTCCACCTCCCTCCCTGTGGCAGTTGCTGATGTAGTGGCAACTGATGTAGTGGGCATACAGGGAGGTGTGGTCATGTTGTTGGCTAAGTGGCAGAGGCATGTCAGTATGTCCCTATGCACCACCATATGGTCATCTATTTTGTCCATTTTGGACTCCGTCCTGGTCATGTGTTGTTCCACCCGGGACATGTGGGAGTCCATTCTGGCATGATGTACAGCCTGCTGTTGTTGCATGTGCTTGAGGATCCCCACAACCTGGCCAAATCCTCCGGTGCTTTCCTGGTACACATCTATGATGCGTCCCAACTGAGGATCTTCCTGCAGTCCAGCCCCATCTGCATGCCGTGGCCTCACCCTGACCACCCTCACACCACCCCTACCCACACAGGCAGGACCTGCCCTGGCAGGCACAGGCGACACTGGGCCCCTGTCTGTGTTGGCACTGGTATTGTGGTCCGTCAGCTCCTGGGTGCCCTGTGTACTTGTGCCGTCGTTGTCCTGTTGCCTTGGTCTGTCTGTGTTGGCAGGGGTGATTGAAGTGTTTGCAGATGGTCCAGGAGTGGTGGCAGGGTGTGCTGATGTTGCAGCTGCTGGGGCTTGAAGCGGAGCCACACCGGAGGTGCCAGGTTGTTCATCCTCGTCCGAAGAGGACATAGAGGCATCCACACTGGGGAGCTCAGAGTCATCCAGAGTCTGGGAATGGGATTCCTCTTCTGTTCTTGCTGTGTCCCCAGCATCCCCTGTGGGTGGAAGAGACACACAATGTATGTAATGTTTCTGCACACATCAACGGTTCACACACATTACAGTTGCCACTGCACATCATGATGAGTGTATGTACATTGCATTGTCCTACATTGTCAGAGACAGGTGTCTATTTTGGTTTAGCACAATGTCATTTGATGCTTGAGCATTTTGATGGGCACGTAGAGCTGTGTGATGAACATCGCATTTCATGATTGTTTGGCTGTACATGAGCATTGCTACTCAAGTGCCCTCATGTGCCAGACACAGGTGTGTCCCTCCTCTCAACATTTGTACTTTAACAATGACATACATGCACTTCCACTTGCGATGTGTAGCATGTTTGGACGATGTGTGCTGGCATTTGTGCTTGTACATGTGAGTAACATTGTTGTGTCTGAACAACATGGTCACAGTACGGTATGGCTGCATTCACTGTGGAAATACTATTTTGTTGTGTGTGTCCCTAGTTCACATATCATTTCACACATGTGATGGTGTTATCCGTAGCTAATGATGTTGGGGCAGAGTTCTGTGCGTGATGATGTCATTTATGTGGTCAATGTCCTCCATGGTAAGGGGTATTAATCACGGCAGATCGCAGACTTTCCCATGCTCATGAGAGAGAGGGCCAGAGGTTTGTGTGTTTGACTTATGCTGCAGTGAGTTGTATGCCTATTCCTACCCAGGCCAGGTTACTCCTTGTGTTGCAAGTGTCAATGACAGTGAGGGGAGTGTTGTGTGAGGGATGTAATCAACGCTGCACGATGTAGGAGTGGAATGCAGATCACCACAGTGCCTTGTGTAAATGACACCATGCTACGGTGTCAGCTATGTTGCTGTGGCCATTCCATTCACTGTCATGTGTCACATGTGAATGGTGTATATGTGGTTTGGGGTGTGGGTTTTGGTATGTGCTATGTCTGCACCTCCCCAATTGTCATGGAGTGCACACACCTTCACAGCCAGGCCAGGGGGCACCCCTGCCACACTGCAGGCCCAGACAGTGAGAGGATACATACAGTTGCGATGGCTGTCAGTTTGAAGGGGTTTGAGGGGGCAAGTGCATAGGTGTGATTTGCAGTCAATTCATACATCTGGCCCATGTGTCAGGAATCTTGACAGGGCATTTACTTTTTGTATATAAACACAGAGAAAAAGGAAGGGGTATGGGGCAATAATCACTGCACTTATCAGCTATCGGGTAATAGTCAGTATTTATTATATATTCAGGGTGCAAAGGACCTGAGGCTCAATACCCCTAAGCCTCCTTGGGATAATCCCACAATTAAGACAAAAACACAGTAATCCAGCACTCCACTCAATAGTGAAACAGAACTATAAAAAAGAGAGAAAATATTCGAATCCATTCAGTAGATCTTGTATAAATTTTCTTTATTCATATTCTTCATTAAAACACACGACCGTAGCCAACGCGTTTCGTCCCTAAGGACTTCTTCAGGGCAAAAAATGTCAAGAAAGCATTCGTGGCGTTCATCTATGTCATGCAGACGGAGTTTTAATCCCTCCCAATGCTACCACCTGTTTCAAATCCTAAATTAATACATTCTTGGAGTCACCGTTCCTATGTTAAGGGGTCCAATTTATCATGTTCGGTCAGTAAGCTGGATTTCAGTATAAACCAGTCTTCATTCGAAAACGGCGTCAGTCTGCCCCCATCGCGTGGTCCTTCCGTGGTATGTACTGAAATCCAGCTTACTGACCGAACATGATAAATTGGACCCCTTAACATAGGAACGGTGACTCCAAGAATGTATTAATTTAGGATTTGAAACAGGTGGTAGCATTGGGAGGGATTAAAACTCCGTCTGCATGACATAGATGAACGCCACGAATGCTTTCTTGACATTTTTGCCCTGAAGAAGTCCTTAGGGACGAAACGCGTTGGCTACGGTCGTGTGTTTTAATGAAGAATATGAATAAAGAAAATTTATACAAGATCTACTGAATGGATTCGAATATTTTTCTCTCTTTTTATAGTTCTGTTTCACTATTGAGTGGAGTGCTGGATTACTGTGTTTTTGCATTTACTTTTTGTATGAGTGGTCCCACGGGGTGTATTTGTTCCTGCTGTGAAGGTGTGTGTATTTGCGGGATTGCTGGTATTTGGTGTATTTTCAGGCCCACCTTCTCCCACAGAGGCCAGCTAATCCCCCCTGTAGGATGCTTCCATTGCAGGGAGTCCAAGTTAAAGTTCTGGATGTCAGGCAGTGGTGTCCTGTTGTTTGTTGGAGTACAAGTCCCAGCAGGGCCTTGTGCTCCCCATAGCAGGGCCCAATGTCAGCCATCTTGTCAGTACTTTGCCACTCCCTGTGAGGTGAGCATGGTTCAGGGTGGGTTTGATGGACCATGTGGGATGAGGACTTTTGACTGTTACTACAACTCCCATAATGCTTTCAGCTACAGGCACCTTCCCAGCATACCCAACCTTCCTTCCTATGACTCAGCTTCCCTGTGAGGTGGTGTAGCAGTGCTGTCAAGATGGCTGACAGTGGTGTCCTCGTGTTTGTTGGAGCACAACCCCCACCAGGCCCTTGTGCTCCCCATAGCAGGGCCCAGTGTCAGCCATATTTTCAGTACTTTTCCACTCCCTGTGAGGTGAACATAGTTCAGGGTGGGCTTGATGGACCATGTGGGAGGGGGTCTGGTGTCTGTGACTACAACTTCCATCAAGCTTTTGGCTACACCCACCCTCCCAGCATACCCGACCTTCCTTCCTGTGAATCAGCTTCCCTGTGAGGTAGCGTGACAGGTTTGGCAAGATGGCTGACAGTGTTTGTTGGTGTTTAGTACCAATGCCTTGCTGTATTTGTTGTTAGGTTTTTACATGTTATGACCTAGTTCTATATTACTCTGCGATAGCAGCTATTGCGTTTGTGTAACTGGCATACACATCACAGAATTACTTTTTTCGGGCTTAATTTGGCTTTGCTAATGCTACTTGTTTTCAATGTCCCCTTGGCAGTGATGTGTGTGTGTTGCTACACAATATTGACTAGATTGGTTGTGTGCACACCAGGCTCTGGTATTCCTGTCAATCCATGGATGCCCTCCGGTGGGAGTATGGCCCCCACTTTCTCCTCCCAGGACGTGAAGTATGTTGGTTTTGCAGGAGGGCCACCGCCAGTATGCTGGTTCAAGGCATGCTCTCTGGCTATGAGCTTCTTGACCCTCCTTCGCACATCGGACTACCTGTTCTGGATGTCATCCTTTGTGTGCAGGCAAGGTGCTTGTGCGTTCACCTTGTCGACGATCCTCTCCCACATTTTTGTTTTCTGTGACATGGGGGTCTGTTGGACCAAGGTTCCAAATAAATGTGGCTCTACTCGGAGTATTTCATCAACCAAGACTACCAACTCACTATCTGTGAACTTTGGATTCTTCTTTGGGGGCATGGTGCTGGGTGGTTGTGGAGATTGATGGGTGTAAGTGAGGGTGAGTGGGTGTCAGTTTCTCTTGCTTGTTGTGAGTGTTTTTAGGAGGTGATAATGGTGTGGATGTTGTGTGGTGAGTGAGCTGTGGGTGTGGCTCAGAGTGCAGTGTAGTTGTCTTCTCTGCTGTCATGTGTTTTAAAATAGCAAAGGATCATGGTAGTGGATTTGGGCCTTTATGTAGGTGGAGTTGTGGGTGTGTCTTTGTTCATGAATTTTTTTTTCTTATTTCTTTATTGAATTGGACATTGTTTTTTTCTCTGGATTTGAACGTAGGTTTTGTTGTGCATGATGGAGACGTTCAGTTGACTGGGAAGGACGCTGACAGGGGCAATTGAGAGATACTCCGAGTCTGTCTCACTCACAATGTGCTCTGTTGCAGCATTTGCGTACGCGTCGGTCACGACGGGCTGTTTTCAATGGTAGTCACTGTTTCCCGTACGTCTCTTTCTTCCGGATTGTGCTCCGTGCGAGTCGTTTTCCTTTTGCACGCATTGCATCGTATTCGTACGGTTGTACGGAGCGTGTACGTGTCATTCGGGTCCAGTCTGGGTCCGTGTCGGTCGATACGTTTCGCTCTCCTTTTACGGGCGAATCACTGTTTACCGTGCAGCCCGGGCATGCGGATTGCGCTCCGTGAGACTCGTTTGGAAATCACACGCATAGCATCGTACTCGTACGGTCGTACGGAGCGTGTACGTGTCGGTCGGACTCCAGTCCCGCTCCGTGTCGGTCGGTACGTTTTACAACCCGAATCGGAATCGGGCCCTATATGTTAAAAAATACAAACAATTATTAATATGTTTTAAAAAAATTTGTCAAACTACATATATTGTTAATAATATTCACTATGTTTATGAATGTGCAAAATTATGTATAATATAAAAAATTAATGTATCTACTGTTACCCAAAACATTATATGCTTTAAATATTGTACAAAAAGTGAGTAATAACTACTTATTTGTTGTCCAAAAATAAACAACTGAATAATGAAATAAAACAACAATTCCTAATACTATTTTTTCCAAAATGTTATATGAAAATATTTAATCTTTACCAAATATGTAATGTATAAACAATTAACAACATTTTTTTCCTGGTTAAAACAATAAAAATAAATATACTTAAAAAAATGTAATACTTTTTCTAATTTTTTATTATCAATGTCTCATTATAAATAAAAATATAAATAAAATATAAAGATTTTTCTGTGTTTTTTTCAACATGTTATGAAATATATCTATAATAATTTTTTTATATTGTATCAATGTACTTTAAAAACTATTATATTTGTCCAAACATTTATAACTAGGAGGGTCATTACGATGGCGGGCGGACTTACGGAAAAAGGGACCGCCCGCCATAAGTGCGGCGGTCCTGCAATACAAATTACGATGCGCCCGCCACAGTGGCGGGCGCATCCCGCATTGTTCACATTGCGGTGGGCGGTGCTGTCAGCAGCACCCGCCGCAATGTGAAAAAGACATGTTGTGCATTTGCATGCACAACGTGACAGGCACCGCACGGTGCCTGCCACCTTGTGCATGCAAATGCAGGGGGTACCCCCCATGTGCACCCCCCACCCCCCAAAACCCTGGGGGCCCGCAACGTTCCCCCAGAAGCAAAGACCACATGCCTTTCCATGGCGGCAACGCCGCCATGGAAAGGATGCTTTCCGCCACCATCCAAATATGGATGGCAGTGTCTTGCAGACACTGCCACCATGTTAGAGCCCTTTTCCGCCCGGTCCCCTGTCAGACCGGCGGAAAACCGGCGGACGGTCTTTCCATCCACCGGGGTCCCCCCCGCCAGCGTAATATGGCGGGGGGAAATGGAATGCGGGCGGATCGCCACCGCCATACGGGCGGTGGCGATCCGCCTGCTATTATAATGACACCCTATATCTTTATCCTTACACCATAATATATTTTTATTTCTTCACTATATCCACTATAAAGTACATTAACTCAGAAAAGGTGTTAATTAGCAAACATTATAATTTACTACTAATTTATATTAAGTTAGGGCAGACACTGGCGACTAACCATATATAATTTACTACTCCCACTCCAAACCACATTAAATCAGGGAGGTGCTGGACACTAAACATATATACTTTACTATTCCAACTCCAAACCACATTAAATCAGGGAAGGTGCTGGACACTAAACATATATAATTTAATATTCCCACTCTAAACCAGATTAAATAAGTGAAGGTGCTGGACAGTAACATATATAATTTACTATTCCAACTGCAAACCACATTAAATCAGGGAAGGTGCTGGACACTAAACAGATATAATTTACTATTCCCACTCCAAACCAGATTAAATAAGGGAAGGTGCTGGACAGTAACCATATATAATTTACGATTCCAACTCCAAACCACATTAAATCAGGGAAGGTGCTGGACAGTAACCAAATATAATTTACTATTCCAACTCCAAACCACATTAAATCAGGGAAGGTGCTGGACAATAACCATATATAATTTACTATTCCAACTCCAAACCACATTAAATCAGGGAAGGTGCTGGACAATAACCATATATAATTTACTATTCCAACTCCAAACCACTTTAAGGGGCCGATTACGATTGCGGAAGGCCTGTCACTGCCAGCCATGCGGTGGCGGTCCTTCTGCAATCGGACCGCGAAACTCCCTCCGCCACATTACGATGGCAGTGGGAATCGCGCACGGACCATGGCGGACGCAAAGACCGTCCGCCACGGGACCGCCAAAAGCAATCACACAGATTGCCTGGCAGACGGAACACATAGCCTAAAAGGGTGGCGGTGCCTAGCAGGCACCGTCCACCAAATTAGGATGCAGGCTAATGCAATCAATCAATCAAAACATTTGTAGAGTGCACTACTCACCCGTGAGGGTCTCAAGGCGCTGGGGGGGAAGGGGTGCTGCTACTGCTCGAATAGCCAGGTCTTGAGAAGCCTCCTGAAGGTTAGTAGTTCCTGGGTCTGCCGTAGGAGGATGGGGAGGGTGTTCCAGGTCTTGGCGGCGAGGTGGGAAAATGATTTGCTGCCGGTGGTCGCTCTTTGGATGCGGGGGACCGTGGTGAGGGCGAGGTCGGTGGAGCGGAGGTGTCGGCTCGGGGTGTAGAAGGTGAGTCGTCTGTTGAGGTATGCCGGTCCGGTGTTGTGGAGCGCCTTGTGTGCGTGGGTGAGGAGCTTGAAGGTGATCCTCTTGTTGATGGGAAGCCAGTGTAGGTCTCTCAGGTGTGGTGTGATGTGGCTGTGGCGAGGGATGTCGAGGATCAGGCGTGCGGAGGCGTTCTGTATGCGTTGCAGTCGTTTCAGGAGTTTGGCCGAGGCTCCTGCGTAGAGGGCGTTTCGGTAGTCCAGCCTGCTGCTGACAAGTGCCTCGGTGACCGTTCTTCTTGTTTCGGTGGGGATCCTGGTCATGGAGAGTGTTGAGTCGAGGATAAACCCCAGGTTGCGTGCGTGGTCGTTGGGTGTCGGTGCTGCTCCCAGGGCGGAGGGCCACCAGGAGTCGTCCCAGGCCTGAGGGGGTGGAGCCAAGGATGAGGACCTCTGTTTTGTCCGAGTTCAGCTTCAGATGGCTGTTCTTCATCCACTCAGCGACGGCTTTCATTCCTTCGTGGAGGTTGGTTTTGGCGGTGAGGGGGTCCTTGGTGAGGGAGAGGATCAGCTGGGTGTCGTCGCGTAGGATATGATGTTGAGGTCGTGTAGTTGGGCGACGTGGGCGAGCGGTGCCATGTAGACGTTAAACAATGTCGGGCTGAGGGATGATCCTTGGGGTACGCCTCAGATGATCTCGGAGGCTTCGGAGCAGAAAGGGGGAGGTGGACTCTCTGGGTTCTGCCGGAGAGGAAGGAGGTTGTCCATTCCAGGGCCTTGTCTCAGATCCCTGCGTTGTGGAGGCGTGTGCGTAGGGTGCGGTGGCAGACAGTGTCGAAGGTGGCTGATAGGTCCAGGAGGATGAGGGCCGCGGTTTCGTCGTTGTCCAACAGGGCCCTGATGTCATCGGTGGCAGTGATGAGGGCAGTCTTGGTACTGTGGTTGCTGTGCAAACCAGATTGGGACGGGTCCAGGATGTTGTTCTCCTCGAGGAAGCGGGTCAGCTGTCTGTTGACAGTCTTCTCGATGACCTTTGCCGGGAACGGGAGCAGGGAGATGGGCCGGAAGTTCTTGAGGTCCCTCGGGTCCGCCTTGGGTTTCTTGAGTAAGGCGTTGATCTCGGCGTGCTTCCAGCTCTCCGGGAAGGTCGCGGTCTCAAAGGAGATGTTGATGGCCTTGCGGAGATGGGGTGCGATGGTGGCGCTGGCTTTGTTGAAGATGTGGTGTGGGCATGGGTCTGACGGAGAGCCGGAGTGGATGGTGTTCATGATTTTGATGGTGTCGTCGTCATTTATGTAGGTCCAGGCGAGCAGGGGATTGATGTGGGTGGTGGCCGCGGGGTCTGAGGTGTCGGTGGGTGTCGGGCGGTCAGGTTGCTGAAGCTGTCGTGGATGTCTGCGATCTTGCGATGGAAGAAGGTGGCAAGGGAGTCGCACAAGTCTTGCGATGGTGGGATGTCGTTGGTGTTGGAGCTGGGACTGGAGAGTTCCTTCACGATGTTGAAGAGATCTTTGCTGTTGTGCGCATTGTTGTCGAGTCGGTCCTTGAAGGAGGCCCTTTTGGCGGATCTGATGAGGTGATGGTGTCTACGGATGGCGATCTTGTGGGCTGCGTAGCTGTCTGGGGTCTGTTCGCGGTGCCATTTCTTCTCTAGTGTACGGCAGGTTTGCTTGAAGGCCTGGAGGTCTGCGGTGAACCAGCTGGCTTTCTTGTTGGTGTGTCTGTTGGAGGGTTTCTTGATCGGGGCGAGAGTGTTGGCGCAGTTGTTGATCTAACGCCTGAGGTTGCGGGCGGCTGTGTCGGCGTCGGTGGGGTCGGTGGGTGGGCTTCGGGCGAGGGTGGTGTTTAGCTGGTCTTCTGTGATTTTGCTCCAGCTGCGGCGAGGGATCTGTTGAGTGCAGTGGTGCGTGGTGGGTTTCCGGTAGGTGAAGTGGATGCAGCGATGGTCGGTCCAGTGGAGCTCGGTGGTGTGGCTGAAGGTGACGTGGGGGCTAGCGGAGAAGATGGGGTCAAGCATGTGGCCGGCGGAGTGGGTGGGCGTTGTGACGGTCTGTCTGAGTCCGAGGTTGGCGAGGTTGTCAATCAGGGTGGTGGAGTTAGTGTCGTTGTTGTTCTCGAGGTGGAAGTTCAGGTCTCCGAGGCGGATGTAGTCTGTGGAGGCGAGGGCGTGCTTGCTGACGAAGTCGGCGATGGAGTCGCTGAACTGAGGCCGGGGTCCGGGGGGTATGTAGACGAGAGTTCCTCTGAGGGTGGTGTTGTTGGGATCGGTGTGGATCTGGAAGTGCAGGTGTTCGGCGGTGCTGAGGGTGTCGTCGGTGTTGGTCGAGACCTTGAGGGTGTTCTTGTGGATGATGGCGATTCCACCTCCTATTCCGTTGGTGCGGCCCCTGCGGGAGATCTTGTAGCCGTCCGGGATGGCTATGGCGATGTCGGGTGCTGAGGAGGCGTTCATCCAGGTCTCTGTCAGGAAGGCGACGTCCGGGGAGGATGTGTCGAGCAGGTCCCAGAGTTCGACGGCGTGTTTGCGTGCGGAGCAGGTGTTCAGTAGTATGCATCTGAGGTGGTTGCGTCCTGTCGTGGTGGGCGGTGTGGCGGCTCGGAGGCTGGTGAAGCTGCAGCTCCGGCAGGAGAAGGGTCCTTTGGTGTGCTTCAAGGTGGCCAGGTAGCAGGTGTGCGGTCGTCCGGCGTTAAGTGCGTGGAGGGTGCTGGTGGCGTAGTGGCGTCGGGCGTCATGGTGTTCGTGGGGGCCAGGGGGTCTGGCACTGGGCGCGGTCCAGGCGCGGATGGGCGCAGACAGGCTCATTTGGCGGTGCTCTTTTTGGGCTATGAGCTCAATAATGAAGGTAAGGGGTTAACCCCCCACTTTATGGAGAAATGTGCACAATTGCAACCTCCCTCTACGCTGAAGAAACTTCAGTCTTTGCTGGGAATTTTAAATTTCGGGAGGACATATATTCCTGATTATGCCCAGCGTATCAAACTGCTTTATGCGTTGATACAACCAACATATTCTTCTGCCAGCTGGCTTCCGGAGCATACCAGTATCCTTCAATCTTTGCAATCTGATATGCTTGCAACTAACTACTTATTGACTCGTGATAACACCACAAACCTGGGAAGGTGGGTTTCACCTACTTGACGTTCAATGAGGGGGACACAGTACCTACTGCATACAAATCACATTTGTACACTGCGGTGTAAATGCATTTTTCGAATGTTGATTTTTTTTTTTTACAGAAGTCCAAATGCCGATTCTGAAAGAATGCTCACTGTTGCAAGGAAAACGCATTCTTATGGTCACACCTTTCCCTGCTTTAGAGGCATTGACTTAAGCAAGTGTACACACCTCTAGGGCACTACATCCCCGTTGGATACAAAGGGCTACTTCTTTGACATCATCAGATGTAACGTTTATCTTTGACCCTGCACTTCAGACACAGGAGTTTTTACAGTATGAACACGTTCATCCTCCTCCATTGTCGTTGCTTCCTCTGGATTAGTACAAATGTATCATTTATACCGATGGCTCGGCCCAGCCGGCCACCGACTCCAAACACGCTTATTCAGCGGCTTGCGCTATTGTGGCTGCTTCGATTGTCAATGGAGAATTTAACCTCTTCGACGCGGCGCAAATTCTGCCGGGGGCCGTCCGACGTCACGGTGCTCGTGTGCGTCGGACGGCCGGGGGCCGTCCAAACTGCGCACGCGTCAAATTCCGCCGCACCGCTGCAGAATTTGCGCCGCGTCTAAGAGGTTAAGACTTCCATAGTGCATGCTCAGGCACTTGGAGACTGTACAGCACAATCAGCAGAGCTGCGTGCGCTTGTTCTTGCCCTTGAGTTTGCCAATCCTAATGTGAATACACTCATTGTATGCGATTCTTACTACTGTGTTCAATCTTTCAATGACAACTTATTCTTTTGGTCTCAGAATAACTATCGAGACTCTAAAGGTAGCGCAATTAAGCATAAAATGCTTTGGGTTCGAGTTGCAGACCTTAAACAATGTCTGCCCTTCATGCAAGTTATCCATACTCTTGGCCATCAGCGTGTGGGAGCACATGCTCTTGGTAATTCTTTGGCTGATGAAGCGGCCAAATCTGCAGTAGCCACGTGTTCCGTAGCAGCAGTTACAAGGTCCATGACTAAAATAGATAATGATATTCTGGCAGCGGTAGCTGCTACGAGGGATGGAACTGCTTATCCTCAGGGTTTCCCTTCGAAATACGCTTATCATATATCTCCCGAACAAGTTCCTTATGCTAAGATTCCATCTGTTGGGGTTCGGCTGATTCCCATTATGGACCGCAGACTTGCTTTGATCAGAGTCGCACACGAGGGCATGGCTTCTGCACATGCCGGGGTGTCGGCGACAGTCTTGATTTTACAGCAACGTTATTGGTGGCGTGGTTTATATAAACAAATCCGTAATTATGTGCTTTATTGTGACATTTGTCAGCAAATCAAACCATCTACGGTCTCACATCCACCACAAACACAGCTATGTATTTCTAATCAACCATTTGGCTGTGTATATCTTGATCACTGCGGTCCATTCTCTTCTGATACTGCGTATAAATACATATTTGTTGCAGTTGATTTGTGCACTAGATCCCTTTGTATTTGCTGTCGCTCGAAATGTCATCAGGGGTTTGCGTGTCCTTGTCGGAATGTTTGCCTGTGGCACCTTCCATTCAGACCAAGGTCCAGCATTCGCCTCTAAGGCATACAAGGATGCGATGAAGTCGATGGGGGTGCTGGTGCAGTTTTCGTCTCCATACAGGCCTGAGGGCAACTCTATAGTGGAGCGAATGAACCGCGACTTAAAGCAATCTTTGACAGCTAGAGTCTTAGGTACTGGCAGGAAATGGCTGGCCCATTTGTACGGGGTTCAACGTGCACTTCATAATCTCCCTAGAATATCTCTGGGTGGGCGGACCCTCTACAAACTGCTCTTTGGCATCAAAATGTTTGTGCCTGACCTTGATGGTCTAGACGTTGTGGCGGCTGCCGCAACCTTTGACGTAGATAATCATTCTACTATGTTACAGGACCAACAGAAGAACCGTGACAGCTATGCAACTGAACATTTACCCTCTTCCAATGACACATCAATGCTGATTCCGGTTACCGGCTGGCTTCCTAAGATTGGAGATCTGGTACGAGAGAAGCTGGAGAACAAGAAAGAATTTGGTCCCTCGTATCGTGCTCCGGTCCCAGTTCTTGGATTGAAGGGTACTTGTACAGGGATATTACTACCTTTACCTGGTTGTAAAGACACCAGATATATTTCAGTGGACAATGTCAAGTTACACCGTCTGGCCGATTCTGAATAGTGCAACTCCTGCTGTTTCCTGCAACGCTACCACAATGAATCTGGTGCATTCGTCCACTTCGACTCATCCTCGTGTTACACAGGGTGACATGGAAACTACTTTTGACCTTTCACCTGTCCCCACACCTCCCTGTTCCACTGCAGAAGTTGAGTATACTTATCCTGCAGAAGAGTCCCAGAGTGAAGTGCCGAACAGTCCAAGTCAACGTCAAACTAATACCGCCCTACCGCCTTTGATGGATATGGGTACAAGCGGTTATTTTGGTGACTGTCCGAGCTTCTCCTGTGACTCTTCCTCCTCGTCTTCCACGTTGGCACTTCCACCGACAAAATTAAGCATTTTCAGCTCTTGGTTCAAAAAGACCTGCTTGTTCGCAGCCTGGACCTACATCTGGTTGGTACTTATCCTGATTTTCCTCTTCATGTCAATCGGATTTGTGACTATATTTTTCTCACTCATTAATGGTCATTATTTGCCAGAACTCTCTGCTGTAAAATTGGTCGATGGAATTCTGGCCCCTCATACATCGTCCCATATATTGAAACAAGATCAAGCCCTTGTGAACATTTCAGCTTTCCCAGTTCCAGATGGCATAATTTGGGATAAAGTAGCATTCGAAATCCATGGTCTGACGGAAGTCCTCAACGTACCATACGTGTTTTGCGTTTCTTTGGGAGACGTGGTGGCACCAGACATACATTCCGATAATTGGGATGTGCAAGCAGTACATTAATTGTTTTCAGATTTAAAGTATTATGCTGCTTTTGATGCAGAAGATTTATATTTAAATTCTGCCAAACTATGCTGATTTATTCTGTTAGCAACATTATGGCCATCATTACTTACACAAAACAAACACTTCACGTCCTGTTTTTAATTACACGCAATGGGAACATTGCCCAACTCCTTTACAGGGGAGTTCTAAAACACTTAGGGATAAGTTCACCTATTTCACAGATTATGACATGTCCAATCCTGAATCCTATTTTTTTAAATTACCATTTTGTGTCGCAATCTAAATTTATTCTGACCCATACTAAATTAATTTATTCCAATTCCTTTAGAGATGCATTGGCCACACAGGGTTATGTTCACTGGAGTTCTACCATTAATTTAAAAACAGTATGGGGCACAAAGTATTGGCAGGTTCAGGGAATTGAAGCTTTACATCATGCCTGCCTAACACCTGCATAAATGCACCGCCCGCCACAATGATGTGAATAGGGCTTGCCACCGCCACGGTGGCATCGTAATATCATGTGCGGGACCGCCGCACCCCTTGCGGACGGTCACGCATTCCGCTGTGGTGGCGGGCGGACTTTCTCCGCCCGCCATCGTAATGATGCCCAATGTTTGGCACACTCAACGTTGTCCTCCGGTAAAAAACACTTGTGTCAATTGTCGAGTGACATTAATTTGGCTGATTTTCTTCTAGGTCTTAGGACCCTCAGAAAGAAAAGATTTTTCTATGCTGCATATAATAAAATATGGAAATTATCGCAGTTGGAGGCAGCGTTTCGTCTGCGACAAATTGATAAAGCAAATTTGGAAAAAGTGCTTGCAGTGGTTGACAACAGCATTAACACACTGTCTTCACGCATTTATTCCCTGGATAATATTGTTTCTTATGTTATTGATATTGTTCAGACTGATGTATCTGTGTTATATCATGTTCAAATTCAATTACGATCCGTAATGCAGTTTGCATGAACGTTACAAACTCTTAAAATGGGTAAACTACCTTGGGATTATTTGAATGCTTCCGCTTTGTTTTTGCCATTTAATTTAACTCATAAACAATGGTTTATGTCCATGAAAGATGCTACATACACATTATTACACACAGTAAGTAAGTTAGAACATTTGCCGTTCTCTGTGGCGGAGTCAGATTCTGCTGTGTGGTCAATACACTGGGTTATCTCTCTCCCTTTCTCCCTGTTTCAATTTAAATCTTGCATGAAACATTCCCTATTGGCTGCTTTGAACCCCTGGGTAGTACATTTCTCCATGAGTTATGGTCCCTATAGATGTCATCGTGATGATAAGAAAGTTTTCCTAACGGGGAGGATTGCGATTCCACAGTGGGCCACTCCCTGGTTTACAAACACGTTAAATTGCACGGCGCTTGTAATGTATCCGCACCTAATCTTGCTTGCTTTTTGAAAGGAAGTCCAGTCCCAGCAATAATTCCCGCTTTTACATTGCTTACTAACGGCAGTTATCTTATTTTGAATAACCACGACTGCTGCAGTTTATGGGAAGAAATCCCTTATATAGTAACGGTTTCACAACGTGTTACTTGTTGTAGCAATGTGCTTTTTCCGCCCCCGCATGAGAAAATAGATATCTCCATTTGGCCTTCCACTTTGAAAACAGATTTTAACAAATTAAGCAGGCTCAAAGCGCTATTGTTTCAACAAGAAGTGGCTCTCACTTCTGCTCGAGAGACCTTCGAATTGCAGGTGGCTAGAACTTCGAGTGAGATTCAGTCACTTCTGAACACAAATCTCCCACTTCATTTTGGGGAGCTAATACATCAAATATTTAATGCGTCTGACACCGAAGGCCTTGCTCATTTTTTTAAATTGGTGGGATCCGGCCTTGTAACTTCTCTTCAGACAATATTTGGAGTAATACCGTCCTTTATTCATTCTATTTTTTCCAGCGCCTTCGGAGGATTTACGTTAATACTGGCGCTAGCTGATGGAATCCTGCTGCTTCTGTTCCTGCTGCGCAATGGCTGCTCATCTTGTGGTACTGCACAGGCCAGGCCAATTGCAACTGTACCGTGATCGAATGCAACAAGTTTTTGGATGCTTGCCATTAGCGACGCTTAGCGTGAGTTATGGATTAACTTTACACTTTGCCTACTTCACTTGCGTGCAACCTGTATTCTACTGTCAATGGTGCCCCTTATATTGGGCCTTGGATCTATGCCTCTCCAATACGTCATCTCCTGTCCCGGATTTTAACCTGTTGGTGGGTCCCTTAGAGGCCCAATACCAGGCTTGTTCTGGGAATGGCCGTATGGCGCGTGCTGCTGCACTTGGAATCTTGGCTGAATGGGATATCTGTGTGGCTGCGCAGAACCTACTGCAACAGAGCTTTATTGAATATCACACAAGTTGCCCGGATATGCTCTTGGAAGCATCGGATTACAAGGAGCACGTTTGTTCCTTCGGCCTACTTGATTGGATGGCATCCCTCTTTGCTGCTAACGATAGGGATGACCTTTTGGAACGCATTGCATTTACAGGGTCATGTGCTTTCATGGATACGCCACCTCCATAATAGTCACGTTTTTTTTACCAACTTAAAAATTATATATATATATATATATATATATATATATATATATATCATGCTCGGAGGGGTTAGTCCAACATACGAGCCGCACTCAGATACAGTTCTGCTTTACCCCAAATAAAGCATTTAATTTCAGGTCAGGCAGTACATTTCCCAGTAAAATAAAAAGCATTTCACCACAGCCCAACGCGTTTCGAGTTGTCCTCTTCTTCACAGGGTTATGCAGTGAGAAAGTGCAAAATCGGCTTCACCTGGCTATTAAGCGTTATCGTGCGCCATGATTGGCTGTCTCTGAATGAGCATTCACATTGCTTACTGGGATGTGAAGTCCGGAATAAATCCTCAAATGGATGCGCTTTTGAAATAATTGCCGATTCAGGCTCTCCATGAGCCCCGGAAAATGTACATGCCATTAATCCTTTGAACTGCATCCCACATATGGAGCTCCTCATTCCAGAACCCCGTGGCCCTCTTGAGCTGAGGTGGTGCAGGCTCAGCGGCAGGACAGCCGCTAGATATCATGCTCGGAGGGGTTAGTCCAACATACGAGCCGCACTCAGAGACAGTTCTGCTTTACCCCAAATAAAGCATTTAATTTCAGGTCAGGCAGTACATTTCCCAGTAAAATAAAAAGCATTTCACCACAGCCCAACGCGTTTCGAGTTGTCCTCTTCTTCACAGGGTTATGCAGTGAAAAAGCGCAAAATCGGCTTCACCTGGCTATTAAGCGTTATCGTGCGCCATGATTGGCTGTCTCTGAATGAGCATTCACGTTGCTTACTGGGATGTGAAGTCCGGAATAAATCCTCAAATGGATGCGCTTTTGAAATAATTGCCGATTCAGGCTCTCCATGAGCCCCGGAAAATGTACATGCCATTAATCCTTTGAACTGCATCCCACATATGGAGCTCCTCATTCCAGAACCCCGTGGCCCTCTTGAGCTGAGGTGGTGCAGGCTCAGCGGCAGGACAGCCGCTAGATATCATGCTCGGAGGGGTTAGTCCAACATACGAGCCACACTCAGAGACAGTTCTGCTTTACCCCAAATAAAGCATTTAATTTCAGGTCAGGCAGTACATTTCCCAGTAAAATAAAAAGCATTTCACCACAGCCCAACGCGTTTCGAGTTGTCCTCTTCTTCACAGGGTTATGCAGTGAAAAAGCGCAAAATCGGCTTCACCTGGCTATTAAGCGTTATCGTGCGCCATGATTGGCTGTCTCTGAATGAGCATTCACGTTGCTTACTGGGATGTGAAGTCCGGAATAAATCCTCAAATGGATGCGCTTTTGAAATAATTGCCGATTCAGGCTCTCCATGAGCCCCGGAAAATGTACATGCCATTAATCCTTACGAGGGCATCCATCAATGGCAATATTAAGGACTGAATATCCCAGGATTACGTGCTCTCATTCAGGGCGGTCCAACCAGGACCCACGATATTTCATAAAAGGGTAACTGCAATCCCAATGCCCTCGCGACCGCTATTGTCTTTGAGGAAGAGTTTATCTCGAAACGCGTCAGGCAGCGGTCGGCTGCTTTTAATGGACTGAATCTGCCAGCTGCTCGTACCAATAAAGGCTTTTAATGGGGAAAAAGCGGTCTGTGTCTAGAGTGCTTCTCTTGTGTTGGACACCCCTACGAGCTTTGTATATATATATATATATATATATATATATATATACATATATATATATTCACTGAAAAAACCATAGGTTTCAGACACGTTATAGTTACAAATTAGCATTTAAAAAACCTTTGAAATTCACTGAAAAAACCATAGGTTTTAGGGACAGTTTTAGTTACTTGGACATTGCACTCGTACAAAACCCGTGAAATTCCCCGTTATAGTTAGTTCAGCTAACTATAACTCGCGCCCGCAATGCACTGCTGATGATGTCACATATTACATCACTCATGACATGGTCAGTGACATCACTGATGACATCACTGATGACATCTCAAATGACATCACTGATGACATCATCCAGTGACTGTGTGTTTCTGTAAAGTTTAAATATTTTTAATATATATAGGAAAAGACGTATTGAAGAATGAGTGGGTGTGTAAGTGTCTGTATGGATGATTTAGTAGGTGCGTGACTGACTATAAGTGAGTGATTTAACGTATCTTACTGAATGCATGGGTTAGTGACTAAACTGGGTGAATGTCTGTATCCGTCTGTCTGTTGCTGTGTAAGTGGCTGCATGTGTTTGTGAATAGCTAAATGAGTGTCTATATGAGTTATTGAATGCTTGTCTGAGTATCTGTATGGGTGCCTGAGTGTTTGTGTGGGAGGGGTGTGTGCAACTCTGTGCATAGATGTGTGAGTGGGTGATTCACTGGGTGGATGGTTTCAAGAGTGCATCTGTGATAGACTGTATGGGTGGGTAAGTGTGTGTAAGAGTGTGTTAGTGAGTGAATGTATGTCCCAGTGGTACATGTGTGAGTAAGTACATATGTGAAAGGCAGTATATATGTGTGTTGGAGTATATAAATAGCTATAAGCAAGAGTGAGTGATTGTGATAGTGGCTGTATGGATGAGTGTGTGCTTGTATCTGTGATTGTATAAGAGCGTAACAATGTGCTACTATTTGTATGAGTAAGTGAGCTGGTGTGTGTATAACTGTATAGGTGAGTAAATGGCAGTGTGTTTAATTATTTGCATGACTGACTAGGTGTGTGAGTATCTCTATGGATGAGTGGCGTTGTTTGAGTGTCTATATAGGAGTAAGAGTGCATATGATAGTCCTGTACTGAGTGACCGTAAGTATGAGTGACTGTACGGGTGAGTGAGTGGATGTGTGTGTGTAGACCTAAGAATCAGTGACTGGGTATGTAGTTATTGGTGTTGGAGTGTCTATGGTTTTGCGAATGGCAGTCTGTAATTTAGAGTGGGTGTATCAAAGGTTATATTAGGGTGTGAGGAGGTGCATCAGATTATCACGTGGATGATGTCATCAGTGATGTCATTTGAGATGTCATCAGTGATGTCATCAGTGATGTCACTGACCATGTCATGAGTGATGTAATATGTGACATCATCAGCAGTGCATTGCGGGCGCGAGTTATAGTTAGCTGAACTAACTATAACGGGGGAATTTCACGGGTTTTGTACGAGTGCAATGTCCAAGTAACTAAAACTGTCCCTAAAACCTATGGTTTTTTCAGTGAATTTCAAAGGTTTTTAAATGCTAATTTGTAACTATAACGTGTCTGAAACCTATGGTTTTTTCAGTGAATTTCAAAGGTTTTTAAATGCTAATTTGTAACTATAACGTGTCTGAAACCTATGGTTTTTTCAGTGAATTTCAAAGGTTTTTTAAATGCTAATTTCTAACTATAACGTGCCTGAAACCTACGGTTTTTCAGTGAATTTCAAAGGTTTTGTAAATGACAATTTTTAAATGTATTAATTTTTATATTAATTTTTTCATACTGATTTACTACATTTTTAGAAACAATTTTTTTTTACATATTTTATTTTTTAAATTACATTGTAATTACATTATACATTACATTACAAAAATACTTTCTCAGAATGAATTACTTTAGTTTAAATACTTTGCAGATAGGCAATAGACTTTTAAGTACAGTAGTTACAGTTGTTGCAATGGGCAACACATTTTCAAACACAATGCAACATTCAGCTCAATGTGAATTTCTAGTTAAATGCAATTAGTTACTTTATGGATTACTTTTGTAACCACAGGACTGGATCCTAGATTCAGTCCTGCTACATCTCCTGTAAACAGTTGAGTAAAAGCGTTTTGGTTACAGTCGTGATTTTTAAGGAATATTATTGTATTTTAAAAGTTGACACTTAGAAACTTTTTCTCATAGAATCACCAATGTTATCCTATGGAACGAAATTCACTTAGCAGGTAAAAACTGTTATTGTTACTTTTTCTTACTCAGTGTTGGATCCTGGATCCAGCACTGGTGCATCTCCTGTAAACAGTTGAAAAAATGCGTTTAAGTCATACAGGCGATTTTTAAGGAATATTTGTAGTTTGTGAAAATCAACACTTTGAAACTTTTTGCTGAAAACCAGTCAATCTTAGCCTATGAAGGAAATTCAAGTTACCGGTAAGTACGGTTAAAATTACTTTTGAGGATCAGTACTGGGCTGAAAGATGCAGCACTGAGGTCTCTCCTGATAACAGGTGAGTAAATCGGAATTCGTATTTCGGCTGATTTTAGAGGAATATTTTAAAGTTCCAAAACTCCACACTTAGAAGAATTTCCAAGTGAAACCAGTCAATGTTAGCCTATGAAAGGAAATTCAAGTTACTGGTAAGTACGGTTAAAATTACTTTTCGGGACCAGTACTGGGCTGAAAGATGCAGCACTGAGGTCTCTCCTGATAACAGGTGAGTAAATCAGAATTCGGATTTCGGCTGATTTTAGAGGAATATTTGTATGTTTCAAAAATCAACACTTAGAAACTTTTTCAGCAAAAAGCAGGCAATGATATCCTATGGAAGGAAATTCAAGTTACTGGTAAGTACGGTTAAAATTACTTTTGAGGATCAGTACTGGGCTGAAAGATGCAGCACTGAGGTCTCTCCTGATAACAGGTGAGTAAATCGGAATTCGTATTTCGGCTGATTTTAGAGGAATATTTTAAAGTTCCAAAACTCCACACTTAGAAGAATTTCCAAGTGAAACCAGTCAATGTTAGCCTATGAAGGAAATTCAAGTTACCGGTAAGTACGGCTAAAATTACTTTTCAGGACCAGTACTGGGCTGAAAGATGCAGCACTGAGGTCTCTCCTGATAACAGGTGAGTAAATCGGAATTCGTATTTCGGCTGATTTTAGAGGAATTTTTAAAGTTCCAAAACTCCACACTTAGAAGAATTTCCAAGTGAAACCAGTCAATGTTAGCCTATGGAAGGAAATTCAAGTTACTGGTAAGTATGGTTAGAATTACTTTTCAGGACCAGTACTGGGCTGAAAGATACAGCACTGAGGTCTCTCCTGATAACAGGTGAGTAAATCGGAATTCGTATTTCGGCTGATTTTAGAGGAATATTTGCACAATGGTGAAGGGAGGGGCGGGGCCTGAGGTGACATCTGTGCAAACGCGCCCTGTTGCGCGTTTTAAGTTGGGGGATTAAGTCCCCTTGAATCCTGAGGGTCCCTAGGGGCCAACTAGCCCACCAGGAACCTCCAATATGCGCCAGGGGCTGCGTTGCAGAGACGTGTAGAGAGGCCACACCCCTTTTACACTCTCTGCAACGCAGCTCTGTGGCGCTTTCTGGATGTACCTGTTGGGCTAGTTGGCCCCCAGGGACCCTCAGGATTGAAGGGATTTAATTCCCATCTTAAAACGCGCCACGGGGCCTGTTTGCACACATGTCACCTGAAGCCCCGCCCCTCCCTTCACCACTGTGCAAACGCGCCCCGTGGCGCGTTTTAAGTTGGGGATTAAGTCCCCTTGAATCCTGAGGGTCCCCGGAGTCCAACTAGCCCACCATATACCTCCAAAAGCGCCACAGAGCTGCGTTGCAGAGAGGTGTAAAAGGGTGTGGCCTCTCTACACGTCTCTGCAACGCAGCCCCTGGCGCATATTGGAGGTTCCTGGTGGGCTAGTTGTCCCCCAGGGACCCCCAGTATTCAAGGGGAATTCGTTCCCCTCTGCAAACGCGCCAGGGGCGCGTTTGCAGAGTGGTGAAGGAAGGGGCGGGGCCTGCGGGCCCGATCGTTTAAAAAAAATGTTTTAAATTTTTTTTTAAATGCTTTTTGCCCAGGGGTCCTTGTGGGACCCCTGAGCAGGCCTAGGGGTTAGGGTGTTTCTACCCTGCCCCCTTTGTGCGTTTTGCGCACTTGTTTCTTTTTTTCTCGGCAGGATACGCGCACCCTAAGCGCATCCCGCCGATTTTAAAAAAAAATCTTTTTCTGCCCAGGGGGTCCTTGTGGGACCCCCTGAGCAGACCTAGAGGTCAGGGTGTTTCTACCCTGCCCCCTTTTGCGCTTTGCGCACTTGTTTCTGTCCCTCGGTTCTACCGAGGGACAAAATGGCTGCCAACACTTCTTGATTTGGAGTGTTGACAGCCAATTAGCATGCAGCTCGTGATCGGGAGGGTGCGGCAGGGTGCGCTGAGGGTACGCGTATCTGACGCGCCCATAGATATATATGTACTTTTACTTTTGATTTTCTCAGGAACTACTGAACGGATTTACACCATTTAAGCAAAAGGCACCAGTCTGAACCAAGGACTACCTCTTTGCCAAATTTGGGGTAATTCCGTTCAGCAGTTCGGGCTGTAGCTGCGACTAAAGGTTCCTATGGAAAAATGAATGGGGAAAACGCGTTTTGGGACCCCCCTTTTTTCTCGGCCCCCGCTTGACGTATCACCCCGAGACTTTCAGGGTAGGAGCGGACCGGAGCGCCCCAACAAGTTGGAAGCTTTCGCGAACATTCGTCAACCGACGCCAACGTTATTGCAAATAGAATGTCGCGGATTTCCTATGGATAATAGGTTGTAACTATAACTATCTACTGGCGACCGCCAGTAGATAATATATATATATATATATATATATATATATAAATATATATATATAATTTTTTTTTTTACTTTTTCCAATCTGGTTTTTCAAGCGTATTTGAACTCTGCTTACCCTTGAAATCTGTTCTGGTCCTTTGTCTATATACTATGACCTTACCAAGGGGAGGGTGTTATATGGCCATTAGAGTCATTGTCGAAATTGCTAAGTTAGCTAGACCACGGCTGCCATGATGCTGCTTTTGCGCACGTTACTGCATGACTTTGTTGTGCAAGACTCTGTTTGTGCCTTTCACATGAGAACTGTCTGCTTTCTGCATTCTCTGCCTGCTCTTGGGGTTTAGTCTGAACACGATGTGCAAGGTCGATAAACAATGCTCCTTGTTATTCTGTTGTGGTCAGTTCCTACCATCTAGATAAAAAATGCTAACACAGCTGCGCTGCTGAAAGCTCGTGCTTTGATATTATGGTGATGCATGTTGTTCTGACACACACTTGGAGAGGGTCCTTTCCAGGGAGAAGAGCTATGCGGTTCCTATGATGTAAAGCTTCCATCTAGGCACTAAGGTAGGGGGTCTGCTGACAAAGCCTAAAGATCGTCTTATATATAATAAACATCACCTTACCAAGGGGAGGGTGGTTAGGCCTTATAGTCCTTTTTCCACTGCCTATATATAATGACTACCCCCTTCATATTCTATGGAATTGTAACAATGCTTATTGTTCTAGTTTTATGCATTTCACTGCTGGTAGTGGCTTGTATACTGCATTATAGAGCACGATAGTTAAAATAAACATTTTGAACTATAACAGTGACTCTGACCATTCTTATTGTGGACAAGTACGAGTGAGCGAGCGAAAGGGTATGTCTTGCTACCGTGATTCCTGAGAGAGTCGGGAGTGTTGTGTTCTGGGTTGTCTAATCATTTGTAGCTTCGTGATTTTGGAGGAGAACGTATGAGACACTATAGCTAGTCGGTTTTGGGATTTTGGGTACTAAGGTGGTAGGTTGGTATACCCCTATACACCAAGGTCCTGTTTTCCTGCACATAGTACTGTGTAGGTGCAGAATCCCCGCAACAAAGCCCCACACAGCTGGATTGCTGAGAGTGGCCAAGGCCATGCCCCCTTTTTATATCACTCTGCAAATGAGCCTCCTGGTGCACTGCTGCTTGGGGGATGAAGTCCATTTGTGTCCTGAGGTCCTCAGGACACAAGAGGACCTCATCGCCCAGCAGCAGTGCGCCAAGAGGCGCGATTGCAGCGTTGTGTAAAAATGGGCATGGCCTCGGACCACCTCTCAGCAATTCCATTGTGTGGGGATTACTGGAGGTACCTGGTGGTCTAGCTGGCCCCTAAGGACCCTTAGGATTGAAGGGGACTTCATCCCCCAATTCAGAACGCACCAGGAGGCGTTTGCACAGTGGTGCAGGGAGGGGCAGCGCCTCCGGCGAGATGCCGGCTCTAGTTTTAATATATTTTTAGAAGGGGGGCTGTGTAGCCCCCCTTCTTTTAGTATTTTTTGGGCCTGGTGACCCCATCCCCCAGAGCCTGAGCATTGTTTTATTAAAAAAAAAAAATGGGAAGGGGGCCGCATGGCCCCCCCTTCCCTGGGCCACTATTGGCCCCGGGGACCCCATCCTCCGGGGCCTGGCCTCGTTTTTATATATATATTTTTTATTTTTCCAGGGAGGCCTGGGCCACTTCTGGCCCCGGAGACCCCATTCCCCGGGGCCTGGCCTCGGTTATTTTTATTTTCCCGGTAGGGGGGCTAGCGGTCGCCAGTAGGTAGTTATAGTTAGGACCTAGTTTCCATTGGAAAAGTGTTTTTTCTTTTGCCAATATCTTTGGCGCCGGTCGACGAATCTTCGTGAAAGTTTCAAAACTAATGGGGTGTTCCGGTCAGCTCCTGTCTTGAAAGTTTTGGGGTGATTCGTCAAGCAGGGGCTGAGAAAAAAGGGGATCCCAAAATGTGTTTTCTCCATGTTAATTTCAATAGGAAACTTTTGTCGCGGCTACAGCCCGAACTGCTGAACGGAATTACACCAAATTTGGCAGAGAGGTAGCTCTTGGTCCACAGTGCACTCTTTGCTTTAAATGGTGTAAATCCGTTCAGTAGTTATTTGAGAAATTAAAAAATTTAAAAATATCGCTATCTGGTGACCGCCATGGATACGCGAACCCTCCCGATCACGAGCTTCATTCTGATTGGCTGCCAACACTTCAAACCAAGAAGGTTGGCAGCCATTTGGTGACTGGGTAAAACCGAGTCACAAGCAAAAAGGGAACAAAATTATTAAAAAAAAGAAAAGGGGGCAGGGTAGAAACACCCTGACCCCCTAGGCCTGGCCAGGGGATCCTACAGGGACCCCCAGGGCCCAAAAATAAATGTAAAAAATTTTTTGAGGCGGGATTCACGTACGGTACGTGAATCCCGCCGAGAACATTTTTAAAAAAACAAAGCGCTGTGTCCCGCGCTTTGTTTTTATGAGCCCCGGGTGGGCCAGGTCCCGGGGGCATTCCGGTATGTTTATGTGGGGGCCATGTGGGGTTCCCCGCAGCCCCAGGGATGGCCACCTCCCCGGGATGATACTTATTGAAATACGAGGGCTCCCGCCCCCCCCTGCAGCCCTGGGGACCGCCACCTCCCCGGGGCTTTTTTTTTTTTTTTTAAAGTGTGGGGGGGCTCCTGCCCCTCTCACACAGCCCTGGAGACCGCCACCTTGCCGGGGCTTTAATTAACAAATGCGGGGGGTACGTGGCCCCCCGCAGCCCTGGGGACCACTACCTTCCCGGGGCTCTGCTTAAAATAAAGGAGTGTGGGGGTCTCGAGCCCCCCCATATGCCCCGGGGACCACCCCCCCGGGGCACTAATTAAAAGAAGCTGGGGGTCCGTTGCGGACCCCTGGCACCGGGGACCACCACCTCCCTGGGGCTTTGCATATGAAGGGAGAGGGGCCGCACGGCCCCCCACCTGGAGCCCTCTATGGCCCTGGGGACCTCCACCCCCCAGGACCGGCTACAGAAATGTCCCAGGGTGCCCACCCCAGGACATCGCAGTTTGCTATGACAGGGCGGGAGCACTGCTCCTGCCCTGTCATAACAAACTTCTGCTTTGCTTCGTGGAAGCGAGAGCAGGAAACCTGCTCTCGCTTCCACGAAGCACAGCAAAATTGCTTTTGGGCAAAGGGAGCTGTATGTTTGCAGCTCCCTTTGCCGAAAAGCAATGCCGGCTCCCGCAGGAGGTGGGGAGCCGGCAGGGACTGCGGGGGCATTGGGGCTCCCCCCAGCGGTCTCCAATGTGAGGGCCGGCCCTGGGGGATGGGGTCCCTGGGGCCACAAGTGGCCCTGGGAAGGGGGGCCACACGGCCCCCTTACCGAATATTTAATTTTAAAAATGAGGCAATGTCCCGGATGGGGTCCCCGGGGCCGATAGAGGCCTCAGGAGGGGGGCCGCGAGGCCCCCCCTCCATTAAAAATAGTAAAATTAAAAAATTAAAATATATGGCCATGCCCCGGGGAATGGGGTCCCTGGGGCGAAAATCTGCCCCTTCCCGTTTAAAAAAAAACAACAATGTCTCAGGCCCAGGGGGATGGGGTCCCCAGGGCTCAAAAATAATTAAGGGAAGGGGGGCCACACAGCCCCTGTTCCAAAGAAAAAAGAAAAAAAAGCTGGCATCTTGCCAGAGGCCCTGCCCCCTCACTGCACCACTCTGCAAACGCGCCTTAGGGGCCAATTAGCCCACCAGGTACCTCCAGTAAGCCTACACAGTGGGATTGCTGAGAGGTGGTCTGAGGCCACGCCCCTTTTTTCACCACTCTGCAAACGTGCCTCTTGGCGATGAGGTCCTCTTGTGTCCTGAAGACCTCAGGACTAAAGTGGACTTTATCCCCCGAGCAGCAGTGCGCTAAGATGCGCGTTTGCAGAGTGGTGTAAAAAGGGGGCATGGCCTCGGACCACTCTCAGCAATACAGCTGTGTGGGGCTTACTAGAGATAACAGGAGGGCTAGTTGGCCCCCAGGGACCCTCAGGAGGCAAGGGGACTTCCACCCCCATCCAATAGTGTGTCTGGAGGCACGTTTGCAAAGTGGTGCAGAAAGGGGGCGTGGCCTGTGTCCACCTCTCAGTAATCCCACTATCTGGGGCTGACTGAAGGTGTCAGGTAGGCCAGTTAGCCCCTAAGGACCCCCAGCATCGAAGGGGACTTTAATCCCCATCCAAGAGCGCGCCAGGGAGAGCGTTTGCAGAATGGTGGGCAAAGGGGGCGTGGCCGGCTCTGAGAACTTAGAAATCCTGCTGTGTGGGACTTACTGGAGGTAATAGGAGGGGTAGTTGGCCCCCAAGGTTGTCCTTGGGGGCCAACCACTTCTCCTGTTACCTCCATTAAGTCCCACACAGTGGGATTGCTAAGACGTCTTTGGAGGCCACGCCCCCCTTTCTCCACCACTCTGCAAACCCGCCTCCTGGCACACTGCAGGCTAGTAGATGAAGTCTGCTTTACTCCTAAGGGACTTTGGGGGCCAAGAAGCCCTCCTCGTACCTCCTGTAATTCCTATGCAGCGGAATTTCTGAGTGCTGGTCGGAGGCCCAGTCCCCTTTCTGCACCACTCTGTAAAAGCTACTGCTACATTATAGTTAGTAATTAGCATTTAAAAAACCTTTGAAATTCACCGAAAAAAACATAGGTTTCAGTGACGTTATAGTTAGAAATTTGCATTTAAAAAACCTTTGAAATTCACCGAAAAAAACATAGGTTTCAGGGACATTATAGTTAGAAATTAGCATTTAAAAAACCTTTGAAATCCACTGAAAAAACCATAGGTTTCAGGGATGTTATAGTTAGAAATTAGCATTTAAAATCCTTAGAAATTCACTGAAAAAACCACAGGTTTCAGGGACGCTATAGTTAGTTGGACATTTCACTCGTACAAATCCAGAGAAATTCGGCCGTTATAGTTAGTTGAGCTAGCTTATAACTTTCGCCCCCGCAATGCACTGCTGATGACGTCACGTATTACATCACTCATGACATGGTCAGTGACATCACTATTTTGTTGTGATGTGCCTTTATGTATTAATCTTGTTGCTTTGTGTATGATATTTTTGTAATGTTAGGTTGTTCACTTTAGAGATGTCAACAAATACTGCTGCTCCAGCCATAAGAGTCATATGCCTTCAAAAGTTCCTGTGACAATCATCCATTTACCAATTTCCAAGGTGATAAAATAGCACTAATCGAGACTTGCAAATATTTAAAACTAGAGTCAACTCAAAATTGTAACAGAAACTGAGGGCCTGAGTCACAAAAATAAACGTACACTTTTGTGAAAGTTTACAATTGTTTGCTATTCACAAAGGGATTTACGAGCAGTATCTTTACGAGTGCAGAGTGTCTGCACATAAGAAGGTATGGCAGTCTTTTCTTTTTATGTGCTTAAAGATTCTACTCAGAAACGCCTTTGTGAATAGCAAACAATCATAAACTTACACAAAAGTGTATGTTTACATTCGTGAATCAGGCCCCATGTCTTAAAAGATAAGATACAGTCTTACATAGTATATTACATGCATTTGAAACTAAAGGTCTGCCAACAATCATTTGAAGCTGTTTGTACCCAAGACCATCTTTTCATGAACATATCATGCATGGTTCAATGGCTTAATGAAACGTGAGCCCCCCCCTGCAAAGAACATAGATGGTTCTCCCTCCCATGACCCAGTCAGGAGCTCTCAGGTCAGGGGCCTGTGGCCAGTGGCGGAGGAGCCCCCTGGAACTTGGAGGAACCCTGCACCGCGGGGACTGTGAGGGCTAATGTTACACCACTGGCACCGTTCCTGTTTGTGCATAGATGTGTACTTCCCTACTGGACATAAAGATGACAACAATCTGAATTTGTGACAACATTCTTAGACACACTAAAGTCATTATAACGGTGCTTTTTAACATAAACCTAGTTAAAATGTTTGCCTACGCAGTATTAGACACTTCTGATAATTTTGAAGAGTTTTGTATTCTTGCAGCAGCCTCATATCTTCGTTCTCGTGATTAAAAATTGATTTGCATTTTGAATTTATGCAAAGCAGAAAAGTAATTTGTAGCAAAGATCTGCGGCATATGTACGTTTCTGTATTTCAGATACTGATATAATCACTTACGACCATAATGTTACACTTTGTTATAAAATAACTGACCTTTTCTTGTTGGAAAAGGGCATATTTCTCAGCTGTATGAGCACGTCTTATCTTGTTACATGGGTTCATAGAAAAGTAAGATTTGATGACATTTACTTTTATTTTAAGATGGAAATGGCAAGCCTTTTAAAAATTATAACTGGACAATAGGGATGTTGTCATTCATGCTTGAAAAAAATGTATGTTTTAATACTCATGGAAGATTGTCAGGACAATTTGCTGTGTTTTGTGCACTTCTGTATGTTTTGTCAGTAAAATCCTCTACTGCCTTGGAGTTGCTGTCCAGGAAAGTTTTTTTTTTTGTTAGAATCGTGTAATTAAAGGTTTGTTCAAGATAGAAACTAGGATATCAGGGCTTGGTGCTGCCTATAGACCTTGAGGATGTGATGGGAGTTTTGTCTTTACTGTTTCAAAATGTATAGCTCTTTTTCAAATTTGGCTCCAACCAGGTAATAGTGGCTGGTGACAGTAATATTTGAGGACATTAAAGTCTCAGCTGATGTTTCTAATGCAAGAGAAGAAAGAGATCTGTCATTGCATAGGAAGACTCTAGTCGAGGTCTCCTGTAACTTGACAGTTTTCACGGTGCCAGATTCATGAAGGCAATTTAGAATATTTAAAGTAGTACTCTTATAGTACTATTTCATGTACTCTTACATGCATTTGAGAATTAGTACTTAAACACTAAAAATGGTAATAAAATGGCATATTCTAGTAATATTCAAATATATATTGAGATATTATTTGGGATGGGCTTTCGCTCACCTCAGGGAATAATAACACTATGGGGCCGATTATGATGTCGTTAGGAAGGGCTCTGGATGGGATTTGGCATTGTCGAATCCGATTCGGAACCCTTGTTTCCTACCGAATCGTACAGTTTTGCTAACAACTGATTACGATGCCCGGAAACCGTTTGACCAGACCGAATCCGTTCCTAAAGGCATCCGGACAGCCCAAGACTCTCAGAGCCGATTCGTACAGCTCTTTGGACTCCGTTTCCAGACGAGCGATTACGATGACCCATTTGGACAGCCATTCCGATTTGGTTTGTCCGAGATGAAATGGCTACTGAATATGGCCCATGGGGCTACCCATGGGACACCTCTTCCCAGCCATGCACAATGTGGTAGGCACCATGGGGTGCCCGCCACAAGGTGCAATGTTTTCCCTAACCACCCTTTTTTTCAATGGGAGCCTGTGTTCGTGTTCGGAACACAGGCTCCCATTGAAGTCAATGTGAGTCAGACCGAATGATGTTGGGAGGCATTGTAATCGGTCGTCCAAACTCACAGGGCCCGATTCATTTGGAACTAGTCTGGAACCGATTTGTTCAGGACAATTTCCAAACAACATCGTAATCAGCCCCAAACTTGTTAGGATGAACTCCAAAAGTCACAAAATTAACCTGAGCTCAACCCCTAGGCACCTAGGAAACAGAGCAAACAGGCTTAAATCAGGCAAGGTGTAAAAGTATTTATGCAGGATTAAAACAGTAATAAAGTCAGACCACCAAACAAAAAAATCCAATTCCAATTCTAAAAAATTAAGTGCAATTTAATAAACGAAAGAACACCATAATGACAAAAAATTAATTAAGATGAACCAGACCCATGAGATTTGAACTTTTTAAGTTTGAAAATAAGTTTATTATACTTGAATAAAATCAAATCAAACAATGCTTTACAATCTAAAGAAGAAATACATTAAGATTCGGGAATAAATTATAATTAAGGCTCCCTGTTTTCCGTTTTTACTGATTTCTACAGATAAATACAGACAGAAAACATTTATTTCCTTGTCTGTATTTATTTTTAAATGTGGATAAAAATGGAAATTGGGTTGTTTTTGAGCGATTCTAAATACTCTCTACCAGGACTGCCAGGCCAATTGCTGTGTGGATTGATAGGTAAGGGGGTTAAAAAAAGAAATGAAGTTTAGTAAAGAGGCTTAAACAGCAGGAGATATGCACATGGTTGATAATACAATTTGCATAGTCTTTTAAGGGCATTGATTTGTGTTCTGCAGATATTCATAGCACTGAAACCCGGCAGGCATTCAAGCATGAGTGCTTATTTATTTGTTAAATAAATGTGGAGATATACCAGTTTAAGCTTAATTTTTTTCACAAAACCCCCAAAAATATGAATAAATACAGATAAAATTAGCAAAAGATAAATATGGATAAATACAGACAGAAATGTCAAAAACATAAATACCATAAAACCGGTAGCCCTAATTATAATTGCTTAGGGAGGGAAAAAGTGTGTGTGTACATGATACATAGTAAGAGTGGTCTGATAAATGCACAGAAAAAGTAGCAATACATACGGAATAGTGCTTAATAAAAAATAGTGAAATTGTCATAAGTAGAAAGTCAAGGAAGTTGGAAAACGTCTTCTTCACAGGGTGGGGGCGGTTTGCAAAAGATAGTTTTGCATATTTGTCTAGAACTTTTGTGACTGGGGTCCTCAAGGCTTTCAGCTTTAAAAATAATGATACAGGATGGATGTAAGTAGTATTTAATGTATGATTGGGACATACAGCATACCACCACATTTTAAATGATAATTGAGTGAAATCTTTATAATTTCTTGTTATTTGCTGAAAAGCAACTGCTAATGACATATCTAATCTTCTTGCAGCTATGTACACATCTATCCAATCATTGGATTTACTTCCTAAGACAACATTAGAAATAGAGATGGGTATATTTGAATAAAAGATTGAATTAATCTGATTTCAAATTTGTAACAAAAATTTGAAATGAAAGGGCATGTAAAAAGTAGATGCTTTAAATCAGCATGTTGTGATGAGCGTGTCCAACAAGTGTCAGGAAGATCCGGGTTTATTTTGTGTAAAGATGAAGATCTATTATAGATGTGAAAAAGTGTTTGTGTTGTGTTTGCTGCCCAGGAGAATTTTCTCCTTTTTGTCCATATCTTCCTCCACATTGAGATAGGCCAAGTTGTGTCCAATTCATGTTGCCAGGATAAATTCGTATCTGTTCTGGTTCTATCAGTAAGAACACATTGTAAATGAGATTAAATGGTGGAGGCCTGTGAATTTGTACGTAGGAGATCGGCGAGGTGAATGTTAGGCAGTGAAATTAATGCAGTTCAAGGTGGAAAGTAAGTATATGTGCTACAGATGATAACATGTAAAAGTCAAAATTCCTTTGAAAATGAAGATGGAATGCCGAAGGAGTTAGGGCTTGTGCAAAGGAGAAAAGGGAATCAAGAATTAAAAGTTGATTGACCCTCAATTACCTTCTTTTCTGCCAAGTTTTCCAATGAATTGGTCTATTATTAAGTTGTATAAAGTTATTGTGCCAAATAGTCGAATGGAGAAAAGTGTGGCTGTCCTTGGTGTTTTATGATAATATGGGTTTTAAAAACTTGCAAGAGTATTTAAAAATAGGAGTGGAGAGCTTTTGCAGCTTTTTTGTGTGAATGCCAGTATTCTTGAAATGAAAAAGGTGATTCAATATGCAGATTGTTTCAGTAGATAAGCTTTGTAGTAATTGAAGAAGTCTGGAAAATTCATACCCTATTCAGTAAGTAAGTAATACATTTATTTGTTCAATAAATCAGCTACACATAATTGAACCCCAATTAAAATTCATAAACATCTAATGATCTTGTCATTCGACATATAGACAGTAAAAGCGCTAAACATAGTTTAAAAAGAAAACTGCTAGGTACTATCACCATGTTTATGTTATGCAATTGAGTAATTCAAAGTTCATCTAGTCACCAGCACAGAGAACATGAGGGTAGACCTGGAAAGCTACTTTGCAAAATATCCTTCACTCACACTCTGAGTATTTGTTAGTGTGCGGGGTCCATTCATATGCTGGTCTTTATATCTCCTATGAATCTACTGTCCTTTGTTAGTCCATTGTGTGCCCTTCCTTTGCCCCTGAACTGCCTGCAGTGGCTCCCTGGGATGACAACTGCTATTAGTTCTAATTATAATGAGATTTGTGGGCACACAGTCATACTATGTGATGCATAATACAGGATGATGCTACTAATACAGTAATGTTGTTATTAACTCTGTGTCACTACTGCTACTACAGGAGCCCTTTCAAGAGTGATTTGGCAACAAACATGAATTTCCCAAATTTTGCCAAATCTACTGGGGTCTCAAGCTGGTAGAGCAGCTTTTTAGCTTCTAGTCATGTGCTCACCCCATGTGATAAATAAAACATGTCTAAATAAAGAGCGACATGCATTCAAAAGAGCCATGCCGGTGCATATAAGATGTTCCAGGATTTCATCTCTTAATTGACAGAGTCTGCATGGCCCTGTCCCTGTGCGTAGTTTCTAACTTGCATGAAGCTCTTTAATAGGTAGGGCCATTACTCTTGCATAAAGAATGTTCTTTAGCATTGCCTTCTTCAATGCACTGTTCAGATAGGGCTGGATTGAGCACTCTCTGAAAGAGTTTATGATCATCTTAATATTACATTTAGACTCTTGAAAACTGTTGATGTCTTCCTGCCTGAAGAAGAGCAAGCACTGCTTGTTTTTAAAAAAATGTTTTTTAATAGTGTTTTCTAAGACCATATTCAGGTTGTCACTTCAGGCTGTCAAAAACTCCAGCCATGGGTTCTCCCTGGAGCAAAATATTTCTTTCCTGGCCTCTTTCATTGTGGGTGCAGAGGAGATATGGACTTTATGATGGTATTGTATAAAGGCCGCCATGTCCTTGAAGGATTGTTTACATAGGTCGAACTTGAGACCTATTAAAGAGTTTGAAACATGAGATGGAGTACCAAAAAAGCAATTATAGGCTCCACACTGCACCCTTTCCATTGTCAATGTTAAGGGAAGGTTAGATGGCTATAGCTAATGGTTGGTAGACTTTTAGCTCATATTACCCTCCGGAGGGCTTCTGTTGTTGATTTGTGAAGATTTTAATTGAGTTTACATAGATCGTAGGTCACTGCCTTTCCTTTCTCACCCATTCCAGTGGTGTGCAACTTTCACTCTTCATTAGCACTAAACCAGATGCCTAAATAGTAATTTGTGTCACTTGTTATTTTTAAATTGCTTAGAGCCCATTGTAATTTGTTTTCGTTTGGGCATCGGCCAAATATGACAACCTTTGTTTTAGTGCAATTTGCAACTAATTTATTTTCAGTGTTGTAGATATTAAGGGCGTCCAGTGCTTTTTGCATCCCCCACTTGGTGTGGTTTATGAACGCCATGTCATCAGCATATTGCATGACGAAAAGACATTTCTTGACGATTTTCGGTACGGACAGGTTTGCGGTTTTCAATTCGTACCCAAGGTCTGTGGTATAGAAATTAAAGAGCACGAGTGCCAGGACTCAGCCTTGCTTTAAATCTTTATTGGTGAGAACTTTTGGTGTTATTGTTTTGTGTTTCAGCTTGCCTCCCACCCAGGTTTGTGAATAAAGAGAGATTATTGCCTGTAGCAATCAATTCTAGATTCCCCAGTTTGTTAGTTTATTCCAGAGTATTTGCCTGTCAACCCCGTCAAATGCGGCAGTGCAGTTGACAAAGCAAGCAAAGAGTGGGGGTTGCTGTACTGAGAGGCCTCATCCACCAAGTAAGCCAGAGCTAGAATGTTGTCGATGGTTGAAGCTCCTTCCCTGAAACCTGACTGGAAAG
Source organism: Calotriton arnoldi (assembly GCA_963921515.1). Classification (NCBI taxonomy): domain Eukaryota; kingdom Metazoa; phylum Chordata; class Amphibia; order Caudata; family Salamandridae; genus Calotriton; species Calotriton arnoldi. Next base: position 373,340 of record CAWUFW010007125.1, read on the forward strand.
ACGGAAGAATGCCCTCATCCCTGTCCCAGTTTTCTAGGTCTTGAAGTATGGCTCCTGCGTACGCTTTAGCTTTAGTATGAGGAAACGCGATCATGCTGTAATTTGCTACATCACTATTGATGCGATTTTTAAAGATTGGATGTAAAATTGATTTGAGCCAGCATTCTGGAATGGTGGAAGCTAGAAAGCAGTATTGTTATAGTGGGGCGAGCAAGGATGCCCAGAAATCACAGTTCTCTTTGAATAAGGATCCTCGGGCAATCAAACTTGGGATGTTTTAGTTTTAGGAAGGACATACAGGGTTTTTTATTGTTCCAAAGGAAAGAGGAAAGTATTGAATTGATTTTTTAAAAAGATTTAAGTGGAATATTTAATAGAATGTTGGAGAAGATATAAAGGCTGATGGGTACTAACATCATCTTGATGGTATCAAGACGACCCCACCATGAGAGGTGTAAAGGATGCCATTGATTTGTTAATGAGGTTACCTTATGCATACAATCTTCTTTATTTAGCAATATGGAAGTTTTAATGCATTGGGTGAATTGGAGACCAAGATATTTAATTTGTTGTAGATTCCACTTAAAGTTGGAAAATAAAAAATCACTTCTCATTGTTTCGTTTATAATTGGAAACAATGGCATAAGAGGTAAATTCATTTGAAAAAGCAGGAAGTGACAACTGAGGATGTGATAAAAATAATAAAATATTATCAGCATAACCTGCCAATTTGATCTGCTTATTATTATAAGTAAAACCATGTATATCTGCTTTTTGTCTCAACCTTGATGAAAAGGGTTCTAAAGCCAAATTAAAATGAAAAGATGAAAGGGGTCAACCTTGACAGTCTCGTCTACCTATTTCGAAATAGGGAGAAGTCAATCTATTTGCAAAAATGGCCACTTGAGGAGATGTATAAAGAATGGAGATTAATGAAATAATTTTCGGCCAAATCCAAACCAGGTGAGAGTTTTAAATATAAATGACCAACGTACATGGTCAAAAGATTTTTCCGCATCTAAAGTGATTGCTGCTAACGGTGTGGACATACATGTGGATTTTGATAAAATGTCAAAGAACAAATGGGTATTATCAGATATGTACCTTCCTTTAACAAAGCCTGATTGTTCCTTACCTAACAGATCAGGAAGGCAGAATTCTAGTTGTAAAGCTAATATCTTTGAAAAAACTTTTGTAATCAATATTAACAAGGGAAGTAGGCCTATAATTTGTACAATACTGTGAATCCTGTTACTCTTTTGGGATAAGACAAATAAGGTCATCTTTGAAAGAACCAGACGATTTACTTACTCGTGTGAAGGAATTGACAAGAGTATACAGTTTAGGTAAAAGCAATTTGGAAAAGTGTGTATACAATTCAGCCATTAAACCATCTGGACCCAGAGTTTTATCTTGCTCGAGTGAGTTTAATGAGATGTGAAGTTCTGTTCGTGTAATATCTGAATCTAATGAATTAAAATCAATCTGCATATAAAAAGATTTTTGAACAGTGGATAGATAAGGTATAATTTCAGGAACAGATGTGGATTTTTCTGGTGTGTATATCGTTTTGTGAAAAGTTACAAATTCATTCAAAATTTCTGAATATGAGGAGGCGTATGAGTGTTATTTATGATTGCTCCAATTCTTTATTTGTTTTGTTTGATTTTGAGGTAATTTGCTAATGGTTTCCCAGACTTATTATGGCCACCGTAAAATTTGACTCTGTAGACAGCTTATTAAATTGAAATTTGGCAGTGATAAGTTGTAGTAAACATTATTTTGATCTGGAGGTATAATAGGAATGTTTGAACTTCTTAATTGTTGCAAAAACGTTTTTGGATTGTATTTTAGATGATTGTTTTTTCTTCAATACATAGGGGCCTATTACGATGGCGGTCGGGAAACCTCCCCGACCGCCATGGTAGCGGGAAAAGACAGCCCGCATGCACCGCGACATCACCGCCGGTTGTATTACGATGACCCACTGGCGAAATCCGACCATGGCGGTCTGATCGCGGGCATTAACATTGTGGCGGTTGCTGCTGCCCGCAGCACCGCCACGATGCTGAAAGGAGCATGTCCTCCATTTCCCTGCACTGCGTGGCAGGCACTGTACAGTGCCTGCCACCTGGCACAGGGAAATGTAGGGGGGGACCATGGGTACCCCCCCAGTGCACCCACACCCCCAACACATTGGGGGCACGCAACAGGCCCCCGGAAGATAATCACTGCATGCCTTTCAATGGCGGTCTGACCGCTGAGGAAAGGCTGGCTACCGCCGGCATCATAATCCTGTGGCGGAGCCTGCTCTGCACCGCCACCATTCTCCCGGTCCTGCTCCGCCTGCCCACCAGGAGTGCGTATGGCAACCAGCGGTAAAGCGGCAGTCGGAATTTCCCACCGCCGCGGTCACCACCGCCATCCTAATATGACCGGCGGTTTTCCTGGTTGCGATGGCGGTTGGATGTCCACTGCCGGTACGGCGGGCACCACCGCCGGACCGGCGGTGGACATCTGTCCGCCATCGTAATAGACCCCATAGTTGGTTAGAAAATATCGGTCTGAGGCATTGAATGCATCCCAAATAGTATCAAAGGAAATATCTTCCTTGTAATTAGAATGGAAATATTCATGGTAGAAGGAAATAAAAGTGGAAGGGAAGGAGATATCCAATAGTAGTGAGTTGTTAAACGCCCACATTTTTGGCGAGTTGGATTTAGACAGGATGTCCAGTTGCACAGAGACAGGGGTATGATCAAAGATCCTGATGGAACCGATATCTGTGGAGTGTAAGTTCTGAGATAAAATGTGCGACATAAACAATAAAATCGATCCGTGATTGTGTACGATGCACTGGAGAAAAATATGAGTACTCTCGCAATGTGGGATTACATAACCTTCATTCATCAGTCAAATTTCTTTGCCTAATGGCACAAAAAATGATTTTTGTGATTGTTTGGAATACAGTGAGACATTGAATTTCTGTCAATAAATGGATCAACAATTTGGTTACAATCACCAGCTAAAACAAAGTTATCGTCCGGGTATTGTAGATGTTTCCGAGCAACATTTGACCAAAACTGACATTCTGGTGCAGTAGGACCATATACATTAACAAGAGAAATTGGAACTTTATCAATCAACAGTTTAAGAAGTAGCCATCTTCCGTCTGCATAATTTTCCTGACATATCCGCTGAATATGGAGGGATTTATGAAAAAGAAATTACAGCTCCATTTTTTTACCGTTTCCTGGATAAAAATATATTTTACCAACCCTCCCTTTTTTAATTTCAAAGACTCACCCTCTGTAAAATGGGATTCTTGCAAAGGGCAATATCTGCATCAGGTTTTGGTGCATGAGTCAAAACTCATTGTCTTTGGTTGGAGAATTGAAACCTCGGCCATTCCAAGATATAATTTTCAAGACCATAGGAAATAGACTGAATTGAGGGATAAATTAGACATAGCACTGAAGGAATTAAATAGGAACCATGTGAGAAAGAATGATATTAATAATATGGAGAAAAGACATTGAAATGATATATCTAAAACATTAGAGAAAGTAAAGAAGAGATATTGTATAGCAAAAAGAGAAGAACAGAAATATAAGAGGTGAAAGTTTTGTACGTGGAGAAAAAAGGAAAAGAGAAAGATACCGAAACATATGTCAAGAAGGATGGGGGAACCACATGAAAAGGATGACACGCCCGATCCTCTGGGGAAACAGGGGCACAAGGAGGGTTGTAGAATATAAAATGGGGAACGAGCATAGGCACAGACAAAAATACAACACCTTCAAGTAGAAAAACAGTAACTTAAGTCAGTATTAAAGATACGCTCAATCTATCATATGATAATACTACTTTAGGGAACAACATCTGAATATAAGTACAATATAATAGCTATCCACATCAGGCTCGGCCTCGCAGATGTTATGTCTTCTACTAGAGTGACAGAGAATACTCTATTTGCTAAAACTAAAATCAGGCCCTATGTTTCTGAAATTGAAATCCTTTTCTTCCAGCATGGCAATGCAGCAGGCTGTATCTAATGAGGGCTCCACAAGTTCAGATACCTTCTTATTGAGGGCCCGCTGAAATGGATTTGCTGCTGTGGAGAAGGTCTTTCGGACAAACCTATTTCTTCAGCTCCGCAAAGTCCCATTTTTGTTGGATTGGCTCTGGTGGTTGGTCCTGCTCTTTTGGCATCTAGAAGTCAGAATTCCCAAAACTTTGCAGGGATACGTCCCTTTTTACTCAGCTCTTCATCTAAGGTGCCAAGACTTCAGGCCAAGCTCTTAGAATTTTAGGGCTTAGTCAAGCAAAGTCCTTGAACAGAGTCAAGTGCACGTCCATCTGTGACTGCAAAACTGGGAATCGAGGAAAAAGTAGGCTGTCAGCTTTTTATGTCCATATAGTGGCCCAGGAGGTCAGCCTATTGACCATTGGATTCTACATTGTTGCCCTTGGTACAAAAAGGAGCAGATCTAATCCTTCAAAGCTCCTCCCAGATTACAGAAAGCTGAGTCTTGTCCTCTTCTGATCTTTAACATATCGAGAAAATGTTCTGGTGTGGTTTCATGAGATGCAACATTTATGGGTTGCACTATCCAATAGTTGGGGAGGGGTGATTCCTCACTCCTACCTAACCAATGTGTTAAAGGTTTCCAGCTGTAAACCTACCCACTTTTTCAGCAATTCCTGTTTGCCCTGCTGCAAACAATCCCATAGTGCATGTGTTTGCTTACTGCCCATCATGCTGAATGGCAAATAGGGCAGCAACAAAGGACCTTCAGTTCTGTCTTGGAAAAGGTTCTGTACAGTGCCCCAGCTTTGGTTCAGGGTCATAATTTCTGCTCCCACAATTCACCTCTGTGTGTTCATTTACCTGCCTCTCTTCCGTTTGGTTTCTCGGGTACAGTGGAGAACATTCTGATGGTATGTCCTATCCATCTCCTTGGTTTTCTGCTAATGTTGGTGTTCATGCTTGCTTGCTTGCATCTGATGAGCAGTTCCAGGTCGGATATGGTTTGTGGATAAAAAACTCACAATATTCTTCTTAGGTTACTGGTGTAGAAGGCTGACAGTTTGGTGAGGTCACTTTTCCTCATCTGTCAGTATTATGATCCATACAAGAATGTAGAAAGAATGCAGCTCTGCTAAATCTTCTGTTTGGTGTTGGTGCTGTACTAAGATGACCTCCATATATTGCTCAGTATCCTAAAGGCATTCCTGACCTTGTTGTTTCTGCTCTTGATGTCATATGTTGTGTGTGAGAGAGCAAGGCTAGGTCATCCACATAGTCAAGGCCCTCCAGTGTAGAAAATTAGGTCGATCTGATGCCTCTGGCTTGTTCTTCAGTTTTGTTTCAAATTATCCAATCAATGACTAAGTAGGTGAGAACCACTGACATTACGCATCCCTGTCTCACTTTGGCTTCAAAGCTATATTCACTATCTCCCACTTTGTAGGTAAAATTAGCACATAATCTCTGGATGAGGAAAACTAACTGCCGCAGTATACCATAGTCTCTCAGTATACTCCAGAGGATATCACAATGTATACTGTTAAAGGGTTTCTCGAAATCAATGAAGTTGATGTAAAGTTGTCTCTGCCACTCCGTGCACTACTCTATGATGTTGCATAGAGGAAGGATCTGATCAACACACCCTCTGCCCATGCAGAACCCAGCCTGTTCTTTTCTTAACTGCTTGCCCATGACATCTCAAATGCACCAGGATTTTATCATGATTGACAAACGAGTGATTCCACACCAGTTGTGATAGTTGGCTAATGATTCACTCTTTGGAATCTTGATGATGAGTCTTGGTTCCAGTCATTAGATACTTTTTTTCCCTCCCAAATCAGTGGTTGGAGAGTCTTGGCTCATGTTTCAGAGTCTGCCTTGTAGATTTCTGCATTCAGGTTTCCTTGGCCAGAAGCGTTTATGTTAATGAGATATCAGATGGCAGTGACAATTATTTCTTTCTGTGGTGGAGCTGTGTTCAAATTCAAGTCTGTTTCTGCTTCTTGAATGTACATGCCTCTTATTGGTACTGGCCTGTTCAATCCTTCTTTGAATGGCTTGGCCCAGCATTCATCCTGCTATTTCTTTGTTGTGAGTAATCGGCCTTGCTTGTCCATGATAGGGCTGTTGCATTTTGCATGAGATTTACCACTGACTATCTTGCTGGTCTCAAAGACCTCCCACAGTTTTCATCTACTGGCTGCCTCCTCTTCAAAGGATATCCAGACTGCATACTCAGAAAAGCAGGTATATGAGCGATGGAAAATACTAAAGATTCATTGTTGTTTGATAATGAGGAAAGACAGGAGAAAACATTGGATGATGAGATAAGATTCATCATGACATACAGTAACACTGCAAGACATGTGACTAAAATTCTTGGAAATAATTAAGACCACCAACCTGGTCAGCTCTCCACTGCACAGCTCCACCAATAAGTGCCCTGTGAGCCCTGGGCTCTCTGTCTGGCTGTTGGTTCGAGGCCCTCCTCTACCCGCAGGCTCCTGCCTGCGCCTCATCCCTGGCAGTCCAGTGGGAGAGGACTCTACTCTCCTGCTGTTCTGCCTCTCTTGACTTTTCTCTGCCCTATTTTTTTCTCTTTTCACTCTCTTTTTCTTTGTTTGCTCTCTCTTTTTTCCTTGTGCTCCCTTTTTCTTTGTTTGCTTTCTCTTTCTCTTTTGCTCTTTTCACTCTCTTTTGCATTTTTAGCATTCTCCGCTGCTGCTGCCCCCGCGGCTCCTCCCCATCCAGCGTGTCCTTCCCGCCCTCCCCCGACCACTACTAAAATGTAGCCGCTGCGTAAAGGAGAGCTAGACCACTGACCTTGTCAGCTCTCCCCCTGCACAGCTCAACCAGTAAGCGCCCTGTGGTTCGAGGCCCTCTTCTACCCGCAGGCTCCTGCCTGCGCCTCAACCCTGGTGGTCCAGTGGGAGAGCACTCTGCTCTTCTGCTGTTCCACCTCTCTTGAATTTTCTCTGCCCTCTTTTTTTTCTCTTTTTGCTCTCTTTTTCTTTGTTTGCTCTCTCTTTTTTCTTTCTGCTCCCTTGTTCTTTGTTTGCTCTCTCTTTCTCTTTTTTCACACTCTTTTGTATTATTCGTGCTCCATGCTGCTGCTGCACAGCCCCTCCCCCCTCCAGCGTGTCCGTCCCGCTCCCACCCTCCCCCGATCCCTACTTAATGGCCCATCTGTGCCTGTCTGCAATCCAACCGTGACCAGCGCCAGGAACCCCGGTCCCCCAGCCTGCCTCCGTTACGACTCCAGGACCCTCTGTGCTCTCAACCCCGGACCCAGCAACAACTGCCAGCTTTCGATGACGAGCAACACCGGCCAGCCCCAGGGAGGTGGTGGTTCCCTGGGCCTTATATAGCCAGGTAGGGAGGGGGCTACTTGGTCCGAATCCCAATTTTAAAAGCAGGAGTTTGCCCTAGGGAGTTGATGGTCTCTGGGCCCCAGTGGGTCAAAGCGACTCCCTGGCATGTTTACCAATTCAGCACCAGGGAAGTGGTGGTCCCTGGGGCATATTAAAGCCCCTGGAGGTGGGCCCATGCAGCCCACCTCCTTTTTGTTAAAATAAAGCCCAGAGGAGGTGGTGGTCCCCAGGGCTTCAAAGAGACCAATAAAGGGGGGTCCACGTGGCTCCCTCTGATATTTACATAAAGCCCTGGGGAGGTGGTGGTTCCCGGGGCTATTAAAAACCTCAGCAGGGGGACCGCGCTGCCCCTCTGTTAATTTTTTAACTTGTCCTGCCCCGGCGAGGTAGTGGTCTCTGGGGCCAAGATCGGCCATGGGAAGGGGGGCCATGTGTGCCCCTTCCCCAAAATTTATTATACATTTTACCCTTGGGGCCTGGCCCACCGAGGAGCTTTAATAAAAATAAATTGCTGCATATCGTTATGATTTTATGGAAAAAATAAAAAAATATATATTTTTGCATTGGCGGGGTTCCTAGGTGGCCTCAGCACAAGGGCGAGAGGGTCAGGGTATTCCTACCCTGCTCCCTTTTCTTTATTTTTATCTGTTTTGGGACTCAGCTGAGTCCCAAGATGGCTGCCAACACTTCCTGGTTCATGGAGCGTGATGGCGCGCCCCCTGATGGGCTGTTCTGTATAAAACTGCGCAAGATGTTATGGGAGTTGAAGTGCCGGAGGGAAGTACGTTCCCTTAGAAGTGCTTTAATTGTCCTGCTGAAAAATTTTAAACCTGCGGATGGGCCTCAGCGGGCGGGCTCTTCCTCAATACTGCGTTGCTGCCCCACAAACAGAGGCACATTTTTCAACAGGACAATTAAAGCACTTCTAAGAGAACGTTCTTCCCTCCGGCACTTCAACTCCCATAACATCTTGCGCAGTTTCATACAGAACAGCCCATCGGGGGCGCGCCATCAAGTGTACTTAAGAGGCTGTGACCGGACTGTGCTTTATTCCATTTCACCACCAGCCTTTGATAAAGAAGATGGACTTCGAAACGCGTCGGCAGCACTGGTGACATGGCTGTGAAAGAGATCAACGGGCTGGCGTCTGCCATACCTATTAATGAGCTTGAAGCTTGAAGCTCCGTGTTGTTGTCAGAGTGCCTCTCATACGTAGGTACAAGCTGGAGCATGGATATTATGGCGGTGGCCTTGCCGCCGAGAGTGCACCACCCCATCAATATAGGGGGCCACAGGGGTTGGTATTTACCGGCCTCTGTTTGTGGGGCAGCAATGCAGGATTGAGGAAGAGCCCGCCCGCTGAGGCCCATCTGCAGGTTTTACATTTTTCAGCAGGACAATTAAAGCACTTCTAAGGGAACGTACTTCCCTCCGGCACTTCAACTCCCATAACATCTTGCGCAGTTTCATACAGAACAGCCCATCAGGGGGCGCGCCATCACGTGTACTTAAGAGGCTGTGACCGGACTGTGCTTTATTCCATTTCACCACCAGCCTTTGATAAAGAAGATGGACTTCGAAACGCGTCGGCAGCACTGGTGATACAGCTGTGAAAGAGATCAACGGGCTGGCATCTGCCATACCTATCAATGAGCTTGAAGCTTGAAGCTCCGTGTTGTTGTCAGAGTGCCTCTCATACATAGGTACTAGCTGGAGCATGGATATATATCATGTCATTTGAGATGTCATCAGTGATGTCATTTGAGATGTCATCAGTGATGTCATCAGTGATGTCACTGACCATGTCATGAATGATGTAATATGTGACTTCATGAGCAGTGCATTGCGGGGCGCGAGTTATAGTTAACTGAACTAACTATAACAGTGGAATTTCTATGGTTTTGTACGAGTGAAATGTCCAGCTAACTATAACGTCCCTGAAACCTATGGTTTTTCAGTGAATTTCAAAGGTTTTTAAATGCTAATTTCTAACTATTACGTCTGTAAAACCTATGGTTTTTCAGTGAATGTGAACGTTTTTAAAAATATTAAACTACTATTCTGATATTTGTCATTAGTACTTTTTTTCTGACTTTTCCACTACAGAAAAGAAAATAAACTGTAAAACTGTTGTGTAATGTAATATATTTCACAAATTACAGTGTTACTTATCAAATAATACAACATAATTTAACATTTTGAAAAAATATTTTTCTCCTTTTTCTGCTGTTATCAGATTCTACTTAACTTCACTATTCACAGTGATGTCAGTGTAGTATCATCATAAACAGCTGGGGAAAAAAACAATCAACTAGATTGTTAAAAAAAACAAATGACTAATTCTTGCAACTACAATACCAAATCAACTCAAATAACACATCCAATACTATTTCCAATTTTTAAATCTTACCTTTACTGTGTAGTTTCTGTTCACATTTTTCCTCAAGGCCAAATAATGTGTGGAATTTTTTTTTTTTAAATCATCCAGTATCAATTCCTTAAAGCATCTTCCCATTTTCCCTCTAGGCCGAATAATGTATCTAAAATTTTTGTTTCAGATATATCAAGTATGAGTTGGGTAATTCATAAGGCAATCTCGGTTTAATTTCCAAGTGTGTATCGTTGCAGTGACTCCAACCATTTTTGCATTTTAAATATACAGTATAATGTCCACATGTGGTAGTAGCTCCAACAATGAAAACAATAGCCAATGTTGGAAAGTTCTTCCAGAAATAGATACTTGACTAGCAACAACATTTTTAATTTTCGTTTCCACTTTTCTTCCATTTGGTCCACAGCGTTGTAGCATTAAAATTAGATATTTTCCATATCTTTCTAGGTATAATGTAGATAAAACTTCTGATTGACAACGAGAACATTTCATATCATGATTTGCTTCTTTTACTAATTTCGGAAAAGGTACAGATTTGCAGTCAGGTATTGTTAAATATAGAAATCGTTCTCTGTCAACTATAGTACTTGAAGTTAATGAACACTGTTCACATTTGTGATCCCATTTGTAACTGAGTCCAAATAAACTCTCAATCTGGATTCCTTCATCTTCTAATACTCCAAGCATAACCATCAGAAACTCTTGTGCATCTTGTTGTATATTAGGACTGAACGTTAAAGATCCAGTACATGTATCCAAGAGTTGTCGAATACCAGAAGCAGTATGGATCTTACTTCTGTCAGTTCTCAATTGTTCAAATAAAGTATAAAGTGCAGAACATAATCTTTTTCCTGACTTTCCATAATTTCACCATAAAGATCTTCTAGATAAAATATAACGTTTAGAATAACATTACCATAGCAGTTCACACCAGAAGCATTTTCAAATTGGTATCCCACAACATCATCACTTGTTTGTATTTTCTGTTTCTTTGCATCTTTTCTTTTCTCTTGAATTTTTTTCTGCTTTTCAACCACACTTGATTCATCAACATGTTTGCGTTTTGAACACACAGCACGTTTTTCATAAATAGGATATTCACCTAAAGTTGGTGCATAAAGTCTTCTTAAACGATTATATTCTCTTACACAATTTACATCAGCACTAACCTTGTTTTCATCGAAATCAATCAAATACAAACCAGACAATGTTCTAACTCGAGATAATGCAACGTATGCCATTCCCTCTTTAAACACAGTTCTTCCAACATTTACTAAAGCATTATCTACACTTAAACCTTGAGATTTATGAATGGTTATTGCACATGCTAAACAGAAAGGAAACTGTTTTCTATGAACATACAAGTCTTTTACCAGCAAAAACGTACAGCACAACGCCCAATTTGTTTTACCTCTGTTATCTGATCAAATTTAATTTTCAAGAATTCAATTGCATTTCTGTATTGATATTTTACAAATTCAACAACTTTCCCTATTGCTCCATTCACTAAACCATGTTCTATATTCAAATTATGCCTCAAAATTACCCGACAGTTTATACATACATCTAAAAAAAATTCTAAGCCAGCAGTTTTTGATACAGACTTTTCCAAAGAATCCAATTTAGTCTGTAGTTTATTTGAAAGAAGAATTGTTATTCCTTGATGCTCGATTTTATCAATAGCTTCAATGTGAACTATTTCTTGGTTTTCCAATTTCAGAAGCTCTTGATTAAATGTCTAACACACTTCCAGTGTAGGCATTAGGTAAAGTATAGACTTTTTTTCTGCAATGTTCTTGTACAGTACTGCTGCTTGTGTGTTTTCAGTTGTAAACAAGTTCTTTAGTAGACGACTTTGTAAAGCTTGTTTACCATGTTTGCTTAGAACACCAATTCTTACATCTTTCAGAATATTTCCATAATCTTCATCACTTGCATGTCGCATATTCTGAGTGGGTTCTTTATATTCAAAATGTAACCAGAGATTCACATTTCCAATACTTCCCAAAGATTTCCCAGTGTCTTCATGTAGAAGAGTTTTAAAGACTGGTTCTCCTTTTACAGGAGTTAGTTGTAGCAGATCTCCAAATACAATTAAATGCTTTCCTCCAAAGAGAACGTCGTAATCTGTTTTTAATACCTGTTGCATTCTTAAATGCACGAAAGCAAGCATTAAGTTTGAGACCATGCTCACCTCATCAATAATTAAAAGTTTCATCTTCTTCAGCACTCTTGACACTTCATAAGTGGCTTCTCCAGACAACTTCTGATATTCTAATTTATTATCATGCTCAACTGGTAACATTTGTAATCTATGCAAAGTAATTCTTTTAACATTGTGCGCAGCTAATCCAGTTGGAGCTGTTACCACACAAGATAAATGTGAACCAGTAGTTTTTTTAAGATAACTGGTCAAAACTTTAATTTAAAAACTTTTACCCGTTCCAGCTTGACCACTGATGTACATCAGAATAGGCTTAAATGATGAACCTACACATTCTTTTTTTTCATGCAACAAACTATGTTCTATCTTTTCTCTCACTTGTACATATATTTCTTTCTGTTCAATATTTACTTGTTCTTCTAACTTTTCCAATGTAATATTCTCCTCTTGTGCTTGTTGCATTGCAATTTCCACTTCATGCATAGCAATCGCTGCTTCATTTTCCACTATTGGTTGTCCAAGTGGATCTTGACTACATGGACCAGAACTTTGACTATCTTGAGAACTTTCATTTGCAACTTCAGCTGTAATAGTTTTTTCCTGTTCAACTTCATCATTCAACATTTTTAAATATGTAGGGAAAATTGAACATGCAATGCGATCATTACATGCATTAAAAGAATCTTTGTAGCAGTCGAAATCTCCAAGTAATTCACTTTCGCTACGCCATGGTTTGAACAGTTGGAGAAGTGCTAAATAGTAAAATTCTCGCTTGTCTGGAGTTTCACAACTGAGGGGCCGATTCTGATGCGGGTTGGAAAAGCTTCCCGACCGAATCGGTTGGGAAATGGTGTCCGACCCACTCGGATCGGGAAAGTCCGACCAGCGGAGTAGGATGCATCCGGATGCTTCCAGATACGATTTGGTTGAACTCCCATTGACTTCCATGGGAACATTTGTTCCTAACCGCATCAGAATTGGGCCCTCGGTCGGGAAGACATGTTCCCGATCCGATTTGGAAGGAGCAAATGCCGTTAGGAGGCCTTCCTAACCGCATCAGAATCAGGCCCTCGGTCGGGAAGCTTTTCCAACCCGCATCAGAATCGGGCCATAAGTTTCTTGTGGTTGATAAGGTTACCTTTTGTGTGTTTTACTAAACATCCATGACATCCAAGTTCTGCATATTTTCCTTGTTTTAAATTCTGTTTAACATTTCTTTTGAAGCTGTAATGTTGAAGTACTTCATACAGACATAGCTGCTTCAGATGTCGACTCCTTTTCGGATAGTATGTATCCAACATATTAGTTTTAAGAATTTCTGTACTGTCTAGTTCATTTGCTGCTAAGTATTCAATTTCTTCTAATGATTTCAACACTCAATTTCGTGAGCAGGCAAGACCTAAACTTACCCAAATGATCCCTCGTGATTTTGAATATAAACTTGAAGAGGACAAGCGGTCTGAACATTCATACGATCCAATTTCTCTGTGGGAAAGCATTTTCAAAGTAAAGCTGTTCAATTTTTTGCTAAGGCTCTTCTCTTGTGCAATTTCTTCCCACATTTGTTTCATCTCGGTTTTTTCTGATTTCGTTATATATGATGTAACGTAGCGTGCAACAGCAATTGAGTTGTCTGAAACATACTGGATGTCCATATTTGCATTCCACATTTTTTAAATAACTGGATTGTAGTCATTAATATACTTTGACAGTTCTGTTCTTTTCAAGTTGTAGGTATTCTTTGGAGATTTGCAAGTTATTGTGTGCCTTACAGAAGAAAAAAAAGAATTTACTCTTCCTTTAGAAATTACTGGACGTGGAAATCCAAACCGACACTTGGTATGAAATTTTCCTTTAGACTTGTATTTTCGTCTGCAGTACTTTACACAATGGTGACTTTGGAAACGTAAAACTTGCTGTCTCAAGCTTCTATCTCCTCCTTCTCTTGGAATCTCACATGTCACATACTGTTCAATGAAAGACAATGCTATTTCATCTGAATCAGTTCCAAATTTAGGTGCATCCTTGATCCACAATAGCATATGTATATGAGGAGCACCTCACGCTTGGTACTCCTTTCTCCAAAAGAAATTGGTCACTTCTCCAAGAGGTGGATTCTTTTTATTGCAGATGAAAGACATCATAGTTTGAAACCTATGATTAAAATATCTGCACACATTTACAGGATCAAAAGAACACAGTTCTAGAGGTGTCTTTATTTCAACATTCTTTATATTGGAATTTGCTTCTCATAGAAATTCAAGTAAATCTTCCCATGCATACTCTGAACAGCTAAGTGTCACGAACCATGTTGTTGTACCTAAGTTCCATAACATACACTTCAGTTCTCCATGACGACGATACCAATACTCATTTGTTCCTCGTTGACATGCCATCAAATTAATTAACTGTGCTTCTAAATTTTCATCTGTTTGTTGAACTTTCTAGACAAATTCTTTCGCTGAAAGAAGTGATTGATGAACTCCAGTTTTCAGTATGTGGTTCACTGCATAGGACAGAGAAGACAGATCACTTTCAAACAAAAGGTGAAATATATATGGAATACACTGCCGGAATCTAGGATCTTCAGAGTATAATCTTGTTGAGCGATATTCTGAAGCTGGAATCCGTACAGGTCGGTCATCATATCGTCCACCTTCTCCAGTAGGAAACAGCTGTGGAAAACAACGAGCTTCTAAGCTTTTCTCCCATACACTCATTGGAGTTCCCTTTGCTTTTTTCATTTGAAATAACTCAATACTGTTTCATATTACTTCTTTTGAATGTAGAGGACATATTGTGTAATGTTCATAAATCTCTTCACTCTTTGACTTGTCCACTTTCTCTATTTGACCACTTGAAATTTCAGATTCATCTTCCAAACTTATTACCTGTTGTTCCACATTTACACTTTTATAATAAATATTATTCTCCACAAGATATAACGTAGCCTTTTAAAGTTTTTTAACATCCACAAATTCTTGCCATATTTTCCGACTCTTTGTTGGTACTCCATTTACTAGAATGACTACTGCTTCATTTTCATCTTTGTCTCCACCAACAATTTCAATATTTTTCTTAAAATCCAAAGGTAAGTACAGTTTACCTGTTTTAGGCTCCATGCGAATTATAGTTTGAAATGGATGAACACATTGAATTAGAACTGACTCATATGTATTCAAATCTGCCAGTTCCTCCGGAATAGCTACTAATTCTAACTTATTATGAACTGCTCTAGCGGGCATTTTGTTCTCTTCTAATTTGTTATAACAATATTTACAAATACATTGATCACTGCCTAACTCAAATTGACCTTCCACTCAGAAGTAAGTTGCAAATTCTTTCCATTTATCATTCTTCTTCTTTTCAGATTTCAAATACAAATCAACATTCCTAGTTTGAATTTCATAATTAGTATGTCGACAACAAACACAAACATAGAGGGTCATTACGATGGCGGGCGGACAAAGTCCGCCCGCCACCGCAAAGGCAAATGGGACCGCCCGCAAGAGGTACAGTGGTACCGCCATGTGTATAAGGATGCCACTGCCACAGTGGCGGTGGCATCCCGTATTGTTCACATTGCGGCGGGCGGTGCTGTCAGCAGCACCCGCCGCAATGTGAAAAATGCATGTTGTGCATTTGAATGCACAACGTGATAGGCATCGCGTGGTGCCTGTCACCTTGTGCATTCAAATGTAGGGGGGTACCATAGGTACACCCCATGTGTACCCCCCACCCCTCCAAAACCCTGGGGGCCCGCAATGGGCCCCCTGAAGCAAAGACCACATGCCTTTCCATGGCGGCAACACCGCCATGGAAAGGCTGCTTTCCGCCACCATCCTAATATGGATGGCGGTGTCTTGCAGACACCGCCACCATGTTAGAGCCCTTTTCCGCCCGGTCGACAAGTCGACCGGTGGAAAAGCGGCGGACGGTCTTTCCGTCCGTCGCGGACCCCCCAGACATCATAATATGGCGGGGGAGATGTTAGGCGGGCGGTGTAGAATAGCGGGCGGATCGCCACCGCCATACGGGCGGTGGCGATCTGCCGGCTATCATAATGACCCCCATAGTTTGGAATTTCAGAGCACACTATGTTAAACTTTCCAATGTCTTCTTCAAACTGATCAATCATAATCACTTTCCCATCTTCTTCAACATCTGTAATTGTCAAACTTTCACTTTCTATACACTGCTCTTCTGAACCAAAATATCGGAACTGAATATCATCACACTTTTTTTGTACATCTGATAAAGAACCGTGTAAAAGAGCTGTATTTAGTTCACCTAAACATAATGCAGGACTTTTTACATAGTACAGTTTCCTTACAAACTTCCGCATTTCTGAATGGTGTGTGTATTAGGATGCCACCGCCACCGTGGCGGTGGCATCCCGTATTGTTCACATTGCGGTGGGCGGTGCTGACAGCAGCACCCGCCGCAATGTGAAAAACGCATGTTGTGCATTTGAATGCACAACGTGACAGGCACCGCGCGGTGCCTGTCACCTTGTGCATTCAAATGTAGGGGGGTACCATAGGTACCCCCCATGTGCACCCCCTATCCCACCAAAACCCTGGGGGCCCGCAACGGGCCCCCTGAAGCAAAGACCACCTGCCTTTCCATGGCGGCAACACCGCCATGGAAAGGCTGCTTTCCGCCACCATCCTAATATGGATGGCGGTGTCTTGCAGACACCGCCACCATGTTAGAGCCCTTTTCAGCCCGGTCGACGAGTCGACCAGTGGAAAAGCGGTGGACAGTCTTTCCGTCCGCCGCGGACCCCCCAGCCATCATAATATGGCGGGGGAAATGTTAGGCGGGCGGTGTAGAATAGCGGGCGGATTGCCACCGCCATACGGGTGGTGGCGATCCGCCGGCTATCATAATGATCCCCATAGTTTGGAATTTCAGAGCACACTATGTTAAACTTTCCAATTTCTTCTTCAAACTGATCAATCATAATCACTTTCCCATCTTCTTCAACATCTGTAATTGTCAAACTTTCACTTTCTATACACTGCTCTTCTGAACCAAAATATCGGAACTGAATATCATCACACTTTTTTTGTACATCTGATAAAGAACAGTGTAAAAGAGCTGTGTTTAGTTCACCTAAACATAATGCAGGACTTTTTACATAGTACAGTTTCCTTACAAACTTCCGCATTTCTGAATGGTGTACTGCTAACATCCTTAAGTGATGAAAAACACTTTTACACACTTTTGTTGAAAGACAAGCCAGAGAATGCCCATGTTTCTCAGTATATTTTCTTACATTACAAGGATCTAGTGTTTGTAACAACCTAATCTTTTGTTATTATTGGTATGGCTTGCGTGGACCCCCCTTGCAAAACCAGGTTGTTTTGTGATAGGCAATTTTAATGTCACCTCAATACGTTTTGGGCCCTAGCCTGTCGCGGGTACTTGGGCCTCCCACACGAGTGAGGCACCATTTTTATCGGGAGACCTTGGGGAACACTGGGTGGTGGGAAATGCGTGTCTGCCCGGCGATGCCACAACTTTCCCACACAAAAATGTGTGGAAAAAGTGTTTTTTTCAGCAAAATTTGAGGTTTGCAGGGGATTGTGGGTAAGAAAACGTTGGGGGATCCACGCAAGCCATACCTCCCTGGAACCACCTGGGTGTCTAGTTTTCATAAATGTGTGGTATTGATAGGTTTCCCTAGCTGGCCGCCGAGCACGGGGCCAAAAACCGAGGTGACCCCCCTTGCAAAACCAGGTTGTTTTGTGATAGGCAATTTTAATGTCACCTCAATATGTTTTGGGCCCTAGCCTGTCGCGGGTACGTAGGCCTCCCACACAAGTGAGGTACCATTTTTATCAGAAGACTTTGGGGAACGCGGGTGGGTGGAATTTTGTGGATCCACGCAGATTCCAGAACTTTCCACCACAGAAATGTGAGGAAAATGTGGGTTTTTTACAATATTTTAGGTTTGCAAGGGATTCTGGGTAGCAGAACCTGGTGAGAGCCTGCCAAGTCACCCCATCCTGGATTCCCCTGGGTGTCTAGTTTTCAAAAATGTATAGGTTTCCTAGGTTTCCCTAGGTGCCGGCAGAGCTAGGGTTCAAAATCTACTGCTAGGCACTTTGTTGAAAAAGGGTCCGTTTTCACTGCGAAAATGTGGTGTGTCCACGTTGCGTTTTGGGCCGTTTCCTGTTGCGGGTACTTAGGCCTCCCACACAAGTGAGGTACCATTTTTCTCGGAAGACTTTGGGGAACGCGGGGTGGGTGGAATTTTGTGGATCCACGCAGATTCCAGAACTTTCCACCACAGAAATGTGAGGAAAATTTGGTTTTTTGGACAATTGTTTAGGTTTGCAAGGGATTCTGGGTACCAGAACCTGGTGAGAGGCAGTCAAGTCACCCCATCCTGGATTCCCCTGGGTGTCTAGTTTTCAAAAATGTATAGCTTTGCTAGGTTCCCTAGGTGCTGGCAGAGCTAGGGTTAAAAAAACTACAGCTAGGCACTTTGCCAAATAAGGGTCATTTTTCACAGTGAAATTGAGGTGTGTCCACGTTGCGTTTTGTGCCGTTTCCTGACGCGGACACTAGGCCTACCCACACAAGTGAGGTACCATTTTTCTTGGAAGACTTTGGGGAAGGCGGGGTGGGTAGAAATTTGTGGATCCACGCAGATTCCAGGACTTTCCACCACAGAAATGTGAGGAAAATGTGGGTTTTTTGACAATTTTTTAGGTTTGCAACAGATTCTGGGTAACAGAACCTGGTGAGAGGCAGTAAAGTCACCCCATCCTGGATTCCCCTGGGTGTCTAGTTTTCAAAAATATATAGGTTTGCTAGGTTTCCCTAGATGCAGGCAGAGCTAGGATTAAAAACTACAGCTAGGCACTTTGCCAAAAAGGGTCATTTTTCACTGTGAAATTGGGGTGTGTCCACGTTGCGTTTTGCGCGATTTCCTGTCGCGGGCTCTAGGCTTACCCACACAAGTGAGGTACCATTTTTCTCGGAAGACTTTGGGGAACGCGGGGTGGGTAGAAATTTGTGGATCCACGCAGATTCCAGGACTTTCCACCACAGAAATGTGAGGAAAATGTGTTTTTGTGGACAATTTTTTAGGTTTGCAAGGGATTCTGGGTAACAGAACCTGGTGAGAGGCAGTAAAGTCACCCCATCCTGGATTCCCCTGGGTGTCTAGTTTTCAAAAATTTATAGGTTTGCTAGGTTTCCCTAGATGCAGGCAGAGCTAAGATTCAAAAACTACAGCTAGGCACTTTGCCAAAAAAGGGTCATTTTTCACTGTGAAATTGGGGTGTGTCCACGTTGCGTTTTGCGCCATTTCCTGTCGCAGGCTCTAGGCCTACCCACACAAGTGAGGTACCATTTTTCTCGGAAGACGTTGGGGAACGCGGAGTGGGTAGAAATTTGTGGATCCACGCAGATTCCAGGACTTTCCACCACAGAAATGTGAGGAAAATGTGTTTTTTTTGACAATTTGTTAGGTTTGCAAGGGATTCTGGGTAACAGAACCTGGTGAGAGGCAGTAAAGTCTCCCCATCCTGGATTCCCCTGGGTGTCTAGTTTTCAAAAATGTATAGGTTTGCTAGGTTTCCCTAGATGCAGGCAGAGCTAGGATTAAAAACTACAGCTAGGCACTTTGCCAAAAAAGGGTCATTTTTCACTGTGAAATTGTGGTGTGTCCACGTTGCGCTTTGCACCGTTTCCTGTCGCGGGCACTAGGCCTACCCACACAAGTGAGGTACCATTTTTCTCGGAAGACTTTGGGGAACGTGGGGTGGGTAGAAATTTGTGGATCCGCGCAGATTACAGACCTTTCCACCACAGAAATGTGAGGAAAATGTGTTTTGTTTGACAATTTTTAGGTTTGCAAGGGATTCTGGGTAACAGAACCTGGTGGGAGCCAGTCAAGTCACCCCATCCTGGATTCCCCTGGGTGTCTAGATTTCAAAAACGTATAGGTTTGCTAGGTTTCCCTAGATGCCGGCAGAGCTAGGGTTCAAAAACTACAGCTAGGCACTTTGCCAAAAAAGGGTCATTTTTCACTGTGAAATTGGGGTGTGGCCACGTTGCGTTTTGTGCTGTTTCCTGTCCTGGGCACTAGGCCTACCCACACAAGTGAGGTACCATTTTACTCGGAAGACTTTGGGGAACGCGGGGTGGGTGGAAATGTGTGGATCCATGCAGATTCCAGAACTTTCCACCACAGAAATGTGAGAAAAATGTGTTTTTTTTGACAATTTTTTAGGTTTGCAAGGGATTCTGGGTAACAGAACCTGGTGAAAGCCAGTCAAGTCACCCCATCCTGGATTCCCCTGGGTGTCTAGTTTTCAAAAATGTATAGGTTTGCTAGGTTTCCCTGGGTGCCGGCAGAGCAAGGGTTCAAAAACTACAGCTAGGCACTTTGCAAAAAAAGGGTAATTTTTCATTGTGAAAATGTGGTGTGTTCACGTTGCATTTTGAGCCGTTTCCTGTCGTGGGCACTAGGCCTACCCACACAAGTGAGGTACCATTTTTATCGGGACACTTACGGTAATTCAGATTTGTAAAGCAACTGTTATTACCTATTGACTTTCGATGCATTTCTGCCTTCCAAATGAAAGACAATGTGTAAAAAAGAAGTTATTTTGAAAAATGACCTATAATTCTCATGCTAGTATGAGTATTACCAATTTCAGAAATGTGCAAATATCTACTGTTTCTAAACTCTATATTGTGTTCCCATTTCAGAAATACATAGGAGTCTTTCATACCGAATATTCCATGTATACATTTTCCCAGAATAATTGCTATATACCCGGTACATAATAAAAACCATTGCAAGACGCTGCTCAGTTTTTGGCTCTGGGTTCGTCGGGTTCTTGGTGAACCTACAAGTCCTATATATCCCCACAACCAGTAAGGTCCAGTGGATGTAACGGTATATTGGTTTCAAAATGTATAGATTTCCAGGATCCATTATTGCTTTCATACCCATTTCTCCCATTAACTGGAAGGAGGTTGAAAGCACAAAAAATAGCAAAAATAGGTTATGTCCCAGAAAAATGCCAAAACTGTGTAAAATGTTTTGGTTTTCTGACAAAAGTCTGTCATTCCCTCAAAGCTGGGAAAATGGATATTTCCGCCCCACAAACCATTTTTGATACCATTTGCTGGGAAAAACCCAGATGCTTTCATATGCGGGACTTTTTCCCATTTTTCCCCAAAAACAAAATTTAGCTGTATTTTGGCTAAAATCTGGGACCCCTCCAGGGGAATCCACAAACCCTGGGTACCTTTAGAATCCCCATGATGTTGGAAGAAAAGGACGCAAATTTGGCGTGGATACCTTATGTGGTCAAAAAGTTACAGAGGCCTAATCGCGAACTACTACAAATAGCCAAAAAAGGGCTCAGCACTGGGGGGGAAAAGGCCCAGCAGTTAACGGGTTAACACTTCTATCGGCAACTTAGCAAGCATAACACTGCACCATATTAGCAAAGATATGGTACAGGCTTACATTTTATTGTGGATGTACATAAACAAGTACAGATCAACTGTTAGAGAGCAACAAAAACCACCGAAACAGAGATGGAGAGGGGGGAAAGATTAAGGCACATATTCACAAGGAGCCATCGCCTAATTAACGGCACTTTATCGCAGCCAAACTCGTGATAAATGTACCCCCCCATTCACAAGCCGGTGTTAACAGCCCACAGCACCAGTATACCCACGATAGCAGCCTCAAAAAACATCGCCACAGAGAACCCTCGCAAATATCGCTAATGAGATGCAGAGTAGGCGTTCCCGTGACAAAACCCAAGACAACAGCACACCTCAACATTCACAACGACCAGCCACATCCTCGATAAAAACACAAAACCGGTGATATGACGCGTTAGCACCAGGAAATTTACACCTGCTCTGACCTGGTGTAAAGTCGGACGGCAGCCAGCACCACAAAAGCGAGCACAGCCCAGGGCCACATCCAAAGGGCAACAGATGCCATGGAGCAACTCATCATGCGGCCCGGACACCCAACAGGGCCACAACACCCACCACCAACAACCCAGGACCCCATCCCACATCCGGAACACCCCCCCCCGGCACCACCCACAACCCCGGACTAAGAAATTGCACACCAACACCACCAACCCCAAAACAACCATCTTGCCTGATGTTGCACAAGCAGCAAAATAAACATACATGCGTGACCAGAAAATGGAGAATCAGTCATACAGCAATGCAACCACCAACACAAAACCCCAGACAAACAAAAGCAGAAACAACCACTAGGATGAGTCCTAGCTGCTCCCACTGGACAATCCGTAGCACACAGCCCGGTAGACCAAATCCAAGAGAAGAAGGTGTGCCATATGCGCAACAAAGGAAAGAGAGGGCGAGAGCGAGGGAGAGAGACAGAGTGAGATAGCACAAGCAGCGCAAGGCCGCACGGGCACCTGGCTCCACATGTCAACATGTGTGTGTGCATCACCATCCGTACACCATGAGCCCAAGGCCGTGTCCCAATCTCAGCGCCAAAGACACATCACATTCCCAAAACGAAAGTAGTAGTGAGACAAACATCAGGGATGAAAGCACCATTGTCCCAATGCAGAAGCCGGGAGGACACCTGCACCTCTGACCTTGGTCCCGAACGCACCTGGAACACCCTGATAGAGATACAATGGCAGATGGGGACGACTCCCACACCACGCATTCCGCAAATAAACCATTCGACTTATCCACAGCCCACACATAGAAGCCCCTGCCTGTGGTACCCCCACATTGGATGCCCTTGACACCCACCGAAACAGCAACCCATGTCCCACAACGTTGCACACACATTCAAATCATTGCTCAGAGCTGTCGCATATCCTCCACACAACAGCCGCAGTCCAGAAGGGTGCCTGTTCACGAGACGCACCAACGCAATGGCAGGCCATACCGGGCACATGCACAACACCCGTCACGTGGAACAGTACCGTGCACGTATGCTGCATTTACTGGGCGCACTGCCACTGGCAGTGCTGCGGATCAGTTACAGGCTCAGCTTCCGCATTGCCCACATCACCTGCGTCCAGCCCTGGTTCCACTGCCGAACATGCACATTCGAGTGTCCCATGGATGTCTGCCTATCCAACACAACTGTTGATGAATTGGACTATGACTTGTGTTTGCGCCCCCTGTTGGATCACGAACAGGAGTGTAACCAAGACAGCCGTGCATGGGATGCCTTGACATACTGCGTATGTATTGGTAGTTGTGCATGGGAGATGGCACAATTTCTCGTGTGCAGTGACCACATCGAGGCGCTCCCCTATTGGGCTGTGTTGCGGATCGGTGAGACAGCGTGGGCTGAGCACACCTGCCCGGACCACCTAATGGATTGGCTCACCCTGGTGTTCCTTGAACACAACAACGACGTACTATTGGAACATATTGCACATGAAGCTGCACAGGCATTCATGGACAAGTAACTACGTACCTGCAACCACATCCTATTGCCACACACAACACATGGCCCAACAACTTGTTGCACAGTGGGGATTGCTCACATATCCCACCAAAACAGAGGACACGTCTCCCTTCGGTCGGGCTCTGGATGCATGTGCGTGGAATAACACGGGTGCACACAAACCTGTCCAAGGCGACGCAGGTCCATGGTCCGAGCAACACAGCGTTGTTTGGCAACGTTGCCAATTCGGACACACTGCTGGGTGAGAGCACACACATGGCGATGTAGCACAACATGCGAACCTGTCGGACCCTCACACCTGATCACTGTCGGCAGAGCAGACAATTGCCGCACCCCAGAGGCAGAGCACCATGGAGACCCCACGTACAGTCAGTTGTGCCCCCTCACACGGGGCACTGTGCAGACGCCAAACAACACATGACTCGTCCAGCAAGGCAAGGTGGGCTGTGAGCGTTGCCATATGTGATCAATCTTGTCCATTTCAGCCCCAACATCATCTGCCCCTCGACATGTACCCATGCTGCGTGTAAGTGTCTTAAGCATGTCCGTGCCTGTTGTGGCCGTTGCCTTGCCATACTGACACGCACATGCCAATAAAGCCTATGCCACTGCACTGGTGTCTAACTGTGAGGTGTGTTGTAAAGATTGTCCACTCGTGTACCACAATGAGCCTCGTCCCAACACAGGGAAGAACTGACTGTTGCATGTGCAATGGGGGTGTATCCCTTTGGCAAGCTCCGCCTCTGTGAGACAGACATTGTTTTTGCATAGGTGCTGGACGACATCTGATGCAGCCCCATCACCTACGCAGTCTGATGTGTCAGGGGCACACAGCCATGCAGCAAACACCCCGCCATACACACCGGACACAGAACCCGTATGAGGGGAGTTTTGTACCACATTGCCTTCATTGCTGATGTTCTGTGATTGCTATGTGTGTGGGCTGCATTGTGGGGGAATTGCCCCTGCAGCTCTGATTTCGTGTAGTCTTCTCCCCTTGCGACGGGGTGCCTTTGGATTGTGTGCTTTTTGGAGGCCTGTTTTGCTTTTGACTTGGGTGATGTGTGCTCGTGGACTGATTTTGTGGCCTGTTGCATTGTTGGTCTGCTGCGTGTATTGTAAGGCATGGGTTGTGGTTGCACGCGGACATGTCGGAGTGTGACCTGCTCCTTTGAAGATGTGATCCGCACTTGGCTCCGTCCATGTCGCTTCGTGGGCCATGTCATTTTCTTTGCGCAGCTGCTATGCTATCCGAAATGCAGTGTTACTTGCATAGTGAGTGTGGGTTACGGATCTGCTGGTTTGCTGGATTCAGCATATGTGCAAGGGTAGGTTGTGATATTGGTGATAGGGGGGGCACTCTGTGCACATTGTGGATGGGGGCCTACTTGGCGTTTGGATGCATGCTGCAGTGTGCCAAGGCATTCAGGGACATGTTCCAGTGTCATTGTGGGTGTACTGTGTGCTGCACAAATCAACGTTGTATCTGATTTACAAAACTACATACTCGTTTAAACATAACAACCTATACTGCTTATTTGTTACCTCTATACCTTACTCCTAAAACCATGTAATCTTTCAAACATATGTCACGTCACTTTTGTACCATTGAAACTGATTACGACCTTTTCTTCACACTACAGATCCCATGAACATGATAATAAAGGTATAAGTGCTATTTTCATACTAAATAAAGCTCTCTTACTTAATTTTTATAAATACTACTGTTTGGTGCACAAAATGGGGGTGACACATGAGGAGAGGAAACGGAGGTGTAATCCCTAAACTTTTATTGTACCATTCCTTTAATATACGTATATTGAGGGTTTTAAGTGGGATGAAAAAAATGCGGGTGTCTAAAAGGGGTAGCAGTGTTCAGCACCGGTAACACCCAGCCCACTTAAAGACCTGCGCATATTGAGCACAGAGACACACCTAACAATTTTCATCACTTCTAATCACAGTTAGTTTACTAGTGTGAAAAATCGTATAGAAAATTTACTAAGAACATTTTTAATAGTTTTTTTTATCTCTCACACATTTATAAAATATCTCTTATAAAGAAATGCCCCTCTCCACCTTTATTTCGTACGAACGAGCACTAAATAATCCCTTTACCAGCATCTACTCAATAACTAATAACACTGTGCACTGTACCCAATTGTAAAGCAGAAATAGTGTTTAGATTATGTCTTAAAGTATCATCAAATGATTCAAACCATGCATACATACACAAAGCAACGTGCACGTTTACTTTGTCCATTTACTCTCTATGTAATCTGTGCACATTCTGAACGGGTTTGCAGTATATCACCTGTTTTCACTTATACTCAAATGTACCTTACAGTAAGAAAATGACATCACAACCTATGCATATGTAATATTTCCTACATAATACAGTGCATTTCTATACCATTGAAACTGATTGCAACATTCTTTATATAGTACAAATTCTACCAATATGCCAATAAAACTATAAGTGCTATTTTTATAATACAAAAAGCTGTATTAGATTATTTTTATAAACAGTACTGCTGGGGGCACAAAATGGTGGTGCAAGGTAGACAGAGTAAATGAAGGTGTATTTCCAAACTTTTTATGTACCATCCCTTTACTATACGTATATTAACAGCTTTAACTGGGATGAAAAAATTGGCGGCTCTCTTAAAGGGGTGGCGGAGCCTACTACTGATAACACCCGTACCACTTAAATGCCTGCGTATATTCAGCAGAGGAACACACCGTGACAATCACTATCACTAATAATCACATTTACTTTACCACTGTGAACAAAATCGTACAGAAAATATACAAGGAACATTTTCATTTATTTTTTATCTCTCACATATGTAAATAAATGACTTCTGAAGAAACGCTCCCCAACAACTTAGATTTCCTAAGAACACCCAAATGCAAAGCCTCGCAGTACCACACCAGCCTTGACTAACATTGAAATCTACCTCTCTGTGTAAAAAATGAGACCACAAACTGTGCACATAACATTTCTTCTTTTTTTTCCATCTCTGTTAAGTTAATAACACATGAATTTTCTAATGTCACCCCTTCTCCACTATTTCCAGACTGAGCATAATTTCCAAACGTGCGACATTCTGTTTATCTCGCCGGAATAGATATACAAATCGAAATTAACGCTACATCGAATTTCCAAAACCATACAGGGCCATATTCACAAGAATGGCGATAACATTATCGCCGCTTTAGCGGCAGGAAACTGCAGCTAAAGCGGCGATAATGTTATCGCTCGTCTTGAGAATATGGCCCACAGTCTTTTACAGATAACAACTTACACATTTTCTTTGTGAAAACTCCTACACATATATAAAGTACTTGTTTAACAACTAGTTACACATTATGCATATTTTAGAACCAATAAAACACCAGACTTTACTAACACTATGTTATTTAGAAATAAAAATACTTTCAAAGTTAAAAATATCGTCTGAAATACTTAACCACTACTACAAAACACATAACACACCTTCTTAATTTCTAATTTACCTTCGTAGTTGGTATGCAGATTTCAAATGTCACAAACGCATGCAATTCTTTTCTTGTCACACAGTACATGTAATGCACCGCTTTCATCAAGAATGGAGCCAGTAATGGCACAATTTCCCTGTTGCTCCACACATAAATACATGTAAAGAACAAATCAGAATAGTTCCTTATTTTTTAGATTGCAAAACCTCTCTTTATTGGTTATTTTTGAACTTTCCATATAAACAGTTTTTAAGGACACATACAGGTGAAAAAAGTTCAACGTATTGTATCAACACTTTCTAGAACATTCTACGACACGTGCAGGTTAAAAGTTCATCATTTTTTAAACCTACCGATATTTTTTTGCAACATTTTCTCCAACATTTAACCGCACGTGGAGGTCAAAAGTTCACCATTCTTTCACGTTTGAACTGCACCTTCCAAATACAATTAGCAGGTGTGGTTGAGCTGAGCAAATTTCATCCTATAATATGTACTCCACGTATAAACTGATTTTTATTAACCAATCACAAAGATGCTTTTCATCAAAACTAATATACACCCTACTTTTTAGGACACAATACATTTCATCTCCCAATCGGTTAACGTTTTGTATGTAAAAAAAAAGTAGTTCCCCATGTTTAAACATATCTCTCATTCTACGAACGGACTGCATGAGCTACAGACATTTATCCATATTTTCTAGCCATACCTTCAAAATGCTAGTGTGGATTGTAGGACATAGCTATGTTTTCTGGTGCAAGAGGTATGCAGAACAGAGACGTATTGACTTAGACCTAGGTTTACAAAATGTGCACATTAAATGGTTTGCACAGAGAGGATTGAAGTGGCACCAATTGCTCCCTTTGGTTAAAACCTGTTTGCATCTCCAACACCCTGATCTTATGATTGTGCACTGTGGTGGTAACGACCTAGGCACATTGACTGGGGTATGTTTGGAAATGCTTATGAAGGACACCTTTGGACAATTGAAGTTACTTTTGCCTCAAACTGTCTTTGTATATTCCAATACATGCCAAAGACAGAAGTGGAAATGGTCAAAACAATTTTGTCATAAGATTGAAAAACCTAGGAAGAATGTCAACAAAGCTGTGTCTGCATACCTCAGAGACCATAGAATGGGTTCGATATACAACAACAACATACGTTTTGATATGGCTGATATCTACAGAAGTGATGGAGTACACTTCACAGATGAGGGAAACCGAGTTTTCCTGATTAACCTGAAGCTGTGCATTCGCACTTACATGTAGCTCCAACTAATAAACACAAGGTCTCTTTTTAGAGCCGCCTTATATTCCCAATTTCGGCTCGCAGAGTGTCAGCTGCGGTTCGGCTAGCAGAAGGACACCTGCGGGCCATTGGGCAGGCTCGCAGAGGAAGAGCTGTGGCCCGTGGGCTCAGCTCGCAGAGGGAGACCTACGAGCCGTTGGCTCGCAAAAGCACAGCACCGTACTGGTTCGCAGAGGGAGAGCTGTGGTCTGACTCGCAGAGGGAGACCAACGGGCCAACAGGCCTGCTAGCAGACACACAGCTATCAGTTAACGGGCTGGCTCGCAGAGATACAGCTGCGAGCCCTCCGAGCTGCAACCCGACGTGCTAACTCGCAGAGGGAGAGTAACGGGCCTACGGGCCTGCTAGCACAGACACAGCTACGAGCTAACGAGGTGGCTCACAGAGGTAGAGCTGCGGGCCTGACAGCTCACAGACACAGAGCTGCGACCCGATGGACTGACTTCTAAAGGCATAGCCACGAGCTGATGATGTGGGGAGAGGGAGCGTAAAATGAGCTAACGAGGTGGCTCACAGAGGTAGAGCTGCGGGCCCGACAGCTCACAGACACAGAGCTGTGAGCCGACGGACTGGCTTCTAAAGGCATAGCCGCGAGCTGGTGATGTGGGGAGAGGGACCGTGAAAGGGGTATCTCGCACAGACAGAGCTACGGTATATTTTTAGTGTTGCCTCGCAGAGGTAGAACTACGGACCTGATGCCTTGTAGGGGGAGAGTTGTGAATCACAAAATGGCTGCCAACACTTCCTAGTTTCAAGAGTTCGCAGCCAATGAGCCGCAAGCTCGTGCTCGTAACACCTCAGCCAATCAGATGTCAGAATTCTTAAATATCGATATCTGGAAAATTTGATATTTCTCTAAAACTACTGAACGGATTTACCCGATTTCAACAAAAGCGTGCTTTGTGGACCAAGACCTTTTTGTCTGCCAAACTTGGCATAATTCCGTTCAGCAGTTTGACCTCTAGCCTTGTCTAAAGTTTCCTATGGAAATTGCATGGAGAAAACTCGTTTTGGGACCCCTTTTTCTTAGCCCCCCTTGACGAATACCCCCAAACTTTTAGGATAGGAGGTGACCTGAAAAGAGGAACTTTTGGAAAATTTCATAAAGATTCGTCAAACGACGCCAAAGTTATAAGCACATCAAAAAATGCTTTTCCTATGGAAACGTGGTCCTAACTATAACTACCTACTGGCGACCCCAGTAGGTAATATATATTAATATACATACATACATATATATATATATATATATATATATATATATATATATATATATATATATATATATATATATATATATATATATCACAAGAGTTGCCCCTAAGGAAAGAGCCACAACAGGTAAGTGATTTTCCTTATTTTAATCACGGAGGCTGCAGTCAAATGAAGCAGAAACAGGCAGCAATCGTTTGAAAATGAACTAAGCAGCACCCCACTGTGGTTTTATTGAACTTTTATTATTGTACCTGGAGTACAGACTCACTTGAGTTGAATGAGTGTGCAACTACAAACACCACAAGGCTATGCGAGTAACCACACCCACTGGGGGATTTAAAAAGAAGTTGCACATTGCTGTCTTTGGTTACAGAATGACAATGATTAAGAGTAAGGACACTCGAAACGCGTCTGGCAGGAGAAATGTTTGCTGCCTGTTTCTGCTTCATCTGACTGCAGCCTCCGTGATTAAAATAAGGAAAATCACTTACCTGTTGTGGCTCTTTCCTTAGGGGCAACTCTTGTGATTGGATTTGAGCGGTCGGCCCGGCCGCGGAAAGAGCCCTGCTGCAAACGCAGCGTTCCGTGGTGACGCCATTAGACTTTGCCAAATTGCGGGAGGTAAGCCTGTCACGGGGGCAGAAGAGTGCAATCGTTTGAAAATGAACTAAGCAGCACCCCACTGTGGTTTTATTGAACTTTTATTATTGTACCTGGAGGACAGACTCACTTGAGTTGAATGAGTGTGCAACTACAAATACCACAAGGCTATGCGAGTAACCACACCCACTGGGGGATTTAAAAAGAAGTTGCACATTGCTGTCTTTGGTTACAGAATGCCAATGATTAAGAGTAAGGACACTCGAAACGCGTCTGGCAGGAGAAATGTTTGCTGCCTGTTTCTGCTTCATCTGACTGAAGCCTCCGTGATTAAAATAAGGAAAATCACTTACCTGTTGTGGCTCTTGCCTTAGGGGCAACTCTTGTGATTGGATTTGAGCGGTCGGCCCGGCCGCGGAAAGAGCCCTGCTGCAAACGCAGCGTTCCTATGGTGACGCCATTAGACTTTGCCAAATTGCGGGAGGTAAGCCTGTCACGAGGGCAGAAGAGTGCAATCGTTTGAAAATGAACTAAGCAGCACCCCACTGTGGTTTTATTGAACTTTTATTATTGTACCTGGAGGACAGACTCACTTGAGTTGAATGAGTGTGCAACTACAAACACCACAAGGCTATGCGAGTAACCACACCCACTGGGGGATTTAAAAAGAAGTTGCACATTGCTGTCTTTGGTTACAGAATGGCAATGATTAAGAGTAAGGACACTCGAAACGCGTCTGGCAGGAGAAATGTTTGCTGCCTGTTTCTGCTTCATCTGACTGCAGCCTCCGTGATTAAAATAAGGAAAATCACTTACCTGTTGTGGCTCTTTTCCTTAGGGGCAACTCTTGTGATTGGATATATATATATATATATATATATATATATATATATATATATATATATTCACTGAAAAAACCATAGGTTTCAGGCACGTTATAGTTAGAAATTAGCATTTAAAAAACCTTACAAATTCACTGAAAAAACCATAGGTTTTAGGGACAGTTATAGTTAGTTGGACATTGCACTCGTACAAAACCCGTGAAATTCCCCGTTATAGTTAGTTCAGCTAACTATAACTCGCGCCCGCAATGCACTGCTGATGACGTCACATATTACATCACTCATGACATGGTCAGTGACATCACTGATGACATCACTGATGACATCTCAAATGACATCACTGATGACATCATCCAGTGACTGTGTGTTTCTGTAAAGTTTAAATATTTTTAATATTTATAGGGAAAGGCGTATTGAAGAATGAGTGGGTGTATAAGTGTCTGTATGGATGATTTAGTAGGTGCATGACTAACTCTATAAGTGAGTGATTAAACGTATCTAACTGAATGCATGGGTTAGTGACTAAACTGGGTGAATGTCTGTATCCTTCTGTCTATTGCTGTGTAAGTGGCTGCATGGGTTTGTGAATAGCTACATGAGTGTCTATATGAGTTATTGATTGGTTGTCTGAGTATCTGTATGGGTGCCTGAGTGTTTGTGTGGGTGGGGTGTGTGTGACTCTGTACATAGATGTGTGAGTGGGTGATTCACTGGGTGGATGGTTTCAAGAGTGCATCTGTGATAGACTGTATGGGTGGGTAAGTGTGTGTAAGAGTTTGTTAGTGAGTGAATGTATGTCCCAGTGGTACATGTGTGAGTAACTATATATGTGAAAGGCAGTATATATGTGTGTTGGAGTATATAAATAGCTATAAGCGAGAGTGTGTGATTGTGAGAGTGACTGTATGGATGAGTGTGTGCTTGTATCAGTGATTGTATAAGAGCGTAAGAATGTGCTAGTATTTGTATGAGTAAGTGAGCTGGTGTGTGTATAACTGTATAGGTGAGTAAATGGCAGTGTGTTTAATTATTTGCATGACTGACTAGGTGTGTGAGTACCTCTATGGATGAGTGGCGGTGTTTGAGTGTCTATATAGGAGTATGAGTGCATATGATAGTCCTGTACTGAGTGACCGTAAGTATGAGTGACTGTAAGGGTGAGTGAGTGGATGTGTGTGTAGACCTAATCATCAGTGAGTGGGTATGTAGTTATTGGTGTTGGAGTGTCTATGGTTTTGCGAATGGCAGTCTGTAATTTAGAGTGAGTGTATCAAAGGTTATATTAGGGTGTGAGGAGGTGCATCAGATTATCACGTGGATGATGTCATCAGTGATGTCATTAGTGATGTCATTTGAGATGTCATCAGTGATGTCATCAGTGATGTCACTGACCATGTCATGAGTGATGTAATATGTGACGTCATCAGCAGTGCATTGCGGGCGCGAGTTATAGTTAGCTGAACTAACTATAACGGGGGAATTTCACGGGTTTTGTACGAGTGCAATGTCCAACTAACTATAACTGTCCCTAAAACCTATGGTTCTTTCAGTGAATTTGTAAGGTTTTTTAAATGCTAATTTCTAACTATAACGTGCCTGAAACCTATGGTTTTTTCAGTGAATTTCAAAGGTTTTTAAATGCTAATTCCTAACTATAACATGTCTGAAACCTATGGTTTTTTTCAGTGAATTTCAAAGGTTTTGTAAATGACAATTTTTAAATGTATTAATTGTTATATTTATTTTTTGATACTGATTTACTACATTTTTTAAACTATTTATTTTTACATATTTTATTTTTTAAATTACATTGTAATTACATTATACATTACATTACAAAATATACTTTCTCAGAATGAATTACTTTAGTTTAAATACTTTGCAAATAGGCAATAGACTTTTAAGTACAGTAGTTACAGTTGTTGCAATGGGCAACACAATTTCAAACACAATGCAACATTGAGCTCAATGTGAATTTCTAGTTAAATGCAATTAGTTACTTTATGGATTACTTTTCTAACCACAGGACTGGATCCTAGATTCAGTCCTGGGACATCTCCTGTAAACAGTTGAGTAAAAGCGTTTTGGTTACAGTAGTGATTTTTAAGGAATATTATTGTATTTTAAAAGTTGACACTTAGAAACTTTTTCACATAGAATCACCAATGTTATCCGATGGGAGGAAATTCACTTAGCAGGTAAGTAGTGTTATCGTTACTTATTCTTACTCAGTGGTGGATCCTGGATCCAGCACTGGTGCATCTCCTGTAAACAGTTGAAAGAATGCGTTTAAGTCATACAGGCGATTTTTAAGGAATATTTGTAGTTTGTGAAAATCGACACAAACTTTTCTGCTGAAAACCAGACAATGGATTCCAATGGAAGGAAATACAAGTTACTGGTAAGTACGGTTAGAATTACTTTTCAGGGTCAGTGCTGGGCTAAAAGATGCAGCACTGGGTTCTCTCCTGATAACAGGTGAGTAAATCGGAATTCGTAGTTCGGCTGATTTTAGAGGAATATTATAAACTTCCAAAACTCCACACACAGAAGAATTTCCAAGTGAAACCAGTCAATGTTAGCCTATGGAAGGAAATGCAAGTTACTGGTAAGTACGGTTAAAATTACTTTTCAGGATCAGTACTGGGCTCAAAGATGCAGCACTGAGGTCTCTCCTGATAACCGGTGAGTAAATCGGATTTCGTAGTTCGGCTGATTTTAGAGGAATATTTGTATGTTTCAAAAATCGACACTTAGAAACTTTTTCAGAAAAAAGCAGGCAATGATATCCTATGGAAGGAAATTCAAGTTACTGGTAAGTACGGTTAAAATTACTTTTCAGGATCAGTACTGGGCTAAAAGATGCAGCACTGAGGTCTCTCCTGATAACAGGTGAGTAAATCGGAATTCGTAGTTCGGCTGATTTTAGAGGAATATTATAAAGTTCCAAAACTCCACACTGGTGAAGGAAGGGGGTGGGGCCTGAAGTGACATGTCTGCAAACACAGGTGTTCAGAGGCCACGCCCCTTTTTACACCACTCTGCAACGCAGCTCCGTGGCGCTTACTGGAGGTACCTGGTGGGCTAGTTGGCCCCCATCGACCCTCAGGATTGAAGAGGATTTAATTCCCCATCTTAAAACACGCCACGGGGCCTGTTTGCACACATGTCACCTGAAGCCACGCCCCCTCCTTTCACCACTGTGCAAATGCGCCCCGTGTCGCGTTTTAAGTTGGGGGATTAAGTCCTCTTGAATACTGAGGGTCCCTGGAGTCCAACTAGCCCACCATGTACCTCCAAAAAGCGCCACAGAGCTGCGTTGCAGAGAGGTGTAAAAGGGGCGTGGCCTCTGTACACCTCTCTGCAACGCAGCCCCTGGCGCATACCGGAGGTTCCTGGTGGGCTAGTTGGCCCCCAGGGACCCCAAGTATTCAAGGGGAATTACTTCCCCTTCTTAAAACGCGCCAGGGGCGCGTTTGCAGACTGCTGCAGGGAGGGGCGGGGCCTCCGGCACGATGCCGGTCTTTTTTTTTTTTTTGCTTTTTTCTGCCCAGGGGTCCTTGTGGGACCCCTGAGCAGACCTAGGGGTCAGGGTGTTTCTACCCTGCCCCTTTGTGCGTTTTGCGCACTTGTTTCTTGTGTTTGTTTTTTTAATCGGCGGGATCCGCGCACCCTAAGCACATCCCACCGATTTTTTTTATATAAAAATGCTTTTTCTGCCCAGGGGTCCTTGTGGGACCCCTGAGCAGACCTAGGGGTCAGGGTGTTTCTACCCTGCCCCTTTTGCGTTTTGCGCACTTGTTTTACTGCTTTCTTGTTCCTCGGTTCTACCGAGGAACAAGATGGCTGCCAACACTTCCTGGTTTGTGTTGACAGCCAATTAGCATGCAGCTCGTGGTCGGGAGGGTGCGCGGATCCACCGCGGCCATAGATATCGAAACTTTTATTTTGGATTTTCTCAGCAACTACTGAACGGATTTACCCCATATTTAAAAAGGGTGCTTTCTGAACCAAGCACTACCTTTTTGCCAAATGTGGTGTAATTCCGTTCAGCAGTTTTTGCTGTAGCCTTGCATAAAGTTTCCTATGGGAAATTGATTTTTTCACTCTTATTTTTTGAATTTCTCCGCAACTACTGAACGGATTTACACCATTTTAAAAAAAGGTCGCTTTCTGAACCAAGCGCTACCTTTTTGCCAAATTTGGTGTAATTCCATTCAGCAGTTCGGGCTGTAGCCGTGGCTAAAATTTCCTATGGGAATTAACATGGAGAAAATACGTTTTGGGACCCCCCTTTTTTCTCGGCCCCCGCTTGATGAATCACCCTGAAACTTTCAAGACAGGAGCGGACCGGAGCGCCCCACTAGTTTTGAAAATTTCGCGATGATTCGCCAAACGACGCCAAAGTTATTGGGAATAGAATGTTATGGATTTCCTATGGATAATAGGTCCTAACTATAACTATCTATTGGCGACCGCCAGTAGATTATATATATATATATATATATATATATATATATATATATATATATATATATATATATATATATATATATATATATATATAATATATATCCTACTGGCTGTCACCTGTAGGTGGTTATAGTTAGGACCTAGTTTCCATAGGAAATTGTTTTTTTTGACTTGACTAACTTTGGTGTTATTTGCTAAAAAAGTGTTGAAGAGGGTACAATTGATTGAGAAAATTTGGGGGTGAACCGTGCAGTGGGGTCCGAGAATTTGGGGTGTGAAATAAGGTTGCATTTGTAATGTTAATTCCCATAGGAACCTTTAGCCACCTCTACAGCCCGAACCGCTGAACGGACATTCACCAAATTTGGCAGGGAGGTAGAAGTTGGTTCAAGGAAGTGCCTTTTGCTTATTTAGTGTAAATCCGTTAGTTTTTGAGAAATGTACGTTTTAAATTATAGTGCTATCTCTGGCCATGGATATTTCACGGTGGTTTCGCAATTAATCGTGAATGGGCGCGCCGACATGAATGCTCTGATTCGCTGGATGCAACCTGAGTAGAAAGTTGCGGCTGTCATTTCATCTATCAGGAATGGTTCACGGGGCTGAAAATCTGTGTCAAAGTCCTCATAAGGGGACAGGGTGGAGAAGATACTCTGACCCCATGGTTGAGAAATGGAGGTGTTATTGACAGAATATGTCCAAAATCGATTTTTTTAATCGCATGCGATATTCACGATGACACTGTGACTGCCAGCGTGGCCCCTTATACCATAGCGGGACATTGCGACTATCAACGTTGTTGCGAATATTGTTGAAAATATTTAAAACATATATCAATAAATCATTAGTATGCATTGTTCTAGAGATATTGATAAACATTTTTATAAAGTTATATATATTGTGAGTTATCTACTGTGATGGATAGAATTAATTGTAAGGTTATAATTTTTTAATGTGTTGGTAGCTATTGAATACCTGCTTATGCTTTCTGCTTTCGCTTCATGACCGCAGGGATCGCGATGACCAACTTCATCGCGATCTCCGGTCTCACCGCAAAAATCGAAATTAGATTTTAGAGATGATTGTTCTAGAAATACAGTAGAAAAACATGAGTTTGAAGTGTACTGTATTAAACCTCTAGTGTGTAGAATACTGTAATGTGGTGCAGAGACAGAATATCGACGTGGAAAATGCCGAATTGCATGAATATCGAGTCAAGAGTATCGATGGTGGAAAATATTGAGGTACATTTTTTCGTTGTTTAAAATATCGATTTTTGTGTAATATAGAAATATCGAATTTGTAAATATTGATGGTAAATATATTGTTGTAAATAATAACCCACTGTTTGTACCTTTTTTAGTTTTGCTTATTGTTGTTTTTTAAATTGATTTGGTAGTAGTTATTTTATATTTTTCAAATTGTTTTGTGATATTGTTTGGCTTTATTGTATTTAAATTTATTTTTAGGAGTGGAATGTTGGGTTTATAAGGGATAAGGGTGGGGAGTAATTTAAAATGATTTGTTTAAAATGCTAAATAATTTTGAAATTTTTGTAAAACTTTAGGAGCGGGATGTTGGGTTTATAGGGGATAAGGGTGGGGAGTAATTAAAAAATATTTATTTTAAATCTTTTTTATTTTTTTGATTTTATATAAAAATTTAGGAGCGGTATGTTGGGTGGGGAGTAATTTAAGAAAGTTTGTTAAAAATAAATTTTTATATAAAATAATTGAACGATATAAATAATGTAGGGGGACCATGGGTACCCCCCAGTGCACCCACACCCCCCGCATCACATTGGGGGCCCGCAACGGGCCCCCGGAAGACAATCACTGCATGGCTTTCAATGGCCGTCTGACCGTTGAGGGAAGGCTGGCTACCACCGGCATCATAATCCTGCCGGCGGAGCCTGCACTGCACCGCCACCATTATCCCGGTCCTGCTCCGTCTGCCAGGCAGGAGTGCGGATGGCAACCGGTGGTAATGCGGCAGTCAGAATTTCCCACCGCCGCGGTCACCACCGCCATCCTAATTAACCCTGTGCAAAGCACTACGCTACGCTCGCGTAGTTTGCGAAGTTTGCGCTACTTCGCACAACGCGAATTGCACGTAGCACAGTGCAAACACGCGTAGCGTAAGCGTAGTGCAGCGGATCATTTTGCTTGCTCGCGGTCCTCAACGTCAAGTTGGCGACCGCGAGCAAGCAAAATGACTATCCGGCGAGACTTTTTCTGCTCGCGATCAGCAACATCAAGTTGCCGATCGCGAGCGTGGAAAATAAACCTCCGGCGAGATTCTCAACGCTGGGAGGTCAGGTTTCTCATTGCGAGTGGTCGCGTATGCTCGCGACCGATCGCGATGAGAAACTACCAGTCCGCGTTGAAAGCTGCCGCTCGAGTAAAAATCTACTCGAGCGGCAGTAAAGACAGCTCGCACTGTGCAAGATGCCGTTTTCAATGATTGCACAGTGCGGACAAACATCCGGCACTGTGCAATCATTGCGAACAGTGCACTACACAGTTCGCGTAGTGCTACGCGTAGCTCACGTAGTGCGAACTGCACTTAGTGCAGGTTCGCGTAGCGCTATTTCCCGAACTACGCCCAGGCTTAATCCTAATGTGACTGGCGGTTTTCCTGGTTGCAATGGAGGGCGGATGTTCACCGCCGGTACGGCGGGTGCCACCGCCGCCCCGGTGGTGGACATCCGACCGCCATCGTAATAGACCCCCAAGTGTCTTCAAAGTAGTCTAGGAAGGGAGTTCATTTTGTTTCATTTGTTGGTAGAAAGGGCTTTCAAGAAGTATGTTATAGTGGTTGGCTACTTCAGTTGTTGGGACATAGGCCAGGGCTATTAATTTTTTTATTTGATAGGAAAAGTTGCTATTGGTGGCGTAATCTATACTTAGAGTAGATTTTAGAGGTGTCTCCACATACTTTGGTTGTAGTGATAATAGCAACCTTGTATTGCAGTGTGTGGGTATATTTTTAAAATTGATTGAATCATTGCTTGTTCAAAGTCAATGATTATTTTTTGTGGAAAGTAGTTGTCTGTGTGTTGTTTTATTATTGTAAGGAGCTCTATTTAGGTGGTATTTTGCTTATTAGGGAGTAGTGCACATATGAAGGGGATGTTAGTGTCTTCATATTTGCCGTGGATGGTATATAGTTGGTAAAAAGGATTGGGGCAAACTTTGAATGTGCTATCCATCATCCACGTTTTGCTGTTTTTAAGTTTTTGTATGTTGTTGTTGGTGGCAAAGATGATAATTTGTTTTTCATGACTGTTATTGTCATGATGAAAGAATTTCTCATCTTTGTGGGTGACAGTTCCGGTAATATTTCTGTTTCTGCAAATGTTTGGGGGGGGTGGGTGGTGTTTGAACAGTAGCTCTTTTAGTTCATGTTATTAATCTTTTTAGAGCGGGGATGGATGGTAGTTGTCCTGTGACATGTTCAGGGACCTTAGTTAATATGTTTTTTAGTATTTGGGTACTGGTTTGTTGGGAGCTGGCGCTTACTTCTCTGATTGTTTCTAGAGCATCTCTGACCTCAATTTCTGTCACATTGGGGGGATGTTTGTGTTCCCTGACATTAACTACATTTGTTTCTACTGTTGTGTCTCTCCCATAGCAAGAATTGGAGTAGTATTTGCTACATTCCCAATGGGTTTTGTTCCAGTTATTTTTTCTTGCATATAAGTGTAGCCCATGTAGCACAGAAGTAGTTTTTTCTTTTGCGATGTGATCAACTTAGCTCCTTTTGCCATTTACTTTGTCTATCTGTGAATAAATGTACATATATATATATATATATATATATATATATATATATATATATATATATATATATATATATATATTAATTATAAGGTCTTTCATAGTATACATGTCTGTATAATTCTTTTATTTCACAATAAACTTACATTTGTCTTGCTTTAATTTTCTTGTTGGATATTTTATTAATGATTGTTGTTGATTCACTGGTTTCTTTTTTTCTGTTGGTTTAAAAGCAAAATGTTATTTATATTAAAGTGTTACATTTAATTTGATTATTTCGTTTATATAGTTTCTATTTTTATTAACTTGAGAGAAAAAATACTTACTATTTTTAGTTGATGAAGTTTATTTTGTTGATGTTATTGTATGTTGAAGTTTGTAGAATCTGTGAAGAGAAAAGTATTTGTTAGATATATTTTGCTTTTTAATTTAATTTATTGTTTTTATTAGATAACTCTATTTGTTGGTTAATTAATACACTTACTTTGGGGCTCATTACGATGGCGGGCAGACCTGAGTCCCACACACCCAATTAGGATGCGACCGCCACCATGGTGGTCGCATTTTGCACTTTAACATTGCGGCGGGTGCTGCTGACTGCAGCACCCGCCGGGATGTTAAAAATGCATGTTGTGCATTTCACTGCACTACGTGGCAGGCACCACTTGGTGCCTGCCACTTGGTGCAGTGAAATGTAGTGGGGTACCATGGGTACCCATCCAGTGCACAAACACCACCCCCAAACACAAGGGGGGCCCACAACGGGCCCCCAAAACCAATCCCCGCCAGCCTTTCAATGGCAGTTTACCCGCCACGGAAAGGCTGGCTGAAGACAGCATCCTAATTTGGCGGACGGTGCCTGCTAGGCACCGCCACCATTTTATGGATGCAGACCGCTCCGCCAGGCAATCGAAACGATTGCCTGTGGCGGTTCCGTGGCGGACGGTCTTTGCATCTGCCACGGTCGCAGTCTGAATCCCCCTGCCATTGTGATGTGGCGGGGGGAAATTGCGGTCCGATGGCGGAAGGCCTGCCACCGCACGGCTGGCGGTTGCGGGCCTTCCGCCATCATAATGACCCCCTTTTTTTATATTTTTGTTAAATGTTGATTTTGTCCTTATTTTCAAAGTTAATCCTTGTTTTGAGTTTTTAGGTGGAGTTTTAGTGAAGTGTAGTCTGTGAAACATAAAACAAAACATTATAGTTTTATTTAATTTGATTATTTCGATTATTTAGACTATTTTTATTTGGGTATACAAAAATATACTTACTTTTTAGTTGATGAAGTTTCTTTTGTTGATGTTGTGGTTTTGTTGATTTCTGTAGAAGCTGTTAATGGAAATGTATTTGCTAGCTATGTTTTGCTTTTTTATTAGATTTATTAGTTTTAATTCCTTGACTTTATTTGCTGGTTAAGTCATATACTTACTTCCTTATATATTTTTTGTAATGTTGATTTTATTGGTGTTGTGGACTTAAATCTTTGTGGTGAATTTTGTAGGTGGATTTTTAGTGACGTTTAATCTGTGATATTTAGAGGAAAACATGTTATAGTTTTAGTTAGTTTTTTTTAAGCTAATTTTATTCATTTAGTTACAAAGGGGCCTATTACGATGGCGGTCGGGAAACCTCCCCGACCGCCATGGCAGCGGGAAAACACCACCCGCATGTACCGCAACATCACCGCCGGTTGAATTACGATGACCCGCGGTCGAAATCCGACCGCGGCGGACTGATCGCGGGCATTAACATTGCGGCAGTTGCTGCTGCCCGCAGCACTGCCGCGATGCCGAAAGGATCATGTCCTGCATTTCCCTGCACTGCGTGGCAGGCACTGCACAGTGCCTGCCACCTAGTACAGGGAAATGTAGGGGGGGACCATGGGTACCCCCCCAGTGCACCTCTCCCCAACACATTGGGGGCCCGCAACGGGCCCCCGGAAGACGATCACCACATGCCTTTCCATGGCGGTTTGACCGCTGAGGAAAGGCTGGCTACCGCCGGCATCGTATTCCTGCCGGCAGAGCCTGCTCTGCACCACCACCATTATCCCGGTCCTGCTCCGTCCGCCAGGCAGGAGTGCAGATGGCAACCGGTGGAAAAGTGGCGGTCGGAATTTCCCACCGCCTCTGTCACCACCGCCATCCTAATATTACCGGTATGGCAGGCGCAACCGCTGGCCCGGTGGTGGACATCCGACCACCATTGTAATAGACCCCAAAGTATTGTTCTTACCTTTAATGAGAGATTTTCAGAATAGTTGTTTGTCTAGTTCTTTTTCGTTCTGTTTTCTGTCTCGTCAAGGTCAG
This sequence comes from Calotriton arnoldi, assembly GCA_963921515.1. Taxonomy (NCBI): domain Eukaryota; kingdom Metazoa; phylum Chordata; class Amphibia; order Caudata; family Salamandridae; genus Calotriton; species Calotriton arnoldi. The sequence continues at coordinate 414,791 of CAWUFW010007125.1, forward strand.
TTCTTCCTCCGTGTTTGTCCGTTATACAGTAAATTTTGTGTTAATTAATTGATTGTTTTTATAGTGTTTATTTAATTAGTTAGAGTTTTCTATTGGCAAGTGTTGGTGTAGTTTAAATGTATTGGTCAAGATAGCCTGTTTGAATTTTTTAGCAGTTACCTTTTAATTTGTTTAATATTTATTATGTTTATTTAATTTTTGTTTTTATTTTGTTTATTATTGTTATTTAAATGTATAAGTAGATAAATGTGATATATATTTTTTATATTTTTTTATGTTGTATTGTTTGTTTATTTATTTGCTTTTGGATTTTTAGTGTATTTGTTTTATTTAATGTTATACATTTTGTAATTTTTTTAGTGTATGTTTAAAGTGTTTGGAATATGTTATTTTATTATATAATTGAAAATAGGTTATTTTTATGTTTAAATGTTATTTTCTGTATAGTTTATATGTATTTTATCGATGTTTGTGTTGTCGATAATATTTATATCGATGTTTTTGTTGTGTTTCATTTTATTTTAATGTTATCGATATTTTTGTGTTCTTTATTTTTGTTGTCGGTCTTTTTGTCATCTAGATTTTTTTAAACAATATTTTTTTATCAATGTTTGTGTTAATTCTGTTTTGTGTATTGGGTGTCGATATTTTTGTGTACGATATTGTTGAATCGATATTTTTGTAGTTCGATGCTATAGGAGTCAATGTTGTATCAGTGATCCCTGTAATGTGTGTGCATATATGCGTTTTCACTTTATGGGACAGGCGCGATTGTCGTGGTTAACAACGTCGTTGCGATGTCCCGAATAACAGTGAAAATGGGAAATAGGTCGGAAAGATGGTTTTTAAAGAAACTTAGGGGCTCATTAGGATGGCGGGCGGACCGCCATCCCCGCAGTGTTGGGACTGGCTGCCAGACATGCGGCGGTCCCGCACCGCGAATTAGGATGCGACCGCCACCATGGCGGTCGCATTCTGCAGTTTAACATTGCGGCGGGTGCTGCTGACAGCAGCACCGCCGCAATGTTAATATCGCATGCCTGGCATTTCACTGCACAACATGGCAGGCACCACATGGTGCCTGCCACTTGGTGCAGCGAAATGTAGGGGGTACCATAGGTACCCCCCAAGTGCACCCCACCTCCCCCAGACACAAGGGGGGCCCGCAACAGGCCCCTGAACGCAATCCCTGCCACCCTTTCAATGGCGGCATCGCCGCCATGGAAAGGCCCTTATGCACCCACATCCTAGTATGGCTGGCGGTGCCTGCTAGGCACCGCCACCATATTAGTGGCCCAGCTCCGCCCGGCCGGCAATCGTAACGATTGCCGACTGGCAGAAAAGCAGGGGACGGACTTTGCGTCCACCACGATACCCACCGCCATCATAATATGGCGGGGGTATTTCACATCAGGATGGCGTAACGATCGCCACCATCGGATCGGCGGTGGCAATTGTTATGCCATCCTAATGAGCCCGTTAGTATGAGTTTAAACATGCTTTGAAAGAAGTATGTATATAGTAATGTGTGTAGGGCAATGTTCAGAATTATTTTTTTTTTACATATTATTTTTGGATGTGTTGGTAGGCATCGAATGTCTGCTTTTGTTTTACGTTTTTGCAATGTGTCCGCAGTGATCACTCTGTCGTTGCGAAGATTTTTAAAAACAAAAGAAAAAAAACCTTTAGAAAAAACTTCACAATATTTTGGGTACTAGGGTGGCACTGACAAGAGCTGTTGTGTTGGTCTTGTGTATATGGCTGCTACACATAAGAGCAGATGCAGAGTTTCATGTTACTTAGAAACACCCTTTTGCCTTCATCTGTAAAGTGCACTTCATCATTTCTATAAATTCCATGCATGTCAAAACACAGATTGTTTTTTTTTTATAACATATTTTATTGATTTTTGAAACTCTTACAGTGTTGATACACATGCTAGATCATAGTATAGTTCCATCTATTGTATAGTTTGTAACATCTCGCACAACATTGAGATGATCAATCTGGTCCGTGGATTACTAGTTTTAATGCTATTGTTGATTGACATTTTGCGTAACAGTAGATTAAAACATTAGCTAACTCGTAATCGAACCCCCACCCCCCAGGGTACCATTGGTACAGGTTGAGTGATAGCCAGTTGCATAAGGGCTTGCATGTACATTTCTACTAGTCTGACATGTCTATGCATGGTGATAGCATAATCTTCAATTCTATGTGTCAGGGATGTCTCTACTTTCCTCGTATTATTTCCCCCCTTTTTCCATCATTTTCTTTTTTGTATAGCAGTGCTCCCTCTCCTACTCATTATGTGTCTTCTGTCATGGTAGTTCTGCCTCAGGTTGGCACTAGCCCCCGATTGTGCCGTCAGATATATGATCTACATGTCTGCCGGGTACATCTGCATTGAGAGTTTTGAACAACTCCATTAGCATATCCCAGGGCATGGCGATAGGTATTTTTCGTAGCCCTCTCCTTTCCTCCCTTTGTATTGCGCTACTTTCCGCCAGTCCCCAGTGTTCCACTTCTTCCCTCCTAGCCCTTCTTATTGGCAGCCACGACGATCTCCAACATCTCGTAATGACTCGTTTTGCTAGTATAAGTGCTAGGTCAGCAAACCTTGCTTGCAACTCATATTCCTTGAGGCGTGGGTAAAGACCTAAGATAGAACCCTCCATCTTGCTCCATACATGCCCTCCTATGACTTCCCGTAAGGAATGTGCTAATTGTGTCCACTAACTGGAGAGGGCAGGACATGACCACATCATGTGCAGTAAATCAGCGTCTTGTTCTTCACATCTAGGGCAGTTTGCCGGCACCGCTGGGAACATTAAATGCAATCGGCGGCGTGAGGTATGCTCTCTGTGTGACCATGTATTGTATGAATTTAAAGCGCAAGTTGCAAAAGACCACCTTAGGATAAGCAAGGAGGGATGCCCAGTCCTTATCTGAGAGGTCTCTATCTATGTCTGTCTCCCACTTGGCACACAGCGTAGTTAGTGTTGGGGGTAAGTGTGCTCTTATGCCCCAATATAGCCACTTCGTCAGGTGTCTGCCAGTGCCCATCAAGTGTATCAAGTGTACTAGTTCATTCGTTGGTGGCTCTAAACCTTTGGGGGCCCATATACGTTTGATGTAGCATATTTTGCTTGCATGTTGTAGAAACAGGGAACTAGTAATGCCATGTTCATGCGTAAAGTCTGTGTGGTTAAACAGGGAGCCCTCACAAAATAATGCTCCAACGGTTGTCACTCCATTGCGTTCCCACTTAGTGAGCCGATGTTCTGTCAGCACTCCGACCAGTGTAGGGAGCCCTAACAGTGGAATATTAGGTGCATAAAGTGTGGTGGGCACTGTGGATATTGTTGTCTGCATATTGGGACAGCACATGCATGGTTTGCCCCAGTGGAATGCCCGAAACTTCTGTGCTAGTGGTTCCAGTGCGAGCACAAACAGTACTGGGATTAGCTGGCATCCCTACCGTGTTCCTCTTTGTATCTCGTATGGGCTAAAAATGTGTCCCCCAGTGCGAGCTCGTGCCATTAGTAAGGTATATAACAGCTTTACACAATTAATAAACTCTGCAGGGATTCCAAATTTTTGAAGTTTTGAAGGGTGGCTAGCACATACTCCTAACTGAGGGTATCAAATGCCTGTTGTAAGTCTAAGGAGAGGCATCCAGCATACAGGGAAATGATCTTGTAGTGCCCATATCACGTGATATAATCTGCGGATATTCAATGAGGTTCTGTGGCTTGGTACAAATCAAAATTGATCTGAGTGGATAAGGGTAGCGAGGAAAGGGAGACAGCGACTAGCTACAATTTTACTCAGTATTTTTTATTCGGTGTTTAAGAGGGACAGAGGCCTATATAAAGTGATATCGGCAGGGTCTCTGTCCAGTTTGGGCAAGGATGTTATATGGGCCTGGACCGTAGTCGGGGCAGGGTTCCATCATCTAGTGCAGCTTGATATAGCTTTTCAGAACGAAGCACTAACTGCGTTACATAGTCTGCATACAATTGTACAGGAAGGTCTTCTAGCCCTGGGGTTTTATTTTGTGGGATATCTTTAATTGCTTCTCATATTTCTGCTGCTAAGATCTGCACTTTCAGGGACTTCTGCTGCATGTCTTTTAGGGTGAGCAGCCACACTGCCTGGAGAAAATCATGTATCTCGCTGGGGCATGTCATTCGTGGGGCTGCATACAATTGCTCGCAGTATTCTCGGAAAGCGTTATTTACCTCCAATTGGGTACTAACAGCATTGCTCCGTAGGGTCCGGATGCTGAGTATGGCCACTATGGGAGGGGGTCTCTAATTAGGTGTGCAAACAGTGGACACTCTCTATCTACCTCTGCATGCTGCTTTTGGGCATATGCACGATAGTCCAGCATCCGCAGTCTTTCTAGCAAATCTGCATACTCAATCTGTGCTTACTGCAACTTCTGGGCACCTGTCGGGGACACTATTGCTTCCTGTTCCAGAACCCCCAGCTGCGACTGTACTGCGGTCAGTATTGTTTGCCTCATCCCCACTACAGAGCTGATTGCTGTACCCCTAATAACTACTTTAAATGCATCCCATTCTATCAGTAGTGTGGTAGCAGTATTAACATTCATCGTAAAATACATATTTATCGCGGTAGACATATGGTCACGGAAGGCGCTGTCCTCAAGTAACACAGGGTTAAATTTCCATGTCAGGACCGGTGTGGGTGCTCGCCCCCAGGACAGAGTTAAATCGAGGGGATTATGGTCTGATAGTGTCTTCCCTAAGTAAGTCGTGTCAGTTATTTTTGTTAACAGCATGGGGTAGCACAGTATGCGTTCAATACAAGTGTATAGTGCATGTGTTGATAAATAGAATGAGTATTCCAGTGCTCCTTTGTTTCTGCTGCACCATGCGTCTGCCAATGCCCACCCCTGAACCCACACAGCAAGATCTTAAGCTAGTCTTGTTGTTGCCGCACCAGGGAGTAGCGTATGAGATCGATTTAATTGCGTGTCTAGTACTGCATTATAATCTCCTCCAAGTATCCAGAAGATGTCGGACCAGTGCACTAGCACTACGCTGACCCTACTCAGGAAACCATCTTGCTCAGTATTTGGAGCGTAAATGCTACCCAGGACAATGTGAATTCTGTCTAACTTGCCTCGTATCAGTGCATATCTGCCTTCCGTATCTATGCGCTGCTCCAGTTTCTTAAAGGGGAACCCAGCTCTAATCGAAACCGATGACCCCCTTGCAAATGTATGTGGTATATGGTACAGTTGCCCCCTCCATTTTTTGCAAAGCTTACCGGCTTCCGCTGCATTGAGATGTGTTTCCTGTAGGAACACTAACTGAGCTTTGCGTCTACCAAGCTGAGCATAGATACAGTGCCTTTTATTTATAGAGCCCATCCCTCTAACATTCCATGTTGTAAAATTATATTTGTGTATTGGCGCTATATTCGCCATGTATATTTCTGGTACTGTTTTTCTCTTGCAATCTACTATCTGGTTTTAGTGTTGTAGAGTGAGAATGTGCACCCCATTGAACTAAACAGCAACTATCCCAATACAAGGTCCAACCTCAGAACTGTGCACGACCAAACATACGCCTGTAAAGGCAACCATAACACGATAGTGTATGCATACGCTAAGGGAGGTAAGTGGCCCATTGCGAAGATCTACTCCTGTTTACTGGCTGTACAGCTGTGCCTCTTACGTGGGGAGGCAACCGGGGCCCGGGACCGCCCCCACAAGCCCCATGGTAGGGGATCAGTTATATAAAAGGAAAAAGAAATAGTGACCAGGCCATCTTGGCTTTGTAACTAAGGTTTGCTATCCATCCATGCTTCCTCGTGCGTTTTCAGTTCCAAGTGTCCATTTAGTTTAAGTTCAGTTCTTTAACATATTCGCCAGAGGAGGTTTGCACGTTCGCACTGGCCGGCGCCAAACCTATCACCCAATTAGTTTTTGAGCTGTTTGCGGTGTAATTGATGGGAAGGGCACAAGGCTGCTATCAGAATCTGTGTGCGATACGCCATCTGAGGCTGCATCTCCCATGCCGGGGGAATCAGTGCTTCTCATTCGCGCTGCAGTCTGGAGCGCCACTTTCCTGCTCTGCATTTTCTGCTCCCGGGTGGGTCGAGACTCCGTGTCTTGTTGAAGACGCTTAGTGCGGCACTGTCTGTTTCTTTTGGTTCAGGGACTGCGTGTTCAGGGCCGTCTGTGTTCCTCCAGAATTGCGAGATCTGGAAAGGTGACCTCGATCCAGGACCATGCGGCTTCCACATCATCAAAGAAGTAGCTTTCTCGCTCGTGGATGATCTTGAGGTGCACTAGAAAGAGAAAAGCGCATTTCAAGTTGAGCTGTTGCAAGTGTTTCTTGACCCCCGATACGATGCTCTTTGCGGCTGTACTTGCAATGTGTAGTCCGGGAAGAGGAAGATTCTGGAGTTTTCAAAGACTATAGGTGCATTTTCTCTCGCTTTATGGAGTAAGGTGTCCCCATCTTTGTAATTGAGGATCCTGGCTATGAGTGGCCTTGGTGGTGCTCCCAGTGGTCGGCTTCCAGTGGGGACTCTGTGCGCTTGTTCAACACTGAACATATTTGTTAGGCCTTCCGTAGCCACCTGTTTCCGTAGCCATTGCTCAACAAAGTGCATGGGGTTGCTTCCTTTGCTATTTTCTGGCATACCTATTATCCTGATATTATTTCTCCTTGCTCACCCCTCAGCATCCTCTGCACGATTCTGGAGGTTTTCTACCTGTTTCTGTAATTTGTTGACCACCTCCGCTTGCTCCTGCGCCAAGGTGTGATATCAGAACGCCATGGAGTGCAGCCGCACTTTTTCAGTTAACTTCTTGTGGTCAGCTCTTAATAGGTTAACGTCTGTAGTTAGCGTGCCCAGTTGCTGCTCTAGAACTATCTGGGATTCCCTGATATCCTTCAGAATGAGGTACTACTTATCAGGGGGCTTGGGGTCCACAAATGAGGCTGTCTGTTCATCTTCAGCCAAAAGGGGGGAGCTATCTGTTAAAGCAGTGCATGTCCCCCCAGGGGGGGCTTGATCAGTCTGCTTCCCAGTTCGGCTTAATTGGTAGTTAGAGGTCAATTAGGAGGTTGGCAATGGATGGTGTCTCTATTGCCTAACCAGGGACCATGCAGTGTGCCACAGATAGTTCCCTGTACAAATGTCTATATGGGTCTACACTGCTGGGGTTGCTCACAGCTAGTTACTGTGGTGGCTGCGATATCCACTGGCTCTATTTTGTTCCCAACACATGTAACCGCATTCAGTTAATCATGTCATTTATTGGGCTCGGACAGTCACTAAAAGGCTTCATCCACACCTTTGTTATTATGCGTTTTGGGGCGGTTTACCATTTGTATTCACTGTTCTGAGCCTAGGGGAGGCAATGGGGGAGGAGCAGAGGCCAGGGGGTCCGCATCTACAGCGCTGCACAGTGAACTAACTACTTCTCCACGTGGCTCTTGGAGATGACTGAAGGGTTATCACACACTGGAGGAGCTGGTTATACAGTGCATGCCCCTTACTTGCAACTGTCTGGTGGCTTCACCTGCATCAGGTGGCTTACAGGCCGAAGACCGCCCCTCTTGTTGTGGTAAATTATCTATAGCGATAAGGCCTTGTAGTGGGACAAGTACTTAGCCACCAACCATGCCTGGTTGTACCAGGCTGCAGGGGCCCTTGCCGGTGAATATAGCTCCCCTTACCGTGGCCTTCCTCACCTTTTGTCTAGTACACAGGCTTTGTTGACAGGACTTACTGCCGAAGTAATGCTCTGCGGGATCCGGGGGGCCCGAGCAGGAGCAGGTGCCATGCTGTCCTTTCGACGAATCCAACCTTCAGGATTCAACTCATCTGCTGTGCCTGCTGCCAGTCGTGGCGCAGTCCCAGGCCCCAGTGGTGCCTTCTGTGCATGCCTCGTTTACTCTTCGTGGGCAGCACCCCAGTCACAACCGCAGATGTCCGGGCGGCTCGCCAGCACTCATGGTACAGGCCCGTTGCGCCCCACACCGCAAGTCTCTCCCGGGACAATCGGGCGGTGAACTGCACCGCTCTGTCTTCCCACAGTTGCAGACAGCGGGTGGCAACGTCTTCCAAAAACACTAGCGGCAGCCCACTCACCGACCCCGCTGAGGGTGCTTAGTGTTGTAGTTCTGCCCCGCAGGATTGGGGGATCTGAGCAAGAGTGGGCGTTGCACTGTCCTTTGGCAGTCTCAGGGTCTGGGCCCCAACTTGCCCGGTGTGCCTGCTGTCGGTCTTGGCGCAGTCCTGCACCCTGGCCTGCATCTCATTGCTCTTTGTGAGCAGCGCCCCAGTTACATCTGTGGGCATCCTGGAGGCTCGTTGGTACTCATGGCACAGGCCCATCTTGTTTCACATTGCATGGCTCTCCTGGGATGGCTGGCTGGAGAATTGCATTGCCCTCCCCTTCCACAGTCGCAGCTGGCGGGCAGCAACGTCCGCCCCGACTTCCAGCAGTATTCCCCCCCACCGAGGCTCTCCTCACCTCATGCTCCATGCACCAGCCTTGCTGAGGGGATTTATCTTTACAGTTCTGCCCCGCAGGGTCGCTGGGGCTGGGCAGAGGCAGGATGTGCTCAGTCTTTTGGTGATCTCAGGTTCCGGGCCACAGCTCGCCCGCTGTGCCTCCCACCGGTCATGGTGCAGCCCTGCACTTCGGTGGTGTCTCCTTCCTGCGTCTCGTTTGTTCTCCATGATCAGCATCTCATTCGCCTCCGCTGGTGTCCAGGTGAATCGGCGTCACCCGCGATGCAGGCCCAGCCTGCTCCACACCACAGGCCGCACCCGGGACAGCCGGCTGGAGAATTGTGCCATCCTGTCCCTCAGCAGTCACAGCCAGAGGGTGGTAGTATCAGTAATCCTCTGTCCAGTACTAGTGAGAGACCAGACGCAGCTTGGGAGCCGGCACCTCTTAGTCAAGCACCGTCCACCATTTTCGGTGCACCCGCCTCTGTAGGCCTTCATCCAGTGAGTCTCCTATGGGCCAGACCCAGCCTCTCTAGCACTAGCGGGACCTACTATAATGTTGTCCGCAGCTTAACTGAGGGGCTGATAGCTAATATAGGTGTGGCTGGCCGGTTTCAAGGACAGGGTTTGATGGGATAGTCGGCCCTGGCCGAGGAGCCACGCCACTATGTGTCCGCCATCTTTCGCAGCTGGCCATGCCCCCCAAATGCAATTTGTTGTTATAGATACCGCCCTTGCGATGGTCTCTGAGTAATGCAGAAACTGTTTTATTAACATGTTTCCTGGCTTTGTCAATCTGTGGACATAATTGATTTGACCACTTTCATTTCTGTCTTTGGCATATATTAGAGTACACCAAGACAGTGTGAGGGAAAAGCGACATCAGTTCTGCAAAGGTTTCTTTCATTAGGATTTCCAGCCCTACCCCAGTCAATTTGCCTAGGTCGTTGCCACCACAATGCACAATAATGAGGTGAGGAGCTTGGGAATCCACAATGGATTTAATCAAAGCCAGCAACTGATGAACCTTTAACCCTCTCTGTCCATACCAAGTAATCTGTACATTTGGCAAACCCAAGTCCCTGTCAATACCTCTCTTTTTTGCAGTCTCTTTAGCCCAATAGATATAGCTGTGGCCTACAATCCATACTCTAAGCATTTTGAAGTGAAGGAGCAATCGTAGTCAGGAGAAGGCTGGAACTGAATGAGGTTGTTTTCCAAAGGAAAAGCAGTTAAAATGGAGGTGTTTTTAAAAAAAATATATAGAGAGATATATTTTGTTGGATGCTGTCAGCATGAAAGTGAATAAAATGAGGTAGTGTGTTGGATGGCTCAGGAAGAAGTCTTATTATTGCTGTTGTTTAAAAAAAGAAATGTAGTACAGACATTGATATGCTTTTGAATCTGTGGAGCAAACCACACCGCCTGTATTTCATTTGGAAGTAGCATGTTCCCTCTAGAATGTGCTGTGAACTTGTGACCTACAGGTTCCACTGGATTGTTATGTTTACTGAGGTAAGAGTGTATTAAAGAGACAGAATATTTGTTTTAAAGTAGAGGAGGGATGACACAATTTAAGTAATGGCTACCTTTATTTTCCAACTCAGGACTATGTAATAAACTGTTTTGTAGTATTTTTTTTTTTAAATAAAGCTAGATTTAGGTTTGGACTCCCATTTTTTTCACGATTCCTCCGTGATCATCGTAAATTCATCGCGAACACACGCAGATAGGAATATGTGGGGGAAAGGGTTAACAGATACTAAAAATTCACAAATGGAGATAGTGCAGTTTAAAATAAAAGACATGATTTCATTTGCTGCCTTTTTTATGATCACAGAGTGCAAAATTGAAGAGGTTGCCATTTAAGGGTTGTTTTGTATTAGAGTGGTGTACCATGGTCGTGCTTAGTTGTTACAAATGATAACAGTGTCAAAACTATTCAGAAAGAGCTAAAACCACAAAGTAATCTACAAACTGAATTCACTGGTATGTACATAACTTTTTAATCCTTTATAAAAATTACATGAGAGATGAAGATGTATTTGGGAGTGTGATAAAAAATAGAGTATCACAGTGATATGGAAAAATATATCAGATGAACTGTGTGTAATAGATGCTATGGGCCTGATTCACAAAGGTAAACTTAGACCAAAAGTCTTAGGGATCTATTACGATGGCGGTCAGATGACCACTGCCGGTCCAGCGGTGGTGCCCGCCGTACCGGCGGTGGACATCCGACCGCCGTCGCAACCAGGAAAACCGCCGGTCAAATTAGGATGGCGGTGGTGACCGCGGCAGTGGGAAATTCCGACTGCCGCTTTACCGACGGTAGCCATCCGAGCTTCTGCCTGGTGGGCGGAGCAGGACCGGGATAATGGTGGCGGTGCAGAGCAGGCTCCGCCGGCAGGATTATGATGCCGGCTGTAGCCAGCCTTTCCTCAGCGGTCAGACCGCCATTGAAAGGCATGCAGTGATTGTCTTCTGGGGGCCCGTTGCGGGCCCCCAATGTGTTGGGGGGTGTTGGTGCACTGGGGGGTACCCATGGTCCCCCTCTACATTTCCCTGTACCAGGTGGCAGGCACTGTGCAGTGCCTGCCACGCAGTGCAGGGAAATGCAGGACAGGCTCCTTTTGACATCGCGGCGGTGCTGCGTGCATCAGCAACCGCCACAATGTTAAAGCCAGCGATCCGACCGCCGCAGTCGGATTTCGACAGAGGGTCATCCTAATACGGCCGGCGGTGATGTCACGGTACATACGGGCAGTCTTTTACCGCTACCATGGCGGTCGGGGAGATTTCCCGACCGCCATCGTAATAGGCCCCTAAGTTTAGACCTGAAGTTTAAGTTTAGACATAAAGGGGTCGATTCCGATCCCGGTCGGAGGCGCACCTAATATCATTCGGCCGGGAAAAAAGCCAGGCGAATGCCTGTTTCCCGACCGATTCGCACATACGTCCGAACGAGCAAGTACGATGCGCACAACTGCCCAAATCCCGACCCAGTCGTACTCACTGAATACAGGTCTTGTTCTCCGACCGATGCGGATCCGGAAACGCAGAATCGAGTCGCACGGAAGCCAAAATGCAGCCCCGTCCGGCCAGACAAGTACGATGCGCTTTCCGTACGCGCCGAACCCGTCGCTACGCACGGCACGTCAAAGCATCCGGGAGAGGCGTACATAAGCTCCGATTCACGCCACAAGAGGATCCACGGCTACGAGACGAACACGCCAGCGACGAGGACGAGGCGAAGCAAAGAGAAAGACGAACGAGACGAACCAACCATGAATCCCATCGTGCAGGTCCTACCAATACTCTACATCTATTACCGGAACAGGCACGGACGCGTACGGCGCAGAAGGTAAGTCAGACACCAACCACAAAAACAAACTACACCTACCCGACATATCACACACACAGAGGGATGCAGAAATGACTTACACCAGCAACAGCAGCACCATAGGGGCGGGATGGCCATCACCAATGCCACATATACTCATAGGGGCCTGGATGCCAACAACTAACACCACCCCTACCCAGGGGGTGCTAGATGCCTGTCACTCCTACCACCTCTACCCATGGGGGGCTGGATGCCCACCACCACTACCACCCCTACTCAGGGGTGCCAGATGCCTACCACTACTACCACCTCTACCCATGGGGGGCTGGATGCCTACCACTACTACCACCTCTACCCATGGGGGGCTGGATGGCTGTCGCTACTACCACCTCTACCCATGGGTGCCAGATGCCTACCACTACTACCACCTCTACCCATGGGGGCTGGATGCCCACCACCACTACCACCCCTACTCAGGGGGTGCAGGATGCCTACCACCACTACCTGCTCTACCCATGGGGGGCTGGATGCCTACCACTACTACCACCTCTACCCATGGGGGGCTGGATGCCTGTCACTACTACCACCTCTACCCATGGGGTGCAGGATGCCTACCACCACTACCACCTCTACCCATGGGGGGCTGGATGCCTACCACTACTACCACCTCTACCCATGGGGGCTGGATGCCTGTCACTACTACCACCTCTACCCATGGGGGCTGGATGCCTGTCACTACTACCACCCCTACCCATGGGGGGCTGGATGCCTACCACTACTACCACCTATACCCATGGGGGCTGGATGCCTGTCACTACTACCACCTCTACCCATGGGGGGCTGGATGCCTGTCACTACTACCACCTCTACCCATGGGGTGCAGGATGCCTACCACCACTACCACCTCTACCCATGGGGGCTGGATGCCTACCACTACTACCAACTCTACCCATGGGGGCTGGATGCCTGTCACTACTACCACCTCTACCCATGGGGGCTGGATGCCTGTCACTACTACCACCTCTACCCATGGGGGCTGGATGCCTGTCACTACTACCACCTCTACCCATGGGGGCAGGATGCCTACCACCACTACCACCCCTACTCAGGGCATGCCAGATGCCTACCACTACTACCACCTCTACCCATGGGGGGCAGGATGCCTGTCACTACTACCACCTCTACCCATGGGGGGCTGGATGCCTTCACTACTACCACCTCTACCCATGGGGTGCAGGATGCCTACAACCACTACCACCTCTACCCATGGGGGCTGGATGCCTACCACTACTACCCCCTCTACCCATGGGGGCTGGATGCCTGTCACTACTACCACCTCTACCCATGGGGTGCAGGATGCCTACCACCACTACCACCTCTACCCATGGGGGCTGGATGCCTACCACTACTACCACCTCTACCCATGGGGGCTGGATGCCTGTCACTACTACCACCTCTACCCATGGGGGCTGGATGCCTGTCACTACTACCACCCCTACCCCTGTGGGGCTGGATGCCTACCACTACTACCACCCCTACCCCTGTGGGGCTGGATGCCTACCACTACTACCACCTCTACCCATGGGGGGCTGGATGCCTGTCACTACTACCACCTCTACCCATGGGGGGCTGGATGCCTGTCACTACTACCACCTCTACCCATGGGGTACAGGATGCCTACCACCACTACCACCTCTACCCATGGGGGCTGGATCCTTACCACTACTACCACCTCTACCCATGGGGGCTGGATGCCTGTCACTACTACCACCTCTACCCATGGGGGCTGGATGCCTGTCACTACTACCACCCCTGCCCATGGGGGCTGGATGCCTACCACTACTACCACCTCTACCCATGGGGGCTGGATGCCTGTCACTACTACCACCTCTACCCATGGGGGGCTGGATGCCCACCACCACTACCACCCCTACTCAGGAGGTGCCAGATGCCTACCACTACTACCACCTCTACCCATGGGGGCTGGATGCCTACCACTACTACCACCTCTACCCATGGGGGCTGGATGGCTGTCGCTACTACCACCTCTACCCATGGGTGCCAGATGCCTACCACTACTACCACCTCTACCCATGGGGGCTGGATGCCCACCACCACTACCACCCCTACTCAGGGGTGCCAGATGCCTACCACCACTACCACCTCTACCCATGGGGGGCTGGATGCCTACCACTACTACCACCTCTACCCATGGGGGGCTGGATGCCTGTCACTACTACCACCTCTACCCATGGGGGCTGGATGCCTGTCACTACTACCACCCCTACCCATGGGGGCTGGATGCCTACCACTACTACCACCTCTACCCATGGGTGCCAGATGCCTACCACTACTACCACCTCTACCCATGGGGGCAGGATGCCTACCACCAACAACACCCCCACTCACATGATGGCTAATGCATGACACAACAAGCACACACCAACATAAGGAATGCAACAAAAAGACATCCCCCAACACCATGACAAGCGTGTGTAGACTGTGTCAAATGCCTACAACACTGAACATGACTTTGAACATACAATGTGACCCCCTATCACATGTGTCACACATAAATGTGTGTGGCCCCCACAATGCAAGCAGACCATGACCACTGTGGCAATGGGGTCCAACCCCCATCATCACAGTGACCAAAAGGTAAGTGTGGGGTCCATAGCTGAAGCACATTTTGCACATTGTGGCAATGGGGTATAAACCACCATCATCACAGTGACGATAAGGTAAGTGTGGGGTCCATAGCTGAAGCACATTTTGAACATTGTGGCAATGGGGTCTAAACCCCCATCATCACAGTGACCATAAGGTAAGTGTGGGGTCCATAGCTGAAGCACATTTTGAACATTGTGGCAATGGGGTCCAACCCCCATCATCACAGTGACCAAAATGTAAGTGCTGACATTGAAAAAGCTGCAACTGCCAAACTACATGGATGATTCCTGGTCACAGAACAACAAACACATCAGTGGCAAAGTAGTGCTTGTGTCCCATAGCAACATAGATTGGGGGAGGCAAACAGTGCAGTGCAAATAAGACATACCTTTGGCCATGTGCAGACAAACATCACCCATGGGGGCTGGCACTGTCAACATCCATCAATGACAGAATGACAGAAGTGACCATCATAATGCAGACCCACATATTTGCACCAATGGGCACACTAATGTATATACCCTGTGGAGACTGTAGATGTGAGGTGAACAAATAACATACCATGGCAGCAATGGGACACACAAACAATGATCATTGTGCTGACTGATGACCTAGGAGTCCCAGGGACAGCAGGTGAAACCCACCAAACAACATACAGCCAATAGCACACTAAAGATATGCCAATGCAGTGGTGCAGATGCACAAACAGGCAGACCCACACTGCACATCAAACACAACAGGTGAGGGGGTGCCAGTGTCCCCAGGCAACCACACAACACATGATGAGGCCTCAATACCAATTACACAGATGCACATACAGTGCCACACAAAAGTAACTCATGGATCCAAATCCCCTATGTGGGCAATCAGGCATTGTTAGATGAGAGGGAGCACAAATTACACATGTCACACAAGCTTGTAGGAACAGCAACTAACACAGCAAGAGACAGACCCACCACAGCACTACCCCCAGGGACCCCATATTGTGCTGACACTAGCCTGCATGATAATCCCACTGTGATGACAATGTTAGATGTCGTTCACACTGTGAACCCCAGCCATGTGTCCTGAGCAACTAACTACCATCACACCTACACAAGGTTCAATCAATCAGTACGGCCTGCCAGCCAAGGCCAATATGGAGGTAGGGGTCTGACCGTGCAACAACTCACTTTTGCACACACTCAACACCACACACCCTGATCTCCACCAATGTGCAGCAGTGAAGCTCACATGGACTGGTGACATTGCACATGCACCCATGACAATACCAGGGGTGGTGGTGGGAACCAAGGTGCAGAAACCCATCACACATGGCCAGTCAACAAGACTTGTCAATGTCTGACACACAGCACAGTATGCTGTACATGGGCATGATGTGAAATCTACCCCAATCAATGGGATCCTGGACATAGTCACACACCAATGAAGAAGCCAAGGTGACACACGAAGAACACACGTACACAACTACCAACATTGCAGCTCTGACCCTGAGGAGTGGCAGCTGTCACACACACAACGTGTCACAATCACTGTAACCTAACACAAACTGTAAATCACATTACTCGTGTAAACAACAAGTGCCAAGGGGAATCCTGAATGTGTCCCATCTGCGTTTGCCCGCATCCCCTGCACTGACAACAAAGACAACCTGGGATGACAACCTCATGAACATTAGTTTGCCATGCACCCACATCACAGAGATACCAGGTCCAAGATGCTGGATGAACACAGAACAACTCAGCAAGCATCACAAACAGGAACATCCCTAGGGACACAGCCTGTGAAGGAAAAGGGAAGGGAACACGCACAGACATGCTTACACAACACAGGCCCACGCAATGTCACCAGATTACACACTGCCATGAGGGCACACCACTCCTGTGGACGGTCCACTGTGCCAAACCTTGTCTGTGCACGACCCAAACATGTCAGCAGAACACTCCGTCAGTGAGTCAACAACCACAACACACAGAAGGCTCTGCTCACATCAGCCTGGGTACGGGGGTGTCACGTCAGTCATCTGCACACACACCAAACACGTGTCAAGCAAGATGCACTGTATACACAGATGAGTCCTTCGACATTGATGTGCAAAACTGCATGTCCAGTGGAGCTGGGCACACAGTCAGGGAAATTGGAACATTGAACAGTGGTAAGCACACCAGATGTGCATCAGTGTAAGACAAAGATGTTCATTTACTAATGCAAAAAGGACATCCCTGTGTCAAATGCTGAACATTACACCCTCAGACTGTAGCAAGGGATGCCATAGATCCAGAATACAACAGGACACATATCCCATGGACCACATGGAGTCCATCACTGCAACACTTCATCATCCTGATGTGAACACTATTACAACTGAAAATGCAGGATGCTACTCATCCACATCATGTACATCAAAAGAAACCCCAAAAGTAAACAAAAAGAGGCTTTATTCAGCAAATGTCAGGGTAAAAACGGAAGTCCAAAAGAAACTAAGGCCAATGGCCAGTCCAAAATCACAGTACCAACAGGGTGAGAAGTGACAACTGGTCACACGTTGCTTGCCTGCACTGGTACGGTTGGGGGACATCACCCTTGGAGGGGCATACAAGGGGCAGGCCAGGCACCGCAGGGACAGGATCAGGGGATGGCAGAGTGAGGCAGTGAAGGGGTGGTGGGTGCAGGAGTGTCACCGGCAACTGCAGTGGAGGTGTCTGACTCAGGGGGGCCGGCACCACCGTGGTACACAAGTCAGTTGGTGTGGGTGCCGCAACCACTGCAGTGGGCTGGACTGATGTAGTGGACTGGGTACCCACTGCAGTGCCCGAGTCAGACGTGGTGGTTGTGGACTCCACTGCAGTGCATGACTCCAAGGGAGTGGAAGGGTGGGCAGATGAGGTGGGCAGGACAGAGGGGGGACCCGGTCCCCACAATAGTGCCACTAACAGGCAGAGCGTCTGGGTTGGGGGTGGAAGAGCAAGTGGCAGGGGGGGAGGGCCTAAGAAGTCTGGGGATGCGGTATGGGTGTGTGGGGGAACCTGGGGCAGGGTGTGGCGGGGGAACCTGTGCAGTGGTGGCCTGGGGGATGGAGGAGAGAGACTGGGCGCTGGAGCTGTGTGGTGGTGGGGTCTTGCTCTTCCTGCTCCGGGGGGACTTCCGAATGGGCTCCTGTGTCTGCCTGCGCCTGGGGGAGGGTGTCCGGGGACGAGGGGCACTCCTCGCTGTGTGGGTGGACTTCCTCTTCCCCTGGTGTGCTGGGTCAGCAGGAATGGTGGGGAAGAGGCCGAGGTCACACAGGAAGACCTGCTGTGTATGTGGGGTAGCAGGCAAGGCAAGGGAAGGGGTCTTGGAGGGAGAGGATTTGGAGGACTGCGGAGTGAATGTGGATGCCTGTGTGTGTGTGTGTTCCCCATCCCCTGTGTCTGTGGTATCAGTTCCCTGAGGATGCTTGTGTGCACGTCTTGCCTTACTCTTGGGTGTGTCTGTGCTGCTCGTGTCTGTGTGTGTGGATGACTGTGCAGGTGTGCATGTGCTTTGGACAGGTAGGGGGGCAGGAAGTGTGGATGGGGCAGAGGTGGGAGGGGTGAGGGACTGTTGGAGGAAGGACACTGCTGCCGTCAGGGAGGAGTCCATGGACCTATTGCTCCTCTGTAGGGCAGACATACCCGTCAAGATGCCCTCCATGAACGACACCAGCTGTGTCAACAGAGTGGTGTGTGCATGGAGGACACTCAGCATTGCTGTCTGCCCTACATGGAGTTGCCGAAGGAGGTACACAGACTCCTCACTCAGGGCAGCAGGGGACACAGGGGCAGGGGCTGCGGTGCCTGGCACGAAGGAGACACGCTCCCGAGCACGGGAGCCTCCACGGACCTCAGGAATGGGAACCGATGGGAGGGCGGTGGTGGTGGTGGCGGGGCCAGACAGACTAGCTGGCCTTTGGTGGCTGCCGAGACCCGCCTCCACAAGGGAGTCATCCTCCGAGCTGCTGTGGTCCCCAGCTGAGGTGGATGGTGCTGAGGACTCCTCGGTGTGGCTCCCTCGCCCTCCGTGCCACTGGGTCCCTCTGACCACTGCGTCCAATGCTGACCCAGTCTAGCTCCGCTGCTCCTCCTGATCCGTGGAGCTGTCCCCTCCTGTGGCCGTGGATGTATCTGCAAACAATTAGGGAAACAGACAAACATCAGTCACCTGCACTGACCGCATACACCACAGTAAGTACAGCACATTACAGAGCAAGCCCTGGCATCCTTAGTTGAACATTGCCTAAAGTCCTCACACAGATTCGGGAAGCCAATTGTCAGTCTGATGGTCAACCATGGGACTCACACCCTCCTGCCCTTGCACCCATCTGTCTGGTGCCTGTCTGATGGTAAGACCCCAGTGTGGACACATGCACCACCTACACAGTTGTTGGACATTGCAGGGAACACGGTGAAGCATGTGAACATACACACATCACATCTCTTGCCACTGAGTCAGTGCAGGTGTCCGGATAAAGGGATGGCCAGATTCTAATTAGGAATGCATGTGATGCATACCAGCACCAGACACCATGATGCACCCATGTCCGGATAGTCAATGCCACAATGGGGTGCATGTTGCACATGTCACTCCCCTGCAGGATCAGTCCCAGGAAGTTGAATGCCATGACACAGGAATGCGTGCAATGTCATACATTACTGTCTCAAGTCACATGGCCATGGCAGCCAGACAACAACAGTCTGCACTGTGTCACAATCCGAGGGCATGGGGAATGCAAGTTATGTGACTGACAAGTGCACATGTCCATCCCCCAAAAACCACATCATCTGTACTACTATTTGTCCACGTCATACCAACTGGACATATGGGGGACATGAAACACAACTCTCTGAACATGAGCACCTCACAGTGTGCTGTGAATGAAAATACAGCTGCTTGAAAGTCACAGTCGCAAACACCTGTGTGCACAGTCAAGTGATCAGACACCTATAAGTCACAGAAGTATCATCTATCATGGTCACATCTCAGATGTCATGCTGAGCCCCAAACGATGAACATACCAGTAGTCCTGACAACGAAGACACAGCACAATGAGACAGAGGCAGACACCTGAGGGTACATTTCACTGACCACAACATGCCAGATGATACACAGGAGTGGGAGTACAGAGTGTATTGTATGCACTGGAGTAGGCATGACTGTCCAGCTCCACCTGTAAGAGGGATGAGTCCTGGACAGTAGGCAGGTGGCTAAGCATGTGTGACACACTGGATACACATACTCCTGAGGCCCAAATATTGTTCCCATCAGCAGCATGGGTGTGTGCCACATTCCCCAGGGACATGTGGTGAGTCAGAGCAGCAAGCGGACCACATATCAAAGTTACACGCAGATCACATGTCAGAACTTAGGCATTGTGTAAGCAATTGACCCACCCATGAATTGCACAACATAGTCACGGGAACAAATGCTGTCCCCCACCTTGAGCAAAGCAAAATGCAATGACACAGTCCCCAAATTAGACAATTTCCTGACTATAAGGGCCACACATATGCGTATCAGAGGAGAAGTGGGCATGTCAAAAATGAGGGACATGGGTCCTGGACCACATGACTGATGTACTGTGGAAGTTTAACCAGGCCAGAGGAGGGCACATAGCATGGCAGAAAAAGTGCACAGTGCAGTCATAGACTCACCCCCTCCTTGCTGCTGTCTGTCCTTCAGCTGCCCATCCAGGTCAGGGAAGACCACCGCCAGGATCCGGAGCATGTGGGGGTCAGGGTCCGGTGTCCGCCCCTCCTGCGAGGAGGCAACAGCTTCAGCTGGACCCTTGTGATCCTCCGGGTCCAGCCACGAAGGTCCTGCCACCTCTTTTGGCAGTTGCGGATCCTGCGCCTGTAGACCCCCATGGATCTTACTTTCCGGGCGATGGTCAGCCAGATTTCCTGCTTCTGGTGGGCATCAACCTGTGAGGATGACAAAGTTAAAAGGCCATTACTATACATGCAACATATACGTGCATCACACAGTTGGATATACATGTCTCAATCACAGGGGCATATGATGTACATAGGCAGTGCAACAATGGCTATGAACAGTTTGCCAGCAGTCACTACATGGTATCATTGCATGGGAAGTAAACCTAGTTGGAATGCACTGTTACTGCACTGTACCAGTTCTGTGCATGTGACTACACACTTTGGGGTGTGACAACTACTCAGTGTGCATGCTAGCCAGTGGTGTGCACACTGAAAGCCCTGCTAGTCAGACAACATGCACAATTAGTGAGGCAGTGGACAGCACACTCACCTGCTCCCCTGGTGTCCCATACAGCTTGCTGTACTGTGGAAGGAGGCTGTCCAGCAGGGCCTGGTTCTCCTCAAGGCTGAAAGCTGGGGCTCTCTTCACAGTACGTGCCATTGCAGGAGCCAGAGGATGCATATACAGCAGCAGTGTTGGTGGCAGATGTCGTCCTGGAGCATGTAGTGCAGGCAAGTGAGCTCTCAGGGGAACAGCCAGCATTATATGTGTGCTGCAGAGGCAGATACTGTCCCATGTGTGCAAAGTGATAGGTCCAAGTCGTTTGCATCTTCTGAATTTGACCTATCCATGGAATTGCAGCACTAATACATGCCCACAGCATCCTTCAAATCTTCAACTTCATGACACCCATGATTTTGCAACATTGTTGTGGCTGGCCAACTGAATTCACTGCATCAGACTCGTTGGAGCTTCGAAAATGCGTCCGTTGCCATGCCAGGCCCCAGCCAATGTGTGCGCACCGTTCGGTCCATTGCTGTACAACGCGTACCAGGCATACAACGCGTACACGCTCACATACAATGCAATGGGCCGGCCGGGCACACCGATCGGTCCATTGCCGTACAATGCGTACCAGGCATACAACGCGTACCCGCTCACATACGATGCAATGGGCCGGCCGGGCACACCGATCGGTCCATTGCTCTACAACACGTCCCTGGACAGGTCACACGCATATGTCACCATGCTGGTCACTGGTGAACCTATGCCAGCCACATTTACTTTCCAGGGACTCAGGGGCACACCTACAACACCACACCCAGTCCACACTGTCTATGAGGCATGTGTGGCAGCATAACCTTATCTGTGTATGGGGGTGAACATGTGGATTTTGGGGTGGCACTTGGGGGCAGACACACCCAGGCTGTGCACGTGTTAATGGGGACAGGGTCCTTTGTGTGTTGTGCACCTGACCGCTGTGGTGTGCAACGTTTCATTTCTGAGCATGTGTCATGGTCACATTTCCAGGTTGTGTATGAGTATGACATGTCACATACCCCCAGGCTCACATGTGGGAAGGCATGTACGTCACAGGGTGACCCATTCCAACAATAGTGATGTTCCTCCACAGTCTGTGTGCATGTTGTGTGTCACATGTCTCTGACTCCATGTGCACAATGGGAGACAGTCTCCACATCCACGTGGTTTGTGCATGAACTTTGATGGTGTGTGTGTGTGTGTCACAGACGTCCATGTCTGTCCTGCAGAGGCTACAGGGGCCACTACCTGTGGGTGTCATGTTTGTTTTTCTGACGTGTACATGATACGCCATGTCATGCCAGTGTCCATGTGGCAAGACAGGCTCCCTGGGAATCTACCTGTCAATGAGCTGTGATGCCTGTGGAGCATCTGTCCAGACATGTCACTGTGGTATGTGTGTGGAACGTGAGAGCAGTTAATGGGTACTGTGACACAGCCTAATGGTGTCCCATAGCACACCCTGGAACCTGTTGTCAACACTTGTTGAACAGAGATGTTAGATGATGTCCATGTAGGTGCCATATATGTCCAAACGGAACGACACACACATCAAGTACTTGTGTATGTTGATGATGTATCATGTGAAATTGAGTATGGTGAACGGCACATAGGTGGGGTGACTGACAATCTTGCTTTCTTCACCTATGCACTGCAGGGCTCCTGCTGTCCATCGACCATTCCCAGACCTGGCAACGATGGTGGAACGTGACAGCATCCGACGGTACCGCTTCACCAGGCAGCTGATTGAGGATTTGGCAGTGCGGTTGGCCCCACATTTGCAGCCTGGCCGGCCGTATCCTACAGCGCTGACCCCCAAGGTGAAGGTGATGGCAGCCCTACACTTCTTTGCCACTGGTACCTTTCAACACACTGTGGCAACTACTGGTGGGATGTCACAGACTATGTTCAGCCGTGTGCTACGCGATGTTTTGGGGGCAATGTTGGGATACCTCAACCAGTACATCTATTTCCCAACACGTCAACGACTCACTGACGTCAAGAGTGACTTCTATGCCCTGGGGAGGATGCCACATGTAATTGGCTCCATTGATGGGACACATGTGGCTTTGATACCACCACAGGCACATGAGCATGCATACCGCAACCGTAAACATTACCATTCTATCAATGCTCTGGTGGTATATCTTGCAGATATGACCATCTCACATGTGTGTGCCCGTTTCCCTGGTTCGGCACATGATGCCTACGTGATGAGGAGTAGTCGCATCCCGAGGATGATGTCACAGATGCCGAACCAGCGTGCCTGGCTTGTTGGTGTGTACTGACTTTGTACCATTGTGTGTGTTCTGCTATGTTGTTTTCCGCACACATTTTCAAATCGGCTAATGTGCAATTGTCTGTCTGTAGGTGATTCGGGTTACCCCAACATGCCGTGGTTGCTGACACCCCTCAGGAACCCTGTGACACCAGCCCAGATGCGCTACAATGAGGCACATGGTCGGACGAGGAGGGTGATTGAGCGGGCCTTTGGTCTCCTGAAGAGCCGCTTCCACTGCCTGGACAAGACAGGAGGGGCCCTCCCATATGCCCCAGCAAAGGTGTGCAAGATTGTCATCGTCTGCTGCATGCTACACAACCTGGCAGTGCGGAAGGAGTTGCTTCTCATCCTGGATGACGATGACCAACGTCCGCCACCTGTGGAAGATCCTGGCCTGAGTCACGATGCCAGTGAAGATGATGATGATGATGATGGTGATGTCCGCACACAGCTCATCACCAACTTCTTCAGCTGAATGTGAGTCTCCAGAGGGTTGTGATGTCAATGATTTGAGTTTGCATGATATGTGTGTGTGGTGCTCTGGTGCTGTTTGAGTGTGCCCATGTGCTACTTGACTGGATGCGTGCAGCGATGTGTCTTTGCAGGTGGTCTGTACTGCCCAATAGTGTTGACATGCTAACTTGGTTTTGTGTAGTTATCTCGTGACATGTATTAGACATGAGTATTGGCGTTCTGTGCTGTTCTTCATTGTTTTTGACTGTGTGTCATGTCTGTCCTTCACAGGGTGCTGCCGGAGTTGTCTGATCAACTTGGATCCCCCGAATCCATGATTCAACTTCCAAGGTGGAAGCAGTCGTTTCCCTACAGGTGATGTGCCACACACCCCTGGACTTTCTATCTTCTGTTTCTTTGACTTTGTGGCCACAGCCAGGTTGGATTAGCTTGCATTTGTAGTGGAAACAACATGTTGCAAATGTGTAATAAACCTGTGCTTCACTTTGGGATGTGCGTTGTCTGTAGTCACACATCTGACTGACATTTGCTTACTGCACCTGTAGTCTAGTTGACAGTGACTGTGATTAGGTGGCATGTCTGTGCATTCCACTGTATTTAGTTGCAACATCAGTATAGGTGATGAGTCTGATGGCCCTGGTGTGTATGTGTTGTGTGGCACTAGTGGTGTGTCTCCCTCATATGTGTCACGTCGCCATGACTGACATGACGGGGTTGGACTTGCTGTAGCAGTTAGCATGCACAGTGTCATTTAGCAGATCACCATCTACATGACAAAAACCACGTTGGAATCACAACAGAGGCAGATATGGTGTATTGGTGAGTTTATTTACATACAGGTGTGAGGATGGTGCACAGGATGGTGGGTGCTGTACATATTAATTGGAATCCAAAGTTCCCATGTGTATTGGAAGTCTTGGTAGCTGACATGTCCAGAGTAAAGTCCACAGTCATCTGATGAATTTGGCAAACTAGAGCTCCCATGTCATGTGGGAGAGTTGGGTTGGCTTCGACAGGGCGTGCAGTTTGCACACAGAGGAAAAGTTCCAGAACAGGTGTTGGCTTCCTGGGGGATGTAGATGGCCATCAGACTTTCAGTTTGGCCTCTTCGGACGGCCCCTCTTCTTGGGGGGGGGGGACCCTCAGGTGCAGGCTGCGGCGGTGCAGGGGACTCACTGCCAGAGTCCTCCTCCCTCCCTGTGGCATTTGCAGTTGTTTCAGCAGCAGTTGTTGTGGGCACACAGGGAGGTGAGGCCATGTTGGTGCTGATCTGGCGGAGGCATGTGAGTATGTCCCTATGCATCGCTGTCAGTTGTTCCAATGTGTCCCACTTGGACTCCATGCCAGACATGTGTGTTTCGACACGTGACATGTGTGTCTCGACATGTGACATGTGTGTGTTGACACGGGACATGTGGGAGTCCAAGCGGGCATGATGGGCAGCCTGCTGCTGTTGTATGTCCTTGAGGATCCCCACTACCTGGCTGGTCTCTCCAGTGCTAGTCTGGTACGCAGCCGCGATGCGTGCCAGTTGTGGGTCATCATGCAGTCCAGACCCCTCTGCAAAGAGCGACCTATGTCTACCACCCCTCCCACCACCCCTTGCGACACGTGCAGGACCTGCGGTGGCACGCACAGGTGACCGTGGGCCCACTTGGGTGTTGTTCCTGGGCTCATTGTCACCAGCTCCAGTTTGGGCATGGGTCCCTGCGCTGTTGTCATCTGTGGTCCTTGGTCTGTCTGTGTTGGCAGGGGTGGCCTGTGTGTTGGCAGTTGTTGGAGGGGTGGGTGCAGGGGGTGCAGATGTTGGTCCTGCTGGTGCTGCATGATGACTCACACCGGAGGTTCCAGCTGGTTCTTCGCCATCCGAGGAGTGCAGTGGCTGATCCACACCAGTGAGCTCAGTGTTCCCCGGAGCCTGGGACAGGGACTCCTCCTCGTCTGCTGCTGTGTCCCCATCATCACCTGTTTTGGGAGAGACACAGATTGTATGTTATGTTTCTACTGGCATCAATTGTTCAAACACCTGCCAGTTGTGACTGTACCTCTGGATGTGGGCCAGGACATTGCATTCTCCTAAATTGTGACAGTCAGAGAGTGATATTGGTGTAGCACATTGTCCTGGCAACCTGTGGCATGTCAATGTGTATGTTGAGGTGTGTGCATGACCAGCATTGGTGGTATTTGGTTGCCATCCAGGCCTCCTTCTCCCCCAGCCCAGTTATCCCACCATGAAGCGTGCTTCCATTGCAGGGAGTGCAAGTTGTCTTTCAGGATGTCAGTCAGTGGTGTCCTGCTGTTGGTTGTTGCACAGTTCCCAGCAGGGCCTTGTGCTCCCCCAGCAGTACCCAGTGTCAGCCATCTTGTGAGTCCTTTTCCACTTCCTGTGATGTGAGCATGGTTGAGAGTGGTGTTGATGGGCCAATTGTGAGGGTGAGCAATATCTGTGCCTACAACTCCCATCATGCTATTGCCTCCACCCCCTTCCCAGCATGCCCATCCTTCCTTCCTTTTGACTCTGCTTCCCTGTGGGGTGGGGTGCCTGTGCTGACAGGATGGCTGGGAGTGTTGTCCTGGCAGTTGTTTGGATACAAGTCCCAAGAGTGTCCCTGTGCTTCACACAGCATGACCCAGGGTGGTGGTTCTTTGTGGGATCTTCAGTTAGGATGTGAGGCATTGCATTCTCCCAGGTGGGTTATGTGGAGTTAGTGTTGAGGGTGTGTGTGAGGGGAGGTCCTTGTAACTATGGTCATAGCTGTCAGTCCTCCTTCACACCCAGCCAGATATCCCACCATGGAACGTGCTTCCATTGCAGGGAGTTGCAAGTTGTCTTTCAGGATGTCAGTCAGTGGTGTCCTGCTGTTGGTTGTTGCACAGTTCCCAGCAGGGCCTTGTGCTCCCCACAGCAGTAGCCAGTGTCAGCCATCTTGTCAGTTGTTTTCCACTCCCTGTGATGTGAGCATGGTTCAGAGTGGTGTTGATGGGCCAATTGTGGGTGTGACCAATATCTGTGCCTACAACTCCCATCCTGCTATTGCCTCCACCCCCTTCCCAGCATGCCCATCCTTCCTTCCTTTTGGATGGACTTCAGTGTGTGTGAGTGTGACAGCAATGGCAAGATGGCTGACAGTGTGGTCCTGTTGTTTGTTGGTGCCCAGTTCCCAGCAGGGCCTTGTGCTCCCCACAGCTGTGGCCAGTGTCAGACATCTTTGAAGTGGCTTTTGACTCCCTGTGAGGTGTGCATGCTTCAGTGCTAACTTGCTGGGCCATGTGGGTGTGAGATGTTGATCTGTGACTACCACTCCCATCATGCTATTGCCTACACCCCCCCTTCCCAGCATGCCCATCCTTCCTTCCTTTTGAGTGGACTTCAGTGTGTGTGAGTGTGACAGCAATGGCAAGATGGCTGACAGTGTGTTCCTGTTGTTTGTTGGTGCCCAGTTCCCAGCAGAGCCTTGTGCTCCCCACAGCAGTAGCCAGTGTCAGCCATCTTGTCAGTTGTATTCCACTCCCTGTGATGTGAGCATGGTTCAGAGTGGTGTTGATGGGCCACTTGTGGGTGTGACTAATATCTGTGACTACCACTCCCATCATGCTATTGGCTACACTGACTTGACCAGCATACACAGAATTCCTTCCTTTCAGTGAGCTTCCCTGTGAGGTGGTGTTCTAGTGGTGGGTAAATATCTGGGAGTATTTGTTGGTTCTATTTGTGCCACTGCCTTGCTGTATTTGTTGTTAGGTTTGTAGATGTCATGACACAGTTACATATCACTATGGGATGGCAGGTATTGTGTTTGTCTGACTAGCATTCACATCTTGGGATGGATATCTTTTGGTTGGGGTGTATTTGCTAAGTGTGCATGGTTTGCCTATCCCCTTGACTGTGATGTGTGTGTGTAGTCACACCATATTGTGTATATTAGTTGTGTACTCACCAGGCTCTGGGATGTCTGTTAGTCCGTATACGCTCACTGGTGGTAGGATGGCCCGCACCTTCTCCTCCCAGGGCCTGAGGTATACTGGTTTTGCAGGAGGGCCACTGCCGGTGTGCTGGCTGAGGAGGTAGTCCTTTTTGAGTAGGTCCCTGACCCTCCTGCGCACATCATACCACCTGTTCTGGATGTCTTCCTTTGTGCGCAAACATGGTGATTGTGAGTTGACAATCCTCGCCCACATCTTGGTTTTCTGCGACATGGGGGTCTGTTGTACCAATGTACCAAACAACTGTGGCTCTACCCTCAGGATCTCGTCTACCCGGATTTCCAATTCACAATCTAGGAACTTATGGTTCTTCTTTGGGGGCATGGTGATGGGTGGTGGTGGTGATTGATGTGTGTGTGTGTGCAAGTGGGGGTGTGTGAGTGTAGGTTTAGCTGGGTGTGTGTGAGGGTGCTATTTGTAGGTGTGGTAATGGTGTGTGGCTTGTGTGATGTATGAGCTGGGAGTGTGTCTGTGGTTGCTGTGTGATGGTGTTCTGTCTGGCAGGTCAGTGGAATTTGCAAGGGATCATGGTCGGGATTTGTGGCCTTTATGTAGGTGGAGTTGGAGGTGTGTCCTTGTTCC
Organism: Calotriton arnoldi; assembly: GCA_963921515.1. Taxonomy (NCBI): domain Eukaryota; kingdom Metazoa; phylum Chordata; class Amphibia; order Caudata; family Salamandridae; genus Calotriton; species Calotriton arnoldi. Next base: position 442,906 of record CAWUFW010007125.1, read on the forward strand.
ATTTTTTTTTCCTCCCTGTATTTATTGGCTTAGTGGTTGCTTGTTTGGCCCTTTTTTTCTAATTTTTCCTTGGTGTTTTTGGTGCATGTAGGAGTCGTTCTTGTGTCCCATTAGGACGCTGCAGTTGTCTGGTGCGATCTTGTCCGACTCGTTCCCGCTGTGTGTCAGCTAAGTTTCATATGCGGCGTACGAGTCGTTCGCGTAGTATTGGGTTGCTTCGGCTGGGTTTTGTATGCGTGTCGGTCGTACGGCTTGTGCTCCGGGCGAGTCGGTCATGTTTTGCACGCACAGCATCGTACTACGTGGGTCGGAGTTCGCGGGTACGTTTCGTTCGGGTTCAATCCGAGTGCGTGTCGGTCGGTTCGTTTCGCGTGATTTCCCGGCCGGATGCCTTGTTTCCGTCCGGCTCGGTCGGTCGTTTTGTATTCCATCCGAGTCTGTCGGATTTCACATGCATTTCATCGTACTACCCGGGTCGTGCGGCGCCGGTCCGAGTCGGTCTGACTAAATTCCCGTACCGAGTCAGTCGGTACGTTTTCTGGCCCGAATCGGAATCGGCCCCTTAGTCTAACTTTACTACTACTAAAGTTAGAATTTTGGTCCAAGTTTAGACCAAAAGTCTAACTTAGACCAAAAGTTTAACTTAAATACTACTAAAGTTAGACTTTTGGTCTAACGGTTGGTTGACGGGGTGTTGGCCCCCTACCAAAAGTCTAACTTTAGTAGTAGCAAAGTTAGACTTTTGGTCTAAGTTAGACTTTTGGTCTAAACTTAGACCAAAATTCTAACTTTAGTAGTAGTAAAATTAAACTTTAGGTCTAAACTTAGAGTTCAGGTGTAAACTTAGACTTTTGGTCTAAGTTTACATTTGTGAATCAGTCCCTTTGGGCCTGATTCACAAAGGTAAAATAAGACGAAAGTCTAACTTTATGACTTTCGGTATTCACAAAGGGCATTTGGTGAATACCGAAAGTCGTAAAGTTCAAGTTTTGGTATTCACAAACAGCCCTATGTGTTTAAGAGCTTAGTGGTGAATGTTTTAAGAAGTAAAAGAAAAATTAATTAGTCCCGTTTTACATTGTGTACTGTGTATTATGGAAAGCTGCAATGAGGAACTAAGAATGTTTTAAATGTCTAAATATCATGTGCAAAAGAGATACATCTGTGATTTGCATTTTGGGAGTTGTAGTACTTTCAGTAACATTATTAAACAGTAGTAGTGTAGTCACGAATAAAAGATGAGAACATGCTGTCTGCCTGTATATGAATTAGAGAGAAGTAATACTTGTTAGGTCTATATTGGGAAGTGTTTGTCAATGTAGTTTTTAACTTATATGATCATTTAACATATGCTTAGATGCTTAGATGGTGAGATATGGTTCTTGTGGCTGCAGATAGCTATATATATGGTGTGACTTTTGAGTTCAGTTCAGATGAACTGTGTGTAATAGATGCTATGGGCCTGATTCACAAAGGTAAACTTAGACCAAAAGTCTAAGTTTAGACCTGAAGTCTAAGTTTAGACATAAAGTCTAACTTTAATACTACTAAAGTTAGACTTTTGGTCCAGGTTTAGACCAAAAGTCTAATTAGACCAAACGTTTAACTTAAATACTACTAAAGTTAGACTTTTGGTCTAAGTTTAGACCAAAAGTCTAACTTAGACCAAAAGTCTAATTTTAGTAGTAGTAAAGTTAGACTTTTGGTCTAAGTTAGACTTTTGGTCTAAACTTAGACCAAAACTCTAACTTTAGTAGTAGTAAAATTAAACTTTAGTTCTAAACTTAGACTTCAGATCTAAACTTAGACTTTTGGTCTAAGTTTACATTTGTGAATCAGGCCCTTTGGGCCTGAACCACATAGGTAAAATAAGACGAAAGTCTAACTTTATGACTTTCGGTATTCACAAAGGGCATTTTGTGAATACCGAAAGTCGTAAGTTCAACTTTTGGTATTCGCAAACAGCCCTGTGTGTTTAAGAGCTTAGTGGTGAATGTTTTAAGAAGTAAAAGAAAAATTAATTAGTCCTTTTTTACATGGTGTACTGTGTATTATGGAAAGTTGCAATGAGGAACTAAGGGGCTGATTACGATGGCAGAAGTACAGTCACCGCCAGCCCGGCGGTGGCAGTCCTTCCCACATCAAACCGCAATTTTCCCACCACCAGATTATGATGGCGGTGGGATCCAGACCGTGACCGCGGCGGATGCAAAGACCGTCAGCCACGGAACCGCCACAGGCAATCGTTCCGATTGCCTGGCGTAGCGGTCAGCATCCATAAAATGGTGGCGGTCCCTAGCAGGCTGCCAAATTAGGATGCTGTCTTCAGCCAGCCTTTCCATGGCGGATAAACCGCCATTGAAAGGCTGGTGGAGATTGGTTTCGGGGGCCCGTTGCGGGCCCCCCTTGTGTGTAGGGGTGGTGTTTGTGCACTGGGGGGGTACCACCCTACATTTCACTGCACCAAGTGGCAGGCACCGACCGTGTGACGCCTGCCACGTAGTGCAGTGAAATGCACAAAATGCATTTTGAACATCGCGGCGGGTGCTGCAGTCAGCAGCACCCGCTGCAATGTTAAAGTGCAAAATGCGACCGCCATGGTGGCGGTCGCATCCTAATTGGGTGTGCAGGACAGCCACATGTATTGCGGACGGTCCCGGTCACCACCACGAAGGCGGACTCCAGTCCGTCTGCCATCGTAATCGGCCTGTTGTATTCCACTTTAGGTGTCCATATAGGTTTTCCTGAAACATGTCCTTATATAGGCACAATTCGCATTGCCCTTATATAGGCATAGAATCCCAGTCCTTATTTAGGCATTAGCCGTGCACTCCAAATACAGGCATGGTCACCGACATCCGTCCACCCTAACGTCACAACGAGTTCTTAGAAACCAGACCCTTAAGCTCTTGGGAGTTCCCCTAGCACAGGATTATTGATTTCTCCAAGAACTCATTTATTATACATGAACCGCTATACCTTAAGGGTTAATTCCTGACGTCTTCCTCTGTCCGACTTCATGTCAATGCTAACATTCCAAGGCACCTACCAGGTATAAATATACCTTCCCTTGCCCAAGCAAGTTAGAGGAGACCTCGACTTCAGAGGAGCCCGTATCCCGGCCTGACGCACTGAGAAGACGCTGTCATCCCTGCTCGCAGCGAATCCAGCTTCCAGTGTTCTGTCTCCCTTCGCGGGGTGTTAGAGTTCCTGATCCGGAAAGAGATTCCCACCTCTCTCATTCTCAAGGTATGGAGCTGACTAGAACCTAGAGGGACTCTTGGCATACTAGACTTAACATACTCTCAGTATACCATACTAGAGAATACTTCACCTACTTCTTACCTTTCCCTACACCTAGACTAGGTTAGGTACATTGGGGTAGAACTAGCTAAGAGAAGCATTGTATGAGTACTCGCATTTTTAGCTCATGCTATTTATGTACATGAATATATGCTAAAAGATAATGCTAGCGCAGTATTATTTATTTCTACTGCTTACGCTGTACATTATATATCTTGCATACTGTCTTGTGATCATAACAGCTCATATCTCTTACACAAGAAACAATACTGTTCAATAAATCATTTTATTGAAACGCCCGTCTATTCTTTCTGTGTAACTCTGAAGAAACTAAGCATGCACGATTAGCTGAGTGAAACTGTTATCTATTGTTTCCACGATTCTGAGACGTGTTCCGATTCTAAAGGGAAACAAAGTTGTCATGTTTATGCGGTTGCCAGAAACTACTCCCTTCTTGTTCACAAAGAGTTTCTAGTGGCCTCTGAGTTAGCTGGCACAAAGTAATTAAGTTTAATATACTCGATAGGGACATACCGACCTCAGTCCTATGTCAAACTTATAGGGTATATTATTCCAATGCGCAGAGCCTATTAGGGAAATAGGAACTACACTACATGGCGCCCAACGGTTTGGTAAGGCACTAATTTACCGCTAGATACTGAGTAACTCAGTCGTGCTTTTCTCTCAGAGACCCCTACTCACATACTCCATAAGATGTCTGGAGTGTGTAGGGTTAAATATCCGCCAAAGCTAAATAGGACAAAAACCTATAGATTAGCTATTTTGGTTTAATCAACGTTGAAGGATACAGTGTTCCAAAATATTGTGCACCTTATCTTTTGTTTCCTTGAAACTTGTTCTACATTTCTCAAAAAAAAAACAAATGCCCATACACGGGGACAATGACACCGGGAACAGAGTAGCTGCGGCTGAACCAGTCGTAACAGCTTTTAACTTTACTGGTTAAAATGAAACCGAGGAGGGTGTTATAAACATCGCTCCAAACTTAAGAGGAGCCATCACTCTAAAACTTATAAAACACGGCCTACCACCAAGAGGGGGTAGAGCAGTTTTCGTGATAGAGGCACACAAATCATTTCAGACAGAGGTATTCTATTCATGGATAGTATTCCCAGAATCAAATCCAGTAACAAGACTGTTTCACTTCTACAAAGAAGATGAACCACCAGAGGAATATATTCCTTTCGAGGATATTGAAATTCCACTAACATACCAAGAGCATCAGCTCTGGTTTAAAGGCGCCCTAAAACATCACAGAAACATTACCAGGCTCGTTCCACTAGGTAGACCAGGAGCAACATGGCCGATTCTAGCCGGCTACACTCCTCATCCTGACCTCGATATAATGTCAGACGAGGTATTGCTTACTCAACTTACAGAGTTAATAAAACTTTACAGACAATTAGTCCAATATGTCATGCGGACTTTCACAGTCCAACCACCAATGACCATTCCAAATCAAACCCCTCAACAGGGGAATACACTAAAAATTACTCCACAGAATTTATATGCAGTCATGGGTAAAATGCCTACAAAACGTGAGCAAATTCCATTCTGGATAGCTCCAAAAATTACTCAAATCGAAGCAGTATTTCCAAATACTAGCCCTTATGAGAAACACAGAATCCTAACAATCTGTTTACCAATGGGGATCACACCACAACTGGAAGATTGCACCACTTGGGGTGCAGTCTTTGCTGCCATCTATACTAATACACATGGTGTTCCGTCAATCGCAGTAATACGAGATGTCCTGAAACAAATTCACAACGAATACGGGGCAGAGCCTGCTCTGAATTTAGGTATGAAATTACTGAAAAACTTTGACCAGGTCTCAACAATAATATTATCTAATATTAAAGGGAGGCAGCATCAGTGGCGATCCGCCAACGCTTAAGGGAATTTGATGTTACAGAACATCAAACTGAACTACCCAGAATAATAGAACAATCTTATGCAGAATTAGGCAGAGATAGTTTGGGTGGAAAACCATTGAAGCCAAAACTATCTGAAAGTCCTGAGAAGGACTCTATTAAACAAACTCCTACATCTTCTAAAAAGAAGTGGGAAACTAATAAACAAAATTCAAATGAGAAACGTTCTCAATCCCGAGGTAGGTCTACTCAAAAGGAGCCCTCTGAAAGGAGGTATAACCTCAGGAATAGGGATTATTTAAGAAAGCCTGGCAGGTATCAAGATACTGATACACGTTCCTCTCGTACCTTTCAGACATCGGAAAGAAGAGGACGGTCAGAACATAGAGAAGAACGCGTGAAATCCAAAGACGACAAACACCTTCAGAAAAATAAATCAAAACCTCAATTCACAAAAAAGAAGGTAGCAGGTCTGAAGATCAGACATGCCGAGAATACTGAGAACACAGCTCAAGAACTCAGACAATGCTGGACATTGCAGCAGAAGTCACAATAGCTCACCAGAACCTGAAGGAACTACTGGAGATAGTGGACTTGAATGAGTGCATCACAGTAGAAACTGTAGACACCAGGGTTAGTACTCCACAAAAGTTATATGAAATAACACTCCAAATGGAGGGAGACATACCAAGACAAGTGAAAACACTCTTTTGGGAAAAACTTTCAAGGGGTTATGATATACTTCTAGCAGAAAAAGACTGGCCACCATTTGTCAGGGAGTGCCCACATGGTGAGGACATCATTATGCCTGCCTTCTCCAACCATATTCCAATTCACCTAAAATATACTTATGCAAGGAAATGGGCAGTTGCCCAGGCCCCGGCATTATACAAAAATCATGTAGGATGGGATGAGGACTCACCTCACCATAAAATACAGTTAAAAAATGAACCTACTGCACAAAGGCAGTACCCAATAAAGCAAGAATCTAAAAAACAAGTCAGGGAGATCTTAGATCAACTTGAATACCAAGGGGTGATTGAAACATGCACCTCCTCAATGAACAATCCTTTGTTTCCTGTCTCCAAACCAGACAATACATATCGTCTAGTTTTGGATTACAGACACTTGAACACTTGTTCTAAAACATTTGCAGTGCAAAATGCACATAGTACAGCATTAATGAATAACATTGTGCGTAAAAAATATAAAACCACATTGGACATTTCAAATGGCTTCTTTTGTCAAAACATAGCACCTGAAAGCAGGTATTTAACAGCTTTCTCAATAATGGGGACCCAGCGTCAATTTTGTCGACTCCCACAAGGGTTCAAGAACAGCCCGGGGTTATTCTCAGCGAGGGTAACGGAGTTACTACAAATTTATGATAATGAGGCATTGTCATATGTCGATGACATTTATCTGACAGACGATGACCTGGATAGGCACTTGAACAGGGTGAGTACCATTATATTGGGCTTCGCCTCTGAGGGCTATAAGTTCAACTTTAAAAAATCCAGAATTGCCCATCTCAATGGACTTTTCTTAGGGTATGAGCTTTCAAGTGAAGGCAAGAGCCTGGCAGCTAACTTTTTAGAAAAGTGTGCGCTGCTCCAACCTCCAAAAACGTTGAAAAATTTACAATCCATCTTGGGTTTCCTAAATTTTGGAAGGACATACATTCTAAATTACGCAGAAAGGGTTAAACCTCTCTACGAATTAATCAAACCTGATTTTTCAATCAAACATTGGACACAGGAACACACAGAAATCTTGTGTTCACTCCAAGCTAACATGTTAGCAACAAATCACTTACAAACACGCGTAAGTCTACGCAATTTAGTGATCCGAATAATTTCGGGTCAATGCGGATTCACCTACTTAACATTTAATGAGGGTGAAAAAGTACCAATAGCATACAAATCACATTTGCATACACTAGCAGAAATGCGCTTCACTTCAACAGAAAAAATGCTGACAGCAGTTCAAACCGCTGTAGCAAAAGAAAGAGCTCTAGCCCAAGGGAAACGCATTATTGTCGTAACTCCAGTACCGGCCTTAGAGGCGGTCACAAAAGTGAGCATCCCAAATGCAAAAGCTTTACATCCTAGATGGATACAATGGGTTAATTCTCTTGCTGCAACAGATGTTGAATATGTTTTTGATCCTGATCTAAAAACACAAGCGTTCCTGCAATATGAACATGAATGTCCTCTGCCCACTGAAATTCTGCCTCTAGATCAGTACAAATTTATAATTTATACTGACGGATCCGCACAACCCGCTACAGGGAGTAAGCAAGCTTACAGTGCAGCATGCGCAATCGTTAAAGGTCGCATGCAAGATGGTAACTTCAGACCAATGGTCACTAAAACTCAATCTCTAGGAGATTGTACAGCTCAGCGAGCTGAACTACAAGCATTCAAACTGGCACTTGAAAGTACAGATCGCGAATTCCCCACACTAATAGTGTGCGATTCTTTTTACTGTGTTCAGTCGTATAATGAATATATACAAAATTGGCTTGAAAATGGGTTCAAAGATGCAAAAGGTGGCACAATAAAGCATAAAACGCTTTGGGAACAAGTAGTTCAGTTAAAAACGAACTACCAAAGGCTCACGTGATACACACGCTGAGTCATCAACGTGATGGCGTTCACGTTGCAGGGAATTCATTGGCTGACGAAGCCGCAAAGGGGGCTGTTCAGATGGCTTCCGTAGCTGCGATCACTCGTTCAAAAATGAGAATAGACAGTGAGATATTGTTGGCTGTCAATGCTTCAAGCAAAGGCAGTGGTGCAGCGTTACCAAAAAAGTTTCCACTCAAGTACTCTTATGTAATTGATGCAAACAATGTTCCTTTTGCTCGAATCCGTGGAGTGGGGGATAGGGTAATTCCAAACATGGAACGTAGAGCAGCTTTAATTCATGAAGCACATCTGGGGGAGGGTCTGTCACATCAAGGGATCTCTAAAACAATATTGACGTTAAAAGAGATGTACTGGTGGCCTGGAATGAATACACAGATTCACATCTTCATCAATGACTGCATAGACTGTAAGGTACAGCATGATGCAGAACGCCACCAGACACCATGCTACGAAGTAGCCTGCCCAGTACCGACACCATTGTTAGACAGCATCAGACTATCTATGCGCAGGCATCCTTTTGGACAAATGCAATCCCACAAATACTAAGTCAAGGTTCCTATGGATATGGCCTCAGCGCTCGGCTGATGCTCGAACTGTTATAAAAGATTTGCGAGTCTTTATCGGCACATACGCAATTGACACACTACATTCTGACCAGGGCCCTGCGTTTAGCTCTCGGGCTTACAAAGAAGCCATGGCCAGTTTGGGCGTAGCATTGCGGTACTCCTCTCCGTTTCATCCTGAGAGAAATTCTGTTGTGGAAAGGAAAAACCGGGACATAAAGCAGTCTATAACAGCTAGAGTATTAGGTTCGGGTGATGGGTGGGTCAAACATCTTTACGGGGTCCAACGCTCATTAAATAATTTTCCAAGAAGTTCTCTAGGGGGGGTCACTCCATATGAGGTCCTATTTGGGACAAGAATGTGGATTCCTGATCTCGAATGTAAAGGCACAGTGGTGGAAAATAAACCCTTTGATATCAAAGATCGTTTGGCTGTTCTACAGGATCTAAATGAACTAAGATCGAAACAAAGCAACGTGTTCCTGAAGCCAACCACCACTGGGGAAAAACCGGCAGTCCCAGCAAGGCCTGTCTGGATCCCAAAAGTTGGGGATCTAGTCAGAGAGAAGATTGCGGACAAGAAGGAATTTGGACCTTCTTACAGACAACCAGTACCTGTCCTAGCCGTACACGGAACAAGAACAGTACTTCTGCCGCCCCTTGCTGGAAAAAGGAGAAAATATTTGTGTCAATCGACCTCATCAAACCACAGTATGTGGCCAATACTAAATAGTAGGCCTCGTGGACTCCGACCTAGTAGCAGACGCACTCCTCTCGCTACTATCCAAGAGGTTCAGACTGAAAGACTGATAACCATCAAGAATTCAGCAGCAACATATGAAGGACTAAGCAACAACGCTATGGAACTCATCCCTCTTGAAACTCAAGTAACAGTTCGTCCAAATACATCTGTCTACACCAACGTAACAAGTGATCAACTGGTTCCAGCGATTTCAACAAATCCTGATGCAATTCCAACAATTGACAGAACTGCTTCTGGCGATTTCATTAACTTTGATACGTTTTCTGAGGATCCGAGTGAACCTGAAACGACCCCAGCATCAAAAACTTTAAAACAGCAAGTACAATACTTTTTTCATTTTCTGAAAAAAACATATCTGGTTTCACCATGGATTGAACTGTGGATTATTTCTGAAATATTTTTCTTTCTGCTTTGGCTAGCTTTGGTTATGACTATCAGCGTGCTTATAAATGGCAGATACATCCGTTTGGACATTGAAAGTAAAAATGTGAACTTACTTTTGAAACCACACAAATCATCCCATCGTGAAGCAAGAGACGTGTCAGCAGTGAACATCACAGCCGTTCCTATACCGGATGGTATAGTGTGGGACAAAACCGATTTCGATATCTTCGGCCCTACGGAACTTTTGAACATTCCACATTTATTTAAGATTTCATTAAGTGATTTTATTACCTCCAGTACCTATTCTGATGATTGGGACTTTGAGACTGTAAATGATATGATGTCTGACCTAGAAACGTCTGCTGCATTCTCTAACAATGAATATTTAGAGGGTTCATCAGACTACAACCAGCTTTATTGCTATAACCACTATGGTCATCTTTTCTTACATAAATCTGCAACACCTAGAAATGTGTTTATGTTTAACCAATGGGAACATTGTCCTACACCACCAAAAGGTAGTTCAAAAACGTTTGCTAAAAAGTTTCCCTATTTTTCAGAGTACAATACATCTGATCCAGAAACATTTTACTATAAAAATGTAAACAAAACAGGACAGAAAATTATGTTAACTAATACAAAACAGATTTACTCTGCAGCATTTATTACCCAATTGTCTAGACATGGATTTGAATTTTGGAAAGACACAATAGACACGAAATCTGTCTGGGGTTCTAAAGATTGGCAAGTACAGGAGATAGAAGCTTTGTTTAGAGCATGTATCATCCCTCAGCAAATAATGTTTTTGAATGACACTGTGCAACAAACGTCTTGCCTTGGTTTAGCCAAGATCAAAGAAATGAAAACACCTTCTGTACCAACACATGCAAGTAATAACACTACACAGGCAGCGGTTGCAGTTGACATAATACTACAAACCAACAGAACAGATCCTGATTGGAAAAACTGGTTACTCTGGCCCACAGACACAAACATCTGTCAAGAAAGATTCCTGAATAGACGACACGGCTTTACTATCCATAGGCCAGACCCACAATACATTCAAAGACAACATCCGGGGGTAGTAACAACATACAGTGTAGGAAAATTGTGCCTCGACTGGCTACAAAAATCTACACTTGAGGATGTGAAACAACACTTATCTTTACTTAAAGAAGACGCAGACCTTAGGGAATTCTTGCTAGGACCAAGAAAACTGCGTCAAAAACGTTTCATATATGCCGGAATCTATGCTGCTTATAATGAAGTATGGAAGGTTTCACAGGCAGAGGCCGCAGAACGAATACGTGAACTTGATCGTATTAACTTAGAGAAAACTCTCTCTGTGGTCAACAATGGGTTAACAACTTTGTCATCCAGAATTTATTCATTGGACAACATTGTATCCTCTGCTATTGACATAATGGAACAAAACTTAGCCATGTTACAACAAGGCCAATCTCAGTTACGTTCTATTATGTTATTAGGCTAGACGCTGCAATATTTGCGTGCGGGCTATGTGCCTTGGCGTTTTATTAACACGTCAGCTCTGTTTGCAGAATACAATCTGACTGATAAACAGACCGAACTAGCACAAAGGGGAGCAAAGTATACAGTGCTGAGGATTGAAAAACTGGAAAAATTACCATTTACCGTAGCAGAAAAACCAGCTACAGAATGGCTTATCCATGGCAAAATCACTCTGCCAGTCACTACTTTTCAGTTTCAGTATTGCCCCAAACAAATGCAAGCAGGCAAATATGAAAGGTTGGGTAAAGAATACATTAAGACATCCTGGGATTTACCTTACGAATACAGATGTTGGAGTGGGGATCGTGAAGTGTGTCTAAACGGTACATCCTGTGAAAATGCACTAAGTGGTTCACTCATATGTCAGGACATTTCTTTACACAGGGCTTGTAATAGTTCTGGGGCAAATTTGTCCTGCCTCCAGCAGGGTACACCAGCTGCTGTGATTAATCCAACGTTTGGCCAACTTTCTAACGGGAGTTACCTCATGTTGAATGATCAGAGTTGCTGTGGCATGTTGCCAAGCATCCCATATCTGGTAACGGTCGACTCCAGGGTCACTTGCTGTATGCAAGTATTGTTCCCCCCAATAGACACAGTCAGGGAGTCACCTTTATGGCCTTCATTGAATGTTTCTTTTATACGTTTTGATACTTTAAGCAGAATGAAAGCCATGCTTTTGCAACAGACCGTGCCTTTGACCTCGGCCAAAGAAATCTATGATTTACAAATTGCAAGGACTTCGGCTGAGATACAGGCTTTAATTCGTACAAACTGCCCTATACATTTCGCAGAAATGATGGGACATATCTTTAACATGTCTGATACGAAAAGAATTGTACATGTATTTAAGACCATCTGTTCAGGACTGTTAGCACTCTTCCAGGCAGTCCTCGGAATCATCCCAAACTTCGCACATTCGGTGTTTGGTGGTGTGCCATTAATTCTAGCACTTGTTGCAGGAATCCTATTTCTATTCCTACTATTACTCTATGGCAAGCCTATCCACCGACATCACTCCGAGCAATGTGGAGAAAGCTCTCCTAGAACGGAAGGGCCGTGAGCGAATAGTGCAAAGTTTGGGCATACCTCGTCTACAGGAACTTAATACAACATGGTTTCTGTCATTCAGACCAATCTGGCATCTTACCTGTTCTACGCTGCCTACTTTGCGGTGAAGAATGCGTGCTAGACACCTGTCTAACACTCCCATCAGTCATGCCAACGGATATCGATACTCTGCTGGACCCGGTAACGGCCCATGCTCTGTGTTGTCCCCAGAGGCTACCAATCCTGATGAAGGCATTCATTGAGATTTCACAGACGCTTCCTGCTGCTGCTGAGATACGAGATGGCACACAGGTAACAACGGACGCAAACATTGCTGCGGCATCTTCCGCTGAAGGCGATGTTTCTCATCTCTGTGCAATGACCCTCCTGAACGAGGTGTTCCAAATGTCACCAACTTCGGTAGACGATATTTTGTCTACAGAAATAGATGATTTCATGTTTACACCAGACCCATACACTGACTTTGATTCGGCTCACAGTGTACCAGGGACGCAATGAATTTGGCCATCATATTTTCAAAACTTGGAACTCTTCCCAAAATTGAACTTTTTTTTTTTTTTTTGAAAATACATGGCAAAACAATCTGCTTACAGTAGAACTATTCTTATAAAACAGACTTCTTTGAATACTTCCAGGGACACATTGTCACCTTATTTGTCTAAAATTTCATTTAGTACCATGATATGCAATGGCTTTGATTTTTAAAACTTGTCAACAATTTCATCATATGTATATATTTCTGTTTATTCATTCATGTTGCATTTATTTCCGATATATGCTTAGAATGAAAAAATGCTTTAAAATGTACAGTACCTATTGCATTCAACAGTTTATTTTAAACTTCTTTTAATATGCTTTTAGCAACATGTGGTACTCAGTTTAATGTTTAGCATTTAATGTTTAGCATTTAGTATTATCGTTCATTCGAAAGTGGAGTGGGTGTGGTATTCCGCTATAGGTGTCCGTATATAGGTTTTCCTGAAACATGTCCTTATATAGGCACAATTCGCATTGCCCTTATATAGGCATAGAATCCCAGTCCTTATTTAGGCATTAGCCATGCACTCCAAATACAGGCATGGTCACCGACATCCGTCCACCATAAAGTTCTTAGAAACCACACCCTTAAGCTCTTGGGAGTTCCCCTAGCACAGGATTATTGATTTCGCCAAGAACTCATTTATTATGCATGAACCGCTATACCTTAAGGGTTCATTCCTGACGTCTTCCTCTGTCCGACTTCACGTCAATGCTAACATTCCAAGGCACCTACAGGTATAAATATACCATCCCTTGCCCAAGCAAGTTAGAGGAGACCTCGACTTCAGAGGAGCCCGTATCCTGGCCTGACGCACTGAGAAGACGCTGTCATCCCTGCTCACAGAGAATCCAGCTTCCAGTGTTCTGACTCCCTTCGCGGGGTGTTAGAGTTCCAGATCCGGAAAGAGATTCCCACCTCTCTCATTCTCAAGGTATGGAGCTGACTAGAACCTAGAGGGACACTTGGCATACTAGACTTAACATACTCTTAGTATACCATACTAGAGACCACTAGACCACTGACTCATTGTCAGTGAAATTGCTCTCCCACCCTCGCAGCTCCACCATTAAGTGAGTCCTGCCCCTGCCCCTGCACTCTCGAGTGTTGGTGATCGAGGCCCTCCTCCACCCGCAGGTTTCCCTGCGCCTCATCCCTGGTGGTCCAGTGGACCTCTGTCTCCTTCCTCTCACTCTGCTCTTTCACTCGTTTTTCTACCCTTTTCTATCTTTCACCTTTCTGCACTTTTCTGCATCTCTGCTCTTTTGTGCCTTATTTCTGCTCATTTTCCCTTCCTCTCGCTCTGCCCTTTCACTCGTTTTCACTCGTTTTTCTACCCTCTTTTATCTTTCACCTTTCTGCACTTTTCTGCATCTCTGCTCTTTTGTGCCTTATTTCTGCCTATTTTCCCTTTTTTCTTTATCCCTTATTTCCTCCCTTTACCTTTCCCGCCGCTGCTACCCCCGCGGCCCCTCCCCCAGCGCGACCGGCCCAATCCAGCTCCCCTTCCTGCCTCCCAGCTGTCCAGCCCTCCCCGACCCCTACTTAATGGCGGCCACTGCGGGGACAGGCGAGCAAGACCACTGACTCATTGTCAGTGAAATTGCTCTCCCACCCTCGCAGCTCCACCATTAAGTGAGGCCTGCCCCTGCACTCTCAAGTGTTGGTGATCGAGGCCCTCCTCCACCCGCAGGTTTCCCTGCACCTCATCCCTGGTGGTCCAGTGGACCTCTGTCTCCTTCCTCTCACCTTGCTCTTTCACTCGTTTTTCTACCCTTTTCTAACTTTCAACTTTCTGCACTTTTCTGCATCTCTGCTCTTTTGTGCCTTATTTCTGCTCATTTTCCCTTCCTCTCGCTCTGCCCTTTCACTCGTTTTCACTCGTTTTTCTACCCTCTTTTATCTTTCACCTTTCTGCACTTTTCTGCATCTCTGCTCATTTGTGCCATTATTTCTGCCTATTTTCCCTTTTTTCTTTATTTCTTATTTCCCCCCTTTACCTTTCCCCGCCGCTGCTGCCCCCGCGGCCCCTCTCCCCCAGCGCGACCGGCCCAATACAGCTCCCCTCCCCGCTCCCGCCTCCCAGCTGTCCAGCCCTCCCCGACCCCTACTTAATGGCGGACACTGCGGGGACAGGCGAGCAAGACCACTGACTCATTGTCAGTGAAATTGCTCTCCCACCCTCGCAGCTCCACCATTAAGTGAGGCCTGCCCCTGCCCCTGCACTCTCGAGTGTTGGTGATCGAGGCCCTCCTCCACCCGCAGGTTTCCTGCGCCTCATCCCTGGTGGTCCAGTGGACCTCTGTCTCCTTCCTCTCACAATGCTCTTTCACTCGTTTTTCTACCCTTTTCTATCTTTCACCTTTCTGCAATTTTCTGCATCTCTGCTCTTTTGTGCCTTATTTCTGCTCATTGTCCCTTCCTCTCGCTCTGCCCTTTCACTCGTTCTCACTCATTTTTCTACCCTCTTTTATCTTTCACCTTTCTGCACTTTTCTGCATCTCTGCTCTTTTGTGCCTTATTTCTGCCTATTTTCCCTTTTTTCTTTATCCCTTATTTCCTCCCTTTACCTTTCCCAGCCGCTGCTGCCCCCGCGGCCGCTCCCCCCCAGCGCGACTGGCCCAATCCAGCTCCCCTCCCCGCTCCTGCCTCCCAGCTGTCCAGCCCTCCCCGACCCCTACTTAATGGTGGCCACTGCGGGGACAGGCGAGCAAGACCACTGACTCATTGTCAGTGAAATTGCTCTCCCACCCTCGCAGCTCCACCATTAAGTGAGGCCTGCCCCTGCCCCTGCACTCTCGAGTGTTGGTGATGGAGGCCCTCCTCCACCCGCAGGTTTCCTGCGCCTCATCCCTGGTGGTCCAGTGGACCTCTGTCTCCTTCCTCTCACTCTGCTCTTTCACTCGTTTTTCTACCCTTTTCTATCTTTCACCTTTCTGCACTTTTCTGCATCTCTGCTCTTTTGTGCCTTATTTCTGCTCATTTTCCCTTCCTCTCGCTCTGCCCTTTCACTCGTTTTCACTCGTTTTTCTACCCTCTTTTATCTTTCACCTTTCTGCACTTTTCTGCATCTCTGCTCTTTTGTGCCTTATTTCTGCCTATTTTCCCTTTTTTTCTTTATCCCTTATTTCCTCCCTTTACCTTTCCCCGCCGCTGCTACCCTCGCGGCCCCTCCCCCCCAGCGCGACCGGCCCAATCCAGCTCCCCTTCCTGCCTCCCAGCTGTCCAGCCCTCCCCGACCCCTACTTAATGGCGGCCACTGCGGGGACAGGCGAGCAAGACCACTGACTCATTGTCAGTGAAATTGCTCTCCCACCCTCGCAGCTCCACCATTAAGTGAGGCCTGCCCCTGCACTCTCAAGTGTTGGTGATCGAGGTCCTCCTCCACCCGCAGGTTTCCCTGCGCCTCATCCCTGGTGGTCCAGTGGACCTCTGTCTCCTTCCTCTCACCTTGCTCTTTCACTCGTTTTTCTACCCTTTTCTATCTTTCAACTTTCTGCACTTTTCTGCATCTCTGCTCTTTTGTGCCTTATTTCTGCTCATTTTCCCTTCCTCTCGCTCTGCCCTTTCACTCGTTTTCACTCGTTTTTCTACCCTCTTTTATCTTTCACCTTTCTGCACTTTTCTGCATCTCTGCTCATTTGTGCCATTATTTCTGCCTATTTTCCCTTTTTTCTTTATCCCTTATTTCCTCCCTTTACCTTTCCCGCCGCTGCTGCCCCCGCGGCCCCTCTCCCCCAGCGCGACCGGCCCAATACAGCTCCCCTCCCCGCTCCCGCCTCCCAGCTGTCCAGCCCTCCTCGACCCCTACTTAATGGCGGACACTGCGGGGACAGGCGAGCAAGACCACTGACTCATTGTCAGTGAAATTGCTCTCCCACCCTCGCAGCTCCACCATTAAGTGAGGCCTGCCCCTGCCCTCTCGAGTGTTGGTGATCGAGGCCCTCCTCCACCCGCAGGTTTCCTGCGCCTCATCCCTGGTGGTCCAGTGGACCTCTGTCTCCTTCCTCTCACTCTGCTCTTTCACTCGCTTTTCTACCCTTTTCTATCTTTCACCTTTCTGCACTTTTCTGCATCTCTGCTCTTTTGTGCCTTATTTCTGCCTATTTTCCCTTTTTTCTTTATCCCTTATTTCCTCCCTTTACCTTTCCCCGCCGCTGCTACCCCCGCGGCCCCTCCCCCCCAGCGCGACCGGCCCAATCCAGCTCCCCTTCCTGCCTCCCAGCTGTCCAGCCCTCCCCGACCCCTACTTAATGGCGGCCACTGTGGGGACAGGCGAGCAAGACCACTGACTCATTGTCAGTGAAATTGCTCTCCCACCCTCGCAGCTCCACCATTAAGTGAGGCCTGCCCCTGCACTCTCAAGTGTTGGTGATCGAGGCCCTCCTCCACCCGCAGGTTTCCCTGCGCCTCATCCCTGGTGGTCCAGTGGACCTCTGTCTCCTTCCTCTCACCTTGCTCTTTCACTCGTTTTTCTACCCTTTTCTATCTTTCAACTTTCTGCACTTTTCTGCATCTCTGCTCTTTTGTGCCTTATTTCTGCTCATTTTCCCTTCCTCTCGCTCTGCCCTTTCACTCGTTTTCACTCGTTTTTCTACCCTCTTTTATCTTTCACCTTTCTGCACTTTTCTGCATCTCTGCTCATTTGTGCCATTATTTCTGCCTATTTTCCCTTTTTTCTTTATCCCTTATTTCCTCCCTTTACCTTTCCCCGCCGCTGCTACCCCCGCGGCCCTCTCCCCCAGCGCGACCGGCCCAATACAGCTCCCCTCCCCGCTCCCGCCTCCCAGCTGTCCAGCCCTCCCCGACCCCTACTTAATGGCGGACACTGCGGGGACAGGCGAGCAAGACCACTGACTCATTGTCAGTGAAATTGCTCTCCCACCCTCGCAGCTCCACCATTAAGTGAGGCCTGCCCCTGCCCCTGCACTCTCGAGTGTTGGTGATCGAGGCCCTCCTCCACCCACATGTTTCCCTGCGCCTCATCCCTGGTGGTCCAGTGGACCTCTGTCTCCTTCCTCTCACAATGCTCTTTCACTCGTTTTTCTACCCTTTTCTATCTTTCACCTTTCTGCAATTTTCTGCATCTCTGCTCTGTTGTGCCTTATTTCTGCTCATTTTCCCTTCCTCTCGCTCTGCCCTTTCACTCGTTCTCACTCATTTTTCTACCCTCTTTTATCTTTCACCTTTCTGCACTTTTCTGCATCTCTGCTCTTTTGTGCCTTATTTCTGCCTATTTTCCCTTTTTTCTTTATCCCTTATTTCCTCCCTTTACCTTTCCCCGCCGCTGCTGCCCCCGCGGCCGCTCCCCCAGCGCGACTGGCCCAATCCAGCTCCCTCCCCGCTCCTGCCTCCCAGCTGTCCAGCCCTCCCGACCCCTACTTAATGGCGGCCACTGCGGGGACAGGCGAGCAAGACCACTGACTCATTGTCAGTGAAATTGCTCTCCCACCCTCGCAGCTCCACCATTAAGTGAGGCCTGCCCCTGCCCCTGCACTCTCGAGTGTTGGTGATCGAGGCCCTCCTCCACCCGCAGGTTTCCTGCGCCTCATCCATGGTGGTCCAGTGGACCTCTGTCTCCTTCCTCTCACTCTGCTCTTTCACTCGTTTTTCTACCCTTTTCTATCTTTCACCTTTCTGCACTTTTCTGCATCTCTGCTCTTTTGTGCCTTATTTCTGCTCATTTTCCCTTCCTCTCGCTCTGCCCTTTCACTCGTTTTCACTCGTTTTTCTACCCTCTTTTATCTTTCATCTTTCTGCACTTTTCTGCATCTCTGCTCTTTTGTGCCTTATTTCTGCCTATTTTCCCTTTTTTCTTTATCCCTTATTTCCTCCCTTTACCTTTCCCCGCCGCTGCTACCCCCGCGGCCCCTCCCCCCCAGCGCGACCGTCCCAATCCAGCTCCCCTTCCTGCCTCTCAGCTGTCCAGCCCTCCCCGACCCCTACTTAATGGCGGCCACTGCGGGGACAGGCGAGCAAGACCACTGACTCATTGTCAGTGAAATTGCTCTCCCACCCTCGCAGCTCCACCATTAAGTGAGGCCTGCCCCTGCACTCTCAAGTGTTGGTGATCGAGGTCCTCCTCCACCCGCAGGTTTCCCTGCGCCTCATCCCTGGTGGTCCAGTGGACCTCTGTCTCCTTCCTCTCACCTTGCTCTTTCACTCGTTTTTCTACCCTTTTCTATCTTTCAACTTTCTGCACTTTTCTGCATCTCTGCTCTTTTGTGCCTTATTTCTGCTCATTTTCCCTTCCTCTCGCTCTGCCCTTTCACTCGTTTTCACTCGTTTTTCTACCCTCTTTTATCTTTCACCTTTCTGCACTTTTCTGCATCTCTGCTCATTTGTGCCATTATTTCTGCCTATTTTCCCTTTTTTCTTTATCCCTTATTTCCTCCCTTTACCTTTCCCCGCCGCTGCTGCCCCCGCGGCCCCTCTCCCCCAGCGCGACCGGCCCAATACAGCTCCCCTCCCCGCTCCCGCCTCCCAGCTGTCCAGCCCTCCTCGACCCCTACTTAATGGTGGCCACTGCGGGGACAGGCGAGCAAGACCACTGACTCATTGTCAGTGAAATTGCTCTCCCACCCTCGCAGCTCCACCATTAAGTGAGGCCTGCCCCTGCACTCTCGAGTGTTGGTGATCGAGGCCCTCCTCCACCTGCAGGTTTCCCTGCGCCTCATCCCTGGTGGTCCAGTCGACCTCTGTCTCCTTCCTCTCACTCTGCTCTTTCACTCATTTTTCTACCCTTTTCTATCTTTCACCTTTCTGCACTTTTCTGCATCTCTGCTCTTTTGTGCCTTATTTCTGCATATTTTCCCTTTTTTCTTTATCCCTTATTTCCTCCCTTTACCTTTCCCCGCCGCTGCTGCCCCCGCGGCCCCTCCCCCCCAGCGCGACCGGCCTAATACAGCTCCCCTCCCCGCTCCCGCCTCCCAGCTGCCCAGCCCTCCCCGAACCCTACTTAATGGCAGCCACTGCGGGGACAGGCGAGCAAGACCACTGACTCATTGTCAGTGAAATTGCTCTCCCACCCTCGCAGCTCCACCATTAAGTGAGGCCTGCCCCTGCACTCTCGAGTGTTGGTGATCGAGGCCCTCCTCCACCCACAGGTTTCTCTGCGCCTCCTCCCTGGTGGTCCAGTGGACCTCTGTCTCCTTCCTCTCACCTTGCTCTTTCACTCGTTTTTCTACCCTTTTCTATCTTTCACCTTTCTGCACTTTTCTGCATCTCTGCTCTTTTGTGCCTTATTTCTGCTCATTTTCCCTTCCTCTCGCTCTGCCCTTTCACTCGTTTTCACTCGTTTTTCTACCCTCTTTTATCTTTCACCTTTCTGCACTTTTCTGCATCTCTGCTCATTTGTGCCTTATTTCTGCCTATTTTCCCTTTTTTCTTTATCCCTTATTTCCTCCCTTTACCTTTCCCCGCCGCTGCTGCCCCCGTGGCCCCTCCCCCCAGCGCGACCGGCCCAATACAGCTCCCCTCCCCGCTCCCGCCTCCCAGCTGTCCAGCCCTCCCGACCCCTACTTAATGGAGGCCACTGCGGGGACAGGCGAGCAAGACCACTGACTCATTGTCAGTGAAATTGCTCTCCCACCCTCGCAGCTCCACCATTAAGTGAGGCCTGCCCCTGCCCTCTCGAGTGTTGGTGATCAAGGCCCTCCTCCACCCGCAGGTTTCCCTGCGCCTCATCCCTGGTGGTCCAGTGGACCTCTGTCTCCTTCCTCTCACTCTGCTCTTTCACTCGTTTTTCTACCCTTTTCTATCTTTCACCTTTCTGCACTTTTCTGCATCTCTGCTCTTTTGTGCCTTATTTCTGCTCATTTTCCCTTCCTCTCGCTATGCCCTTTCACTCGTTTTCACTCGTTTTTCTACCCTCTTTTATCTTTCACCTTTCTGCACTTTTCTGCATCTCTGCTCTTTTGTGCCTTATTTCTGCCTATTTTCCCTTTTTTCTTTATCCCTTATTTCCTCCCTTTAACTTTCCCCGCCGCTGCTGCCCCCGCGGCCCCTCCCCCCCAGCGCGACTTGCCCAATCCAGCTCCCCTCCCCGCTCCCGCCTCCCAGCTGTCCAGCCCTCCCCGACCCCTACTTAATGGCAGCCACTGCTGGGACAGGCGAGCAAGACCACTGACTCATTGTCAGTGAAATTGCTCTCCCACCCTCGCAGCTCCACCATTAAGTGAGGCCTGCCCCTGCACTCTCGAGTGTTGGTGATCGAGGCCCTCCTCCACCCGCAGGTTTCCCTGCGCCTCAGCCCTTGTGGTCCAGTGGACCTCTGTCTCCTTCCTCTCACTCTGCTCTTTCACTCATTTTTCTACCCTTTTCTATCTTTCACCTTTCTGCACTTTTCTGCATCTCTGCTCTTTTGTGCCTTATTTCTGCATATTTTCCCTTTTTTCTTTATCCCTTATTTCCTCCCTTTACCTTTCCCCGCCGCTGCTGCCCCCGCGGCCCCTCCCCCAGCGCGACTGGCCCAATCCAGCTCCCCTCCCCGCCTCCCAGCTGTCCAGCCCTCCCGACCCCTACTTAATGGCGGCCACTGCGGGGACAGGCGAGCAAGACCACTGACTCATTGTCAGTGAAATTGCTCTCCCACCCTCGCAGCTCCACCATTAAGTGAGTCCTGCCCCTGCACTCTCGAGTGTTGGTGATCGAGGCCCTCCTCCACCCGCAGGTTTCCCTGCGCCTCATCCCTGGTGGTCCAGTGGACCTCTGTCTCCTTCCTCTCACTCTGCTCTGTCACTCGTTTTTCTACCCTTTTCTATCTTTCACCTTTCTGCACTTTTCTGCATCTCTGCTCTTTTGTGCCTTATTTCTGCTCATTTTCCCTTCCTCTCGCTCTGCCCTTTCACTCGTTCTCACTCATTTTTCTACCCTCTTTTATCTTTCACCTTTCTGCACTTTTCTGCATCTCTGCTCTTTTGTGCCTTATTTCTGCCTATTTTCCTTTTTTCTTTATCCCTTATTTCCTCCCTTTACCTTTCCCCGCCGCTGCTGCCCCCGTGGCCCCTCCCCCCAGCGCGACCGGCCCAATACAGCTCCACTCCCCGCTCCCGCCTCCCAGCTGTCCAGCCCTCCCCGACCCCTACTTAATGGCGGCCACTGCGGGGACAGGCGAGCAAGACCACTGTCTCATTGTCAGTGAAATTGCTCTCCCACCCTCGCAGCTCCACCATTAAGTGAGGCCTGCCCCTGCCCCTGCACTCTCGAGTGTTGGTGATCGAGGCCCTCCTCCTCCCACAGGTTTCCCTGCGCCTCATCCCTGGTGGTCCAGTGGACCTCTGTCTCCTTCCTCTCACTCTGCTCTTTCACTCGTTTTTCTACCCTTTTCTATCTTTCACCTTTCTGCACTTTTCTGCATCTCTGCTCTTTTGTGCCTTATTTCTGCTCATTTTCCCTTCCTCTCGCTCTGCCCTTTCACTCGTTTTCACTCGTTTTTCTACCCTCTTTTATCTTTCACCTTTCTGCACTTTTTTCCATCTCTGCTCTTTTGTGCCTTATTTCTGCCTATTTTCCCTTTTCTCTTTATCCCTTATTTCCTCCCTTTACCTTTCCCCGCCGCTGCTACCCCCGCAGCCCCTCCCCCCCAGCGCGACCGGCCCAATCCAGCTCCCCTTCCCGCCTCCCAGCTGTCCAGCCCTCCCCGACCCCTACTTAATGGCGGCCACTGTGGGGACAGGCGAGCAAGACCACTGACTCATTGTCAGTGAAATTGCTCTCCCACCCTCGCAGCTCCACCATTAAGTGAGGCCTGCCCCTGCACTCTCGAGTGTTGGTGATCGAGGCCCTACTCCACCCGCAGGTTTCCCTGCGCCTCATCCCTGGTGGTCCAGTGGACCTCTGTCTCCTTCCTCTCACCTTGCTCTTTCACTCGTTTTTCTACCCTTTTCTATCTTTCACCTTTCTGCACTTTTCTGCATCTCTGCTCTTTTGTGCCTTATTTCTGCTCATTTTCCCTTCCTCTCGCTCTGCCCTTTCACTCGTTTTCACTCGTTTTCTACCCTCTTTTATCTTTCACCTTTCTGCACTTTTCTGCATCTCTGCTCTTTTGTGCCTTATTTCTGCCTATTTTCCCTTTTTTCTTTATCCCTTATTTCCTCCCTTTACCTTGCCCCGCCGCTGCTGCCCCCGCGGCCCCTCCCCCCCAGCGCGACTGGCCCAATACAGCTCCCCTCCCCGCTCCCGCCTCCCAGTTGTCCAGCCCTCCCCGACCCCTACTTAATGGCGGACACTGTGGGGACAGGCGAGCAAGACCACTGACTCATTGTCAGTGAAATTGCTCTCCCACCCTCGCAGCTCCACCATTAAGTGAGGCCTGCCCCTGCCCCTGCACTCTCGAGTGTTGGTGATCGAGGCCCTCTTCCACCCGCAGGTTTCCCTGCGCCTCATCCCTGGTGGTCCATTGGACCTCTGTCTCCTTCCTCTCACTCTGCTCTTTCACTCGTTTTTCTACCCTTTTCTATCTTTCACCTTTCTGCACTTTTCTGCATCTCTGCTCTTTTGTGCCTTATTTCTGCTCATTTTCCCTTCCTCTCGCTCTGCCCTTTCACTCGTTTTCACTCGTTTTTCTACCCTCTTTTATCTTTCACCTTTCTGCACTTTTGTGCCTTATTTCTGCCTATTTTCCCTTTTTTCTTTATCCCTTATTTCCTCCCTTTACCTTTCCCCGCCGCTGCTGCCCCCGTGGCCCTTTCCCCCCAGCGCGACCGGCCCAATCCAGCTCCCCTCCCCGCTCCCGCCTCCCGCCTCCCAGCTGTCCAGCCCTCTCCGACCCCTACTTAATGGCGGCCACTGCGGGGACAGGCGAGCAAGACCACTGACTCATTGTCAGTGAAATTGCTCTCCCACCCTCGCAGCTCCACCATTAAGTGAGGCCTGCCCCTGCCCCTGCACTCTCGAGTGTTGGTGATCGAGGCCCTCCTCCACCTGCAGGTTTCCCTGCGCCTCATCCCTGGTGGTCCAGTGGACCTCTGTCTCCTTCCTCTCACTCTGCTCTTTCACTCGTTTTTCTACCCTTTTCTATCTTTCACCTTTCTGCACTTTTCTGCATCTCTACTCTTTTGTGCCTTATTTCTGCTCATTTTCCCTTCCTCTAGCTCTGCCCTTTCACTCGTTTTCACTCGTTTTTCTACCCTCTTTTATCTTTCACCTTTCTGCACTTTTCTGCATCTCTTCTCTTTTGTGCCTTATTTCTGCCTATTTTCCCTTTTTTCTTTATCCCTTATTTCCTCCCTTTATCTTTCCCCGCCGCTGCTGCCCCAGCGGCCCTCCCCCCAGCGCGACCGGCCCAATCCAACTCCCCTCCCGCCTCCCAGCTGTCCAGCCCTCCCCGACCCCTACTTAATGGCGGCCACTGCGGGGACAGGCGAGCAAGACCACTGACTCATTGTCAGTGAAATTGCTCTCCCAACCTCGCAGCTCCACCATTAAGTGAGGCCTGCCCCTGCCCCTGCACTCTCGAGTGTTGGTGATCGAGGCCCTCCTCCACCCGCAGGTTTCCCTGCGCCTCATCCCTGGTGGTCCAGTGGACCTCTGTCTCCTTCCTCTCACTCTGCTCTTTCACTCGTTTTTCTACCCTTTTCTATCTTTCACCTTTCTGCACTTTTCTGCATCTCTGCTCTTTTGTGCCTTATTTCTGCTCATTTTCCCTTCCTCTCGCTCTGCCCTTTCACTCGTTTTCACTCGTTTTTCTACCCTCTTTTATCTTTCACCTTTCTGCACTTTTCTGCATCTCTGCTCTTTTGTGCCTTATTTCTGCCTATTTTCCCTTTTTTCTTTATCCCTTATTTCCTCCCTTTACCTTTCCCCTCCGCTGCTGCCCCCGCGGCCCCTCCCCCCCAGCAAGACCGGCCCAATCCAGCTCCCCTGCCCGCTCCCGCCTCCCAGCTGTCCAGCCCTCCCCGACCCCTACTTAATGGCGGCCACTGCGGGGACAGGCGAGCAAGACCACTGACTCATTGTCAGTGAAATTGCTCACCCACCCTCGCAGCTCCACCATTAAGTGAGGCCTGCCCCTGCCCCTGCACTCTCGAGTGTTGGTGATCGAGGCCCTCCTCCACCCGCAGGTTTCCTGCGCCTCATCCCTGGTGGTCCAGTGGACCTCTGTCTCCTTCCTCTCACTCTGCTCTTTCACTCGTTTTTCTACCCTTTTCTATCTTTGACCTTTCTGCACTTTTCTGCATCTCTGCTCTTTTGTGCCTTATTTCTGCTCATTTTCCCTTCCTCTCGACTCTGCCCTTTCACTCGTTTTCACTCGTTTTTCTACCTTCTTTTATCTTTCACCTTTCTGCACTTTTCTGCATCTCTGCTCTTTTGTGCCTTATTTCTGCCTATTTTCCCTTTTTTCTTTATCCCTTATTTCCTCCCTTTACCTTTCCCCGCCGCTGCTGCCCCCGCGGCCCCTCCCCCCCAGCGCGACTGGCCCAATCCAGCTCCCCTCCCCGCTCCCGCCTCCCCGCTCCCGCCTCCCAGCTGTCCAGCCCTCCCCGACCCCTACTTAATGGCGGCCACTGCGGGGACAGGCGAGCAAGACCACTGTCTCATTGTCAGTGAAATTGCTCTCCCACCCTCGCAGCTCCACAATAAGTGAGGCCTGCCCCTGCACTCTGGAGTGTTGGTGATCGAGGCCCTCCTCCACCCGCAGGTTTCCCTGTGCCTCATCCCTGGTGGTCCAGTGGACCTCTGTCTCCTTCCTCTCACTCTGCTCTTTCACTCGTTTTTCTACCCTTTTCTATCTTTCACCTTTCTGCACTTTTCTGCATCTCTGCTCTTTTGTGCCTTATTTCTGCTCATTTTCCCTTCCTCTCGCTCTGCCCTTTCACTTGTTTTCACTCGTTTTTCTACCCTCTTTTATCTTTCACCTTTCTGCACTTTTCTGCATCTCTGCTCTTTTGTGCCTTATTTCTGCCTATTTTCCCGTTTTTCTTTATCCCTTATTTCCTCCCTTTTCCTTTCCCCGCCGCTGCTGCCCCCGTGGCCCCTCCCCCCCAGCATGACCGGCCCAATCCAGCTCCCCTCCCCGCTCCCGCCTCCCAGCTGTCCAGCCCTCCCCGACCCCTACTTAATGGCGGCCACTGCGGGGACAGGCGAGCAAGACCACTGACTCATTGTCAGTTAAATTGCTCTCCCACCCTCGCAGCTCCACCATTAAGTGAGGCCTGCCCCTGCACTCTCGAGTGTTAGTGATCGAGGCCCTCCTTCACCCGCAGGTTTCCCTGCGCCTCATCCCTGGTGGTCCAGTGGACCTCTGTCTCCTTCCTCTCACTCTGCTCTTTCACTCGTTTTTCTACCCTTTTCTATCTTTCACCTTTCTGCACTTTTCTGCATCTCTGCTCTTTTGTGCCTTATTTCTGCTCATTTTCCCTTCCTCTCGCTCTGCCCTTTCACTCGTTTTCACTCGTTTTTCTACCCTCTTTTATCTTTCACCTTTCTGCACTTTTCTTAATCTCTGCTCTTTTGTGCCTTATTTCTGCCTATTTTCCGGTTTTTCTTTATCCCTTATTTCCTCCCTTTACCTTTCCCCGCCGCTGCTGCCCCCGCGGCCCATCCCCCCCAGCGCGACCGGCCCAATCCAGCTCCCCTCCCCGCTCCCGCCTCCCAGCTGTCCAGCCCTCTCTGACCCCTACTTAATGGCGGCCACTGCGGGACAGGCGAGCAAGACCACTGACTCATTGTCAGTGAAATTGCTCTCCCACCCTCGCAGCTCCACCATTAAGTGAGGCCTGCCCCTGCACTCTTGAGTGTTGGTGATCGAGGCCCTCCTCCACCCGCAGGATTCCTGCGCCTCATCCCTGGTGGTCCAGTGGACCTCTGTCTCCTTCCTCTCACTCTGCTCTTTCACTCGTTTTCTACCCTTTTCTATCTTTCACCTTTCTGCACTTTTCTGCATCTCTGCTCTTTTGTGCCTTATTTCTGCTCATTTTCCCTTCCTCTCGCTCTGCCCTTTCACTCGTTTTCACTAGTTTTTCTACCCTCTTTTATCTTTCACCTTTCTGCACTTTTCTGCATCTCTGCTCTTTTGTGCCTTATTTCTGCCTATTTTCCTGTTTTTCTTTATCCCTTATTTCCTCCCTTTACCTTTCCCCGCCGCTGCTGCCCCCGTGGCCCCTCCTCCCCAGCGCGACCGGCCCAATCCAGCTCCCTCCCCGCTCCCGCCTCCCAGCTGTCCAGCCCTCCCCGACCCCTACTTAATGGGGCCCATTTCGGGACAGGCGAGCAAGACCACTGACTCATTGTCAGTGAAATTGCTCTCCCACCCTCGCAGCTCCACCATTAAGTGAGGCCTGCCCCTGCACTCTCGAGTGTTGGTGATCGAGGCCCTCCTCCACCCGCAGGTTTCCCTGCGCCTCATCCCTGGTGGTCCAGTGGACCTCTGTCTCCTTCCTCTTCCTCTGCTCTTTCACTCGTTTTTCTACCCTTTTCTATCTTTCACCTTTCTGCACTTTTCTGCATCTCTGCTCTTTTGTGCCTTATTTCTGCTCATTTTCCCTTCCTCTCGCTCTGCCCTTTCACTCGTTTTCACTTGTTTTTCTACCCTCTTTTATCTTTCACCTTTCTGCACTTTTCTGCATCTCTGCTCTTTTGTGCCTTATTTCTGCCTATTTTCCCTTTTTTCTTTATCCCTTATTTCCTCACTTTACCTTTCTCCACCGCTGCTGCCCCCGTGGCCCCTCCCCCCCAGTGCGACCGGCCCAATCCAGCTCCCCTCCCCGCTCCCGCCTCCCAGCTGTCCAGCCCTCCCGACCCCTACTTAATGGCGGCCACTGCGGGGACAGGCGAGCAAGACCACTGACTCATTGTCAGTGAAATTGCTCTCCCACCCTCGCAGCTCCACAATTAAGTGAGGCCTGCCCCTGCACTCTCGAGTGTTGGTGATCGAGGCCCTCCTCCACCCGCAGGTTTCCCTGCACCTCATCCCTGGTGGTCCAGTGGACCTCTGTCTCCTTCCTCTCACTCTGCTCTTTCACTCGTTTTTCTACCCTTTTCTATCTTTCACCTTTCTGCACTTTTCTGCATCTCTGCTCTTTTGTGCCTTATTTCTGCTCATTTTCCCTTCCTCTCGCTCTGCCCTTTCACTCGTTTTCACTCGTTTTTCTACCCTCTTTTATCTTTCACCTTTCTGCACTTTTCTTAATCTCTGCTCTTTTGTGCCTTATTTCTGCCTATTTTCCCGTTTTTCTTTATCCCTTTTTTCCTCCCTTTACCTTTCTCCGCCGCTTCTGCCCCCGCAGCCCCTCCCTCCCAGCGCGACCGGCCCAATCCAGCTCCCCTCCCCGCTCCTGCCTCCCAGCTGTCCAGCCCTCCCCGACCCCTACTTAATGGCGGCCACTGCGGGGACAGGCGAGCAAGACCACTGACTCATTGTCAGTGAAATTGCTCTCCCACCCTCGCAGCTCCACCATTAAGTGAGGCCTGCCCCTGCCCCTGCACTCTTGAGTGTTGGTGATCGAGGCCCTCCTCCACCCGCAGGATTCCCTACGCCTCATCCCTGGTGGCCCAGTGGACCTCTGTCTCCTTCCTCTCACTCTGCTCTTTCACCCGTTTTTCTACCCTTTTCTGTCTTTCACCTTTCTGCACTTTTCTGCATCTCTGCTCTTTTGTGCCTTATTTCTGCTCATTTTCCCTTCCTCTCGCTCTGCCCTTTCACTCGTTTTCACTCGTTTTTCTACCCTCTTCTATCTTTCACCTTTCTGCACTTTTCTGCATCTCTGCTCTTTTGTGCCTAATTTCTGCCTATTTTCCCTCTTTTCTTTATCCCTTATTTCCTCCCTTTACCTTTCCCCGCCGCTGCTGGCCCCGCGGCCCCTCCCCCCCAGCATGACCGGCCCAATCCAGCTCCCCTCCCCGCTCCCGCCTCCCAGCTGTCCAGCCCTCCCGACCCCTACTTAATGGCGGCCACTGCGGGGACAGGCGAGCAAGACCACTGACTCATTGTCAGTGAAATTGCTCTCCAACCCTCGCAGCTCCACCATTAAGTGAGGCCTGCCCCTGCCCCTGCACTCTCGAGTTTTGGTGATCGAGGCCCTCCTTCGCCCGCAGGTTTCCCTGCACCTCATCCCTGGTGGTCCAGTGGACCTCTGTCTCCTTCCTCTCACTCTGCTCTTTCACTTGTTTTTCTACCCTTTTCTATCTTTCACCTTTCTGCACTTTTCTGCATCTCTGCTCTTTTGTGCCTTATTTCTGCTCATTTTCCCTTCCTCTCGCTCTGCCCTTTCACTCGTTTTCACTCGTTTTTCTACCCTCTTTTATCTTTCACCTTTCTGCACTTTTCTGCATCTCTGCTCTTTTGTGCCTTATTTCTGCCTATTTTCCAGTTTTTCTTTATCCCTTATTTCCTCCCTTTACCTTTCCCCGCCGCTGCTGCCCCCGTGGCCCCTCCTCCCCAGCGCGACCGGCCCTATCCAGCTCCCCTCCCCGCTCCCGCCTCCCAGCTGTCCAGCCCTCCCCGACCCCTACTTAATGGGGCCCATTTCGGGGACAGGCGAGCAAGACCACTGACTCATTGTCAGTGAAATTGCTCTCCCACCCTCGCAGCTCCACCATTAAGTGAGGCCTGCCCCTGCACTCTCGAGTGTTGGTGATCGAGGCCCTCCTCCACCCGCAGGTTTCCCTGCGCCTCATCCCTGGTGGTCCAGTGGACCTCTGTCTCCTTCCTCTTCCTCTGCTCTTTCACTCGTTTTTCTACCCTTTTCTATCTTTCACCTTTCTGCACTTTTCTGCATCTCTGCTCTTTTGTGCCTTATTTCTGCTCATTTTCCCTTCCTCTCGCTCTGCCCTTTCACTCGTTTTCACTTGTTTTTCTACCCTCTTTTATCTTTCACCTTTCTGCACTTTTCTGCATCTCTGCTCTTTTGTGCCTTATTTCTGCCTATTTTCCCTTTTTCTTTATCCCTTATTTCCTCACTTTACCTTTCTCCACCGCTGCTGCCCCCGTGGCCCCTCCCCCCCAGTGCGACCGGCCCAATCCAGCTCCCCTCCCCGCTCCCGCCTCCCAGCTGTCCAGCCCTCCCCGACACCTACTTAATGGCGGCCACTGCGGGGACAGGCGAGCAAGACCACTGACTCATTGTCAGTGAAATTGCTCTCCCACCCTCGCAGCTCCACCATTAAGTGAGGCCTGCCCCTGCACTCTCGAGTGTTGGTGATCGAGGCCCTCCTCCACCCGCAGGTTTCCCTGCACCTCATCCCTGGTGGTCCAGTGGACCTCTGTCTCCTTCCTCTCACTCTGCTCTTTCACTCGTTTTTCTACCCTTTTCTATCTTTCACCTTTCTGCAATTTTCTGCATCTCTGCTCTTTTGTGCCTTATTTCTGCTCATTTTCCCTTCCTCTCGCTCTGCCCTTTCACTCGTTTTCACTCGTTTTTCTACCCTCTTTTATCTTTCACCTTTTCTGCATCTCTGCTCTCTTGTGCCTTATTTCTGCCTATTTTCCCTTTTTCTTTATCCCTTATTTCCTCCCTTTACCTTTCCCCGCCGCTGCTGCCCCCGCGGCCCCTCCCCCCCAGCATGACTGGCCCAATCCAGCTCCCCTCCCCGCTCCCGCCTCCCCACTTTCCAGCCCTCCCCGACCCCTACTTAATGGCGGCCACTGCGGGGACAGGCGAGCAAGACCACTGACTCATTGTCAGTGAAATTGCTCTCCCACCCTCGCAGCTCCACCATTAAGTGAGGCCTGCCCCTGCCCCTGCACTCTCTAGTGTTGGTGATCGAGGGCCTCCTTCACCCACAGGTTTCCCCGCGCCTCATCACTGGTCGGTCCAGTGGACCTCTGTCTCCTTCCTCTCTCTCTGCTCTTTCACTTGTTTTTCTACCCTTTTCTATCTTTCACCTTTCTGCACTTTTCTGCATCTCTGCTCTTTTGTGCCTTATTTCTGCTCATTTTCCCTTCCTCTCGCTCTGCCCTTTCACTCGTTTTCACTCGTTTTTCTACCCTCTTTTATCTTTCACCTTTCTGCACTTTTCTGCATCTCTGCTCTTTTGTGCCTTATTTCTGCCTATTTTCCAGTTTTTCTTTATCCCTTATATCCTCCCTTTACCTTTCCCCGCCGCTGCTGCCCCCACGGCCCCTCCCCCCCAGCGCGACCGGCCCAATCCAGCGCCCCTCCCCGCTCCCGCCTCCCAGCTGTCCTGCCCTCCCCGACCCCTACTTAATGGCGGCCACTGCGGGGACAGGCGAGCAAGACCACTGACTCATTGTCAGTGAAATTGCTCTCCCACCCTCGCAGCTCCACCATTAAGTGAGGCCTGCCCCTGCACTCTCGAGTGTTGGTGAACGAGGCCCTCCTCCACCCGCAGGTTTCCCTGCACCTCATCCCTGGTTTTCCAGAGGACCTCTGTCTCCTTCCTCTCACTCTGCTCTTTCACTCGTTTTTCTACCCTTTTCTATCTTTCACCTTTCTGCACTTTTCTGCATCTCTGCTCTTTTGTGACTTATTTCTGCTCATTTTCGCTTCCTCTCGCTCTGCCCTTTCACTCGTTTTCACTCATTTTTCTACCCTCTTTTATCTTTCACCTTTCTGCACTTTTCTGCATCTCTGCTCTTTTGTGCCTTATTTCTGCCTATTTTCCCTTTTTTCTTTATCCCTTATTTCCTCCCTTTACCTTTCCCCGCCGCTGCTGCCCCTGCGGCCCCTCCCCCAGCGCGACCGGCCCAATCCAGCTCCCCTCCCTGCTCCCGCCTCCCAGCTGTCCAGCCCTCCCCGACCCCTACTTAATGGCGGCCACTGCGGGGACAGGCGAGCAAGACCACTGACTCATTGTCAGTGAAATTGCTCTCCCACCCTCGCAGCTCCACCATTAAGTGAGGCCTGCCCCTGCACTCTCGAGTGTTGGTGATCGAGGCCCTCCTCCACCCGCAGGTTTCCCTGCACCTCATCCCTGGTTTTCCAGTGGACCTCTGTCTCCTTCCTCTCACTCTGCTCTTTCACTCGTTTTTCTACCCTTTTCTATCTTTCACCTTTCTGCACTTTTCTGCATCTCTGCTCTTTTGTGCCTTATTTCTGCCTATTTTCCCTTTTTTCTTTATCTCTTATTTCCTCCCTTTTCCTTTCCCTGCCGCTGCTGCCCCAGTGGACCCTCCCCCCCAGCGCAACCGGCCCAATCCAGCTCCCCTCCCTGCTCCCGCCTCCCAGCTGTCCAGCCCTCCCCGACCCCTACTTAATGGCGGCCACTGCGGGGACAGGCGAGCAAGACCACTGTCTCATTGTCAGAGAAATTGCTCTCCCACCCTCGCAGCTCCACCATTAAGTGAGGCCTGCCCCTGCCCCTGCACTCTTGAGTGTTGGTGATCGAGGCCCTCCTCCACCCGCAGGTTTCCCTGCGCCTCATCCCTGGTGGTCCAGTGGACCTCTGTCTCCTTCCTCTCACTCTGCTCTTTCACTCGTTGTTCTACCCTTTTCTATCTTTCACCTTTCTGCACTTTTCTGCATCTCTGCTCTTTTGTGCCTTATTTCTGCTCATTTTCCCTTCCTCTCGCTCTGCCCTTTCACTCGTTTTCACTCGTTTTTCTACCCTCTTTTATCTTTCACCTTTCTGCACTTTTCTGCATCTCTGCTCTTTTGTGCCTTATTTCTGCCTATTTTCCCTTTATTCTTTATCCCTTATTTCCTCCCTTTACCTTTCCCCGCCGCTGCTGCCCCCGCGGCCGCTCACCCCCAGCACTACCGGCCCAATCCAGCTCCGCTCCCCACTCCCGCCTCCCAGCTGTCCAGCCCTCCCCGACCCCTACTTAATGGCGGCCACTGCGGGGACATGCGAGCAAGACCACTGACTCATTTTCAGTGAAATTGCTCTCCCACCCTCGCAGCTCCACCATTAAGTGAGGCCTGCCCCTGCCCCTGTACTCTCGAGTGTTGGTGATCGAGGCCCTCCTCCACCCGCAGGTTTCCCTGCGCCTCATCCCTGGTGGTCCAGTGGACCTCTGTCTCCTTCCTCTCACTCTGCTCTTTCACTCGTTTTTCTACCCTTTTCTATCTTTCACCTTTCTGCACTTTTCTGCATCTCTGCTCTTTTGTGCCTTATTTCTGCTCATTTTCCCTTCCTCTCGCTCTGCCCTTTCACTCGTTTTCACTCATTTTTCTACCCTCTTTTATCTTTCACCTTTCTGCACTTTTCTGCATCTCTGCTCTTTTGTGCCTTATTTCTGCCTATTTTCCCTTTTTTCTTTATCCCTTATTTCCTCCCTTTACCTTTCCCCGCCGCTGCTGCCCCCGCGGCCCCTCCCCCAGCGCGACTGGCCCAATCCAGCTCCTCCCGCTCCCGCCTCCCGCTCCCGCCTCCCAGCTGTCCAGCCCTCCCCGACCCCTACTTAATGGCGGCCACTGCGGGGACAGGCGAGCAAGACCACTGTCTCATTGTCAGTGAAATTGCTCTCCCACCCTCGCAGCTCCACCATTAAGTGAGGCCTGCCCCTGCACTCTCGAGTGTTGGTGATCGAGGCCCTCCTCCACCCGCAGGTTTCCCTGTGCCTCATCCCTGGTGGTCCAGTGGACCTCTGTCTCCTTCCTCTCACTCTGCTCTTTCACTCGTTTTTCTACCCTTTTCTATCTTTCACCTTTCTGCACTTTTCTGCATCTCTGCTCTTTTGTGCCTTATTTCTGCTCATTTTCCCTTCCTCTCGCTCTGCCCTTTCACTCGTTTTCACTCGTTTTTCTACCTTCTTTTATCTTTCACCTTTCTGCACTTTTCTGCATCTCTGCTCTTTTGTGCCTTATTTCTGCCTATTTTCCCTTTTTTCTTTATCCCTTATTTCCTCCCTTTACCTTTCCCGGCCGCTGCTGCCCCCATGGCCCCTCCCCCGCAGCGCGACCGGCCCAATCCAGCTCCCCTCCCCGCTCCCGCCTCCCAGCTGTCCAGCCCTCCCCGACCCCTACTTAATGGCGGCCACTGCGGGGACAGGCGAGCAAGACCACTGACTCATTGTCAGTGAAATTGCTCTCCCACCCTCGCAGCTCCACCATTAAGTGAGGCCTGCCCCTGCACTCTCGAGTGTTGGTGATCGAGGCCCTCCTCCACCCACAGGTTTCTCTGCGCCTCTTCCCTGGGGGTCCAGTGGACCTCTGTCTCCTTCCTCTCACTCTGCTCTTTCACTCGTTTTTCTACCCTTTTCTATCTTTCACCTTTCTGCACTTTTCTGCATCTCTGCTCTTTTGTGCCTTATTTCTGCTCATTTTCCCTTCCTCTCGCTCTGCCCTTTCACTCGTTTTCACTCGTTTTCTACCCTCTTTTATCTTTCACCTTTCTGCACTTTTCTGCATCTCTGCTCTTTTGTGCCTTATTTCTGCCTATTTTCCCTTTTTTCTTTATCCCTTATTTCCTCCCTTTACCTTTCCCAACGGCTGCTGCCCCCGCGTCCCCTCCCCCCAGCGCGACCGGCCCAATGCAGCTCCCCTCCCCGCTCCCGCCTCCCAGCTGTCCAGCCCTCCCCGACCCCTACTTAATGCCGGCCACTGCGGGGACAGGCGAGCAAGACCACTGACTCATTGTCAGTGAAATTGCTCTCCCACCCTCGCAGCTCCACCATTAAGTGAGGCCTGCCCTGCCCCTGCACTCTCGAGTGTTGGTGATCGAGGCCCTCCTCCACCCGCAGGTTTCCCTGCGCCTCATCCCTGGTGGTCCAGTGGACCTCTGTCTCCTTCCTCTCACTCTGCTCTTTCACTCGTTTTTCTACCCTTTTCTATCTTTCACCTTTCTGCACTTTTCTGCATCTCTGCTCTTTTGTGCCTTATTTCTGCTCATTTTCCCTTCCTCTCGCTCTGCCCTTTCACTCGTTTTCACTCGTTTTTCTACCCTCTTTTATCTTTCACCTTTCTGCACTTTTCTGCATCTCTGCTCTTTTGTGCCTTATTTCTGCCTATTTTCCCTTTTTTCTTTATCCCTTATTTCCTCCCTTTACCTTTCCCCGCCGCTGCTGCCCCCGCGGCCCCTCCCCCAGCGCGACCGGCCCAATCCAGCTCCCCTCCCCCGCTCCCGCCTCCCAGCTGTCCAGCCCTCCCCGACCCCTACTTAATGGCGGCCACTGCGGGGACAGGCGAGCAAGACCACTGACTCATTGTCAGTGAAATTGCTCTCCCACCCTCGCAGCTCCACCATTAAGTGAGGCCTGCCCCTGCACTCTCGAGTGTTGGTGATCGAGGCCCTCCTCCACCCGCAGGTTTCCCTGCGCCTCATCCCTGGTGGTCCAGTGGACCTCTGTCTCCTTCCTCTCACTCTGCTCTTTCACTCGTTTTTCTACCCTTTTCTATCTTTCACCTTTCTGCACTTTTCTGCATCTCTGCTCTTTTGTGCCTTATTTCTGCTCATTTTCCCTTCCTCTCGCTCTGCCCTTTCACTCGTTTTCACTCGTTTTTCTACCCTCTTTTATCTTTCACCTTTCTGCACTTTTCTGCATCTCTGCTCTTTTGTGCCTTATTTCTGCCTATTTTCCCTTTTTTCTTTATCCCTTATTTCCTCCCTTTACCTTTCCCCGCCGCTGCTGCCCCCGCGGCCCCTCCCCCAGCGCGACCGGCCCAATCCAGCTCCCCTCCCCGCTCCCGCCTCCCAGCTGTCCAGCCCTCCCCGACCCCTACTTAATGGCGGCCACTGCGGGGACAGGCGAGCAAGACCACTGACTCATTGTCAGTGAAATTGCTCTCCCACCCTCGCAGCTCCACCATTAAGTGAGGCCTGCCCCTGCACTCTCGAGTGTTGGTGATCGAGGCCCTCCTCCACCCGCAGGTTTCCCTGCGCCTCATCCCTGGTGGTCCAGTGGACCTCTGTCTCCTTCCTCTCACTCTGCTCTTTCACTCGTTTTTCTACCCTTTTCTATCTTTCACCTTTCTGCACTTTTCTGCATCTCTGCTCTTTTGTGCCTTATTTCTGCTCATTTTCCCTTCCTCTCGCTCTGCCCTTTCACTTGTTTTCACTCGTTTTTCTACCCTCTTTTATCTTTCACCTTTCTGCACTTTTCTGCATCTCTGCTCTTTTGTGCCTTATTTCTGCCTATTTTCCCTTTTTTCTTTATCCCTTATTTCCTCCCTTTACCTTTCCCCGCCGCTGCTGCCCCCGCGGCCCCTCCCCCCAGCACGACCGGCCCAATCCAGCTCCCCTCCCCGCTCCCGCCTCCCAGCTGTCCAGCCCTCCCCGACCCCTACTTAATGGCGGCCACTGCGGGGACAGGCGAGCAAGACCACTGACTCATTGTCAGTGAAATTGCTCTCCCACCCTCGCAGCTCCACCATTAAGTGAGGCCTGCCCCTGCACTCTCGAGTGTTGGTGATCGAGGCCCTCCTCCACCCGCAGGTTTCCCTGCGCCTCATCCCTGGTGGTCCAGTGGACCTCTGTCTCCTTCCTCTCACTCTGCTCTTTCACTCGTTTTTCTACCCTTTTCTATCTTTCACCTTTCTGCACTTTTCTGCATCTCTGCTCTTTTGTGCCTTATTTCTGCTCATTTTCCCTTCCTCTCGCTCTGCCCTTTCACTCGTTTTCACTCGTTTTTCTACCCTCTTTTATCTTTCACCTTTCTGCACTTTTCTGCATCTCTGCTCTTTTGTGCCTTATTTCTGCCTATTTTCCCTTTTTTCTTTATCCCTTATTTCCTCCCTTTACCTTTCCCCGCCGCTGCTGCAACCGTGGCCCCTCCCCCCCAGGGCGACCGGCCCAATCCAGCTCCCCTCCCCTCCACGCTCCCGCCTCCCAGCTGTCCAGCCCTCCCCGACCCCTACTTAATGGCGGCCACTGCGGGGACAGGCGAGCAAGACCACTGACTCATTGTCAGTGAAATTGCTCTCCCACCCTCGCAGCTCCACCATTAAGTGAGGCCTGCCCCTGCACTCTCGAGTGTTGGTGATCGAGGCCCTCCTCCACCCGCAGGTTTCCCTGCGCCTCATCCCTGGTGGTCCAGTGGACCTCTGTCTCCTTCCTCTCACTCTGCTCTTTCACTCGTTTTTCTACCCTTTTCTATCTTTCACCTTTCTGCACTTTTCTGCATCTCTGCTCTTTTGTGCCTTATTTCTGCTCATTTTCCCTTCCTCTCGCTCTGCCCTTTCACTCGTTTTCACTCGTTTTTCTACCCTCTTTTATCTTTCACCTTTCTGCACTTTTCTGCATCTCTGCTCTTTTGTGCCTTATTTCTGCCTATTTTCCCTTTTTTCTTTATCCCTTATTTCCTCCCTTTACCTTTCCCCGCCGCTGCTGTCCCCGCGGCCCCTCCCCCCCAGCGCGACCGGCCCAATCCAGCTCCCCTCCCCGCTCCCGCCTCCCAGCTGTCCAGCCCTCCCCGACCCCTACTTAATGGCGGCCACTGCGGGGACAGGCGAGCAAGACCACTGACTCATTGTCAGTGAAATTGCTCTCCCACCCTCGCAGCTCCACCATTAAGTGAGGCCTGCCCCTGCACTCTCGAGTGTTGGTGATCGAGGCCCTCCTCCACCCGCAGGTTTCCCTGCGCCTCATCCCTGGTGGTCCAGTGGACCTCTGTCTCCTTCCTCTCACTCTGCTCTTTCACTCGTTTTTCTACCCTTTTCTATCTTTCACCTTTCTGCACTTTTCTGCATCTCTGCTCTTTTGTGCCTTATTTCTGCTCATTTTCCCTTCCTCTCGCTCTGCCCTTTCACTCGTTTTCACTCGTTTTTCTACCCTCTTTTATCTTTCACCTTTCTGCACTTTTCTGCATCTCTGCTCTTTTGTGCCTTATTTCTGCCTATTTTCCCTTTTTCTTTATCCCTTATTTCCTCCCTTTACCTTTCCCCGCCGCTGCTGCCCCCGCGGCCCCTCCCCCCAGCGCGACCGGCCCAATCCAGCTCCCCTCCCCGCTCCCGCCTCCCAGCTGTCCAGCCCTCCCCGACCCCTACTTAATGGCGGCCACTGCGGGGACAGGCGAGCAAGACCACTGACTCATTGTCAGTGAAATTGCTCTCCCACCCTCGCAGCTCCACCATTAAGTGAGGCCTGCCCCTGCACTCTCGAGTGTTGGTGATCGAGGCCCTCCTCCACCCGCAGGTTTCCCTGCGCCTCATCCCTGGTGGTCCAGTGGACCTCTGTCTCCTTCCTCTCACTCTGCTCTTTCACTCGTTTTTCTACCCTTTTCTATCTTTCACCTTTCTGCACTTTTCTGCATCTCTGCTCTTTTGTGCCTTATTTCTGCTCATTTTCCCTTCCTCTCGCTCTGCCCTTTCACTCGTTTTCACTCGTTTTTCTACCCTCTTTTATCTTTCACCTTTCTGCACTTTTCTGCATCTCTGCTCTTTTGTGCCTTATTTCTGCCTATTTTCCCTTTTTTCTTTATCCCTTATTTCCTCCCTTTACCTTTCCCCGCCGCTGCTGCCCCCGCGGCCCCTCCCCCCAGCGCGACCGGCCCAATCCAGCTCCCCTCCCCGCTCCCGCCTCCCAGCTGTCCAGCCCTCCCCGACCCCTACTTAATGGCGGCCACTGCGGGGACAGGCGAGCAAGACCACTGACTCATTGTCAGTGAAATTGCTCTCCCACCCTCGCAGCTCCACCATTAAGTGAGGCCTGCCCCTGCCCCTGCACTCTCGAGTGTTGGTGATCGAGGCCCTCCTCCACCCGCAGGTTTCCCTGCGCCTCATCCCTGGTGGTCCAGTGGACCTCTGTCTCCTTCCTCTCACTCTGCTCTTTCACTCGTTTTTCTACCCTTTTCTATCTTTCACCTTTCTGCACTTTTCTGCATCTCTGCTCTTTTGTGCCTTATTTCTGCTCATTTTCCCTTCCTCTCGCTCTGCCCTTTCACTCGTTTTCACTCGTTTTTCTACCCTCTTTTATCTTTCACCTTTCTGCACTTTTCTGCATCTCTGCTCTTTTGTGCCTTATTTCTGCCTATTTTCCCTTTTTTCTTTATCCCTTATTTCCTCCCTTTACCTTTCCCCGCCGCTGCTGCCCCCGCGGCCCCTCCCCCCAGCGCGACCGGCCCAATCCAGCTCCCGCTCCCCTCCCGCTCCCGCCTCCCAGCTGTCCAGCCCTCCCCGACCCCTACTTAATGGCGGCCACTGCGGGGACAGGCGAGCAAGACCACTGATCTCATTGTCAGTGAAATTGCTCTCCCACCCTCGCAGCTCCACCATTAAGTGAGGCCTGCCCCTGCCCCTGCACTCTCGAGTGTTGGTGATCGAGGCCCTCCTCCACCCGCAGGTTTCCCTGCGCCTCATCCCTGGTGGTCCAGTGGACCTCTGTCTCCTTCCTCTCACTCTGCTCTTTCACTCGTTTTTCTACCCTTTTCTATCTTTCACCTTTCTGCACTTTTCTGCATCTCTGCTCTTTTGTGCCTTATTTCTGCTCATTTTCCCTTCCTCTCGACTCTGCCCTTTCACTCGTTTTCACTCGTTTTTCTACCCTCTTTTATCTTTCACCTTTCTGCACTTTTCTGCATCTCTGCTCTTTTGTGCCTTATTTCTGCCTATTTTCCCTTTTTTCTTTATCCCTTATTTCCTCCCTTTACCTTTCCCTGCCGCTGCTGCCCCCGCGGCCCCTCCCCCCAGCACGACCGGCCCAATCCAGCTCCCCTCCCCGCTCCCGCCTCCCAGCTGTCCAGCCCTCCCCGACCCCTACTTAATGGCGGCCACTGCGGGGACAGGCGAGCAAGACCACTGACTCATTGTCAGTGAAATTGCTCTCCCACCCTCGCAGCTCCACCATTAAGTGAGGCCTGCCCCTGCACTCTCGAGTGTTGGTGATCGAGGCCCTCCTCCACCCGCAGGTTTCCCTGCGCCTCATCCCTGGTGGTCCAGTGGACCTCTGTCTCCTTCCTCTCACTCTGCTCTTTCACTCGTTTTTCTACCCTTTTCTATCTTTCACCTTTCTGCACTTTTCTGCATCTCTGCTCTTTTGTGCCTTATTTCTGCTCATTTTCCCTTCCTCTCGCTCTGCCCTTTCACTCGTTTTCACTCATTTTTCTACCCTCTTTTATCTTTCACCTTTCTGCACTTTTCTGCATCTCTGCTCTTTTGTGCCTTATTTCTGCCTATTTTCCCTTTTTTCTTTATCCCTTATTTCCTCCCTTTACCTTTCCCCGCCGCTGCTGCCCCCGCGGCCCCTCCCCCCAGCGCGACCGGCCCAATCCAGCTCCCCTCCCCGCTCCCGCCTCCCAGCTGTCCAGCCCTCCCCGACCCCTACTTAATGGCGGCCACTGCGGGGACAGGCGAGCAAGACCACTGACTCATTGTCAGTGAAATTGCTCTCCCACCCTCGCAGCTCCACCATTAAGTGAGGCCTGCCCCTGCCCCTGCACTCTCGAGTGTTGGTGATCGAGGCCCTCCTCCACCCGCAGGTTTCCCTGCGCCTCATCCCTGGTGGTCCAGTGGACCTCTGTCTCCTTCCTCTCACTCTGCTCTTTCACTCGTTTTTCTACCCTTTTCTATCTTTCACCTTTCTGCACTTTTCTGCATCTCTGCTCTTTTGTGCCTTATTTCTGCTCATTTTCCCTTCCTCTCGACTCTGCCCTTTCACTCGTTTTCACTCGTTTTTCTACCCTCTTTTATCTTTCACCTTTCTGCACTTTTCTGCATCTCTGCTCTTTTGTGCCTTATTTCTCCCTATTTTCCCTTTTTTCTTTATCCCTTATTTCCTCCCTTTACCTTTCCCCGCCGCTGCTGCCCCGCGGCCCCTCCCCCCCAGCGCGACCGGCCCAATCCAGCTCCCCTCCCCGCTCCCGCCTCCCAGCTGTCCAGCCCTCCCCGACCCCTACTTAATGGCGGCCACTGCGGGGACAGGCGAGCAAGACCACTGACTCATTGTCAGTGAAATTGCTCTCCCACCCTCGCAGCTCCACCATTAAGTGAGGCCTGCCCCTGCCCCTGCACTCTCGAGTGTTGGTGATCGAGGCCCTCCTCCACCCGCAGGTTTCCCTGCGCCTCATCCCTGGTGGTCCAGTGGACCTCTGTCTCCTTCCTCTCACTCTGCTCTTTCACTCGTTTTTCTACCCTTTTCTATCTTTCACCTTTCTGCACTTTTCTGCATCTCTGCTCTTTTGTGCCTTATTTCTGCTCAATTTCCCTTCCTACTCGCTCTGCCCTTTCACTCGTTTCACTCGTTTTCTACCCTCTTTTATCTTTCACCTTTCTGCACTTTTCTGCATCTCTGCTCTTTATGTGCCTTATTTCTGCCTATTTTCCCTTTTTCTTTATCCCTTATTTCCTCCCTTTACCTTTCCCCGCCGCTGCTGCCCCCGTGGCCCCTCCCCCCAGCGCGACCGGCCCAATCCAGCTCCCTCCCCGCTCCCGCCTCCCAGCTGTCCAGCCCTCCCCGACCCCTACTTAATGGCGGCCACTGCGGGGACAGGCGAGCAAGACCACTGACTCATTGTCAGTGAAATTGCTCTCCCACCCTCGCAGCTCCACCATTAAGTGAGGCCTGCCCCTGCACTCTCGAGTGTTGGTGATCGAGGCCCTCCTCCACCCGCAGGTTTCCCTGCGCCTCATCCCTGGTGGTCCAGTGGACCTCTGTCTCCTTCCTCTCACTCTGCTCTTTCACTCGTTTTTCTACCCTTTTCTATCTTTCACCTTTCTGCACTTTTCTGCATCTCTGCTCTTTTGTGCCTTATTTCTGCTCATTTTCCCTTCCTCTCGCTCTGCCCTTTCACTCGTTTTCACTCGTTTTTCTACCGTCTTTTATCTTTCACCTTTCTGCACTTTTCTGCATCTCTGCTCTTTTGTGCCTTATTTCTGCCTATTTTCCCTTTTTTCTTTATCCCTTATTTCCTCCCTTTACCTTTCCCCGCCGCTGCTGCCCCGCGGCCCCTCCCCCCCAGCGCGACCGGCCCAATCCAGCTCCCCTCCCCGCTCCCGCCTCCCAGCTGTCCAGCCCTCCCCGACCCCTACTTAATGGCGGCCACTGCGGGGACAGGCGAGCAAGACCACTGACTCATTGTCAGTGAAATTGCTCTCCCACCCTCGCAGCTCCACCATTAAGTGAGGCCTGCCCCTGCACTCTCGAGTGTTGGTGATCGAGGCCCTCCTCCACCCGCAGGTTTCCCTGCGCCTCATCCCTGGTGGTCCAGTGGACCTCTGTCTCCTTCCTCTCACTCTGCTCTTTCACTCGTTTTTCTACCCTTTTCTATCTTTCACCTTTCTGCACTTTTCTGCATCTCTGCTCTTTTGTGCCTTATTTCTGCTCATTTTCCCTTCCTCTCGCTCTGCCCTTTCACTCGTTTTCACTCGTTTTTCTACCCTCTTTTATCTTTCACCTTTCTGCACTTTTCTGCATCTCTGCTCTTTTGTGCCTTATTTCTGCCTATTTTCCCTTTATTCTTTATCCCTTATTTCCTCCCTTTACCTTTCCCCGCCGCTGCTGCCCCAGCGGCCCCTCCCCCCCAGCGCGACCGGCCCAATCCAGCTCCCCTCCCCGCTCCCGCCTCCCAGCTGTCCAGCCCTCCCCGACCCCTACTTAATGGCGGCCACTGCGGGGACAGGCGAGCAAGACCACTGACTCATTGTCAGTGAAATTGCTCTCCCACCCTCGCAGCTCCACCATTAAGTGAGGCCTGCCCCTGCACTCTCGAGTGTTGGTGATCGAGGCCCTCCTCCACCCGCAGGTTTCCCTGCGCCTCATCCCTGGTGGTCCAGTGGACCTCTGTCTCCTTCCTCTCACTCTGCTCTTTCACTCGTTTTTCTACCCTTTTCTATCTTTCACCTTTCTGCACTTTTCTGCATCTCTGATCTTTTGTGCCTTATTTCTGCTCATTTTCCCTTCCTCTCGCTCTGCCCTTTCACTCGTTTTCACTCATTTTTCTACCCTCTTTTATCTTTCACCTTTCTGCACTTTTCTGCATCTCTGCTCTTTTGTGCCTTATTTCTGCCTATTTTCCCTTTTTTCTTTATCCCTTATTTCCTCCCTTTACCTTTCCTCGCCGCTGCTGCCCCCGCGGCCCCTCCCCCCAGCGCGACCGGCCCAATCCAGCTCCCTCCCCGCTCCCGCCTCCCAGCTGTCCAGCCCTCCCCGACCCCTACTTAATGGCGGCCACTGCGGGGACAGGCGAGCAAGACCACTGACTCATTGTCAGTGAAATTGCTCTCCCACCCTCGCAGCTCCACCATTAAGTGAGGCCTGCCCTTCCCCTGCACTCTCGAGTGTTGGTGATCGAGGCCCTCCTCCACCCGCAGGTTTCCCTGCGCCTCATCCCTGGTGGTCCAGTGGACCTCTGTCTCCTTCCTCTCACTCTGCTCTTTCACTCGTTTTTCTACCCTTTTCTATCTTTCACCTTTCTGCACTTTTCTGCATCTCTGCTCTTTTGTGCCTTATTTCTGCTCATTTTCCCTTCCTCTCGCTCTGCCCTTTCACTCGTTTTCACTCGTTTTTCTACCCTCTTTTATCTTTCACCTTTCTGCACTTTTCTGCATCTCTGCTCTTTTGTGCCTTATTTCTGCCTATTTTCCCTTTTTTCTTTATCCCTTATTTCCTCCCTTTACCTTTCCCCGCCGCTGCTGCCCCCGTGGCCCCTCCCCCCAGCGCGACCGGCCCAATCCAGCTCCCCTCCCCGCTCCCGCCTCCCAGCTGTCCAGCCCTCCCCGACCCCTACTTAATGGCGGCCACTGCGGGGACAGGCGAGCAAGACCACTGACTCATTGTCAGTGAAATTGCTCTCCCACCCTCGCAGCTCCACCATTAAGTGAGGCCTGCCCCTGCACTCTCGAGTGTTGGTGATCGAGGCCCTCCTCCACCCGCAGGTTTCCCTGCGCCTCATCCCTGGTGGTCCAGTGGACCTCTGTCTCCTTCCTCTCACTCTGCTCTTTCACTCGTTTTTCTACCCTTTTCTATCTTTCACCTTTCTGCACTTTTCTGCATCTCTGCTCTTTTGTGCCTTATTTCTGCTCATTTTCCCTTCCTCTCGCTCTGCCCTTTCACTCGTTTTCACTCGTTTTTCTACCCTCTTTTATCTTTCACCTTTCTGCACTTTTCTGCGTCTCTGCTCTTTTGTGCCTTATTTCTGCCTATTTTCCCTTTTTTCTTTATCCCTTATTTCCTCCCTTTACCTTTCTCCGCCGCTGCTGCCCCCGCGGCCCCTCCCCCCAGCGCGACCGGCCCAATCCAGCTCCCCTCCCCGCTCCCGCCTCCCAGCTGTCC
This sequence comes from Calotriton arnoldi, assembly GCA_963921515.1. NCBI lineage: Eukaryota > Metazoa > Chordata > Amphibia > Caudata > Salamandridae > Calotriton > Calotriton arnoldi. Next base: position 486,648 of record CAWUFW010007125.1, read on the forward strand.
AGCCCTCCCCGACCCCAACTTAATGTCGGCCACTGCGGGGACAGGCGAGCAAGACCACTGTCTCATTGTCAGTGAAATTGCTCTCCCACCCTCGCAGCTCCACCATTAAGTGAGGCCTGCCCATGACCCTGCACTCTCGAGTGTTGGTGATCGAGGCCCTCCTCCACCCGCAGGTTTCCCTGCGCCTCATCCCTGGTGGTCCAGTGGACCTCTGTCTCCTTCCTCTCACTCTGCTCTTTCACTCGTTTTTCTACCCTTTTCTATATTTCACCTTTCTGCACTTTTCTGCATCTCTGCTCTTTTGTGCCTTATTTCTGCTCATTTTCCCTTCCTCTCGCTCTGCCCTTTCACTCGTTTTCACTCGTTTTTCTACCCTCTTTTATCTTTCACCTTTCTGCACTTTTCTGCATCTCTGCTCTTTTGTGCCTTATTTCTGCCTATTTTCCCTTTATTCTTTATCCCTTATTTCCTCCCTTTACCTTTCCCCGCCGCTGCTGCCCCCGCGGCCCCTCCCCCCAGCGCGACCGGCCCAATCCAGCTCCCTCCCCGCTCCCGCCTCCCAGCTGTCCAGCCCTCCCCGACCCCTACTTAATGGCGGCCACTGCGGGGACAGGCGAACAAGACCACCGACTCATTGTCAGTGAAATTGCTCTCCCACCCTCGCAGCTCCACCATTAAGTGAGGCCTGCCCCTGCACTCTCGAGTGTTGGTGATCGAGGCCCTCCTCCACCCGCAGGTTTCCCTGCGCCTCATCCCTGGTGGTCCAGTGGACCTCTGTCTCCTTCCTCTCACTCTGCTCTTTCACTCGTTTTTCTACCCTTTTCTATCTTTCACCTTTCTGCACTTTTCTGCATCTCTGCTCTTTTGTGTCTTATTTCTGCTCATTTTCCCTTCCTCTCGCTCTGCCCTTTCACTCGTTTTCACTCGTTTTTCTACCCTCTTTTATCTTTCACCTTTCTGCACTTTTCTGCATCTCTGCTCTTTTGTGCCTTATTTCTGCCTATTTTCCCTTTATTCTTTATCCCTTATTTCCTCCCTTTACCTTTCCCCGCCGCTGCTGCCCCCGCGACCCCTCACCCCCAGCACGACCGGCCCAATTCAGCTCCGCTCCCCGCTCCCGCCTCCCAGCTGTCCAGCCCTCCCCGACCCCTACTTAATGTCGGCCACTGCGGGGACATGCGAGCAAGACCACTGACTCATTTTCAGTGAAATTGCTCTCCCACCCTCGCAGCTCCACCATTAAGTGAGGCCTGCCCCTGCCCCTGCACTCTCGAGTGTTGGTGATTGAGGCCCTCCTCCACCCGCAGGTTTCCCTGCGCCTCATCCCTGGTGGTCCAGTGGACCTCTGTCTCCTTCCTCTCACTCTGCTCTTTCACTCGTTTTTCTACCCTTTTCTATCTTTCACCTTTCTGCACTTTTCTGCATCTCTGCTCTTTTGTGCCTTATTTCTGCTCATTTTCCCTTCCTCTCGCTCTGCCCTTTCACTCGTTTTCACTCGTTTTTCTACCCTCTTTTATCTTTCACCTTTCTGCACTTTTCTGCATCTCTGCTCTTTTGTGCCTTATTTCTGCCTATTTTCCCTTTTTTCTTTATCCCTTATTTCCTCCCTTTACCTTTCCCCGCCGCTGCTGCCCCCGCGGCCCCTCCCCCCAGCGCGACTGGCCCAATCCAGCTCCTCCCGCTCCCGCCTCCCGCTCCCGCCTCCCAGCTGTCCAGCCCTCCCCGACCCCTACTTAATGGCGGCCACTGCGGGGACAGGCGAGCAAGACCACTATCTCATTGTCAGTGAAATTGCTCTCCCACCCTCGCAGCTCCACAATAAGTGAGGCCTGCCCCTGCCCCTGCACTCTCGAGTGTTGGTGATCGAGGCCCTCCTCCACCCGCAGGTTTCCCTGCGCCTCATTCCTGGTGGTCCAGTGGACCTCTGTCTCCTTCCTCTCACTCTGCTCTTTCACTCGTTTTTCTACCCTTTTCTATCTTTCACCTTTCTGCACTTTTCTGCATCTCTGCTCTTTTGTGCCTTATTTCTGCTCATTTTCCCTTCCTCTCGACTCTGCCCTTTCACTCGTTTTCACTCGTTTTTCTACCTTCTTTTATCTTTCACCTTTCTGCACTTTTCTGCATCTCTGTTCTTTTGTGCCTTATTTCTGCCTATTTTCCCTTTTTTCTTTATCCCTTATTTCCTCCCTTTACCTTTCCCTGCAGCTGCTGCCCCCGCGGCCCCTCCCCCCCAGCACGACCGGCCCAATCCAGCTCCCCTCCCCGCTCCCGCCTCCCAGCTGTCCAGCCCTCCCCGACCCCTACTTAATGGCGGCCACTGCGGGGACAGGCGAGCAAGACCACTGACTCATTGTCAGTGAAATTGCTCTCCCACCCTCGCAGCTCCACCATTAAGTGAGGCCTGCCCCTGCACTCTCGAGTGTTGATGATCGAGGCCCTCCTCCACCCGCAGGTTTCTCTGCGCCTCATCCCTGGTGGTCCAGTGGACCTCTGTCTCCTTCCTCTCACTCTGCTCTTTCACTCGTTTTTCTACCCTTTTCTATCTTTCACCTTTCTGCACTTTTCTGCATCTCTGCTCTTTTGTGCCTTATTTCTGCTCATTTTCCCTTCCTCTCGCTCTGCCCTTTCACTCGTTTTCACTCATTTTTCTACCCTCTTTTATCTTTCACCTTTCTGCACTTTTCTGCATCTCTGCTCTTTTGTGCCTTATTTCTGCCTATTTTCCCTTTTTTCTTTATCCCTTATTTCCTCCCTTTACCTTTCCCCGCCGCTGCTGCCCCCACGGCTCCTCCCCCCCAGCGCGACCGGCCCAATCCAGCTCCCCTCCCCGCTCCTGCCTCCCAGCTGTCCAGCCTTCCCCGACCCCTACTTAATGGCGGCCACTGCGGGGACAGGCGAGCAAGACCACTGTCTCATTCTCAGTGAAATTGCTCTCCCACCCTCGCAGCTCCACCATTAAGTGAGGCCTGCCCCTGCCCCTGCACTCTCAAGTGTTGGTGATAGAGGCCCTCCTCCACCCGCAGGTTTCCCTGCGCCTCATCCCTGGTGGTCCAGTGGACCTCTGTCTCCTTCCTCTCACTCTGCTCTTTCACTCGTTTTTCTACCCTTTTCTATCTTTCACCTTTCTGCACTTTTCTGCATCTCTGCTCTTTTGTGCCTTATTTCTGCTCATTTTCCCTTCCTCTCGACTCTGCCCTTTCACTCGTTTTCACTCGTTTTTCTACCTTCTTTTATCTTTCACCTTTCTGCACTTTTCTGCATCTCTGCTCTTTTGTGCCTTATTTCTGCCTATTTTCCCTTTTTTCTTTATCCCTTATTTCCTCCCTTTACCTTTCCCCGCAGCTGCTGCCCCCGCGGCCCCTCCCCCCCAGTGCAACCGGCCCAATCCAGCTCCCCTCCCCGCTCCCGCCTCCCAGCTGTCCAGCCCTCCCCGACCCCTACTTAATGGCGGCCACTGCGGGGACAGGCGAGCAAGACCACTGTCTCATTGTCAGTGAAATTGCTCTCCCACCCTCGCAGCTCCACCATTAAGTGAGGCCTGCCCCTGCCCCTGCACTCTCGAGTGTTGGTGATCGAGGCCCTCCTCCACCCGCAGGTTTCCCTGCGCCTCATCCCTGGTGGTCCAGTGGACCTCTGTCTCCTTCCTCTCACTCTGCTCTTTCACTCGTTTTTCTACCCTTTTCTATCTTTCACCTTTCTGCACTTTTCTTCATCTCTGCTCTTTTGTGCCTTATTTCTGCTCAATTTCCCTTCAACTCGCTCTGCCCTTTCACTCGTTTTTCTACCCTCTTTTATCTTTCACCTTTCTGCACTCTTCTGCATCTCTGCTCTTTATTGCCTTATTTCTGCCTATTTTCCCTTTTTCTTTATCCCTTATTTCCTCCCTTTACCTTTCCCCGCCGCTGCTGCCCCCGTGGCCCCTCCAGCCCCCAGCGCGACCGGCCCAATCCAGCTCCCCTCCCCGCTCCCGCCTCCCAGCTGTCCAGCCCTCCCTGACCCCTACTTAATGGCGGCCACTGCGGGGACAGGCGAGCAAGACCACTGACTCATTGTCAATGAAATTGCTCTCCCACCCTCGCAGCGCCACCATTAAGTGAGGCCTGCCCCTGCACTCTCGAGTGTTGGTGATCGAGGCCCTCCTCCACCCGCAGGTTTCCCTGCGCCTCATCCCTGGTGGTCCAGTGGACCTCTGTCTCCTTCCTCTCACTCTGCTCTTTCACTTGTTTTTCTACCCTTTTCTATCTTTCACCTTTCTGCACTTTTCTGCATCTCTGCTCTCTTGTGCCTTATTTCTGCTCATTTTCCCTTCCTCTCGCTCTGCCCTTTCACTCGTTTTCACTCGTTTTTCTAACCTCTTTTATCTTTCACCTTTCTGCACTTTTCTGCATCTCTGCTCTTTTGTGCCTTATTTCTGCCTATTTTCCCTTTTTTCTTTATCCCTTATTTCCTCCCTTTACCTTTCCCCGCCGCTGCTGCCCCAGCGGCCCCTGTCCCCCAGCGCGACCGGCCCAATCTAGCTCCCCTCCCCGCTCCCGCCTCCCAGCTGTCCAGCCCTCCCCGACCCCTACTTAATGGCGGCCACTGCGGGGACAGGCGAGCAAGACCACTGACTCATTGTCAGTGAAATTGCTCTCCCACCCTCGCAGCTCCACCATTAAGTGAGGCCTGCCCCTGCACTCTCGAGTGTTGGTGATCGAGGCCCTCCTCCACCCGCAGGTTTCCCTGCGCCTCATCCCTGGTGGTCCAGTGGACCTCTGTCTCCTTCCTCTCACTCTGCTCTTTCACTCGTTTTTCTACCCTTTTCTATCTTTCACCTTTCTGCACTTTTCTGCATCTCTGCTCTTTTGTGCCTTATTTCTGCTCATTTTCCCTTCCTCTCGCTCTGCCCTTTCACTCGTTTTCACTCGTTTTTCTACCCTCTTTTATCTTTCACCTTTCTGCACTTTTCTGCATCTCTGCTCTTTTGTGCCTTATTTCTGCCTATTTTCCCTTTTTTCTTTATCCCTTATTTCGTCCCTTTACCTTTCCCTGCCGCTGCTGACCCAGCGGCCCCTCACCCCAGCGCGACCGGCCCAATCCAGCTCCCCTCCCCACTCCCGCCTCCCAGCTGTCCAGCCCTCCCCGACCCCTACTTGATGCCGGCCACTGCGGGGACAGGCGAGCAAGACCACTGACTCATTGTCAGTGAAATTGCTCTCCCACCCTCGCAGCTCCACCATTAAGTGAGGCCTGCCCCTGCACTCTCGAGTGTTGGTGATCGAGGCCCTCCTCCACCCGCAGGTTTCCCTGCGCCTCATCCCTGGTGGTCCAGTGGACCTCTGTCTCCTTCCTCTCACTCTGCTCTTTCACTTGTTTTTCTACCCTTTTCTATCTTTCTCCTTTCTGCACTTTTCTGCATCTCTGCTCTTTTGTGCCTTATTTCTGCTCATTTTCCCTTCCTCTCGCTCTGCCCTTTCACTCGTTTTCACTCGTTTTTCTACCTTCTTTTATCTTTCACCTTTCTGCACTTTTCTGCATCTTTGCTCTTTTGTGCCTTATTTCTGCCTATTTTCCCTTTTTTCTTTATTCCTTATTTCCTCCCTTTACCTTTCCCCGCCGCTGCTGCCCCAGAGGCCCCTCCCCCCCAGCGCGACCGGCCCAATCCAGCTCCCCTCCCTGCTCCCGCCTCCCAGCTGTCCAGCCCTCCCCGACCCCTACTTAATGGCGGCCACTGCGGGGACAGGTGAGCAAGACCACTGACTCATTGTCAGTGAAATTGCTCTCCCACCCTCGCAGCTCCACCATTAAGTGAGGCCTGCCCCTGACCCTGCACTCTCGAGTGTTGGTGATCGAGGCCCTCCTCCACCCGCAGGTTTCCCTGCGCCTCATCCCTGGTGGTCCAGTGGACCTCTGTCTCCTTCCTCTCACTCTGCTCTTTCACTCGTTTTTCTACCCTTATCTATCTTTCACCTTTCTGCACTTTTCTGCATCTCTGCGCTTTTGTGCCTTATTTCTGCTCATTTTCCCTTCCTCTCGCTCTGCCCTTTCACTCGTTTTCACTCGTTTTTCTACCTTCTTTTATCTTTCACCTTTCTGCACTTTTCTTCATCTCTGCTCTTTTGTGCCTTATTTCTGTCTATTTTCCCTTTTTTCTTTATCCCTTATTTCCTCCCTTTACCTTTTCCCGCAGCGGCTGCCCCAGCGACCCCTCACCCCCAAGGCGACCGGCCCAATCCAGCTCCCCTCCCCGCTCCCAGCTGTCCAGCCCTCCCCGACCCCTACTTAATGGCGGCCACTGCGGGGACAGGCGAGCAAGACCATTGACTCATTGTCAGTGAAATTGCTCTCCCACCCTCGCAGCTCCACCATTAAGTGAGGCCTACCCCTGCACTCTCGAGTGTTGGTGATCAAGGCCCTCCTCCACCCGCAGGTTTCCCTGCGCCTCATCCCTGGTGGTCCAGTGGACCTCTGTCTCCTTCCTCTCACTCTGCTCTTTCACTTGTTTTTCTACCCTTTTCTATCTTTCACCTTTCTGCACTTTTCTGCATCTCTGCTCTTTTGTGCCTTATTTCTGCTCATTTTCCCTTCCTCTCGCTCTGCCCTTTCACTCGTTTTCACTCGTTTTTCTAACCTCTTTTATCTTTCACCTTTCTGCACTTTTCTGCATCTCTGCTCTTTTGTGCCTTATTTCTGCCTATTTTCCCTTTTTTCTTTATCCCTTTACCTTTCCCCGCCGCTGCTGCCCAGGCGGCCCCTCCCCCCCAGCGCGACCGGCCCAATCCAGCTCCCCTCCCCGCTCCCGCCTCCCAGCTGTCCAGCCCTCCCCGACCCCTACTTAATGGCGGCCACTGCGGGGACCTGCGAGCAAGACCACTGACTCATTGTCAGTGAAATTGCTCTCCCACCCTCGCAGCTCCACCATTAAGTGAGGCCTGCCCCTGCACTCTCGAGTGTTGGTGATCGAGGCCCTCCTCCACCCGCAGGTTTCCCTGCGCCTCATCCCTGGTGGTCCAGTGGACCTCTGTCTCCTTCCTCTCACTCTGCTCTTTCACTCGTTTTTCTACCCTTATCTATCTTTCACCTTTCTGCACTTTTCTGCATCTCTGCTCTTTTGTGCCTTATTTCTGCTCATTTTCCCTTCCTCTCACTCTGCCCTTTCACTCGTTTTCACTCGTTTTTCTACCCTCTTTTATCTTTCACCTTTCTGCACTTTTCTGCATCTCTGCTCTTTTGTGCCTTATTTCTGCCTATTTTCCCTTTTTTCTTTATCCCTTATTTCCTTCCTTTACCTTTCCCCGCCGCTGCTGCCCTAGCGGCCCCTCCCCCCCAGCGCGACCGGCCCAATCCAGCTCCCCTCCCCGCTCCCGCCTCCCAGCTGTCCAGCCCTCCCGACCCCTACTTAATGGCAGCCACTGCGGGGACAGGCGAGCAAGACCACTGACTCATTGTCAGTGAAATTGCTCTCCCACCCTCGCAGCTCCACCATTAAGTGAGGCCTGCCCCTGCCCCTGCACTCTCGAGTGTTGGTGATCGAGGCCCTCCTCCACCCGCAGGTTTCCCTGCGCCTCATCCCTGGTGACCCAGTGGACCTCTGTCTCCTTCCTCTCACTCTGCTCTTTCACTCGTTTTTCTTCCCTTTTCTATCTTTCACCTTTCTGCACTTTTCTGCATCTCTGCTCTTTTGTACCTTATTTCTGCTCATTTTCCCTTCCTCTCGCTCTGCCCTTTCACTCGTTTTCACTCGTTTTTCTACCCTCTTTTATCTTTCACCTTTCTGCACTTTTCTGCATCTCTGCTCTTTTGTGCCTTATTTCTGCCTATTTTCCCTTTTTCTTTATCCCTTATTTCCTCCCTTTATCTTTCCCCGCCGCTGCTGCCCCAGCGGCCCCTCCCCCAGCGCGACTGGCCCAATCCAGCTCACCTCCCCGCTCCCGCCTCCCAGCTGTCCAGCCCTCCCGACCCCTACTTAATGGCGGCCACTGCGGGGACAGGCGAGCAAGACCACTGACTCATTGTCAGTGAAATTGCTCTCCCACCCTCGCAGCTCCACCATTAAGTGAGGCCTGCCCCTGCACTCTCGAGTGTTGGTGATCGAGGCCCTCTCTCCACCCGCAGGTTTCCTGCGCCTCATACCTGGTGGTCCAGTGGACCTCTGTCTCCTTCCTCTCACTCTGCTCTTTCACTCGTTTTTCTACCCTTTTCTATCTTTCACCTTTCTGCACTTTTCTGCATCTCTGCTCTTTTGTGCCTTATTTCTGCTCATTTTCCCTTCCTCTCGCTCTGCCCTTTCACTCGTTTTCACTCGTTTTCTACCCTCTTTTATCTTTCACCTTTCTGCACTTTTCTGCATCTCTGCTCTTTTGTGCCTTATTTCTGCCTATTTTCCCTTTTTCTTTATCCCTTATTTCCTCCCTTTACCTTTCCCCGCCGCTGCTGCCCCCGCGGCCCCTCCCTCCCAGTGCGACCGGCCCAATCCAGCTCCCCTCCCCGCTCCCGCCTCCCAGCTGTCCAGCCCTCCCCGACCCCTACTTAATGGCGGCCACTGCGCGGCCATGCCGCTTGCGCGCCGCTGACCCGACCGCGACCAGCGCCAGGAAGCCTGGACCTAAGTCCCACCAACGCTTGAACCCAGCAGCACTCCACTCACTCAACCCAGGCCGCAACAACAACTGCAAGCTAGCATCACCAGCCGACGCCCACGGACCCTTCAGCTGTCACCGCTGCCGGCACACCTGCAGCACCGCCAAGAACACGGATCCAGCACAACCCGCCCACAAGACCACAACCGAACCGAAGACCTTGCAATGCATCCTCCTCAACGTCCGATCCCTCCACAAACACGCCACAGAAATCTGGGACCTCCTCGACATCACCACCCCGGACGTAGCGTTCTTCACCGAAACCTGGACCAACACCACCTCGGGACCGGACATCGCCATCGCCATCCCCCAAGGATACAAGATCTCCAGGAAGGACTGCCCCACCCGCCCAGGAGGAGGAATCGCCATCGTCCACAAATCCAGCCTCCGCCTGAGCACACTCCCTGACGAGCCCACAGAACTGATGGAACACCTTCACTTCAAGATACTGGCCAGCCCCACCGCCACCCTCCGAGGAACCCTCATCTACCGACCCCCTGGACCCTGCGGACCCTTCGCCAACTCCATCACGGACATTATCTCCCCGCAGGCCACCGCATCCACCAACTACACCCTGCTGGGAGACCTCAACTTCCACCTCGACAACCAACTGGACCCCAACACCACATCCCTCCTGGACAACCTCCACAACATTGGACTGCGCCAGATCGTGACTGAGCCCACGCACTCAGCAGGACACACCCTCGTCCCCCTCTTCACTACAGGAAACTCCATCACCTTCAGCCACACCACCGAACTCCCATGGACCGACCATCGTTGCGTCTACTTCACCTTCAGAACACCCACCATCCACAGACACCAGCACCTGCTTCCAGGAAGAAACTGGACCAAAATCACCGACGACCAGCTCACCTCCTCACTCAACAACTCCACCCCAACCATCGCGGAAAACGACGACCCCAACACCGCAGCCCGAACCCTGCATAGATGGATCTCGGACAGCACCAACACCATAGCCCCCCTCAAGAAAAACAACAATACGCGCGCCAAGAAAGCCCGATGGTTTACCACCGAAGTTCGAGAGTCCAGAAGACATGCCGCCACCTCGAAAAGGCCTGGAGGAACACCAAATCCACAGAAGCCCACGACAACTTCAGAGCCGCCACCAACGCCCACCATCAACTCATCAGAGAAACAAGGAAAAAAGCGATTGAAGACAGAATCTCCACCCACGCGCACAACAGCATGGAACTCTTCAGCATCATCAAGGAGTTCGCCCAACCCACTAGCGAGTCTAACGACATCCCTCCCTCACAAGACCTCTGCGACAAACTCAGCACCTTTTTCCACCACAAAATCAAGAGCATCTACGACAACTTCGACGAAGTCAACCAACACACTGAACCCTCACCAACCACCCCCGACACCCGGAAACCAGTGATTGACGACTGTACAGCCCTCACCACCGAAGACACACTGAAGACAATGAAGTCAATACACTCAGGGGCCCCCACGGACCCCTGCCCCCACCACATCTTCAACAGAGCCACCGACACCATCGCACCCATGCTCTGCCACACCATCAACCGCTCCCTGGTGACCGCCTCGTTCCCCGACGACTGGAAACACGCCGAGGTCAACCCCTCCTAAAGAAACCCTCAGCGGACCCCACCGACCTCAAAACTACAGACCCATCTCCCTGCTCCCATTCCCAGTGAAAGTCATCGAGAAAGCCATCAACAGCCAACTCGCCACATTCATTGAAGAACACAACATCCTCGACTCCTCCCCAATCCGGCTTCAGAAAAAACCACAGTACGGAAACCGCCCTCCTCGCCGCAACAGACGACATCCGCACCCTACTGGACAAAGGAGAAACAGTAGCCCTCATCCTCCTCGACCTATCAGCGGCGTTCGACACAGTCTCCCAACGCACCCTAATACACAGACTCCACGACGCAGGAATCCAGGACAAGGCCCTCGACTGGATCCGCTCCTTCCTCTCCGGCAGGACGCAGCGGGTCAGACTCCCCCCTTTCCTCTCGGACCCCACACCTACCACCTGCGGAGTCCCCCAGGGCTCCTCCCTCAGCCCGACGCTCTTCAACGTCTACATGGCTCCACTCGCCGCCATCGTCAGAACCTACGGACTCAACATCGTGTCATACGCAGACGACACCCAGCTCATCCTCTCCCTATCCAACGAGCCCAACACCGCCAGACGCAACTTTCGAGAAGGCATGGAAGCCGTCGCCAAATGGATGAAAAACAGCTGCCTACAACTAAACACCAACAAAACAGAAGTACTCATCATGGGCCCAAACCCCGATGCCTGGAGCGACACCTGGTGGCCCCCCGCCCTCGGAAACCCGCCAACCCCCACGGACCACGCACGCAACCTGGGAATCACCCTGGGCTCCGAGCTCAAAATGGACCGCCAGATCAAGTCTGTCTCGTCTTCCTGCTTCCACACCCTCCGCCTCCTTCGTAAGACCTTCAAATGGATCCCCCTCGAACTCCGAAAGACCGTCACTCACGCCCTGGTCACCAGCAGACTCGACTACGGCAACGCACTCTACGCCGGAATAAACAAAAACCTCACTGCAAGCTACAGAACATCCAGAACGCCGCCGCAAGACTGGTCCTCAACCTGCCAAAACACTGCCACATCTCCCAGCACCTGCGCACACTCCACTGGCTCCCTGTCGAGGCGAGAATCACCTTCAAGATGCTCACCCACGCACACAAGGCCCTCCACGGCACCGGACCAGCATACCTGAACAGCCGACTCAAATTCCACGCACCCCAAAGGACCCTACGATCAGCCCAGCTCTCCTACGCCATCGTCCCCCGCACCAGAAAGACCAGATCGGGAGGCCGCTCCTTCTCCTTCCTCACGGCCAAAGCATGGAACGCCCTTCCGCTCCACCTCAGACAGACAACATTGCTCCCCATCTTCGCAAGAAACCTCAAAACCTGGCTCTTCGACAGACCCCCTCCTTGATGGATGGAACCTGCACCCCCCCCACCCCTAGCACCTTGAGACCCTTACGGTTGAGTAGTCGCGCTTTAACAAACCCCTGATTGATTGATTGAGAATACTTCACCTACTTCTTACCTTTCCCTACACCTAGACTAGGTTAAGTATATTGGGGTAGAACTAGCTAAGAGAAGCATCGTATGAGTACTCGCATTTTTAGCTCATGTTATTTATGTACGTGAATATATGCTAAAAGATAATGCTAGCGCAGTATTATTTATTTCTACGTCTTACTCTGTACATTATATATCTTGCATACTGTCTTGTGATCATAACAGCTCATATCTCTTACACGAGAAACAAAACTGTTCAATAAATCCTTTTATTGAAACGCCCATCTATTCTTTCTGTGTAACTCTGAAGAAACTAAGCATGCACGATTAGCTGAGTGAAACTTTTATCTATTGTTTCCACGATTCTGAGACGTGTTCCGATTCTAAAGGGAAACAAAGTTGTCATGTTTATGCGGTTGCCAGAAACTACTCCCTTCTTGTTTACAAGGAGTTTCTAGTGGCCTCTGATTTAGCTGGCACAAAGTAATTAAGTTTAATATACTCGATAGGGACATACCGACCTCAGTCCTATGTCAAACCTATAGGGTATATTATTCCAATGCGCAGAGCCTATTAGGGAAATAGGAACTACACTACAGGCCCCTTAGAATGTTTTAAATGTCTAAATATCATTTGCAAAAGAGATACATCTGTGATTTGCATTTTGGGAGTTGTAGTACTTTCAGTAACATTATTAAACAGGAGAAGTCTAGTCACAAATAAAAGATGAGAACATGCTGTCTGCCTGTATATGAATAAGAGAGAAGTAATACTTGTTAGGTCTATATTGGGAAGTGTTTATCAATGTGGTTTTTAACGAATCACTGACATAATATCAACTACAAAAATATCCCCATACACAAATATCGACACACAAATATCGACATCCACAATATCGACATCCAATCTTTAAAATGTAAAATACAAAATTATCGAGAAAAAAATATAGATTTAAAAAATATTGATGTACAAAATATTGATTTTTATATATATAAAAAATAATGTTTAATATATTAAATAATAAAATTAACTTTAAAAAAATATTTAGATGTAATGTACATTTAAACAAATATAAATAAATGTAATTTAAAAATTTAAATGTACATATATAAAATGTAATATATAAATGTATATTTACTTTAAACAATTAATAAGCGAATAAATTTATTGTATTTTAAAAAGTTATAAATATATCAAAATTAACAAATAAATATATATAAATATACATAAACCTATAACACAAAATCGAATTAAAAAAACATTATATTATACATTAAAATATTAATATATTTCAAAAATGTTAAACTTACATTTTGCACTCCATTGAAGCAGCACCCGCCGCAATGTCAAAGATGCGGAATGCGACCGCCAGGGTAGCGGTCGCATCCTAATTAGCGGTGCGGGACCGCCGCACGTCTGGTGGCCGGTCCCTGCACTGATCCTAATCACCCCCTATATGTTTTAGAGGCAGAAAAACTATTTGAGAAATGATGTAGCTATACCATTCACAAAAGGGTTTGTGCTATGAAAAGTTTTTAAATGTTGTTTTCCATTTTAGAAACTTAGGGGCTGATTACGATGGTGGGCCGAAAAGCATTCCGACCGCCGTGCTAGCGGGAAATTTCCACCCGCAGGTACTGCGGCAAAACCGCCGGCCTGATTAGGATGCACACCAGAAACTCCCTACCGCGGCGATCGGATTCCAGGATTCTGCGCCGGAAAAGCTGAAAATCCGTCCGCGGTGGTCGGATTTGCTGCGGAAAGGCCAAAGACCGCCGTTTCCCCAGTGGACTGGAACACATGGAGCTATCCGCAGTATTGCCACCGCCATCCTCAAATGACCGGATTCTCCGCAGCGGTGTGGTGGGCTGTTTGAGGCATCGTGATTTGACCAGCGGTCGTGACCGCATTCCTCACGGCGGGACCTCTCTTTTGGCTCCATCCGCTACCGGTACGGATGAAGATTTTCGGCGGAACCCGGAACACCGCAGCGGACGTGAAATGGGCTATCTATGCCCATCATAATAAGACGGACGCAAAGACCGCCGATGGAGTTCAGAAAAGGGCATTTTCCACCACCGCCAGCACAGCGGATGTGCCTCCACCCTCCATCGTAATCAGCCCCCTAGTGATGCATGAGGATGCTCAGTTTCAAAGCAATGTATGCTGTTAAAGAGCCATATATGCAATTATATACCTAGGGCCAGATGTACGACCGTTATTTGCGGTCGCAGAGGGGTTTCAGACCCTTTTGCGATCGCAAAAAACGAGTTGGCCATGTACTATTCCTATTTTGCGAGTCGCAAATTATTTGCGACTCGCAAAATAGGAATAGCGAGTCGCTATTAGGAAGGGGCGTTCCGAGGGCGTCCCTTCCTAATAGCGAGTCCTCCAGCTATGTATGACTCTTTTGTGACCGCAATTGCGGTCGCAAAACAGTCGCAGTCTTCCACCCTTCTCAGAAGGCTGGTAAAGCACTCGCAAACGGGAAGGGGTCCCCAGGGGACCCCTTCCCCTTTGTGAATGCAGGGGAAAATATTTTTTAAGGGCAGACAGTGGTCCCAGGGACCACTACCTGCCTTTAAAAAATGAAACGAAAACGTTTCATTTTTTCATTTTTAAATGCATCCCATTTTCCTTTAAGGAAAACGGACTGCATGTAAAAAAAAAACTGCTTTATTGAAAATCAGTCACAGACATTGTGGTCTGCTGACCCCAGCAGGCCACCATCCCTGTGAGGCTGGCCATTCCCAATGGGGTCGCAAATTGCGAGTGGCTCATGAATATTGATGAGCCTCGCATTTTGCGACCCCATTGGGAATCGCTAACAGTGTCTCTGACACTGTTGTACATTGGATTTAGCGCCTTGCAATTTGTGACTCGCAATTTGTCGCAAATTGTGAGGCGCAAAATCCAATGGTCGTACATCTGGCCCCAAGTGTGATATCTAGACTTCAGTCACACATAGCTTAGTAGTAAGCATACATATTGTAAAACGGGTAGTTTGATAGTGACAGAAGGAGATAACCAATAAGTCAGATATATTGTCACAACTGTTATGTATCTAATAGTAATGAAGATACTTTCATAGTCAGTCAGGGAGTAGTCAGGTGCTCATTCAATCAGCCAAACACTAGTGAGGCAGTCATCAATACTAGTAAAAGAGTACTGAAGTCTTTTTCTGAAATTCAATATCTTGCAGAATTTGAGCCAAAGAGTAACATGCTGGATACGTGCTATCCAAGAAGAAGTCCACATCTGGAAAGGATGTGTCTTTATGAAATACTTCAACATTATACTTTCAGAAGTAATGTCAGTGAAAACATAGATGAATGTAAATTTGCTGTGGCTGGATATGAAGAATGTTTGGTGAGACATAAGAAAGGAAATTTAATCAACCATCAAAAGCTAAGGGGTCGATTCCGATTCGGGCCGGAAAAAGCACCGACCGACTCGGAGCCGGAAAAATTACCGACCGACACGTACCAGTGGCGCCCGACACGCCAAGTACGATGCAAGCCGCGATAAATCCGACCGACACGTCAGGAAACCAAGCCGACCGAGCCGCTCGGAAAATAGCAATCCGGCCGGAAAAACACGCGAATCCAACCGACCGACACCCACCCGGAACAAATCCGACCGAATCGTACCCGCCAACTCCAACCCGCAAAGTACGATGCAAGGCACGAAAAACCCGACCGAGTCGGACGGAGGACAAGCCGTACGACCGACACGCATACAAAACCGAGCCGAAGCAACACAATACACCGCGACCGACACGTACGCAGCATACAAAACTGCACAAACACAGCGTGAACGAAACGGAGAACACCGTACGAGACCAATGCAGGGTCCGACTCGGTCACAAGAACGTTTCCAACATACACAAACAGCACAAAGGAAAAATCACCCAAAAAAGGCCAAACAAGCAATTAGCAAGCCAATAAATACTGGGGGGTGGGGACAGAGAACAAAGACACACCCACAACTCCACCTATATAAAGGACACAAATCACTACCATGAGCCTTTGCAAATGCCATTCCACTGCCAGCACCCAAGAGAAAGCAACCACACACCCACAGCTCACCCCTCACACAAGCCACACACCATCAGCACACCAACAAATACCTACCTCACATACACCCAGCAAAACACACACTCACACACCCTCACCTGCACACCAACACACACATCACTCACCATCACCACCCATCACCATGCCCCCCAAGAAGAATCCCAAGTTCCTAGATTGTGAATTGGAAGTCCTGGTAGACGAGATCCTCAGGGTGGAGCCACAGCTGTTTGGCACTCTGGTCCAACAGACCCCCATGTCGCAGAAAACCAAGATGTGGGAGAGGATCATCAACAGGGTGAACGCCCAATCACCATGTCGGCGCACAAAGACGGACATCCAGAACAGGTGGTATGACGTGCGCAGGAGGGTACGGGACCTGCTGAAGATAGACTACATCAACAGCCAACATACCGGCAGTGGCCCTCCTGCCAAGCCAATATACCTCAGGCCCTGGGAGGAGAAGGTGCGGGCCATCCTTCCGCCAGTGAGCGTATATGGACTAGAGAACATCCCAGAGCCTGGTGAGTACACAACAAATGTACACAATAAACTGCCACAAAACACACACATCACTGTCAAGGGGAGAGTCAAACCATGCACACATAGCAATTACACAGCAACTAGAACAGAATCATCCCAAAATGTGTATGTCAGTCAGATAAACACAACACATGCCATCAAAAAAGTCACATCCAACTGTGCCAACACATGTACAAACACAACCACAACTACAGCTAGGCAGTGGCACAAATAGAACTAACACACACATCCACACATGTAGCCACCACAACAACACCAACACACAGTGAAGACCACTCAAAGGAAGGAATTCTGTGTATGCTGGCCAAGTCAGTGTAGCCAATAGCACAAGATGGCTGACACTGGCTACTGCTGTGGGGAGCACAAGGCCCTGCTGGCAACTGTGCACCAACAAACAGCAGGACACCACTGACTGACATCCTGAGAGACAACTTACACTCCCTGCAATGCAAGCACGTTCCATGGTGGGCTATCTGGCTGGCTGGGTGGGAAGGGGGACTTGCAGCACTGACTATAGTCACCAGCACCTCCCCTCACACCCCCCCCACACAAACTCCACAGTACCCACCTGGTAGAATGCAATGCCCTCCATCCTAACACAAGATCCCACAAAGCACCACCACCCTGGGTTATGTTGTGTGAAGCACAGGGACACTCTTGGGACTCTTAGCCAAACAACTGCCAGGACAACACTCCCAGCCATCCTGTCAGCACAGCCAGCCCACCCCACAGGGAAGCAGAGTCAAAAGGAAGGAAGCATGGGCATGCTGGGAAGAGGGGTGGAGGCAATAGCATGATGGGAGTCGTAGTCACTGATATTGGTCACCCCCACAACTGTCCCATCAACACCACCCTGAACCATGCTCACATCACAGGGAGTGGAGAAGGACTCACAAGATGGCTGACACTGGCTACTGCTGTGGGGAGCACAAGGCCCTGCTGCCAACTGTGCACCAACAAACAGCAGGACACCACTGACTGACATCCTGAGAGACAACTTCCACTCCCTGCAATGCAAGCACGTTCCATGGTGGGTTATCTGGCTGGCTGGGTGGGAAGGGGGACTTGCAGCACTGACTATAATCACCAGCACCTCCCCTCACACCCCCAACACAAACTCCACAGTACCCACCTGGTAGAATGCAATGCCCTCCATCCTAACACAAGATCCCACAAAGCACCACCACCCTGGGTTATGTTGTGTGAAGCACAGGGACACTCTTGGGACTCTTAGCCAAACAACTGCCAGGACAACACTCCCAGCCATCCTGTCAGCACAGCCAGCCCACCCCACAGGGAAGCAGAGTCAAAAGGAAGGATGCATGGGCATGCTGGGAAGGGGGTGGAGGCAATAGCATGATGGGAGTCGTAGTCACAGACATTGCTCAGCCCTCACAACTGGCCCATCAACACCACCCTGAACCATGCTCACATCACAGGGAGTGGAGAAGGACTCACAAGATGGCTGACACTGGCTACTGCTGTGGGGAGCACAAGGCCCTGCTGCCAACTGTGCACCAACAAACAGCAGGACACCACTGACTGACATCCTGAGAGACAACTTACACTCCCTGCAATGCAAGCACGTTCCATGGTGGGCTATCTGGCTGGCTGGGTGGGAAGGGGGACTTGCAGCACTGACTATAGTCACCAGCACCTCCCCTCACACCTCCCCCCACACAAACTCCACAGTACCCACCTGGTAGAATGCAATGCCCTCCATCCTAACACAAGATCCCACAAAGCACCACCACCCTGGGTTATGTTGTGTGAAGCACAGGGACACTCTTGGGACTCTTAGCCAAACAACTGCCAGGACAACACTCCCAGCCATCCTGTCAGCACAGCCAGCCCACCCCACAGGGAAGCAGAGTCAAAGGAAGGAAGCATGGGCATGCTGGGAAGAGGGGTGGAGGCAATAGCATGATGGGAGTCGTAGTCACTGATATTGGTCACCCCCACAACTGTCCCATCAACACCACCCTGAACCATGCTCACATCACAGGGAGTGGAGAAGGACTCACAAGATGGCTGACACTGGCTACTGCTGTGGGGAGCACAAGGCCCTGCTGCCAACTGTGCACCAACAAACAGCAGGACACCACTGACTGACATCCTGAGAGACAACTTACACTCCCTGCAATGCAAGCACGTTCCATGGTGGGATAACTGACTGGGTGGGTGGGTGGGTGGGAAGGAGGTCTGGCTGTCAACCAAACACAATCAATGCAGACCATGTTCACACCCCAGAGAATACATAGAAATGCCCAAATAATGCAGGACAATGTGCCACACCAATATCAACCCCTGACTGTGACAACTTAGGACAATACAATGTACAGGCCCGCACCCCGAGGCACAGTCACAACTGTCAGGTGTGTCAACCACTGATGCCTGCAGAAACATGACATACATTGTTTGTGTCTCCCAAAAACAGGTGATGATAGGGACACAGCAGCAGACACTGAGGAGTCCCAGTCCCAGGCTCAAGAGGATGCCGAGCTCACTGGCGTCGTACAGCCTCTGTCCTCCTCGGACGATGAAGAACAACCTGGCACATCCGGTGCAAGTCAACATGCTGCACCAGCAGGACCACCAGCTGCAGCACCAGCAGGTCCACCAGCTGCACCCCCTGCACCCACCCCTCCAACGACTGTCACCACGAATACCATCCCTGCCGACATGGACAGAATAAGGAACAACACCAGCGCAGTGACCCTGGACCAACCTGGGGCCATGGACACCACCACCACCACCACCCCCCAAGGTGGACCAGGGTTATCTGTGCGTGCAACTGCACACACTGCACATGTCAGCAGGGGTGGTGGGAGGGGTGGGAGACAGAGGTCGCTGCTTGCAGACGTTGCTGGTGTGCATAAAGACCCACAACTGGTACGCATAGCTGATGCGTACCAGTCCAGCACCGGAGAGCTCAGCCAGGTAGTGGGGCTCCTCAGAGACATCAAACAGCAGCAGGCTGCCCATCATGCCCGCTTGGACTCCCACATGTCCCACGTGGAGTCACACATGTCACGTGTGGACTCCCACATGTCCCGCGTGGAGTCCAAGTGGGATGTACTACATGAGATGACGGCGGTGCACAGGGACATTTTACAATGCCTCCGCCAGATGAACAGCAACCAGTCCACACCTCCCTGTGTGCCAACAACATCTGGTACCGAACAAACTGCAACTGCCACAGGGAGGGAGGAGGACTCTGGCGGAGAGTCCCCTGCACCGCAGCAGCCTGCACTTGAGGGCCCCCCCCAAGAAGAGGGGTCGTCCGAGGAGGGGAAAGTGAGAGGCTGATGGCCAAGCGCAACTCCCAGGAAGCCTGAACCTGTTCTGGATTTTCGCCTTTGTGCACAGACTGTTCACCCTGTTGATGGCAACACTACTCCCACACATTGCATGGGGAGTACAAGTTGGAACAATGTGTCAGACAACTGTGGCCCCGATACTGGGGATCCTGTCTACCTGGACTTTCTATTCATCTAGGAACTTGGGATTGCAAGATTCATGTACAGCACAATCCATCCTATGCACTATTATCACAGATGTATCACAATAAACACACTAATACACCATACTTGCCTCTGTCGTGATTCCAACGTGGGTGCTGTTATGGGGATGATGAACTGCAAAATTACACTGTGTATGCGAACTGCAACAGCAAGGACAACACAGGCATGTGAGTACAGGCAACGTGACACATATGAGGGAGACACACCACCAGGGCTACACAACACATACACACCTAGGCCATCTGACTCATTGCCTACACTGATGTTGCCAGGGAAGACGGTGCAATGCACAGACACCACACGCATTCCCAGTTGTAGTCAAGTAGCCCACAGGTGCAGTAAGCAAATGGCAGTCAAATGTGTGACCACAGACAACGCACATCACTAAGTGAAGCACAGGTTTATTACACAGTAGCAACATGCCGTAACCACTACAGATGCAAGGTAACCCCACCTGGTAGCGGGCACACAGTCAACAACTGTAGACAGAAGGAAGTCCATGGGTGTGGCGCACATCACCTGTAGGGACACAACAGCTACCAGCCTGGATGTGCAATCACGTCGTCGGTGGACACAGTTGACCAAACGAATCTGAAAGTACCCTGTGAAGGACAGAAATGACACACAGTCAAAAGCAATGCAGTACAGGACAGAACAGCAAAACTCATGCACAATACATGTTACAAGATACCCACCCAGAACCAAGTTAGCATGTCAACACTGTTGGGGAGTACAGCCCACCTGTCACCACACATCGCAACACACATCCTGTCAAGTAGCCCATGGACACACTCCAACAGCACCAGAGCACCACCCACACATCATGCCAACTCACATCATTCACATGACACCTCAGGATACTCACATTCAGCTAAAGAAGTTGGTGATGAGCTGTGTGCGGACATCACCATCACCATCATCATCATCATCGTCACTGGCATCGTGGTCCAGGCCAGGATCCTCCACAGGTGGCGGATGTTGGTCATCGTCATCCTGGATGAGAGGCAACTCCTTCCGCACTGCCAGGTTGTGTAGCATGCAGCAGACGATGATAATCTTGCACACTTTCGCAGGGGCATATGGGAGGGACCCTCCGGTCTTGTCCAGGCAGCGGAAGCGGCTCTTCAGGAGACCAAAGGTCCGCTCAATCACTCTCCTGGTCCGACCATGTGCCTCATTGTAGCGCATCTGGGCAGGTGTCACAGGGTTCCTGAGGGGTGTCAGCAACCACGGCATGTTGGGGTATCCCGAGTCACCTACGGACAGACAAGTGCACATCAGCTGACTTGGAAAAGTGGGCGGAATACTACAGATCAGATCACACACAATGGCACAAAGTCAGTACACACCGACAAGCCAGGCACGCTGGTTCTGCATCTGTGCCATCAACCTGGGGATGCGACTACTCCTCATCACAAAGGCATCGTGTGCTGAACCAGGGAAATGGGCACACACGTGTGTGATGGTCATGTCTGCAAGACACACCACCAGTGCATTGACCGAGTGGTAGTGCTTGCGGTTCCTGTAGGCCTGCTCCTGGGCCTGTGGTGGTACCAAAGCCACATGTGTCCCATCAATGGAGCCAATGACATGCGGCATCCTCCCCAGGGCATAAAAGTCACTCTTCACGTCAGTGAGTCGTCGCAGTCTAGGGAAATAGATGTACCAGTTCAGGAAGAGCAACATTGCCGCCAAGAAATTGCGGAGCACACGGCTGAACATGGTCTGTGACATCCCACCAGCAGACGCCACAGTATGATGGAAGGTACCGGTGGCAAAGAAGTGTAGGGCTGCCATCACCTTCACCTTGGGGGTCAGCGCTGTAGGATACGGCCGGCCAGGCTGCAAATGTGGGGACAACTGCACTGCCAAATCCTCAATCAGCTGCCTGGTGAAGCGGTACCGTCGGATGCTGTCCCGTTCCACCATCGTTGCCAGGTCTGGGAATGGCCGTTGGACAGCAGGAGCCCTGCAGTGCAGAGGAGAAGTAAGCAAGATCGTCAGTCACCCCACATATGCGGCATTGAACACACTCAAGATCCCAACATACATCATCATGAGGCACAACTACATGAAGTGTGCAGTACCGGAACGACATGTATGGTACATACATGGCCAACATCTGTCAACACGGTCCTACAGGTGGCATCAATTTGTCCCAGGTTGGCCCATTGGATATCATGATGCTGTGTCACAGTCACCCCCCCAGTGACATGTGAGGACAGATGTGCCCCAGGCACCACAGCTCAACGACAGGCACATTCCCAGGGACCCTGTAATGCCACATGGACACTGGCATCACCTGGAGTATCATGTGTACACCACAACAAAACAAACATGACCCCCACAGGTAGTGGCCACACTTGCCATGGCAGGAGAGCCATGGACGTCTGTGACACACACGCACAACATCAGAGTCCATGCACACACAACGTGGATGTGGAGACTGTCTCCCATTGTGCACATGAAATCAGAGACATTGTAAACACTACATGCACAAAGACTGTGGAGGGCCATCACTATTGTGCCACTGGGACACCCTGGCTCAAACATACCGGTCCCACATGGGACTCACGGGGTATGTGACATGACATACACAAACACCACTGTGAAATGTGACCATGGCACATGCACAGATATGAACAGTTGCACATCACAGTGGTCACGTACACGTAACACCCAGGATCCTGTCCCCATTAACACGTGCACAGCCTGGGGGTGGCTGCCCACAGGTGACACCCACAGGACAACATGTACACCAACATACACACAATAGGAAATGCAGCCTTACATGCCTTATGATAAGGTTTGGACAGGCTGTCGTGATGTAGGTGTGCCCCTCACTCCTGGGAGCTATCTGTGGCTGGCATATGTCCATCTGAGACAGGCATGCTGACATATGCCAGTCACATGTACAGTGATGCGTTGAACAGCAATGGACCGATCGGTGCCTCCGGCCGGCCCATTGCATTCAATGTGTGCGGGTACGCGTTGTACCCCTGTGCGCGTTGAACAGCAATGGACCGATCGGTGCCTCCGGCCGGCCCATTGCTTTCAATATGTGCGGGTACGCGTTGTACCCCTGTGCGCGTTGAACAGCAATGGACCGATCGGTGCCTCCGGCCGGCCCATTGCATTCAATGTGTGCGGGTACGGGTTGTACCCCTGTGCGCGTTGAACAGCAATGGACCGATCGGTGCCTCCGGCCGGCCCATTGCTTTCAATGTGCGCGGTACGCGTTGTACCCCTGTGCGCGTTGAACAGCAATGGACCGATCGGTGCCTCCGGCCGGCCCATTGCATTCAATGTGTGCGGGTACGCGTTGTACCCCTGTGCGCGTTGAACAGCAATGGACCGATCGGTGCCTCCGGCCGGCCCATTGCTTTCAATGTGTGCGGGTACGCGTTGTACCCCTGTGCGCGTTGAACAGCAATGGACCGATCGGTGCCTCCGGCCGGCCCATTGCTTTCAATGTGTGCGGGTACGCGTTGTACCCTGTGCGCGTTGAACAGCAATGGACCGATCGGTGCCTCCGGCCGGCCCATTGCATTCAATGTGTGCGGGTACGCGTTGTACCCCTGTGCGCGTTGAACAGCAATGGACCGATCGGTGTCTCCGGCCGGCCCATTGCTTTCAATGTGTGCGGTACGCGTTGTACCCCTGTGCGCGTTGAACAGCAATGGACCGATCGGTGCCTCCGGCCGGCCCATTGCATTCAATGTGTGCGGGTACGCGTTGTACTCCTGTGCGCATTGAACAGCAATGGACCGATCGGTGTCTCCGGCCGGCCCATTGCTTTCAATGTGTGCGGGTACGCGTTGTACCCCTGTGCGCGTTGAACAGCAATGGACCGATCGGTGCCTCCGGCCGGCCCATTGCATTCAATGTGTGCGGGTACGCGTTGTACCCCTGTGCGCGTTGTACCTCAATGGACCGATCGGTGCGCACCCATTGACAATGGGCTTGCCTGGCAACGGACGCGTTTTCGAATTTCGAACGAGTCGGTTGCTGGAAAATCAGTTGGTCACCCACAACAATGTTGCAAAATCATGTATGTCATGAAGTTGAAATTTTGAAGGATGCTGTGGGCGTGTTTTGGTGCTGCTATTCCATGGATTGGCCAGATTCAGAAGATGCAAACGACTTGGACCTATCACTTTGGACACAAGGGACAGTATCTGCCTCTCCAGCACATATATATTGCTGCATGTTCCCCTGAGAGCCCACTTGCCTGCTCTACATGCTCCAGGACGACATCTGCCACTGCACTGCTGCTGTCTCTGCCCCTCTGGACCCTGCAATGGCACGTACTGTGGAGAGAGCCCCAGCCTTCAGCCTTGAGGAGAACCAGGCCCTGCTGGACAGCCTACTTCCACAGTACAGCAAGCTGTATGGGACACCAGGGGAGCAGGTGAGTGTTCTGTGCACTGCCTTTCTGAATGTGCATTTTGTCTGACTAGCAAGGCTGAGAGTCAGCACACCACTGGCTAGCAGGCTCACTGAGTAGTTGTCACCCCCCATAGTGTGTAGTGACTTGCACTGGACAGGTATGGTGCAGTGACAGTGCTTCTGAACAGGGTTTTACTCCCATGCAATGATACCATGTAGTGACTTCTGGAAAACTGTCCATGGGCAGCCGTGCACTGCCTGGGTACACCATGTGCCCCTGTGATTGCGACATGTATATGCAACTGTGTCATGCACGGATATGTTGCATGTGTAGTAATGGCCTTATCACTTTGTCATCCTGACAGGCTTCTGCCCATCGGAAGCATGAGATCTGGAAGGACATCGTCCGGGCTGTCCGGTCCGTGGGGGTCTACAAGCACCGGATCCGCAACTGCCAAAAGAGGTGGCAGGACCTTCGGGGCTGGACCCGGAGGATTGCACGGGTCCAGCTGAAGCTGTCGCCTCCTCGCAGGAGGGGCGGAACACGGACCCTGACCCCCACATGCTCAGGATCCTGGCGGTGGTCTTTCCAGACCTGGATGGGCAGCTGAAGGCCAGAGAGCAGCAAGGAGGGGGTGAGTCAAAGACTGCACTGTGTACTCTGTCTAACATGCTATGTGCCCTCCTCGGGCCAGGTTGAACTGCCACAGTACAGCAGTCATGTTGTCCAGGAGCCATGTCCCTCTATTGTGCACTGCCCACTCCTCATCTGATACCCAGGTGTGGCCCTTACATGCAGGGAATTCTGTCACTTAGGACTGTGTCCTTGCAGTTTGCTTGACTCAAGGTGGGAGACAGCATCTGTTTCCCTGACTCTGTGGTGGGCATCATGGGTGGGTCCATTGCTTACACAATGCCTGTATTCTGACATGTATTCAGCGTGTTACTTTGATCTGTGGTCCAATTGCTGAGCTGATCCACCACATGTGGCTGGGGTACCTGGCACACACCCATGCTGCGGGTGGGAACAATGTTTGGGCCCCAGGAGTATGTATATGACGTGTGTCACACATACTTAGCCAGCTGCCTACAGTCCAGGGCTCATCCCTCATTCATGTGGGGCTGGACAGTCATGCCTACTCCAGGCCATACAATACACTCTGTACTCCCACTCCCGTGTATCAGCGGACACATTGTGCACAGTGATTTGACCCCTCAGGTGTCTGCCTCTGTGTCAGTGTGCTGTGGATTAGTCGCCAGGACTGCTGTGGAGTTTCTTGGTAGGGGCTCAGCATGCCACTGGAGATGTGACCATAGGAGACGATACTTGTGTGACACATAGGTGTCTGATCAGCTGCCCATGCAGAATGGGGCATGTAAATGTGAAGTTCAGGCAGCTGTTCCCCATGCACAGCAGAGTGTGAGGGGCTCAGGTTCAGAGGGTAGTGTCACAGGTCTCCCATATGTCCAATAGGTATGACCTGGACAGATGAGGGTTAAGAGGATGTGTTGTGGGGGATGTACATGTGCATTTGTGCAGCTCCAGGACTTGCATTCCCCATGACCTACTATTGTGACACAGTGCAGAGTGTTGTTGTCTGGCTGCAAAGTCATACATCACTGAGACAGTGATGTATGACTTTGCAGTCATGCCTCCGCCATGGCATGTGTCTACTGATTGGTGATCCTGCAGGGGAGTGACATGTGCTACATGCACACCATTGTGGCGCTGGCTATCAGGACATGGGTGCATCATGGTGTCTGTCGCTGGTATGCATCACATGCATTTCCTATTTGACTCTGGGCATCCCTTACATCCGTAAACCTGTACTGACTCAGTGGCAAGAGCTGTGATGTGTCCACACCGTGTCCTCTGCACTGTCCAACTACTGTGTACTTGGTGCATGTGTCAACACTGGGGTGTTGCAATCCAACAGACACCAGACAGATGGGTGCAAGGCCATCTGGGATGTGAGTGCCATGCTTGGCATCAGACTGACAATTGACTTCTCCTGTTCAATTAGTGCACTTTTAGCAATGTACAACTAATGATGCCAGGGCTTGCTCTGTGATGTGCTGTGCTCACAGTGGTGTGTGCGTTATGTGCAGGTGACTGATGTCTGTCTGTTTCCCCATTGTTTGCAGATACATCCACGGCCACGGAAGGGGACAGCTCCACGGACCAGGAGGAGCCGGAGAGCCAGACTGGGTCAGCAGCCGAGGAGTGGTCGGAGGGACCCAGTGGCACGGAGGGCGAGGGGAGCCACACCGAGGAGTCCTCAGCAGCATCCACCTCAGCTGAGGACCAGAGCAACTCGGAGGATGACTCCCTTGTGGAGGCGGGTGTCAGCAGCCACCACACCCCAGCTAGTGTTGCTGTCCCCGCCACCACCAGCACCACCACTGCCCTCCCATCGGCTCCCATTCCCCAGGTCCGTGGAGGCTCCCATGTCCGGGAGCGTGTCTCCTTTGGGCCAGGCACCGCACCCCCTGCCCCTGTGTCCCCTGCTGCCCTGAGTGAGGAGTCTGTGTACCTCCTTCGCCAGCTCCATGTAGGGCAGACAGCCATGCTGAGTGTCCTCCATGCGCACACCGCGCTGTTGACTCAGCTGGTGTCGTTCATGGAGGGCATCTCATCGGGCATGTCTGACCTACAGAGGGGCAATAGGTCCATGGACTCCTCCCTGACGGCAGCAGTGTCCCTCCTCAAATGGTCCCTCACCCCTCCTGCCTCTGCTCCATCCACACTCCCCAGCACCTTACCCATCCCAGGCACACACACACTGGCACAGGCACACACCAGCACACACACATCCAGCACACTGACACACACGCCAATGACAAAACGCACACGCACGCACATTCAGGGGACTGAAGCCAGACTCACAGGGGATGGGGCCCTGGAACACACACACGCATCCACATGCACTGCGCAGTCCTCAGTTCCCTCTCCCTCCAAAGCACCCTCCCTTGCCTCACCTGCAACCCCAAAGTCACAGCAGCTCTTCCTCTGTGACCTCGGCCTCTTCCCCACCGATGAAGCTGCTCCAGCATCCCGGGGGAAGAGGAAGCCCACCCACACGGAGCAGAGTGCCCCTCGCCCCCGGACACCCTCCCCCCAGGCGCAGACGGACTGAGGCCCCCACCCGCAAGTCCCCCCGGAGTGCTAAGAGCAAGACCCCGCCACCGCCCTGCAGCTCAGGCACAAGGTCTCCGTCCTCCATCCCTCAGGCCCCCACTGCACAGGTGCCCCCACCACACCCTGCCCCAGGTTCCCCCACCCACAGATATACCATCCCCAAGATGCTCCGGCCTTCTCCCCTGCCACTTGCTCTCCCAGCACCACACCCCCGCTGCGCTTGTCTGTGCCACTGATGTGGTGAGGGTGTCCTCCCCTCTGTCCAACCCACCTTGCCTGTTCCCCATTCTCCTCCCCTGGAGGTAGGCACTGCAGTGGAGTCCACTACCGCCCTGTCTGACTTGGGCACTGCAGTGGCGGACCTGTCCACCCCATCTGCAGGGTCCACTGCAGTTGTGCCGGCACCCACGACATCTGAGTCATGCCCCCAGTTGTGCCGGCACACACCATGTCAGACACCTCCACTGCAGTTGTCAGTGGCTCTCCAGCACCCACCACCCCTTCCCTGACTCCCCCTGGTGAGCCCTGATCCTGTCCCTGCGGTGCCTGGCCTGCCCCCCGGTTGCCCCTCCTAGTGGATTGTCCCTGGTATTGTGCAGGCATGCATAGGGTGACATCTGCCAGTGTCACCCTGTTTGAACTTTGACAATGGACTGGCCATTGGCCTTTGCTCTAATTTCTTCTGGACGTCGTTATCAAACAACACATATGCTGAATAAAGCAACTTTCTTTTCTCTAGTGCTCATGCTTCAGATGTACATGTTGTTGGTGCAGCTAACCATGCCCTTGCTGCAGTGATGGTGATATCTGGTCTCATGATTATGAAGTGTTACTGTGCAGGAACCCATGTGGTCCAGGGGGAATGTGTCCTATCATGTGGTGTATCCATGTCATCAATAGCAGCATCTGAGGGTGTCATGTGTTCAGTATTTGGCAATGGGTTTCCTACTTACATTGGCAATTTCATATCTGTGGCTTCCACCCCTGCACATCTGTTGTGCCTGCCATCGTTGCATTTGTCTACTTCCCTGACCGTGTTGCCATCTCCAGTGGACATGCAGGTTTGGGCATCAATGGGGAGGGACTCATCCGTGTAGTCAGTGCAACATTGCTATACAAGTGTGTTGGATCTGTGCTGATGATTCCGTTGGCACATCCATGACCAGGCTGATGTGATGGGAGCCCTCATTTGGTGCTAATTGTTGATTGTGTGACCAAGTGCTCAGCTGACATGATGGGGCCCTACTGAGGCAACATATGGCACAGCTTTCCTCACACAGGAGTGGAGTCCCCTCATGGCAGTGTGTACACGTGTGACATTGCCTGCGCCCAAGGTGTGTGTTGTATGTGCATGTCTGTGTGTTCACTTCCATTCATCTGCGCATGCTGTGATCCCTAGTGTTGTACCTGTTTGTGATGCTTGCTGACTTGAGCTATGTTCCCCCAAAGTCTTCTCCCTGTGTTCTCTGTGATGTGGGTGCATGGCACATTACTGGTCATCAGGGTGTCACCCATAGGTGTGTTTGCTGTCAGGGCAGAGTTTGTGTGCAGACGCAGATGGGTCACAGTCAGGTTTCCCTTTGGCACTTGTTGTTTGCCCCTGTCATGTGATTTCCAGTTTGTGTTATCTTTCAGTGATTGTGACACGTTGTGTGTGTGACTGCTGGCACTCCTTAGGGTCCGGGCTGCAATGTTGGTTGTTGTCTATGTGTGTTCTTTGTGGGTGACCTTGGCTTCTTCATTGGTGTGTGACTGTGGCTGGGATCCCATTGGTCGGTGTGGTATTGCCGTCATGTCCATGTACAGCGTAGTGTGCAGTGTGTCAGACATTCAGGAGTCTTGTTGAGTGTCCATGTGTGATGTGTTTCTACACCTTGGTTCCCACCCACCACCCTGGAATAGTCATGGGTGCATGTGCAATGTCACCAGTGCATGTGTACTTCACTGCTGCACATTGTTGGAGGTCGAGGGGTGTGGTCTTGAGTGTGTGCAGATGAGAGTTGTTGCCCGGCTAGGCCCCTGCCTCCATGTTGGCCTTGGCTTACTGGCCATGCTGATTGATTTGTGCTTGTGTAGGTGTGATGGTAGTTTGTTGCTCAGGACACCTGACTGTGGTTCACAGTGTGAACGACATTTAGCTTTGTCATCACAGTGGTCTTTTTATTCAGCCCAGGGTCACCACATTGTGGGGGCCCTGGGGGTGGTGCTGTGGTGTGTCTGTGACTTGCTGTGTCAGTTGTTGTTCCTACGTGCCTGTGTGACATGTGTGTTTTGTGCTCCCTCTCACCTGTCAATGCCTGCTTGCCCACATAGGGGATTTGGATCCATGAGTTACCTTAGTGTGGCAGTGTATGCACATCTGTATGATTGGTATTCAGCTCTCCTCATGTGTTGTGTTGTTGCCTGGGGACACTGGCACCCCCACCCCTCACCTGCTGTGTATGATGACAGTGTTGGTCTGCCTGTTTGTGTTTGTGCATCTGCACCACTGCATTGGCATATCTTGGGTGTGCCATTGGCTGTATGTTGTTTGGTGTGTTTCCCCTGCTGTCCCTGGGTCTCCTAGGTCATCGGTCAGCACAGTGATCATGGTTTGTGTGTCCCATTGCTGCCATGGTATGGTATCTGTTCACCTCACATCTGCTGTCTCCACAGGGTATCTGCATTTGTGTGCCCATTGGTGCAAATATGTGGTTCTCCATTCTGATGGTCACTTCTGTCATTGTGTCATTGATGACTGTTGACGGTCTCAGCCCCCATGGGTGTTGTTTGTCTGCACATGGCCAAAGGAATGTTTCATTTGCACTGCAGTATTTGGCTCCCCCAATTTATGTTGCAATGGGACACATACACTACTTTGCCACAGATGAGTTTTTGGTTCTGTGACCAGGAATGATCCATGCAGTTTGGCAGTTGCAGCTCTTTCTTTGTCAACAATTACCTTTTGGTCACTGTGATGATGAGGGTGTAGACCCCATTGCCACAATGGTCAAAATGTGCTTCAGCTATGGACCCCACACTTGCCTTTTGGTCACTGTGATGATGGGGGTTTAGTCCCCATTGCCACAATGGTCAAAATGTGCTTCAGCTATGGACCCCACACTTGCCTTTTGGTCACTGTGATGATGGGGGTTTAGTCCCCATTGCCACAATGGTCAAAATGTGCTTCAGCTATGGACCCCACACTTGCCTTTTGGTCACTGTGATGATGGGGGTTTAGGCCCCATTGCCACAATGGTCATGGGCTGCTTGCATTGTGGGTGCCACACACATATATGTGTGGCACATGTGCTAGGGGGTCACATTGTATGTTCAAAGTCATGTTCGGTGTTGTAGGCATTTGACACAGCCTGCTCACACGCTTGTCATGGTGGTGGGGGGATGTCTTAATCTTGCATTCCCTAGGTTGTGGTGTGCTTGTTGTGTCATGCATTGTCCATCCTATGAGTGGGGGTGGTAGTAGTGGTAGGCATCCAGCCCCCTGGCTAAGGGTGGTAGTAGTGGTAGGCATCCTGCCCCCTGGCTAAGGGTGGTAGTAGTGGTAGGCTTCCTGCCCCCCTGGCTAAGGGTGGTAGTAGTGGTGGGCATCCTGCCCCCCTGGGTGAGGGTGGTAGTAGTGGTGGGCATCCTGCCCCCTGGCTAAGGGTGGTAGTAGTGGTAGGCATCCTGCCCCCTGGCTAAGGGTGGTAGTAGTGGTAGGCATCCTGCCCCCTGGCTAAGGGTGGTAGTAGTGGTAGGCATCCTGCCCCCTGGCTAAGGGTGGTAGTAGTGGTAGGCATCCTGCCCCCTGGCTAAGGGTGGTAGTAGTGGTAGGCATCCTGCCCCTGGCTAAGGGTGGTAGTAGTGGTAGGCATCCTGCCCCCTGGCTAAGGGTGGTAGTAGTGGTAGGCATCCTGCCCCCTGGCTAAGGGTGGTAGTAGTGGTAGGCTTCCTGCCCCCTGGCTAAGGGTGGTAGTAGTGGTAGGCATCCTGCCCCCTGGCTAAGGGTGGAAGTAGTGGTAGGCATCCTGCCACCCTGGCTAAGGGTGGTAGTAGTGGTAGGCATCCTGCCCCCTGGCTAAGGGTGGTAGTAGTGGTAGGCTTCCTGCCCCCTGGCTAAGGGTGGTAGTAGTGGTGGGCATCCTGCCCCCCTGGGTGAGGGTGGTAGTAGTGGTGGGCATCCTGCCCCCCTGGGTGAGGGTGGTAGTAGTGGTGGGCATCCTGCCCCCTGGCTAAGGGTGGTAGTAGTGGTAGGCATCCTGCCCCCCTGGCTAAGGGTGGTAGGAGTGGTAGGCATCCTGCCACCCTGGCTAAGGGTGGTAGTAGTGGTAGGCATCCTGCCCCCTGGCTAAGGGTGGTAGTAGTGGTAGGCTTCCTGCCCCCTGGCTAAGGGTGGTAGTAGTGGTGGGCATCCTGCCCCCCTGGGTGAGGGTGGTAGTAGTGGTGGGCATCCTGCCCCCTGGCTAAGGGTGGTAGTAGTGGTAGGCATCCTGCCCCCCTGGCTAAGGGTGGTAGTAGTGGTAGGCATCCTGCCCCCTGGCTAAGGGTGGTAGTAGTGGTAGGCATCCTGCCCCCTGGCTAAGGGTGGTAGTAGTGGTAGGCATCCTGCCACCCTGGCTAAGGGTGGTAGTAGTGGTGGGCATCCTGCCCCCCTGGCTAAGGGTGGTAGTAGTGGTAGGCATCCTGCCCCCGTGGGTGAGGGTGGTAGTAGTGGTAGGCTTCCTGCCCCCTGGCTAAGGGTGGTAGTAGTGGTAGGCATCCTGCCCCCTGGCTAAGGGTGGTAGTAGTGGTAGGCATCCTGCCCCCTGGCTAAGGGTGGTAGTAGTGGTAGGCATCCTGCCACCCTGGCTAAGGGTGGTAGTAGTGGTAGGCATCCTGCCCCCCCTGAGTGAGGGTGGTGGGCATCCTGCCCCCCCTGGGTGAGGGTGGTAGTAGTGGTGGGCATCCTGCCCCCCCTGGCTAAGGGTGGTAGTAGTGGTAGGCATCCTGCCCCCCGTGGGTGAGGGTGGTAGTAGTGGTAGGCTTCCTGCCCCCTGGCTAAGGGTGGTAGTAGTGGTGGGCATCCTGCCCCCTGGCTAAGGGTGGTAGTAGTGGTAGGCATCCTGCCACCCTGGCTAAGGGTGGTAGTAGTGGTAGGCATCCTGCCCCCCTGGCTAAGGGTGGTAGTAGTGGTAGGCATCCAGCCCCCCCTGGGTTGGGGTGGTGGCGCGCATTCAGGCCCCTGTGTGCATATGTGGCATTGGTGATGGGCATCCCGCCCCTATGGTGCTGCTGTTGCTGGTGTAAGTATATTCAGATTCCCAGTGTATGTGTGTGATGTGTCGTGTACGTGTTGTATGTGTTTTGTGGTTGGTGTCTGACTTACCTTCTGCGCCGTACGCGTCCGTGCCTGTTCCGGTAGTAGATGTAGAATATTGGTATGATCGGGACGAAGGGATTCATGGTTGGTTCGTGTCGTTCGTCCTTCTCGTTGCTTCGCGTCGTCCTCGTCGCTTGGCTTTGTCCTCGTCGCTTCGTTTCGTCCTCGTCGCTTCGCGTCGTCCTCGTCGGTGCCGTGTTCGTCTCGTAGCCGTGGATCGTGTTGTGGCGCGATTCGGAGCTTATGTGCGCCTCTCCCGGATGCTTTGACGTGCCGTGCGTAGCGACGGGTTCAGCGCGTACGGAAAGCGCATCGTACTTGTTCGGCCGGACGGGGCTGCATTTTCCCTTCCGTGCGACTCGATTCGGCGTTTCCGGATTCGCCTCGGTCGGAGAACAGGACCTGGTTTGGGTGAGTACGGCTCGGCCGGAATTTTTGCTGTTGTGCGCATCGTACTTGCTCGTTCGGTGTGCTGTACGGATCGGTCGGGAAACTGGCTTTCGCATGGCTTTTTTCCCGACCGAATAGTATTGGGTGCGCCTCCGACCGAGATCGGAATCGGCCCCAATGTTGCCAAACTCCTGACAAAAGAGAGTTTTTCTATTTAGCCTTGTTACAGTTGTTTAAGCCATGGCGAACCAAAAGTGAGCTACTTGGAGAATTTGACTGTTATGGAGACTCTTTCAATGCTGTGAAAGATGTCATTGAGTGCTCTGTGTTTCCAGTGTATATTCAAATGTTGATGGATGAGATTGAAAAAGAAGAAGCAATTGCTGCTGAGATAGCAAGAGAGAGTTCTCAAAGCAGTCAATGTTCAGCACCTGGAAGTCAAGATCCTCTTGGACAGCAACTCATTGAAAATGAAGCTGCAATAGCTATGAAAGAGTTGGAGAATGCAATGCAACAAATAAGACAGGAAACTGTGGATCTTGATCTACTAATACAGCAATTGAATGCAGATCAAAAAGACATTTTGAAGAGGTAAAAGGTAATGTAGAGCATGGATATCCCCATGAGAATAAAAAGTGTGCATGTTCTACATATAAACCAGTTCTACTGTACATAAGTGGTCAAGCTGGAACTGGAATAAATCTCCTCAATTAAATTACTGACAAGTTACCTACAGAAGACAACAAATTTGAATTTGTTGTGTGTAGTCACTGCACCGACAGGGTTAGCTGCTCATAATGTTAAAGTAGTTACCCTTCATTGATTATTAATGCTGCCTGTTGAACATGACAACAAATTACAGTACAACAAATTATCTGGTGATGCTTGTCATGAAGTGGCAAGAGCATTAAAGAAATTAAAGCTACTAATTATTGATGAAGTAAGTATGATGTCTAACCTAATGATGATGAACAAAAAAAAAATCAACAATGAGGAAAGAAAAGAAAACTAGAGCACAATGAGGAAATACCCGGCTATCACTTTGATAATAAATCTAGAGTGATGAACTGTTATGGCATGTAGTGTTAAATGGACTATATAATTTGCCTCATTTTATAAATTCTATTAAAGAAAAGGTAGATAAAAGAATATCTTCACAACTGTTTAGTTTACTTGAAGAATTAAGATGTGATAGAAGTATTATACATTCTGTAATTGTAATAAGAAAACTCACCGATGACTGTACAGTATCAGTAGTGTTCTCTCAAAATCTTCAGCAGGACGCTCAAGAAGTTCTAATGGTAATGCTAGGACTATTAGATGAAGAAGATGTAAATATCAATGAATTATTTAGTTTAAGTTATAAATGGACCCATTGCTGTGAAGACTGTGAATTTATGTCTAGCACTGAAATCAATTCAGAACGATTCCTGTACTTAACATTACCCGATTGTGAAGCTGCGCTGTTTGCAGACTTAACTAGAAAGGTCCATCAAGATATGACCTGTCCAAACTGCAGATCAGAACTTAGGTCAACGTTGTTTCTACAGCGGTATGGAAAATATATCGTAGTCATGCTACAATGATGCAGAGCGGATGGTACTAAATTAGGCACTGAAATTACGAACATTAAAGCTGCATAAATTTCTATCTAAAAAAAAACTTCCACAACTATAGCAATCATATTTCGTGAAGGAGTTAATCCTCTGGGCACTACACAATATATTTAAGATGTCAAACAGGATGGAAAGAGTGCAATGACATACAAGTGACATTCAAATCAAAACTACCCAAAAAGTTACCAAACTCATATCTGGTAATTCTACAACTGAAGTTCTAAAGGAGAATCCAGGATAAGAAAATGTGGTATTGTGTTGACATATATAAGGATTATGTGTTTCTAAGACATTATTCGACCTATTGGGGGTATTGTCTATAGCAAGCTGTTTGAAATGAAGGACTCTTTTTAACTGCAAACAAGGAATTTATAAATATTTGAGGATTACATTGTATTACTACAGATAAAAAGTAAATGGAGGTACTGTAATACCATTAGCCTTAAGTTACATGTGAAAACTATTCACCACTAAAAAAAAGTGCCCTTTAGTTTCTGCTACAGCAACTTCTACATAGTACAATGAGTTATGTTTTTGATACATGGACCAAGACCATTTTAGACATCATTTGGCCTAACAGGGATGATATTTACAAAAGGATATGCAAAAATGAAGACTGCTTCATAATTGTTTGACATTTTTTACCTGATATAAGAATATCAGAAGCAGTTTTACCATACAGTTGCTTTCATTAAGGTAATAACCTATTAGCAAGCCAGTATTAAAAAACGTGTAGTAAGAACAGTATGACATAGTTTTAATAATCTACTGTACACATTTTTTTTTGCAATCCATTGATTGTTTTTTCCCATTGATTCATGATGAGTCTTCATATAAAGCATTGTTGAAAGTGAACAAGTATGAAAGCTGAGAACAGGAAAAAACTGTAAAACATTTGTCTATGTTGAATTAAAGTTTTGCTTAAAAATGTTGTATTTTGTTTGGCTGTTAATATTCGAAATGAAATTCTAATACATTTTGATCTGTTTCTATTTTTTTACAGTGGTTGGACGTTGAGATATATTACATGTGTCAAATCAGTAATCTAGTGATGGATTCATTGAGTTACTACTCATGTACTCATCCCATCTCTCAGGCACAACAGTTACACAATCATCCAGCCACTACCTAAGCAGACATCCAATCACTCAGATACCACACTTGAGTTTATCTAATCTTCCAGCCACTACTCAGGCACTCATCCAATTACCCAGAGGGTATCCATACACTATGCAAACACCCAGACACTATCTATGCACTCATCCATTCACGGAGGCACTACCCATGCACTCATCCACTCACCCAGGGACTCCTCATGGACTCATCCAATCACCCAGGCAGTACCGATACACTCATCCAATCACCTAGGCACTATCCATGCATGCACTTACCCAATCACGCAGGCAGTATCCATGCATTCACCCAATCACCCAGGCACTATCCATGCACTCACCCAATCACCAAGCCACTACCCTTCCACTCATCCAATGACCTAGGCTGTACCTTTGCACTCATCCAATCACCCAGATGCTACTCAAACTCATTCAGTCACCTATGTGCTACTCATGCACTCATACAATCAGCCAGCCACTACTCATGCACTAATCCAATTTCCCAAGCAGTACCCATGCACTCAATCATTCACTCAGGCACTATGCATTCATTTACCCAATCACCCAGGCACTATCTATGCACTCACCCAGGCACTACCCTTGCACTCATGGAATTACAGAGATACTACCTTGCACTCAGGCATTACCCTTCCATTAATTAATTTACTCTGGTACTACCCTTGCACTGATCCATTCACTCGTGCACTACCCATGAACTCATCTATTAACTCAGGTACTAACCATGCACATATCGAATCACCCAGATACTACCCTTCTAGTCATCCATTCACCCAGGCACTACCACTGCACTCATCTATTCACCCATCCACTATCCATGCACTCATCCAATCACCCAAGCACTACCCATCCACTCATTCATTCACCCAGACATTACCCATGCACTCATCCATTCACTCAGCCACTACCCATGCACTCCTCAATTCACTCAGCCATGACCCATGCACTCATCCATTCACCCAGGACCTACCTATACACCCACTCATTCACCCAGCCACTAACCTTGCACTCATCCATTCACTCAGTCAGTATGCATGCACTCATCCATTCACTCAGCCCCTACCCATGCACTCATTAATTCACTGAGGTACTACCCATGCAATCCTTCATTCACTCAGCACTACCCATGCACTCATCCATTCACCAAGCACTATCCATGCACACATCCAATCACCCTTGCACTCATCCATTCACTGAGGCCCTACCCATGCACTCCTCCACCCAGGCATTATCAATGCACTCATTAATTTACCCAGCCATTAACCATGTACTCATTCATTCACTCAGGCACTACTTAGGCACCACTGCTACACTCATTGTAACATCCATGTACCAGTTGTGCACTCATTCAATTATCCATATACCAGTCATTCACTCATTCCAACACATATACCTTTTTTAAGGCTTTTGTAAAGTTTAAAAAAAATGTGTTCCTTTATATAATAACAAAAATGGCAACTGGGACAGCGGGAATTGAAAAAACGTGCACTAAGAAATGTGCAAAACATATAAAAGGGGAAAAAATAGCATGTATGCTGTTTTGCAGCATTGCGAACAGCTGCAATACTCTGCTCACCAGCAGTTATGACAACACTACAGTCCATGCAGTACGTGGCCATTCTTGACAACTCTGGAGCCATATTTGTTGCAGTAGTCTGCACCTCAAAAGGGAATTTCTGACCAGTAATTGTTGCTGCTGCCACTGAAGTAGATTGCCCTCCAGCTTCCCAATGCTTGATAGCCAGTTGGACAGTTTTTTTATGATGGTTTTCAGATGTATAACATGGACATTGTCTGACATGAATATTTCTTGTTCTTCCCTCTAGAGTGGGTCTTTTTGCAGATTGTGCATTGCACAAGTTTGGCAGCTGTTTTTAATTCACCTGATGGGATTGTGAGAAAATCCCATGCCACATTGGCTCTCTTTTGTGGAGGTTCCTCTTCTTCCACATCTTCAGTCTCCACCTCTCTCACATCCTGGTCCAGCTGTTGTTCCTGCTGACCCCCATCTCCTTGCTGTTGCCATTTCTGATAGAAAAAAAGACCAAAAAGTTTGCAAAGCAAAATGAATCCACCTGCTCAGAATGAAGTTCTATGAAAGAAGATTCAAGAAGGAGGAATGAGTGTGTACTTCCTATTGATTTTGCTGAAAAGTATATTATCCAATGATATTCTTTGCTTTTCCAGTCATGTGATGCTCGCGGTGACCAAAATAGTCCCGGTTACCGCAGTGAAGTTACAGTAGTTTTGTTTAAAAATGGAAAGAAAAGCAGAACTTTTAATATTATAATAGTGAACAGCTATACTAAACTTGTTCACAATACCTCTACCTATACGTTTCACAGTTGTTAAAAAAACGCGCACTATCCACGGTTACCGGCGTCATCGTGACTTCCGCTGTCTTCGCTGAAATGGGAAGTGTTTTGAGGTGATATTCTGGAAACTCACTAGAAAAATATGAGTTTGAAAAGTACACTAAAAAAGTTCTACTCTTAAATATACTGTAGGATATGTCCATGTATCTGTTTTACACTTTGTATAAACCACATGCACTTCGCGACTACCGACGTCACCACGACGACGTCGGTAGTAGCAAATATATTTTTTTTTGTAAAGCTGGCTTTCTCCTAAATTGATCATAGAAAGAAAAGTTAAAACAATATATTACTAAATATTTAGAGTTAAACTGTATTTAAAAAAATGTCTTTAACTGTATTTTTCAGTATATAAAATAGATTTATTGATGACAGAATCTCTACTGTAAATGCAACAATGTTGTGCCGAATTACAAAATTGGTAAAAATAATGCCAATTATTGATGTATTTTCTGATAAGACACATATGAAATCAAAAAATAAGAGGGGGATTATATAAATATAATACACAATGTCCAATTATTGAAACAAAGTACAAACATCATAGAGGTTCACTTACAAAAAAATGGACCTTACAATTAACAAATAGAATTTTAAAAACCTTATAAATTAAAAAAAACAAAGAATACAGGAACCTTAAAGTTAACAATTAGCATTTAAAAAACCTTAGAAATTCACTGATAAAAACAAAGGTTACATGGATGTTATAGTTAGGGTGATATTTCACTCGTACAAAACCAGAGAAATTCGGCAGTTATAGTTAGATCAGCTAACTATAACTCGCTCCCCCGCAATGCGCTGCTTATGACCTCACATATTATATCACTCATGACATGGTCAGTGACATCACTGATGACATCTCAAATGACATCACTGATGACATCACTGATTA
This sequence comes from Calotriton arnoldi, assembly GCA_963921515.1. NCBI lineage: Eukaryota > Metazoa > Chordata > Amphibia > Caudata > Salamandridae > Calotriton > Calotriton arnoldi. The sequence continues at coordinate 525,729 of CAWUFW010007125.1, forward strand.
CATCATCGACGGAATCTCTGACATACCATTCATACCCCCATGTAACCTTTCATACACCCACTCCAAATTTCACACTACCATGCTCAAAATCATTGACACACCCATACCAGTACTTATATACTCAATCACTAATTCATAGGTCTCTACACACATCTACTCACTCACCCATACAGCCACTCATACGCCCACTCAGTCACTAATATAGCCACTGACATATCCACTCATACCCCATACAGCCACTCACACACTGTCAGACACTCATACAGCTACTCACACACCTTCTCACTCACCCATAGAGTCAATCACACAGTCACTTACTCATCTAGACAGTATACACACACACCAACTCACTTATTCATACACATACTAACACATAATTACTCACCTATACATACACTGAAATAAGTACATACTCATCCATACAGCTACTCTCACAATCACTCCCTCACACATACAGTCACTTACATACTCCAACACTCACCCATACTGCCTTTCATATATACAGTTACTCACCCATATACCACTGACACAACCATTCACTCACCAACACAGTCATATGGACACTCCCTCACCAATATAGCCCCTCTCAGACATACTCACATACCCATACAGCCAGTGATTCACCCACTCACTCATATATGCAGAGTCACAAACCCCCTCACCCACCCACACAGACACTCATTCACCCATACAGATGCTCAGAAAACCAATAAATAACCCATAGAGCCACTCATTTACCTACTCACCAACCCACACAGCTACTTACATACCAACTGACAGACTGATCCAGACATTCACACAAATTAGCCACTCACCTATACATTCACTGAGACACGTATAATCACTCACTTATACAGTCAGTCACACACCCACTAAATCATCCATACAGGCACTCATACACCCACTGATTCATCAATACACCTTGGTGTTTATCTAATTAACACTCATAAATTTTTTAAAAACACTCAGTCACCAGATGATATCATGAGTGATGTCACTGACCATGTCATGAGTGATGTAATATGTGAGGTCATAAGCAGTGCACATCGGGGTGCGAGTCATAGTTAGCTCATCTAACTATAAGTGCTGAATTTCTCTGGTTTTGTACTAGTGAAATGTCAGCCTAACTATAACGGCCATGTGACCTTTGTTTTTTCTAGTGAATTAGCCGAGTTTGGCCGAAACGCGTCATGGCAGCAATGGTGGCGTACTGAAATAAACACCTGAATGCACCAAATCTGGGTTCGTCGTCCGTCTTTTTTCCGAGCAAGGAGAAGTGTGAAGCGGAGTGTGGCGATATATATATATATATATATATATATATAATATATTTTATATATATTTTATATTATTTATAATATACCACAAAAATTTAGTTATATCACCAATAGGTAGTTATAATCAGGACCATGTTTTTTTTTACTTGCCTATATCTTTGGCACTGTTTGACAAATCTTAATGAGATTTTCCAACAAAAAGTGTGCCGTTGATTCTTGATGTGCATGTAAAGTTTTGGGGTGATCCATTAAGCGGAGACCGAGAAAAAGGAGGGGTCAAAAAAGTGTTTTTCCAGTATTCATTTTCACAGGGAATTTTGAGCATGACTACAGCCTGAGCTGCAGGACAGAATGACACCAAATTTGGCAGAAAGCTAGCTCTTGGTCCGGAAAGAGTGCTTTTTTGTTTTTTTGGTGTAAATCTGTTTAGTAGTTTTTGAGTTATTAAAAGAAATCCAAATATGTATATTAAGGGACACGGATCCTTTGTGATGCCTGCGCAGAGCTTTGTGACCCCATGTGACGCGAGTGCTGTGATTGGGTGACCACATCCTGTGTAGAAAGTTGTGGCTGCCATTTATGAACCGGGATGTGATTCGCAGTAGCGGAAAAAAAAAATCATAGTAGTGAAGAGGTCAGGGTAAGGCTACCCTAACCCCATGGGTGCATTTTAGTGGTCTTTGAGGGACCACTTATGAGTTTTGAAATACCCAAATTGTTTTGTTTTTTTACATGTGGTTGAAGTCATACACCCATCACAGTGCTCAGCGCTGCCCCATGTAATGTCACAGTCTAGTCACATACCCTGCTGAATTTTCTTTTTTTTTTTAAAACACATTCACTCGCAGAAATTCATGCACTCACAGACTGACACATATTTACACACCTACTCATATACCCACACAGAAACTCACATACCCACTCACAGACCCACACAGACACTCATGCACCCCCACACAGCCCTACACAGACACTCACACACCCACTCACAGACTGACACAGATGCTCATGCATCCACTCAAAGACCCACTCAGACACTCACACACCCACTTGCAGACCCACTCAGATCATCATGCAACCACTCACATACCTACTGAGACACTGATACACTTATAAATCCAGTCAGAAACTCATGCACCCACTCACAGACCCCCTCAGACCAGTTACGCACCCACTGAGGGACTGACTTAGACCCTGACACATCCCCTCAAAGATCCGATAAGACACACCCACCTACTCACTCACCCACTGAGAGATATATGCACCCTCTCACAGACCCACTCAGAGACTCATGCAGCCAGTCATAGACCCACTCAGCCACTCACAGACTCACTCAGACACTAATGAATTCTCTCACAGACCCACTCAGAGACTCACACATCCACTGATAGATCCACTCAGACATTCATGCACCCAATCACAGACCCACACAGAAAACCACATAGATGCTGATACACCCACTCACAGACCCACTCACAGACTCATGTGCCCACTCACAGACCCACTCAGATACTCATGGAGCCACTCACAGACCAACTCACTCATTCACACATTCACAGACACGCTTAGCGACTCACACACCCACTCAGAGAATCACTCTGAGACTCCTGCACCCACTCACAGGCACACTGAGGCACTCTTGAACCAACTTACAAACACACTCAGAGACTCAGACACCCACTTAAGAGCCACTGAGACACTCACAGACTCACTCAGAGACATCTGCGCTTGCTCACAGACCCACTCAAAGACTCATGTACCCACTCACAGACCCACTCGGAGACTCATGCAACCACTTACATACCCACTGAGACTCCTTTACACCCACTCATAAACCCACTCAGAAACTCATGCAGCCACTGACAGACCCACTCAGAGACTCATGTAACAAGTCAAAGACCTACTCAGAGACTCATGCACCCTCTCACATACCCACTGAGAGACTGTAGGAAAGTGGCTCTTTTGACATGGTTAGCCCCCACTTTTTGCTTGTTGCCTAATGTGATTTTGACATGTAAGTGCACTGGGTCCCTGCTAACCATGTTCTCTTTACCAGATCTCTTTCCCAAAACTGCACCACTATTGGTACCCCTGTAGGTCCCTAGTAAATTGTACCCCTGGTACCTAGGGCATGGGTACTGAAGAGGTTCCACTGGGACTGCAGCATGAATTGTGCCGCCCCAGAGACCCCTCACCATCAGGCATGTTTCTGACCTCATAATGTGAGAGCTCACACCCTCAGAGGCCAGAACAAAGCCTGCTTTGGGCAGAGGTGCTTCACACCCCCTCCATGCCAGAATGGGCTTCCAGAGCAGGAAGCTTCAAAAGTGATGCCACCTATGAAGCACAGAATTCACCAGATAGTGGGGGATGCCAGCCCCCCGTCCTGCTCCACATTTTGAGGGAGGACAGGTGGCAACATTAGTTAGATGAGGAGGAGTGACAACATTTAGCCAGCACCATCCCTAAGGTGTGGATGGCAACGTGAACCCCTCTCCTGAAAACCCACCATCTTGGGCCGGTGGAAAAAAAAATATCAGGGCTAGGGTAGTGCCCCTTCCCACAGGAAGTGGTCACTTAGAAGAAGTAGACACCCTAAAGGTAGGTAGCTCATTGGCTACTACCTGTCTCCCCCTTTAACGCCCCTAAAGTTAGTATTTAAGTGGCACCCCTCGACCTTGAAACTTAGATTTGATGTACAAGAAGAAGACACAGACAAACAACAGCTGTTGCCTGGAAACTGAAGCCCTGCTGCACAAACAATTGGCACCCAACCCTACTAGCTGCCTCAAGGACTCGACAATCGTGGTTGTGAAGTCTTGTCCTGAAACTGGAAAGACTCCAAGAACCTTGGAGATCCGCCAGACTTCAAGATATTGCCAAGAACCTCCCCTGGAGTGAAGGTATCACTCCCCTGCACACCGCAGGCACCAATCCCACTAAGTCCAGTTCGTCAACTTGCTGCTCCCCGGCAACTCCAAAGAAGTACCCAAACTAGAAGAGGTGCATCAGCTCTAGAGTGTCAGACCTGTTTCTCCACCAAGTTTGGAGGCACCAAGACCAATCAGAGCTGCACTGTAACAATAATACCAGGGGTATTGGACCCTCTTCAGCAAACAGCAAGACAAAGAGTCCATGTCTGACTCCAACTACCCCAAAAGCAAGCTCCCATTGAGGGACACCGGGACCCCAGAGATCCACATCATGAGTGGCCCAGATGTCCTGAAACCACCTCTCCAATTTGCCTGCTCCTGACCACAAGGACATCTCGATGCACGGTGCCTGGCTGACCTAACTGCTCTGCACCCAGCCCTTCCAGCCCCGGTAACGATGACCCAGCTGTGCTCCCATGATTCTGGGACAATTGGAACCACCTCCCTCAAGTGGGACCAACCTTGCTTACCTTTAAACCATCCTGTGCAGCGTCTTTCCAAGTGGCCCCCTTCGTCGAAGGGCACCTGCTACAGGAAATCTGGGATGCTCCCAATCTTCTGCTACTGGAACTTTGGACCTGGTCCTGCTATTGACCTAAACGAGTAGGTGAAGTTTGTGAAAGCATTGCCTTATTTTATATGCATTTTTCTGCATTTCCTCATTTACTTTAATGGGTGTAATTGTGCACAAAAGTGATACATTTTGCAAACTCTTAAAAATCTTAATTTTGAAAGTACTTACTGTAACTCAAAGTTCTTGTTCTTTATAATGACATAAAATTCAACACTATTTTTATAAATTGGTCTCAGATTTGTTCTTGAGTGTGTTTCATTTATTGCCTCTGTGAGTACAACAAATGCTTAGCACTACCCTCTGATAAGCCTAACTGCTCACCCACATTACCACTAATAGACCATTAGTATTATCTACGTTTGCTTCTGTAAACCAATAGAGGACTCACTGGACTCTCTCCACATGTACTATATAGAGAGCCAGCTTTCTATAGATACTGATACACCCACTCACAAACCCAGTCAGAAGATCATCCACTCACTTACTGACCAATTCATACAGTTAAACTGAGGGACCCACTTAGATACTGCACCCACCTACTCACTCACCCACTGATAGACTAATGCACCCTTTCACAGGCCCACTCATAGACTCATGCAACCTGTCACAGACCTTCTCAGACACTTAAGCACCCACTCGCAGACCGACTCAGACACTAATGCACCCACTCATAGATTCAGTCAGGCACTGATGCACTTATTCAAACACTTATGCAACCACTGAGACATGCAATCAGGTACTGATGAAGCCACTGTTAAACCCACTGAGACACTCTTCCCCTACCCACAGACACACTCTGAAACTGACACACACACTTATACACTCACACAACTAGTCACAAAGTCATTGTAACATATTTAGAGTAGAAATTAGAGTTACAAATCTTAAATGTGCTGTTGTGCATTAAATTTGTGCTTTTGCTTTGCGGATCTGTGATTAAAAATTAATCTGGGATTAAAAATTAATATTATTTACTGTTGGGCAATAGGGTGGCTCTGAGAAGAGCCTTTTTGTTCACTGGGAGTATGTGGCAGCTACACATAAGACAGGATGCAGAGTTTCAGGTTGCTGAGAGTCACCCTGTTTCCTTCGTCTGTGAAGTGAAATCCATAACTTCTATAGATTCTATAGATTCCAGGTTTTTGTTGTAAATAGAGCCCATGTTATGCTCTCTGAGAATGCAGAAACAGCTTTATTAACATGTTTCCTGGCTTTGTATGTCTCTGGACAGGATTGATTTGACCACTTCCATTCCTGCCTTTGGCGTACGTTGAAGTACACCAAGACAGTATGAGGGAAAGTGTCATTAATTGTGCAAAGGTATTCTTCATTTGGATTTCCAATCCTACCCCAGTAAGTGTGCCATCACAGTGCACAATCATGAGGTCTGGGGATTGAGAATGCACAATCCTTTTAACCAATGGCAGCAATTGATGCCACTTCAACCCTCTCTGGCTAATCCAAGTCATGTCCACATTAGGCAAACCCAAGTCCCTGTTAATGCCACTCTTTCTAGCAGACTTTCTGTCACTGATGACATTGCTGTGGCCCACAATCCATACTCTAACCATTTTGAAGGAAGGAGCAGTAGCATATAGGAGAAGGCTGCATCTGAATGTGACAGCTGGTAGAATGAAAGGCAGTTAAATTGGAGGAGTGGACCTGCTTTAACAGAAGTACCAATTTGATTGGGTGGTGTAAATAATGTGATACCTAAAAAGGTAGTAATTTAATTAGTAAAGTAAGTAGATCTGTGATTGTTTGTGGATAAATATTACACAAGTTATGCTATTGTGGATATCCTTATATTTTGAAGCAGTCAACCACACCTGCTACATTTGAACTAGAAGCTGGTATGGTCTGGTTAGAATGCATATGAACTTTACTTACTGGTACATAAGAGTGTTTCAAAGCAGGTTGCTATGGCAACTGAGTCAAAGCTGTGTGGGGAGAGGGTTCCAAATACAGTGTACTTTGAATCTGATAAGTAAAGTAGTTTGGAGATACCATATATTGCAAAATATCAATTTTCTAATTCAGTATTGTCATTGCATCTGAAATGTAGTTGAACTTGAAAAAACATAGCAGTATCATAGTAAATGCTTCAACGGAGTCCCGTATGGAGTTGCGACTCCATCATGAAGTTACATGATAGGGCCACGCTGATCGTCGCAACTGGATCGTGGATTCACCAACATACAGTAGAAGAATGGGTTTCCTATTAGGAGAGTAATAAAGGGTTAAAAAAATGACCAATTAAATCTGGAGTAAGAAAATTAAGGGGAACTTTTTAGCTTACTAACTGCATTTGTACCACTGGAAAAAGAGAGGGAAAATTTGCCATTACTGGTTGTCTCTTACAGAGAGTAGTACTAACCATTTTCTGTGAGAAGAATTTTAAAGAAACTTGAAAGAGTGTTAATATTTGAGGATCAACAAAGTGAATTAACAGGTATGTTAATAAGAAGGGCATTGATAATGTGTGTGTGTGTGTATATATGCACATATACACTATATTTAAATATAGTTAGTTATAAGTGTTAGTTTAATGTAAGAAATTCACAATATTAGTCATATAACCTATAAGACATGTAAACGGCTCAAAATGTTTGATTATAGTTGAAGTGTAGTTGATATGGAACTATTCAGATATGTGTACAGTATCTGATACATACATGTAAAGAGTCTCAAATATGCATTTGGATAACGAGACAGTCAGTAACAAAAATTGTTATGCACTGAGTCACATAGTTGGAATTAATCTGTCTTAGATATAGTTTTGTTATGTTTTCCGCAATTGGTATGTTTCATTCATTTGTAAGGTTGTAGTTGAGTGCTGTACCAGTGGTAGAATCTGGTACTGTAGAGCCTTTGTGTGAAGTGTTACTGCTAGGTGAGCTTGAAATTTAAAAAACATTCCCAAATCATAAGTTACTGTGGTACTACATATAAGTCACATGTTAGCTAGAATGTTGGTAAGAGACACTGAATGAGGGGAGACAATCATTACAACGCAGGCATTACTACGCAATGCCTTTACAACACATCCATTACAACACAGATACCTTTACAACGTATGCCATTACAACGCATTGGTAAGTATAATATGGTAAGTATTTGTTCGGGTGTGGTACTGTATTTTATTTAATATTCTGGTTGTATTTGTGTTTAAAGATTTTTTCTAAATATTATTGTTATTAATAATATTATTTATATTATGGTTTAAGGGAGATTTATTTTATAAATATATATAAAAACCTTTTAGTAATTTTAATTAATACTCAGGTATTAAAAGGTTTGTGTTATTTAAGTAATAAAAGAGTTAAAAAAGTAACACTAGAGTGATTTAGAAAAAAGAATATATGTAAAGGTTAGTGAGATTTGTGTTAATACAAGTGAGCTTAATTATAAATTTAAAATAAATATGTTATAATAAGGCTGTGGTAAAAAAATAATACTCAGGTATTAAAATTAATACTAAAGTATATTAAAACAAATATATAATAAAAAGTTTGTGATAATGTTAGAGAAATTTATAAAAAATATGGAAATTAATTATAATAGGGTTATAATTGATAAAAAACGTTTTATAATAAAATAGTAAATTAAATGTAAAATAGTTTAGGTAGAATAATAGAGTTAAGAATATAAAAATTAATAATTTATTAAAACAGTAATAAATGAGTAAATTAATTAAAAATAATGGACATTGAATAAATTAAAATCATAATTTTAAAGTGTAAAAAGAAAGACCAGAGATGTAAATTATTATTTTATGAATTTTATTAACATTTAAATAAAAGTTATCTAGTCAAAATAAAATATACAAAAATATTGAAAAATGGTTTAATATTTATAATATCATACAACAATAAACATAGATATTTTTATGTATATGAATTTTTTGAAAACATTTTTTTAATGGTTTTCCCACCTTTTTTCCATTGACGTATATGGGAGAAAATGTCCTTTTTTCATTTTTACAGTAAGACATGACGTTGCCGCGTAAACGTAACTTTTGTCATTACGAGGATCGTTGCGCTACGGATCAGATGCAAGGGGAAGCGCTGTCAAGGTAAGAAAAATGTTAATTAATAAAATACATAGGTTAGTGGTAATGTTTATTGTAAGGAGAGAGGAGGGAGGTAGATAGATGTAGTAAATGAGTTTTAAGGTGTGTTAACCAACTAATTCATTCCATAACAGGTTGCAGTACTAGGCCCACGTCGGGTCTCATTCTTTCAGTAACATGCTTTGTTTATTAAAGTTAATCAAAATATATACATTAAAAACTTTAATAAACAAAAGTGATTCGAAAGGTATCTTTTTAACTTTTCGTGACAGGTTTTTAAAAAAAAATTATTGAAAAAGAAGACAAACCAAGGTAAGGAGACCCGACTTTTTTTAATAAAAACTTAGGGAGAAACAGACAAGTAAGAAGATAGTGTAGGTTAGAAATGGAGAATGTGTGCAAGATTATCAAGGTAGTCTGAAGCCACCACCAACGTAAAAGGTTGAATTGCACCCAATAGTCTCTCGGATGTTTCCTTTGTTCTTTTTGTTATACATGGGTTCAGACTACCTGTTAATGATTGCGATATTCTAATTTCTTGGAAACTTTGCTCCTTCCTCAAAATTTCCTAGAAATGATAGAAATTAGGATGAGGTTTGCCAATTGATTTTTTGAAGGAGTTATGCCATCCTCTATGGTATTGTTTGTTTATGCCCCTCCTTCTAAGCAGGTTGAGTAGCAGTTCCACCACTTCACATGGAAACGTTGTTTCCTTCTGTGACCCGACCTGCTTAGATGGCCAATCCATGTGTCTTCAAAGTAATTTTGAATAGGTGCCAATTTTTCTTTGTTTGTGGTAAAGTATTCAGATTCAGTAATTGAAGTATAGTACTCGTCTACACTGTCAGGAGGAACAAAGCAAAGGACAGTTAGGCTTTTTAGTTCAAAATGTAGTTTGCTATCTAATATATAATCCTCAACTAAGGATGTTTTTTGAATTTCTCGCCAATAAGCCTGAGAAAAGTGAAAAAAACATCCTTGAATTTGGGTATCCGTGTAAAAATTGGTAATTATATTAATCATAGGTAATTCAAAGTCAATTATTACTTTTCTAGGGCTTTTATTTGATGTTTTAGATTTTATCACTGACAAAAATTCAGAGTATGTTGAGGATTGTTTATCATGGGGTAAACTGTAAACTAAGGGAACTACTGTATTATTTGTATATGCGTGAAAAGTGTATATTTGGGTGAATGGACGGGGCGTGCATTTAAACGTCCCATCCATCATCCAAATATCACTGTTCTCCAATCTTACAAGATTATGGGGTGTGCTAAAGATTAGTATTTTTTTTTTAGGGTTTTTGTTGTCATGCAAAAGAAAAGGTTCATTAGTAACTGTTACAGATAGTTCAGGTGGAATGTTTAAGTCAGAAAAGGTTTGGGGTGTGACTCTTTGTGGGTTACTCACCTGTTTTTTACGTTGAACAATTCTTCTCAGATTAGGAATTGTGGGCATACTACTTGTGTTGGGCTACCTCCCTCAAAACTGTACCACAGGGTTCATTGGAGGTGGATGCAATATCTTTAATTTCATTAATTGTTTCTCTCACCTCAATCTCCATTGCAGAGGCAGAGTGGTTATGTTCTGTGGTTCTTAAAACAGAGTCATCAAGAGTAACCACTCTGCCTGTGCAATGGGATGAGTAGTATTGCACACATCTCCAATGACACCTGGGCTAAGTTAGTCTCTCCTTACAATAAACATATCCACTAGGTGATGTACTTTGCATCTTGATTAGATGACATTCTCTGTTATGGATTGGAAAAAAATGTTATTTTATTTTTAATTTGTAGTGCTTTTCATGTTTTGAAGAAAAAATATTCAATACAAACTGTTTATAGTTAATGTTGTTTGAATGTTAAAAGCATGTTGCAATTCTAAATTTTGTTAATATGTAGTTTTTTAAAATTGCTTTTTTGGGAGAGAAAAATGGATAAGTTGTTTTAAAGTTAAACATTTCTAGATTTTTACCTTTTTTAAAGATGTTTGTTGATGTTTTCAGTATGGAGGTCTGTTTTGTGTTTTACTTGGGTCTGAAAGAGAAAAGATATTATGCGTTTTATTACTCTTATGTTATTTCAATGAAGTTTCCTAGGGAGAGAAATATTGGTTAAGTGATTTTTTTGTTTATTGTTTTTGCAATCTTACCTTTATTAGAAGACTTTTCTTGAGGTTTTTGGTTTCTTTCACTAGTTAGCCTTTTTAGTGTGGTCTGAAATAGTTAAAAAGAAAAAAAAGATTAGGTGTTTAGTGATTTAAGTGAATATTTACCCTGAAATAGTATTAAAGAATTTTTGGTTATGGAAGTACAGCTGCAAGTTTTGCGTTTTTACCAACGTTGTTGGGTTACATGTTTCATACTTAGGATTTGCGATTATTAAATTGCGATTTTTAAGAAATCGCAATTTACGAATCACAATTCCTTACACATTCCTTATTTGCAACTCGCAAATTGCAGATCGCAAATAAGGAATGGCTTCCCATAGGATTTAATGGAAATTGCATGCGCAATTTTCAAGTACCAAATAGGTACTCGCAAATTGCGTATGCAATTTCAATGGTGCAAGGGTGTCATGCATTTCAATGCTTGGCACCCTTGCACCCCTGAAATTGTGATTCCAAACCATGGAATTCCCAAAAATGGTACCATAGGATTTAAAGGAAATTGCATGTGCAATTTTCTAGTACTGAATAGGTACTCGCAAATAGCGTTTCCAAAACATTCCTTATTTGCGACTCGCAAATTGCGGGTCGCAATAAGGAAAGGCATTCCATAGGATTTAATGGAAATTGCATGCGCAATTTTCCTGTACCAAGTAGGTACTCGCAAATTGCGCATGCATTTTCAATGCTGTAAGTTTTTATGGAATAATTGGGATGATGCTAATCTGCAGCTTTGAGAACGTAAAAAGAAATGTGTTTTTTTATGTTTACTTTTCAATTTCACTTACGTTTAAGAAAATGTTGTTATAGTCTACAGTTGATTTTTTTCTTACACAATGGATGTTTTTTTCTCAGATGTTTATTTTTGTTGTGGTTATCTGTTGATTTAAAAAAGTTTACTAAATAATTGCAGATTTATTATAAATGTTTTAAACAACAAATGTCATCCAGCAATTCCCTGAGACTAGCACATTACGGAGTAGGATTAGTAAATTGACCCCAACCACTATCCATCACTTTCCCTGAGGCACACACCTGTCAGAGTAGGAATAGTAATTATGCCCCCATTACTATCAAGCTCTTTCCCTGTGGCAAGTACATTTTGGAGTAGGAATAGTAATTTTGCCCCCACCCCATCCAACACTTTTCCTGTGGCAAGCACCTTTTGGAGTAGGAATAGTAATTTTGCCCCCACCACCATCCAACACTTTCCCTGTGGCAAGCACCTATCGGAGTAGGAATAGTAATTTTACCCCCACCACCATCCAACACTTTCCCTGAGGCAAGTACCTGTCGGAGTAGGAATAGAAACTTTGCCCCCACCACCATCCAACACTTTCCCTGAGGAAGGCACCTGTTGGAGTAGGAATAGTAATTTTGCCCCCACCACTATCAAGCTCTTTCCCTGTGGCAAGCACATGTCGGAGTAGAAATAGTTAATTTGCCCCCACCACCATCCAACACTTACCCTGAGGTAAGCACCTGTCGGAGTAGGAATAGTAATTTTGCCCCCACCACCATCCAACTCTTACCCTGAGGTAAGCACCTGTCGGAGTAGGAATCGTAATTTTGCCCCCACCACCATCCAACACTTTCCCTGAGGCAAGCACATGTCAGAGTAGGAATAGTAATTTTGCCCCCACCACCATCCAACACTTTCCCTGAGGCAGGCATCTGTCGGAGTAGGAATAGTAATTTTGCTCCCACCACTATCAAGCTCTTTCCCTGTGGCAAGCACATATCGGAGTAGGAATCGTAAATTTGTCCTCAACACCACCCCACACTTCCCCTGAGGCAAACACCGTTTGGAGTAAGAATAGTAATTTTGGCCCACCACTATCAAGCATTTTCCCAGAGGCACGCACCTGTCGGAGTGGGAATAGTAATTTTTCCCCCACCACCATCCAACAGTTTCCCTGAGGTAAGCACCTGTTGGAGTAGGAATAGTAATTTTGCCCCCACCACCATCCAACATTTTCCCTGAGTCAAGCACCTGTCGGAGTAGGAATAGTAATTTTGCCCCCACCACTATCCAAAACTTTCCCTGTGGCAAGCACCTGTCGGAGTAGGAATAGTAATTTTGCCCCCACCACTATCCTGCAATTTCTTTGAAGCAAAAATTTGTCGGAGTAGGAATAGTAAATTGGCTCACTTCAACATTTAGCATTTTTAAGTTTGGAAAACTCAGGAAGGGTTAGCTTGTTATAAGGAGTTTGTTTGAATAAAAATGGAGTTTGCCTTTTACATTTGTACAGTTTTTTATCAATGTACATTATAAGGGTTTATTTCTTAAATACAAAAAAAATTAAAAAGCATGTTTATATTTTGAATGACTGTGGTGTGAACTGCGTTTTTATCACGTCTTTTGAAATTTCGAAAAAGCTGTGAAAATAATTAAATGGTATTTCTTGGCTAAATTAAGGATATGTTTTAGCTTTTAGAGAAATACAGTTTTTAAGGGCAGACTTACTTGTGACTGTAGATGGCGCTGTTTGAGTTGGTGAATTTCTGGGCAGGCAAAACGTGTGTGGTCTCTGTGGAAGTCCGTTTACCACTGTTTTCAAAATGGTGGTCGGCTGCTTATATACGTTTTTGTGAGTTGATCCTTAATTTATTTGCAAATATCTTTTGTGTATATTTTTTTGATATGTTTTTAATGCTGACAAAATGTGTAAATATTTTTAGCGTTTTCTCAATGTACGTTTAAAAAAAATGTATTTCTTGTCTGCCATTTTGGCGACCTGCGGGTCAAGGTGCATTCGTAGAAAGCGTAGTAGGACTTTCATTTAGGTGTAGAGTAAAATGGTGGTTTATTTGTTATGCAGCCATTTATTGTTGTTTTTTTTTGTTTAATGATATTGTTTTAGCATTGTTTTTTTTTTGTTACGTTTACTTGTGTAAAGTATTTTTTTAGGTGTATACTTTAATAAAAATATGTTATCCTATTTTTTAAGATTAGTATTTTATAAAATTGTTTCATAATATTGTGTTGCAAGTAGTATTTTTTTAAATGCATTTTATTAATAATTAATCTGATTGTTATAATATTAAATTCTCTATGTATTATTGGGTTATAAATATTTTTAGGTGATTTCCGTTGCTTTTTTTTGCTTGAATATTTTAGTCTACTCTGGTATTAATTTTAAATAACCGTATATTAATACACTAACCCACCCAAAACCCCTATTTTCCCTGCATCCTGTCCCAGAGGTAAGTAAATCTTAAATCGAAAAAAAGAAAAATGTATACAAGTATTTATTTTAATACTCGCGTATTAATTTTAATTCTCAGGTATTAATTTAAAATACCCATGTTTTAATACACTACCCCACTCAAAACCCCTATTTTCCCTGCATCCAGTCCCAGGGGTTTATTATAGTTTTTTTTTTAAATATGCGTTGTAATGGTATGCGTTGTAATGCTGTGCATTGTAGAGGAACTCTTAGTGCATTAATACTATTTTGCATTGCAATGGTATGCGTTGTAAAAACATGTGATGTAATGGTACATGCATAGTAAAATCCACGTTGTAAAAGCATGCGTTGCAATGGCTTGTGTTGTAACGTCATATATTCCTGAATGAGCTATGTGGTAAAAATGTAAGTTAAAAAGTTTCAAATATACCTGCATTCCATGTGCACTTACATACCCATAAATCCACTTTTACATCCAGTATTATACCCATACTGGAACTTACATACCTAGCTACAACATGATAGAGTGACTAACACCCCCGCTCAGACATTCACAGAGGCACTTCAACATTCACTCACAGAAAGACAGAGGTCTTACTTAACTATGCCGAATGCAGGCACTGTCACATAGATCTGCAAATCCTGATGCACTGTAACACAACCAGTAACCAACCCATGGTCCTGCCTCCATACATGTTTAGAAAGCCAAAAAGTCACTAAGGGGCCTATTAGGATGACGGGCGGACTTTCGTCCGCCCGCCACCCTAGCGGTGCTGGGACCGGCCGCCAGTGGTGCGGCGGTCCCGCACAGGCGATTAGGATGCCACCGCCACCGTGGCGGTGGCATCCTCCATTTCCAGCATTGTGGCAGGCGGCGCGCACAGCACCGCCCGCCACAATGCTGGGAATGCACTGTGTGCATTGGTAGGCACAAGGTGGCAGGCACCGTGTGGTGCCTGCCACCTTGTGCATGCCAATGTTTGGGGGTACCATGGGTACCCCCCAAGTGCAGCCCCCCACCCCCTCACCCCCCAGGGGGCCCGCAACGGGTCCCCAAAGGCATTCTCCGCATGCCTTTCCATGGCAGAGTCTCCGCCATGGAAAGGCATGTGACCGTCATCATCCTAATATGGATGGCGGTGCCTTCAAGGCACCGCCACCATATTGCAGGCCTTTTCCGCCCGGTAGGCAATCGGGCGGATTGCCTACCGGCGGAAAACCGGCGGACGGTCTTTCCGTCCGCCTGGGTCCCCACCGCCATCGTAATATGGCGGGGGAAATGTTAGGCGGGCGGTCAAAAATGGCAGGCGGATCGCCACCGCCATACGGGCAGCGGCGATCCGCCCGACATCATAATGACCCCCTAAGATAGGTTCTCATATAACAGCTTACTTCCTTAGATATGCAAAGACAGATACAAGTAGGGACTGATACATTCACTCAGATATGTACTGAGGAACTGGCACTTAGAAGTCAGCCATGCAGACCACTCACCCTTTCAACATGTCTTAGGCCACATCCCCCAATGCTTTGTAACACACACAGTAACCAATGTATGCAGCTCGCTCCATACATGTTTAGAGAGCCATAGACTCAGTAACTGAGACAGTCATACTAACATGCTTCCTTAAATATGCAAAGAGAGACAGAAGAAGGGGCAGACACATTCATACAGAAATGAGGAACTGACACTAAGAAGTCAGCTTTACACTTTCAACATGTCTTAGGCCTGCCTCTGAAGAGCTTGTTTGTGCAGTGTTATTGCTAGGTAAACTTTACATTAACAATATGTTTTCAAGTCTAAAAATACCTCTTTTATTACACATAAGTCACCCCTAAGTTAGGCTGGAATTAGGCCACAGGCATTAAGATATGTGCGTAAAACATAAAACATATATTTTCAGGTTCCAGTGTCTTTCTTGTGCACTTAAAGGCTAATATGACCAGTATTACATGCAGTCTATTCTTCAACTCACATACCTATCTGGAGAAGGATACAGGCATGTACAAAGCTAAACGGACATTCACAGAGCCACTACAGCATTCATTACCAGACACACAGAGCTCTTTATATGACTAGGCCTACTAGAGACCGTTGCACACAGACTTACATACCCCAACGCTCTGTAATACACCCAGTACCTAATCCATGCAGCTCCCTCCATACATGTTGAGAGAGGCAGTAAGAGAGGCATTCATATACTAACATAATTCCTTAAATATACAAAGAGAGACCAAAGTATGGACTGACACATTCGTACAGAAATGTACTGAGGAAAAGACACTAAGGGGTCGATTCCGATTCGGGCCGGAAAAAGCACCGACCGACTCGGATCCGGAAATAATACCGACCGACACGTACCCGTGGCGCACGACACGCCAAGTACGATGCAAGGCGCGAAAAATCCGACCGACACGTACCGAAACCAAGTCGACCGACCGAGCCGCACGGAAAACAGCAATCCGGCCGGAAAAACACGCGAATCCAACCGACCGACACGCACCCGGAACAAATCCGACCGAAACGTACACGCGAACTCCAAACCGCAAAGTACGATGCAAGGCGCGAAAACCACGAGCGAGTCGGACGGAGGACAAGCCGCACGACCGACACGCATACAAAACCGAGCCGAAGCAACACAATACACCGCGACCGACGCGTACGCAGCATAGATAACTGCACAAACACAGCGTGAACGAAACGGAGAACACCGTACGAGACCAATGCAGGGTCCGACTCGGTCACAAGAACGTTTCCAACATACACAAACAGCACAAAGGAAAAATCACCCAAAAAAAGGCCAAACAAGCAATTACCAAGCCAATAAATACTGGGGGTGGGGACAGAGAACAAAGACACACCCACAACTCCACCTATATAAAGGACACAAATCACAACCATGAGCCTTTGCAAATGCCATTCCACTGCCAGCACCCAAGAGAAAGCAACCACACACCCACAGCTCATCCCTCACACAAGCCACACACCATCAGCACACCAGCAAATACCTACCTCACATACACCCAGCAAAACACACACTCACACACCCTCACCTGCACACCAACACACACATCACCCACCATCACCACCCATCACCATGCCCCCAAGAAGAATCCCAAGTTCCTAGATAGTGAATTGGAAGTCATGGTAGACGAGATCCTCAGGGTGGAGCCACAGCTGTTTGGCACACTGGTCCAACAGACCCCATGTCGCAGAAAACCAAGATGTGGGAGAGGATCATCAACAGGGTGAACGCACAATCACCATGTCGGCGCACAAAGACCGACATCCAGAACAGGTGGTATGACGTGCGCAGGAGAGTACGGGACATGCTGAAGAAAGACTACATCAACAGCCAATACACCGGCAGTGGCCCTCCTGCCAAGCCAATATACCTCAGGCCCTGGGAGGAGAAGGTGCGGGCCATCCTTCCGCCAGTGAGCGTATATGGACTAGAGGACATCCCAGAGCCTGGTGAGTACACAACAAATGTACACAATATACTGCCACAAAACACACACATCACTGTCAAGGGGAGAGTCAAACCATGCACTCATAGCAATTACACAGCAACCAGAACAGATTCATCCCAAAATGTGTATGTCAGTCAGATAAACACAACACATGCCATCAAAAAAGTCACATCCAACTGTGCCAACACATGTACAAACACAACTACAACTACAGCTAGGCAGTGGCACAAATAGAACTAACAAACATATCCAGACATGTAGCCACCACAACAACACCAACACACAGTGAAGACCACTCAAAGGAAGGAATTCTGTGTATGCTGGCCAAGTCAGTGTAGCCAATAGCATCATGGGAGTCGCAGTCACACATATTGCCCCCCACAACTGTCCCATCAACACCACCATGAACCATGCGCACATCACAGGGAGTGGAGAAGGACTCACAAGATGGCTGACACTGGCAACTGCTGTGGGGAGCACAAGGCCCTGCTGGCAACTGTGCACCAACAAACAGCAGGACACCACTGACTGACATCCTGAGAGACAACTTACACTCCCTGCAATGCAAGCACGTTCCATGGTGGGATATCTGGCTAAATGGGTGGGAAGGGGGACTTGCTGCACTGACCATAGTCACAAGCACCTCCCCTCACACACCCCCCAACACAAACTCCACAGAACCCACCTGGTAGAATGCAATGCCCCCATCCTAACACAAGATCCCACAAAGAACAACCACTCTGGGTTATGTTGTGTGAAGCACAGGGACACTCTTGGGACTTCTAGCCAAACAACTGCCAGGACAACACTCCCAGCCATCCTGTCAGCACAGCCAGCCCACCCCACAGGGAAGCAGAGTCAAAAGGAAGGAAGCATGGGCATGCTGGGAAGGGGGTGGAGGCAATAGCATGATGGGAGTCGTAGTCACTGATATTGGTCACCCCCACAACTGTCCCATCAACACCACCCTGAACCATGCTCACATCACAGGAAGTGGAGAAGGACTCACAAGATGGCTGACACTGGGTACTGCTGTGGGGAGCACAAGGCCCTGCTGGCAACTGTGCACCAACAAACAGCAGGACACCACTGACTGACATCCTGAGAGACAACTTACACTCCCTGCAATGCAAGCACGTTCCATGGTGGGATATCTGGCTGACTGGGTGGGAAGGGGGACTTGCAGCACTGACCATAGTCACAAGCACCTCCCCTCACACCCCCCCCAACACAAACTCCACAGAGCCCACCTGGTAGAATGCAATGCCCCCCATCCTAACACAAGATCCCACAAAGAACAACCACCCTGGGTTATGTTGTGTGAAGCACAGGGACACTCTTGGGACCTCTAGCCAAACAACTGCCAGGACAACACTCCCAGCCATCCTGTCAGCACAGCCAGCCCACCCCACAGGGAAGCAGAGTCAAAAGGAAGGAAGCATGGGCATGCTGGGAAGGGGGAGGAGGCAATAGCATGATGGGAGTCGTAGTCACAGCTCTACATCCCCCACCACATGGCCCAGCAAGCTCACAATCACGCATGCACATCCCACAGAGAGTGGAAAGGCCCATCAAAGATGTCTGACACTGTTGCTGTGTCATGGGGAGCACAAGGGCATGCTGGGTACTGCACACCAACCAACAGCAGGACACCACTGTCAGCCATCTTGCCATTGTTCTCACACCCACACACCCTGAACTCCACACAAAAGCAAGTAAGTATGGGAATGCTGATAAGTGGGGTGGAGGCAATGGCATGATGGGAGTCGTAGTCACAGACATAGCTCACCCCCACAACTGTCCCATCAACACCACCCTGAACCATGCTCACATCACAGGGAGTGGAGAAGGACTCACAAGATGGCTGACACTGGCTACTGCTGTGGGGAGCACAAGGCCCTGCTGGCAACTGTGCACCAACAAACAGCAGGACACCACTGACTGACATCCTGAGAGACAACTTACACTCCCTGCAATGCAAGCACGTTCCATGGTGGGATATCTGGCTAGCTGGGTGGGAAGGGGGACTTGCAGCACTGACCATAGTCACAAGCACCTCCCCTCACACCCCCCAACACAAACTCCACAGAACCCACCTGGTAGAATGCAATGCCCCCATCCTAACACAAGATCCCACAAAGAACCACCACCCTGGGTTATGTTGTGTGAAGCACAGGGACACTCTTGGGATCTCTAGCCAAACAACTGCCAGGACAACACTCCCAGCCATCCTGTCAGAACAGCCAGCCCACCCCACAGGGAAGCAGAGTCAAAAGGAAGGAAGCATGGGCATGCTGGGAAGGGGGGGAGGAGGCAATAGCATGATGGGAGTCGTAGTCACAGCTCTACATCCCCCACCACATGGCCCAGCAAGCTCACACTCACGCATGCACATCCCACAGAGAGTGGAAAGGCCCATCAAAGATGTCTGACACTGTTGCTGTGTCGTGGGGAGCACAAGGGCATGCTGGGTACTGCACACCAACCAACAGCAGGACACCACTGCCAGCCATCTTGCCATTGCTCTCACATCCACACACACTGAACTCCACACAAAAGCAAGTAAGTATGGGAATGCTGGGAAGTGGGGTGGAGGCAATGGCATGATGGGAGTCATAGTCACAGACATAGCTCACCCCCACAACTGTCCCATCAACATCACCCTGAACCATGCTCACATCACAGGAAGTGGAGAAGGACTCACAAGATGGCTGACACTGGCTACTGCTGTGGGGAGCACAAGGCCCTGCTGGCTAATGTGCACCAACAAACAGCAGGACACCACTGACTGACATCCTGAGAGACAACTTACACTCCCTGCAACGCAAGCATGTTCCATGGTGGGATAACTGACTGGCTGGGTGGGTGGGAAGGAGGGCCGGCTGTCAACCAAACACAACCAATGCAGACCATGTTCACACCCCAGAAAATACATAGAAATGCCCAAATAATGCAGGACAATGTGCCACACCAATATCAACCCCTGACTGTGACGACTTAGGACAATGCAATGTACAGGCCCGCACCCAGAGGCACAGTCACAACTGTCATGTGTGTCAACCATTGATGCCTGCAGAAACATAACATACATTGTTTGTGTCTCCCAAAAACAGGTGATGATGGGGACACAGCAGCAGACGCTGAGGAGTCCCAGTTCCAGGCTCAAGAGGATGCCGAGCTCACTGGCGTCGTACAGCCTCTGTCCTCCTCGGACGATGAAGAACAACCTGGCACATCCGGTGCAAGTCAACATGCAGCACCAGCAGGACCACCAGCTGCAGCACCAGCAGGACCACCAGCTGCACCCCCTGCACCCACCCCTCCAACGACTGTCACCACGAATACCATCCCTGCCGACATGGACAGAACAAGGAGCAACACCAGCACAGTGACACTGGACCAACCTGGGGCCATGGACACCACCACCACCACCAACCCCGAAGGTGGACCAGGGTTATCTGTGCGTGCCACTGCACACACTGCACATGTCAGCAGGGGTGGTGGGAGGGGTGGGAGACAGAGGTCGCTGCTTGCAGACGTTGCTGGTGTGCATGATGACCCACAACTGGTACGCATAGCTGATGCGTACCAGTCCAGCACCGGAGACCTCAGCCAGGTAGTGGGGCTCCTCAGAGACATTAAACAGCAGCAGGCTGCCCATCATGCCCGCTTGGACTCCCACATGTCCCACGTGGAGTCACACATGTCCCGTGTGGACTCACACATGTCCCGCGTGGAGTCCAAGTGGGATGCACTGTAGATACGGCGGTGCACAGGGACATTTTACAATGCCTCCGCCAGATGAACAGCAACCAGTCCACACCTCCCTGTGTGCCAACAACATCTGGTGCCGAACAAACTGCAACTGCCACAGGGAGGGAGGAGGACTCTGGCGGAGAGTCCCCTGCACCGCAGCAGCCTGTACTTGAGGGCCCCCCCAAGAAGAGGGGTCGTCCGAGGAGGGAAAAGTGAGAGGCCGATGGCCAAGCGCAACTCCCAGGAAGCCTGAACCTGTTCTGGATGTTCGCCTTTGTGCACAGACTGTTCACCCTGTTGACGGCAACACTACTCCCACACATTGCATGGGGAGTACAAGTTGGACCAATGTGTCAGACAACTGTGGCCCGATACTGGGGATCCTGTCTACCAGGACTTTCAATTCACCTAGGAACTTGGGATTGCAAGATTTATGTACAGCACTACCCATCCTATGCACTATTAACACAAATGTATCACAATAAACACACTAATACACCATACTTGCCTCTGTCGTGATTCCAACGTGGGTGCTGTTATGGGGCTGATGAACTGCAAAATTACACTGTGTATGCGAACTGCAACAGCAAGGACAACACAGGCATGTGAGTACAGGCAACGTGACACACATGAGGGAGACACACCACCAGGGCTACACAACACATACACACCTAGGCCATCTGACTCATTGCCTACACTGATGTTGCCAGGGAAGACGGTGCAATGCACAGACACCACACCCATTCCCAGTTGTAGTCAAGTAGCCCACAGGTGCAGTAAGCAAATGGCAGTCAAATGTGTGACCACAGACAACGCAGATCACAAAGTGAAGCACAGGTTTATTACACAGTTGCAACATGCCGTAACCACTACAGATGCAAGGTAATCCCACCTGGCAGCGGGCACACAGTCAACAACTGTAGACGGAAGGAAGTCCATGGGTGTGGCGCACATCACCTGTAGGGACACAACAGCTACCAGCCTGGATGTGCAATCACGTCGTCGGTGGACACAGTTGACCAAACGAATCTGAAAGTACCCTGTGAAGGACAGAAATGACACACAGTCAAAAGCAATGGAGTACAGGACAGAACAGCAAAACTCATGCACAATACATGTTACAAGATACCCACCCAGAACCAAGTTAGCATGTCAACACTGTTGGGGAGTACAGCCCACCTGTCACCACACATCGCAACACACATCCAGTCAAGTAGCCCATGGACACACTCCAACAGCACCAGATCACGACCCACACATCATGCCAACTCACATCATTGACATGACACCTCAGGATACTCACATTCAGCTAAAGAAGTTGGTGATGAGCTGTGTGCAGACATCACCATCACCATCATCATCATCATCGTCACTGGCATCGTGGTCCAGGCCAGGATCCTCCACAGGTGGCGGATGTTGGTCATTGGCATCCTGGATGAGAGGCAACTCCTTCCGCACTGCCAGGTTGTGGAGCATGCAGCAGACGATGATAATCTTGCACACTTTCGCAGGGGCATATGGGAGGGACCCTCCGGTCTTGTCCAGGCAGCGGAAGCAGCTCTTCAGGAGACCAAAGGTCCGCTCAATCACTCTCCTGGTCCGACCATGTGCCTCATTGTAGCGCATCTGGGCTGGTGTCACAGGGTTCCTGAGGGGTGTCAGCAACCACGGCATGTTGGGGTATCCCGAGTCACCTACGGACAGACAAGTGCACATTAGCTGACTTGAAAAAGTGGGCGGAATACTACAGATCAGATCACACACAATGGCACAAAGTCAGTACACACCGACAAGCCAGGCACGCTGGTTCTGCATCTGTGCCATCATCCTGGGGATGCGACTACTCCTCATCACAAAGGCATCGTGTGCTGAACCAGGGAAACGGGCACACACGTGAGTGATGGTCATGTCTGCAAGACACACCACCAGTGCATTGACCGAGTGGTAGTGCTTGCGGTTCCTGTAGGCCTGCTCCTGGGCCTGTGGTGGTACCAAAGCCACATGTGTCCCATCAATGGAGCCAATTACATGCGGCATCCTCCCCAGGGCATAAAAGTCACTCTTCACGTCAGTGAGTCGTCGCAGTCTAGGGAAATAGATGTACCGGTTGAGGAAGAGCAACATTGCCGTCAAAACATCGCGGAGCACACGGCTGAACATGGTCTGTGACATCCCACCAGCAGTCGCCACAGTATGTTGGAAGGTACCAGTGGCAAAGAAGTGTAGGGCTGCCATCACCTTCACCTTGGGGGTCAGCGCTGTAGGATACGGCCGGCCAGGCTGCAAATGTGGGGACAACTGCACTGCCAAATCCTCAATCAGCTGCCTGGTGAAGCGGTACCGCCGGATGCTGTCCCGTTCCACCATCGTTGCCAGGTCTGGGAATGGTCGATGGACAGCAGGAGCTCCTGCAGTGCAGAGGAGAAGTAAGCAAGATTGTCAGTCACCCCACATATGCGGCATTGAACACACTCAAGATCCCAACATACATCATTATGAGGCACAACTACATGAAGTGTGCAGTACCGGAAGGACATGTATGGTACATACATGGCCAACATCTGTCAACACGGTCCAACAGGTGGCATCAATTAGTCCCAGGTTGGCCCATTGGATATCATGAGGCCGTGTCACAGTTCCCATCTCCTGCTGCCGTGTCACAATAATCCCCCACAGTGACATGTGAGGACAGATGTGCCCCAGGCACCACAGCTCAACGACAGGTACATTCCCAGGGACCCTGTAATGCCACATGGACACTGGCATTACATGGAGTATCATGTATACACCACAGCAAAACAACCATGACCCCCACAGGTAGTGGCCCCACTTGCCACGGCAGGACAGACATGGACGTCTGTGACACACACGCACAACATCAGAGTCCATGCACACACAACGTGGATGTGGAGACTGTCTCCCATTGTGCACATGAAATCAGAGACATTGTAAACACTACATGCATAAAGACTGTGGAGGACCATCACTATTGTGCCACTGGGACACCCTGGCTCAAACATACCGTCCCACATGGGACTCACGGGGTATGTGACATGACATACACATACACCACTGTGAAATGTGACCATGGCACATGCACAGATATGAACAGTTGCACATCACAGTGGTCATGTACACGTAACACCCAGGATCCTGTCCCCATGAACACGTGCACAGCCTGGGGTGGCTGCTCACAGGTGACACCCACAGGACAACATGTACACCAACATACACACAATAGGAAATGCAGCCTTACATGCCTTATGATAAAGTTTGGACAGGCTGTCGTGATGTAGGTGTGCCCCTCACTCCCTGGGAGCTATCTGTGGCTGGCATATGTCCATCTGAGACAGGCATGCTGACATATGCCAGTCACATGTACAGTGATGCGTTGAACTGCAATGGACCGATCGGTGCCTCCGGCCGGCCCATTGCATTCAATGTGTGCGGGTACGCGTTGTACCCCTGTGCGCGTTGTACCGCAATGGACCGATCGGTGCCTCCGGACGGCCCATTGCATTCAATGTGTGCGGGTACGCGTTGTACCCCTGTGCGCGTTGTACCGCAATGGACCGATCGGTGCCTCCGGCCGGCCCATTGCATTCAATGTGTGCGGGTACGCGTTGTACCCCTGTGCGCGTTGTACCGCAATGGACCGATCGGTGCCTCCGGCCGGCCCATTGCATTCAATGTGTGCGGGTACGTGTTGTACCCCTGTGCGCGTTGTACCGCAATGGACCGATCGGTGCCTCCGGCCGGCCCATTGCATTCAATGTGTGCGGGTACGCGTTGTACCCCTGTGCGCGTTGTACCGCAATGGACCGATCGGTGCCTCCGGCCGGCCCATTGCATTCAATGTGTGCGGGTACGCGTTGTACCCCTGTGCGCGTTGTACCGCAATGGACCGATCGGTGCCTCCGGCCGGCCCATTGCATTCAATGTGTGCGGGTACGCGTTGTACCCCTGTGCGCGTTGTACCGCAATGGACCGATCGGTGCGCACCCATTGACAATGGGCTTGCCTGGCAACGGACACGTTCTGAATTTCGAATGAGTCGGTTGCTGTAAATTCAGTTGGTCACCCACAACAATGTTGCAAAATCATGTATGTCATGAAGTTGAAGATTTGAAGGATGCTGTGGGCGTGTTTTGGTGCTGCTATTCCATGGATTGGCCAGATTCAGAAGATGCAAACGACTTGGACCTATCACTTTGGACACAAGGGACAGTATCTGCCTCTCCAGCACATATATATTGCTGGCTGTTCCCCTGAGAGCTCACTTGCCTGCACTACATGCTCCAGGACGACATCTGCCACTGCACTGCTGCTGTCTCTGCCCCTCTGGACCCTGCAATGGCACGTACTGTGGAGAGAGCCCCAGCCTTCAGCCTTGAAGAGAACCAGGCCCTGCTGGACAGCCTACTTCCACAGTACAGCAAGCTGTATGGGACACCAGGGGAGCAGGTGAGTGTTCTGTGCACTGCCTTTCTGAATGTGCATTTTGTGTGACTAGCAAGGCTGAGAGTCTGCACGCCACTGGCTAGCAGGCTCACTGAGTAGTTGTCACCCCCCATAGTGTGTAGTGACTTGCACTGGACAGGTATGGTGCAGTGACAGTGCATTTGAACATGGTTTTACTTCCCATGCAATGATACCATGTAGTGACGTCTGGCAAACTGTCCATGGCCAGCTTTGCACTGCCTGTGTACATCATGTGCCCCTGTGATTGAGACATGTATATACAACTGTGTCATGCACGGATATGTTGCATGTGTGGTAATGGCCTTTTCACTTTGTCATCCTGACAGGTTAATGCCCATCGAAAGCAGGAAATCTGGAAGGACATCGTCCGGGCTGTCCGGTCCGTGGGGGTCTACAAGCGCCGGATCCGCAACTGCCAGAAGAGGTGGCAGGACCTTCGGGGCTGGACCCGGAGCATTGCACGGGTCCAGCTGAAGCTGTCGCCTCTCGCAGGAGGGGCAGAACACGGACCCTGACCCCCCACATGCTCCAGATCCTGGCGGTGGTGTTTCCAGACCTGGATGGGCAGCTGAAGGCCAGACAGCAGCAAGGAGGGGGTGAGTCAAAGACTGCACTGTGTTCTCTGTATTACATGCTTTGTGCCCTCCTCTGGCCTGGTTCAACTGCCATAGTGCAAGAGTCATGTTGTCCAGGAGCCATGTCCCTCTATTGTGCACTGCCCACTGCTCATCTGATACCCAGGTGTGGCCCTTACATTCAGGGAATTGTGTCACTTGGGACTGTGTCCTTGCAGTTTGCTTCACTAAAGGTGGGGGACAGCATCTGTTTACCTAACTCTGTTGTGGGCATCATGGGTGGGTCCATTGTTCACACAACGCCTGGGTTTGGACATGTGATCTGCGTGTTGCTTTGATATGCGGTCCACTTGCTGAGCTGAGCCACCACATGTGCCTGGGGTATGTGGCACATGCCCATGCAGCGGGTGGGAACAATGTTTGGGCCCCAGGAGTGTGCAGATTACGTGTGTCACACATACATAGCCAGCTATCCACTGTCCAGGGCACATCCCTCATTCATGTGGAGCAGGACAGTCATGCCTACTCCAGGCCATGCAATGCACTCTGTACTCCCACTCCCGTGTATCAGCTGACACATTGTGCACAGTGATTTGACCCCTCAGGTGTCTGCCTCTGTGTCAGTGTGCTGTGGATTAGTTGCCAGGACTGCTGGGGTGTTTCTTGGTAGGGGCTCAGCATGCCCCTGGAGATGTGACCATAGGAGACGATACTTGTGTGTCACATAGGTGTTTGATCAGCTGCCCGTGCAGACTGGGGTATGCGAATGTGAAGTTCAGGCAGCTGTTCCCCATTCACAGCAAATTGTGAGGGGCTCAGGTTCCGAGGGTAGTGTCACAGGTCTCCCATATGTCCAATAGGTGTGACCTGGACAGATGAGGGTTAAGATGATGTGTTGTGTGGGGGATGTACATGTGCACTTGTGCAGCTCCAGGACTTGCATTCCCCATGACCTACTATTGTGACACAGTGCATAGTGTTGTTGTCTGGCTGCCAAGTCATACATCACTGAGACAGTGATGTATGACTTAGCAGTCATGCCTCTGCCATGGCATGTGTCAACTTATTGGTGGTCCTGCAGGGGAGTGACATGTGCTACATGCACACCATAGTGCCGCTGGCTATCAGGACATGGGTGCATCATGGTGTCTGTCGCTGGTATGCATCACATGCATTTCCTATTTGACTCTGGGCATCCCTTTCATCCGGAAACCTGTACTGACTCAGTGGCAAGAGCTGTGATGTGTGCATGTCCACATGCCACACCGTGTCCTCTGCACTGTCCAACTACTGTGTACTTGGTGCATGTGTCCACACTGGGGTGTTGCAATCCAACAGACACCAGACAGATGGGTGCAAGGCCATGTGGGATGTGAGTGCCATGCTTGGCATCAGACTGACAATTGGCTTCTCCTGTTCAGTTAGGGCACTTTTAGCAATGTACAACTAATGATGCCAGGGCTTGCTCTGTAATGTGCTGTGCTCACAGTGGTGTGTGCGTTTGGTGCAGGTGACTGATGTCTGTCTGTTTCCCCATTGTTTGCAGATACATCCACGGCCACGGAAGGGGACAGCTCCACGGACCAGGAGGAGCCAGAGAGCCAGACTGGGTCAGCAGCCGAGGAGTGGTCGGAGGGACCCAGTGGCACGGAGGGCGAGGGGAGCCACACCGAGGAGTCCTCAGCACCATCCACCTCAGCTGAGGACCAGAGCAACTCAGAGGATGACTCCCTTGTGGAGGCGGGTGTCAGCAGCCACCACATGCCAGCTAGTGTTGCTGTCCCCGCCACCACCAGCACCACCACCGCCCTCCCATCGGCTCCCATTCCCCAGGTCCGTGGAGGCTCCCATGTTCGGGAGCGTGTCTCCTTTGGCCCAGGCACCGCACCCCCTGCCCCTGTGTCCCCTGCTGCCCTGAGTGAGGAGTCTGTGTACCTCCTTCGCCAGCTCCATGTAGGGCAGACAGCCATGCTGAGTGTCCTCCATGCGCACACCGCACTGTTGACTCAGCTGGTGTCGTTCATGGAGGGCATCTCATCGGGCATGTCTGACCTACAGAGGGGCAACAGGTCCATGGACTCCTCCCTGACGGCAGCAGTGTCCCTCCTCAGACAGTCCCTCACCCCTCCTGCCTCTGCTCCATCCACACTCCCCAGCACCTTACCCGTCCCAAGCACACACACACCGGCACAGGCACACACCAACACACACGTCCAGCACACAGACACACACGCCACAAACTAAACGCACACGCACGCACAGTCAGGGGACTGAAACCAGACTCACAGGGGATGGGGCCCTGGTACACACACACGCATCCACGGGCACTGTGCAGTCCTCAGTTGCCTCTCCCTCCAAAGCACCCTCCCTTGCCTCACCTGCAACCCCAAAGACCCAGCGCCTCTTCCTCAGTGACCTCGGCCTCTTCCCCTCTGATCCAGCTGCCCCAGCATCCAGGGGGAAGAGGAAGCCCCCCCACACGGAGCAGAGTGCCCCTCGCCCCCGGACACCCTCCCCCAGGCGCAGACAGACTGAGGCCCCCACCCGCAAGTCCCCCCGGAGTGCTAAGAGCAAGACCCCACCGCCGCCCTGCAGCTCAAGCACCAGGTCTCCTTCCTCCATCCCTCAGGCCCCCACTCCACAGGTGCCCCCACCACACCCTGCCCCAGGTTCCCCTACCCACAGATATACCATCCCCAAGAGGCTCCGGCCTTCTCCCCTGCCACTTGCTCTCCCGGCACCACACCCCCGCTGCGCTTGTCTGTGCCACTGATGTGGTGAGGGTGTCCTCCCCTCTGTCCAGCCCACCTTGCCTGTTCCCCATTCTCCTCCCCTGGTGGTAGGCACTGCAGTGGAGTCCACTACCACCCTGTCTGACTTGGGCACTGCAGTGGCAGACCTGTCCACTCCATCTGCAGGGTCCACTGCAGTCGTGCCGGCACCCACAACATCTGAGCCATGCCCCCAGTTGTTCCGGCACACACCATGTCAGACACCTCCACTGCAGTTGTCAGTGGCTCTCCAGCACCCACCACCCCTTCCCTGCTTCCTCCTGGTGAGCCCTGATCCTGTCCCTGTGGTGCCTGGCCTACCCCCCCCGGTTGCCCCTCCTAGTGGATTGTCCCTGGTTTTGTGCAGGCATGTGTAGGGTGGCATCTGCCACTGTCACCCACTTGTGACTTTGTTGATGGACTGGCTATTGGCCTTTGTTTATGTTCTACCGGACTTCTACTTTTAATGCCAAATATGCTGAATAAAGCAACTTTCTGTTCTCTAGTGCTTTTGCTTCTGATGTACATGATGTTGATGATGCTAACCATGCCCTTGCTGCAGTGATGGTGATATTTGGTCTCATGATAATGAAGTGTTACTGTGCAGGAACCCATGTGGTCCAGGGGGAATGTGTCCTATCCTGTGGTGTATCCATTTCATCCATAGCAGCATCTGAGGGTGTCATGTGTTCAGTATTTGGCAATGGGATTTCCTACTTAGATTGGCAATTTCACATCTGTGGCTTCCACCCCTGCACATCTGTTGTGCCTGCCATTGTTCTATTCGTCTACTTCCCTGACCGTGTGGCCATCTCCAGTGAACATGCAGGTTTGGGCATCAATGGGGAAGGACTCATCTGTGTTGTCAGTGCAACATTGCTATACAAGTGTGTTGGATCTGTGCTGATGATTCCGTTGGCACTTCCATGACCAGGCTGATGGGACGGGAGCCCTCATTTGGTGCTAATTGTTGATTGTGTGTCCCATTGCTGCCATGGTATGGTATCTGTTCACCTCACATCTGCAGTCTCCACAGGGTATCTGCATGTGTGTGCCCATTGGTGCAAATATGTGGGTCTGCATTCGGATGGTCACTTCTGTCATTGTGTCATTGATGATTGTTGACGGTGTCAGCCCCCATGGGTGTTGTTTGTCTGCACATGGCCAAAGTTATGTCTTATTTGCACTGCAGGATTTGGCTCCCCCAATTTATGTTGCAATGGGACACATACACTACTTTGCCACTGATGTGTTTGTTGTTCTGTGACCAGGAATCATCCATGCAGTTTGGCAGTTGCACCTCTTACTTTGTCAACACTTACCTTTTGGTCACTGTGATGATGGGGGTTTGGACCCCATTGCCACAATGTTCAAAATGTGCTGCAGCTATGGACCCCACACTTACCTTTTGGTCACTGTGATGATGGGTGTTTGGACCCCATTGCCACAATGTTCAAAATGTGCTGCAGCTATGGACCCCACACTTGCCTTTTGGTCACTGTGATGATGGGGGTTTGGACCCCATTGCCACAATGTTCAAAATGTGCTGCAGCTATGGACCCCACACTTACCTTTTGGTCACTGTGATGATGGGGGTTTGGACCCCATTGCCACAATGTTCAAAATGTGCTGCAGCTATGGACCCCACACTTGCCTTTTGGTCACTGTGATGATGGGGGTTTGGACCCCATTGCCACAATGTTCAAAATGTGCTGCAGATATGGACCCCACACTTACCTTTTGGTCACTGTGATGGTGGGGGTTTGGACCCCATTGCCACAATGGTCATGGCCTGCTTGCGTTGTGTGTGCCACACACATATTTGTGTGGCACATGTGCTAGGGGGTCACATTGTATGTTTGAAGTCATGTTCGGTGTTGTAGGCATTTGACACAGTCTACACACGCTTGTCATGGTGTTGGGGGATGTCTTCTTCTTGCATTCCCTAGGTTGTGGTGTGCTGGTTGTGTCATGCATTGTCCATCCTATGGGTGGGGGTGGTAGTGGTGGTAGGCATCCTGCCCCCCTGGGTGAGGGTGGTAGTAGTGGTAGGCATCCAGCCCCCCTGGGTGAGGGTGGTAGTGGTGGTAGGCATCCTGCCCCCCTGGCTAAGGGTGGTGGTAGGCATCCAGCCCCCCTGGCTAAGGGTGGCAGTAGTGGTAGGCATCCTGCCCCCCTGGGTGAGGGTGGTAGTGGTGGTAGGCATCCTGCCCCCCTGGGTGAGGGTGGTAGTAGTGGTAGGCATCCTGCCCCCCTGGGTGAGGGTGGTAGTAGTGGTAGGCATCCTGCCCCCCTGGCTAAGGGTGGTAGTAGTGGTAGGCATCCAGCCCCCCTGGCTAAGGGTGGTGGTAGGCATCCTGCCCCCCTGGGTGAGGGTGGTAGTAGTGGTAGGCATCCTGCCCCCCTGGGTGAGGGTGGTAGTAGTGGTAGGCATCCTGCCCCCCTGGGTGAGGGTGGTAGTGGTGGTAGGCACCCTGCCCCCCCTGGCTAAGGGTGGTGGTAGGCATCCAGCCCCCCTGGCTAAGGGTGGTAGTAGTGGTAGGCATCCAGCTCCCCCTGGCTAAGGGTGGTGGTAGGCATCCTGCCCCCCCTGGGTGAGGGTGGTAGTAGTGGTAGGCATCCAGCCCACCCTAGGTGAGGGTGGTAGTAGTGGTAGGCATCCTGCCCACCCCTGGGTGAGGGTGGTAGTAGTGGTAGGCATCCTGCCCACCTGGGTGAGGGTGGTAGTAGTGGTAGGCATCCTGCCCCCCCTGGGTGAGGGTGGTAGTAATGGTAGGCATCTGCCCCCCTGGCTAAGGGTGGTAGTAGTGGTAGGCATCCTGCCCCCCTGGGTGAGGGTGGTAGTGGTGGTAGGCATCCTGCCCCCCTGGGTGAGGGTGGTAGTAGTGGTAGGCATCCTGCCCCCCTGGGTGAGGGTGGTAGTAGTGGTAGGCATCCTGCCCCCCTGGCTAAGGGTGGTAGTAGTGGTAGGCATCCAGCCCCCCTGGCTAAGGGTGGTGGTAGGCATCCTCACCCCTGGGTGAGGGTGGTAGTAGTGGTAGGCATCCAGCCCACCCTGGGTGAGGGTGGTAGTAGTGGTAGGCATCCTTCCCCCCTGGGTGAGGGTGGTAGTAGTGGTAGGCATCCTGCCCCCTGGCTAAGGGTGGTAGTAGTGGTAGGCATCCTGCCCCCCTGGGTGAGTGTGGTAGTAGTGGTAGGCATCCTGCCCCCCTGGGTGAGGGTGGTAGTAGTGGTAGGCATCCTGCCCCCCCTGGCTAAGGGTGGTAGGGGTGGTAGGCATCCTGCCCCCCCTGGCTAAGGGTGGTGGTAGGCATCCAGCCCCCCCTGGCTAAGGGTGGTAGTAGTGGTAGGCATCCTGCCCCCCTGGGTGAGGGTGGTAGTGGTGGTAGGCATCCTGCCCCCCCTGGGTGAGGGTGGTAGTAGTGGTAGGCATCCTGCCCCCCGTGGGTGAGTGTGGTAGTAATGGTAGGCATCCTGCCCCCTGGCTAAGGGTGGTAGTAGTGGTAGGCATCCAGCCCCCCCTGGCTAAGGGTGGTGGTAGGCATCCTGCCCCCCCTGGGTGAGGGTGGTAGTAGTGGTAGGCATCCAGCCCACCCTGGGTGAGGGTGGTAGTAGTGGTAGGCATCCTGCCCCCCCTGGGTGAGGGTGGTAGTAGTGGTAGGCATCCTGCCCCCCCTGGGTGAGGGTGGTAGTGGTGGTAGGCATCCTGCCCCCCCTGGCTAAGGGTGGTAGTAGTGGTAGGCATCCTGCCCCCCCTGGGTGAGGGTGGTAGTGGTGGTAGGCATCCTGCCCCCCCTGGGTGAGGGTGGTAGTAGTGGTAGGCATCCTGCCCCCCCTGGGTGAGGGTGGTAGTAGTGGTAGGCATCCTGCCCCCCCTGGCTAAGGGTGGTAGTAGTGGTAGGCATCCAGCCCCCCCTGGCTAAGGGTGGTGGTAGGCATCCTGCCCCCCCTGGGTGAGGGTGGTAGTAGTGGTAGGCATACAGCCCACCCAGGGTGAGGGTGGTAGTAGTGGTAGGCATCCTGCCCCCCCTGGGTGAGGGTGGTAGTAGTGGTAGGCATCCTTCCCCCCCTGGGTGAGGGTGGTAGTAGTGGTAGGCATCCTGCCCCCCCCGGCTAACGGTGGTAGTAGTGGTAGGCATCCTGCCCCCTGGTTGAGGGTGGTAGTAGTGGTAGGCATCCTGCCCCCCTGGCTAAGGGTGGTAGTAGTGGTAGGCATCCTGCCCCCTGGGTGAGGGTGGTAGTGGTGGTAGGCATCCTGCCCCCCTGGGTGAGGGTGGTAGTAGTGGTAGGCATCCTGCCCCCCTGGCTAAGGGTGGTAGTAGTGGTAGGCATCCAGCCCCCTGGCTAAGGGTGGTGGTAGGCATCCTGCCCCCCTGGGTGAGGGTGGTAGTAGTGGTAGGCATCCAGCCCACCCTGGGTGAGGGTGGTAGTAGTGGTAGGCATCCTGCCCCCCTGGGTGAGGGTGGTAGTGGTGGTAGGCATCCTGCCCCCCTGGGTGAGGGTGGAAGTAGTGGTAGGCATCCTGCCCCCCTGGGTGAGGGTGGTAGTGGTGGTAGGCATCCTGCCCCCCTGGGTGAGGGTGGTAGTAGTGGTAGGCATCCTGCCCCCCTGGCTAAGGGTGGTAGTAGTGGTAGGCATCCAGCCCCCTGGCTAAGGGTGGTGGTAGGCATCCTGCCCCCCTGGGTGAGGGTGGTAGTAGTGGTAGGCATCCAGCCCACCCTGGGTGAGGGTGGTAGTAGTGGTAGGCATCCTGCCCCCCTGGGTGAGGGTGGTAGTGGTGGTAGGCATCCTTCCCCCTGGGTGAGGGTGGAAGTAGTGGTAGGCATCCTGCCCCCTGGGTGAGGGTGGTAGTGGTGGTAGGCATCCTGCCCCCCTGGGTGAGGGTGGTAGTAGTGGTAGGCATCCTGCCCCCCTGGCTAAGGGTGGTAGTAGTGGTAGGCATCCAGCCCCCCTGGCTAAGGGTGGTGGTAGGCATCCTGCCCCCCTGGGTGAGGGTGGTAGTAGTGGTAGGCATCCTGCCCCCCTGGGTGAGGGTGGTAGTAGTGGTAGGCATCCTGCCCCCCTGGGTGAGGGTGGTAGTGGTGGTAGGCACCCTGCCCCCCTGGCTAAGGGTGGTGGTAGGCATCCAGCCCCCTGGCTAAGGGTGGTAGTAGTGGTAGGCATCCAGCTCCCCTGGCTAAGGGTGGTGGTAGGCATCCTGCCCCCCTGGGTGAGGGTGGTAGTAGTGGTAGGCATCCAGCCCACCCTAGGTGAGGGTGGTAGTAGTGGTAGGCATCCTGCCCCCCCTGGGTGAGGGTGGTAGTAGTGGTAGGCATCCTGCCCCCCCTGGGTGAGGGTGGTAGTAGTGGTAGGCATCCTGCCCCCCCTGGGTGAGGGTGGTAGTAATGGTAGGCATCTGCCCCCACTGGCTAAGGGTGGTAGTAGTGGTAGGCATCCTGCCCCCCCTGGGTGAGGGTGGTAGTGGTGGTAGGCATCCTGCCCCCCCTGGGTGAGGGTGGTAGTAGTGGTAGGCATCCTGCCCCCCCTGGGTGAGGGTGGTAGTAGTGGTAGGCATCCTGCCCCCCCTGGCTAAGGGTGGTAGTAGTGGTAGGCATCCAGCCCCCCCTGGCTAAGGGTGGTGGTAGGCATCCTCACCCCCTGGGTGAGGGTGGTAGTAGTGGTAGGCATCCAGCCCACCCTGGGTGAGGGTGGTAGTAGTGGTAGGCGTCCTGCCCCCACTGGGTGAGGGTGGTAGTAGTGGTAGGCATCCTGCC
Source organism: Calotriton arnoldi (assembly GCA_963921515.1). NCBI lineage: Eukaryota > Metazoa > Chordata > Amphibia > Caudata > Salamandridae > Calotriton > Calotriton arnoldi. The sequence goes on from CAWUFW010007125.1 coordinate 560,756, forward strand.
CCCCCTGGCTAAGGGTGGTAGTAGTGGTAGGCATCCTGCCCCCCCTGGGTGAGTGTGGTAGTAGTGGTAGGCATCCTGCCCCCCTGGGTGAGGGTGGTAGTAGTGGTAGGCATCCTGCCCCCCTGGCTAAGGGTGGTAGTGGTGGTAGGCATCCTGCCCCCCCTGGCTAAGGGTGGTGGTAGGCATCCAGCCCCCCCTGGCTAAGGGTGGTAGTAGTGGTAGGCATCCTGCCCCCTGGGTGAGGGTGGTAGTGGTGGTAGGCATCCTGCCCCCCTGGGTGAGGGTGGTAGTAGTGGTAGGCATCCTGCCCCCGTGGGTGAGGGTGGTAGTAATGGTAGGCATCCTGCCCCCCCTGGCTAAGGGTGGTAGTAGTGGTAGGCATCCAGCCCCCCCTGGCTAAGGGTGGTGGTAGGCATCCTGCCCCCCCTGGGTGAGGGTGGTAGTAGTGGTAGGCATCCAGCCCACCCTGGGTGAGGGTGGTAGTAGTGGTAGGCATCCTGCCCCCCCTGGGTGAGGGTGGTAGTAGTGGTAGGCATCCTGCCCCCCCTGGGTGAGGGTGGTAGTAGTGGTAGGCATCCTGCCCCCCTGGGTGAGGGTGGTAGTAGTGGTAGGCATTCTGCCCCCCTGGCTAAGGGTGGTAGTAGTGGTAGGCATCCTGCCCCCCTGGGTGAGGGTGGTAGTGGTGGTAGGCATCCTGCCCCCTGGGTGAGGGTGGTAGTAGTGGTAGGCATCCTGCCCCCTGGGTGAGAGTGGTAGTAGTGGTAGGCATCCTGCCCCCCTGGCTAAGGGTGGTAGTAGTGGTAGGCATCCAGCCCCCCTGGCTAAGGGTGGTGGTAGGCATCCTGCCCCCCTGGGTGAGGGTGGTAGTAGTGGTAGGCATCCAGCCCACCCTGGGTGAGGGTGGTAGTAGTGGTAGGCATCCTGCCCCCCTGGGTGAGGTTGGTAGTAGTGGTAGGCATCCTGCCCCCCTGGGTGAGGGTGGTAGTAGTGGTAGGCATCCTGCCCCCCTGGGTGAGGGTGGTAGTAGTGGTAGGCATCCTGCCCCCCTGGCTAACGGTGGTAGTAGTGGTAGGCATCCTGCCCCCCTGGTTGAGGGTGGTAGTAGTGGTAGGCATCCTGCCCCCCTGGCTAAGGGTGGTAGTAGTGGTAGGCATCCTGCCCCCCTGGGTGAGGGTGGTAGTGGTGGTAGGCATCCTGCCCCCCTGGGTGAGGGTGGTAGTAGTGGTAGGCATCCTGCCCCCCTGGCTAAGGGTGGTAGTAGTGGTAGGCATCCAGCCCCCCTGGCTAAGGGTGGTGGTAGGCATCCTGCCCCCCCTGGGTGAGGGTGGTAGCAGTGGTAGGCATCCAGCCCACCCTGGGTGAGGGTGTTAGTAGTGGTAGGCATCCTGCCCCCCTGGGTGAGGGTGGTAGTGGTGGTAGGCATCCTGCCCCCCTGGGTGAGGGTGGTAGTAGTGGTAGGCATCCTGCCCCCCTGGGTGAGGGTGGTAGTGGTGGTAGGCATCCTGCCCCCCATGGGTGAGGGTGGTAGTAGTGGTAGGCATCCTGCCCCCTGGCTAATGGTGGTAGTAGTGGTAGGCATCCAGCCCCCCTGGCTAAGGGTGGTGGTAGGCATCCTGCCCCCCTGGGTGAGGGTGGTAGTAGTGGTAGGCATCCAGCCCACCCTGGGTGAGGGTGGTAGTAGTGGTGGGCATCCTGCCCCCCTGGGTGAGGGTGGTAGTAGTGGTAGGCATCCTGCCCCCCTGGGTGAGGGTGGTAGTAGTGGTAGGCATCCTGCCCCCCTGGCTAAGGGTGGTAGTAGTGGTAGGCATCCTGCCCCCCTGGGTGAGGGTGGTAGTAGTGGTAGGCATCCTGCCCCCTGGGTGAGGGTGGTAGTAGTGGTAGGCATCCTGCCCCCCTGGGTGAGGGTGGTAGTAGTGGTAGGCATCCAGCCCCCCTGGGTGAGGGTGGTAGTGGTGGTAGGCATCCTGCCCCCCTGGGTGAGGGTGGTAGTAGTGGTAGGCATCCTGCCCCCCTGGCTAAGGGTGGTAGTAGTAGTAGGCATCCAGCCCCCCCTGGCTAAGGGTGGTGGTAGGCATCCTGCCCCCCCTGGGTGAGGGTGGTAGTAGTGGTAGGCATCCTGCCCCCCCTGGGTGAGGGTGGTAGTAGTGGTAGGCATCCTGCCCCCCCTGGGTGAGGGTGGTAGTAGTGGTAGGCATCCTGCCCCCCCTGGCTAAGGGTGGTAGTAGTGGTAGGCATCCTGCCCCCCCTGGGTGAGGGTGGTAGTGGTGGTAGGCATCCTGCCCCCCCTGGGTGAGGGTGGTAGTAGTGGTAGGCATCCTGCCCCCCCTGGGTGAGGGTGGTAGTGGTGGTAGGCATCCTGACCCCCTGGGTAGGGGTGGTGGTGCGCATTCAGGCCCCTGTGTGCATATGTGGCATTGGTGATGGGCATCCCGCCCCTATGGTGCTGCTGTTGCTGGTGTAAGTATATTCTGCATCCCTCTGTGTGTGTGTGATGTGTCGTGTACGTGTTGTATGTGTTTTGTGGTTGGTGTCTGGCTTACCTTCTGCGCCATACGCGTCCGTGCCTGTTCCGGAAGTATATGTAGAATATTGGTATGATCGGGACAAAGGGATTCATGGTTGGTTCGTGTCATTCGTCCTTCTCGTTGCTTCGCGTCGTCCTCGTCGCTTCGCCTCGTCCTCGTTGCTTCGCGTCGTCCTCGTCGCTGCCGTGTTCGTCTCGGAGCCGTGGATCGTGTTGTGGCGCGAACCGGAGCTTATGTGCGCCTCTCCCGGATGCTTTGACGTGCCGTGCGTAGCGGACGGGTTCGGCGCATACGGAAAGCGCATCGTACTTGTCCGGCCGGACGGGGCTGCATTTTTCCTTCCGTGCGACTCGATTCGGCGTTTCCGGATTCGCCTCGGTCGGAGAACAGGACCTGGTTTGGGTGAGTACGGCTCGGCCGGATTCTTTGCTGTTGTGCGCATCGTACTTGCTCGTTCGGTGTGCTGTACGGATCGGTCGGGAAACAGGCTTTCGCATGGCTTTTTTCCCGACCGAATGGTGTTGGGTGCGCCTCCGACCGAGATCGGAATCGGCCCCTAATAAGTCAGACATAATGCCACTTCCCCTTTCAACATCTCACGCCTTCTACTGGAGAGCCTGTGTGAGCAGTGTTACTCCTAGGCAGACCTGAAATTAATAACATATTGTTAACTCTTAAACTTCTTTTCTACTACAGAAAAGTTGGCCCTGAGATAGGCAGTACATAGGCCATAGGGCACAAAGCTATGAGTTTAAATGGAAAGACATGTTGTTTCAAGTTTAATTGAGTCACATTTGTTGTTTAAATTCAGATTCAGTTTGATCTGCACTTGGAGAGACATATCTCCAGTTATACATACACTCTCCTACTCACACTGGAACTCACATACCTATGTGAAAAAGATAGAGCCACTAATACACCCAGTCAGACAGTGACACAGTTACTTAAATATTCATTCACACACACACACATACATGTCATTTGTATTCACTACTAATGCAGGTATTTGCACACACAGTTAAATACCCCAAAACTCACTCACATAGCCAGTAAGCATTCCATGGAGGCTCTTACATACAGATTCCTAAACCCAAACAGAAAACAAGAGAGGCAGACATATTCCGACATACTTACATGCATATCCTATGATACACTCTGATATGGAGTGAAACACTCATTTAGCAGTAAATAACTGCCAGACTCATCCTCAACATCCTCCGCATCAGCCACACCACCAGCCACCTGAGAGACCACTGGCTCCCAGTCAAAAAAAGAATTACCTTCAAGCTCCTCACACACGCCTACAAAGCCAGACACGGAACGGGACCTGTGTACCTCAACCACTGCCTCGCATTCCACGCACCCACCAGAGATCTCTGCTCTGTCCAGCTGGCCCTGGCCACCGTCCAACGCATCTGCAAGACAACGGCTGGCGAAAGATCCTTCTATTACCTCACAGCAAAGACCTGGAACACCCTGCCTCTTCTCCTCAGGCAATCACTGTCACTGCCTCAATTCAGGAAGGACCTCAAGACCTGGCTCTTCATCTCAACCGCAGTGCCTTCGACAGATCAGAAGCCCCCCAGTCCCTTGAGACCCTTATAGATGAGTACTCACGTTCTACAAGACACTTGATTGATTGATTGATTGATTGATTGATTGATTGATTCAATAACTGATACTTAAAAGTCAGACTTAAAAGTCAGTGATGGAGGCAAGTCGGTGTTTAAGCATGTCTCAGAACTGCTATTATAGAGCCTGTGTATTCAGTTTCTCTTTTAGACTGAATTCACATTCAACACACATTGCTAAGTCTTAAACTCCTGTTGCACTATATATAACTCATCACTAAGACATGCTATAGGTAGGCTATAGGACAGGGATCTATGACCTTAAAATAAAACACATTTTGTTTTAAGTTTGATTGAGTTACATTTGCCCTTTTATACCGGTGTATGCAGTTACACAGGTACTGGCCTACCCATATGCAACTCACATATGAATGTGTAAAAGCATACAGCCAGTAATACACACAGGGACACACTGAGAGAGACACTTAAACATTTACTCACACACAACGGGCCTGATTCACAGAACTAACTTACGTCAAAAACGTAAAGTTAGTACTTTTTGGTATTCCCAGAATACACTTACTCATTTTGGTATTCACAGAAGTTAGTAGTCCTAACTTTAGGACTCCTAAATGCCTTCTGTGAATACCGAAAGTCTTAAAGTTAGGATTTTTCTCAGTTTAGGAGTAGTAAAGTTAGGACTCCAAACTTTAGGACTCCTAAATGCCTTCTGTGAATACCGAAAGTCTTAAAGTTAGGATGTTTCTCAGTTTAGGAGTAGTAAAGTTAGGACTCCTAACTTTACTACTCCTAAACTGAGAAAAATCCTAACTTTAAGATTCTTCGGTATTCACAGAAGGCATTTAGGAGTCCTAAAGTTAGGACTACTAACTTCTGTGAATACCGAAATGAGTAAGTTCATTCTGTGAATACCAAAATGAGTAAGTGTATTCTGTGAATACCAAAAAGTACTAACTTTACGTTTTTGACGTAAGTTAGTTCTGTGAATCAGGCCCAACTTTTATGTATGCACTGCTAATGAAGGCAGTTGGACACACAGTTAAATACCCCAAAACTCACTAACACAGCCAGCAAGCAATACATGCAGCTTCTTACATACATATACTGATATGTTGACTGGCTTTTTAAACCCCTTGTTAGATTTTGTACTAGTGCTGTACTACTTATACATAATTCCTAATGTACGCCATAGGTAGGTGTAGGAGAGAGTAGTATATTCTCAAAAGATAATACATGTATTTTTAAGTTTAACTAAGTTGTATTCTCACTTAGGTATTTATACATGAAATTAAATGGTTAAATTCAGTAATTTTATAACTCATAAAAAAGGTAAATATATTTGTTTCTTTTTTTGGCAGATTTCTACTTCTACATAAAAACAGATACTTAAAATGCCAAATAAAACTCAAAGAAGAAAGGAGCAGAAGAAAAGGTATTATGTCCGTACAGCACAGAAAGAGAAGGATCATAGCGTGGACAGTGTGGTTAAAGAGAAAAAAACTAATGGTAAGAAAACAGAGAGCTTTTTAAAAAAAATATATAGAAAGCTATGACATGAGCAAAACCAAGTTAATAAAAGAGCATCTCTAAAATCAGCTCTGAAATGGAAACATTTAAGTGCCAGCAAACCTAATAAATAATATAAGAAAAGAAATAGTTCAACAAGGAGACAAAAGCAGTTTAAAGTAATTAGAGCCAGAATGTTTCATTGTAGGGTAACTCTAAATCTCATATATACTTTGAAACAGTATAAAAGAAGAAGAGAGCTGTGAAACAAAAGGAACGTGTTGAGGCTGTAGTTGATAAGGCATTTTCCCTGAAGAGGAAGTTATTTATTTTCATTCTCAGAAGAATGAAAACTCTTGATAAAACAGTGCTGTCAACGAAGAAAAGAAGCCAAAAGAAAAGACTAGTGAATAGAAGTAATTTGTGTGAAATTTTCAAAGGTGAATAGATGCATACTTCTAGTACTGAGCCTTTCTTTAATGAAGAAGGCTACTTGCAAGAGCATTAGTGCATGCAGGTGAAACAAATGGCAGGTGTTATGAGGTGAACAATTGAACTCCCTTTCCAAAAGTGGAAATGGTTCCTAGGAATGTGCAGGAAGTGATAGCTGAAGAGGTACGGGGAAAGCACAGTCAGGCCCCTGTGTACAAATGGAAAAGTAGCAGTATTTCCAGTGTTCAGCAGCAATCTATTGATATACTGAGAATTGTCATACATATTTCTCCATGCAAAAGTGTGAAACAGAACATAGGGATTTTGCAAGGATTAGATCCATGTAAAGCAAGGAAATATACAAAGTAACAAGGACACTCACTAGCATGCCTATCGAAGACTGTGTGCCAAAGCACCTTTCATCACTTCAGAATGTTAGCTGGTCACCACTCTATAATGTGAAGGTTTGTTAGGAGGCTTTACTATGTAAAATATCTTGCCCTGTGTTGAGGAGAAATGAATACAGTTCTTCTACATAGTACAGCAGCAGAGGCAAAGAAGGTTTGTGATGAAGTCCAGGTGTGTTTCTTTGGTCCTAAAGAGGAGTGTAGGGACAATGAAGACTTGGTTTCTGCAGGTGTAGCAGAACAGGACACAGTTATTACTGATGGTAACTTTGAAGAAGAGATTATAAAGTTTAACACAGTCTGTTCAGAGAAACTGAATTGTGTTTGTATATGTTGTCGTCACTATAAAAGTGAAACTCATTTTGTTACTGTGGCTGTACAAACAGAAGAACAGAATATAGATAAGTGGCGAGAATTTGCAGCTTATTTGTTGGTAGAGGAACGCTTTGATTCTTCCACATGACAAATTATATGTAAGTATGTGTTACGATAAGTTGGAAAATAACAAAATGCCAGCTAGAACAGTCTACAACAAGTTAGAGTTAGTTGCAATCCCCCAAGAACTTCAAGATTTAAATGTGTATGAATCAATTATTGTACAGTCTATACATCCATTCCAAGCTATAGTCCATATGGATCCAAAGACAGGGAAGTTACCTCCAACAGAGTTACAAAAACGTCAAGCAGAATATATAAACTGTAGGGGTACTGAGAGATTTGGAAGAAGCACTTATTATTGTAGTCAATGGTGTCCCAACCAAGAGCAAAAAAATATGGCAGGAGTTAGTGGATGTTCGTAAAGTAAAGAAAGCAACATTATATCTGGTACAAAATAATATTTATTATAAAAATGTAAATGCTCTTCAAGATATAGCACATATTGCGAGTGACACTTCATCATTACGAGATCAAATTGAAAAGCTGGATCAATCCCGATCAGAAGAAATTTATGAATACTACAGTATTCCTCCTCTCCATTCTAAAGAGATTATTGATGATGCTATAGATCTCTTTCAAATGAAAAAAGCAGAAGGACCTCCCTTGAGTGTGTGGGAGAAAAGTTTAGAAGCTCACTGTTTCCAACATCTGTTCTCTACTGGAGTAGGTGGTAGATATGATGACCAGCCTGTGCAAATACCAGCAGTTGAATACAGATCAACTAGACTATATTCAGAAGATTTCACCAGTGTATTCACTATATATTTCATCTACTATTTGAGAGCGACTTGTCAGGCCTATCTTATGTAGTAAAGAACAGTCGTGGTGAGCTGAAATGCATGTTGAGAAACCTAAGAGCAACTACTTGGTTTCTAACACTCAGTTGTGCTGAAAATGCATAGGATGACCTGCTAAAATCCCTGTGAGAAGCAAACTCAAACATAAAAGATGTCAATCTGAAGACAGCAGGAAAAATTTGATCATTGGGCCCTGCAAATGTTTGCAGATATTTCAACCATAGGTTTCAAGCCATGATGTATTTTATCTGCAACAAATCTAATCCCCTGATTTCGTTTGGTGCAGAGTACCAAACAAGAGGTGCTCCACATATTCACATGCTGTTATGGGTAAAAGATGCATCAAAATTTGGAACAGTGATGAGTCTGTCTTCTCTTTCATACAGCAGTATGTGACTTGCACCATTTCAAAAGATAGTGCTGACAAGGGCTTGTGACAACAAGTTCTATGGTTTCAAACTCATAGATGTGGGAAGTACTGTCAATGAAAATAAAGATGCAGAGGAACATTTTACACAAGATGTCATTTTGGTTTCCCACGACCTATTATCTCAGAAGGAAGAGTCAACAGCTTTTTGTCTGCAGTCAGACAAAGACTGACACAGGAATCACTGAAATATATATTCAATCTCAGAAGAGCAGAAGCTTCCAAGAATATCAATGAATACAACACTGTGATTCTGAAGATGTGGAATGCAAATATGGATCTATAATTTGTTGCAGACAACTTCATCACTATTGCTCACTACATGACTTCATTTATAACAAAATCAGAGAAGACAGAGATGAAAGAGATATGGGAGGAGATTTCTGTGGAAATTAATTTTATGAAGAAATTGTACAGTTTCAGTTTGAAAATCCTTTCCCACAGAGAAATTGGATCCTATGAATGCTTCGACAGGTTGAGCTAGGCTAGTTTGTTCTCCAAGTCAAGAGGAATTGTGTGGGTAAGCCTTTGCAAGCAGTCAGAATAGGATACTAAAGTCTTTCCCAGAAATACAGTACCCCATAGAATGCAATCCAGAAAGTAGAGATACTCTGAAAACGAAAATGCTGGATACATACTACGCAAAAGGAGTCCTCAACTTCAATGTGTCTCTATGAAGTACTTCAGTACTTCACATATAGAAGTAATGTAACTGAAAACATAGAAGAAAGAAGATATGGAGTACTTGGATGTGAGGGTTGGCTAGTGAGACACAACAAAGGGAATCGACTTAACCACTGAAAGCTTAGTTGCCAAACCCGAGAGAGAGAGAGGAGAGTCTTTCTACTTGGCACTTTTGCAGTTGTTCAAGCCATGGTGTGCTGAATCAGAATTACTTGAACACTATGACTGTTATGAAGAATCTTTCAACGCTGCAAAAGAAAGCATTCAGTGCTCATTCTTTCCAACCTACCTGCAAATGTTGAAATATGCCATTGAACAGGAAGAAACCATTGCAGCTGAGATAGTGAAAGAGAGTTCACAAAGCAGCCAAAGTTCTGCACCAGTGAGCCAAGATCCTCTTGGAGAACCACTTACTCAAAATGAAGCAGCTATAGCTATGAATGAGGTAGAGACTGCAATGCAGCAAACAAGAGAATAAACTGTGGATTTTGAACACTTAGGGCCCGATTCTGATGCAGTTAGGAAATCTTCCCGATCGAATCGGTTTGGAAATGGTTTTCGACCTACTCGGATCGGGAGAGTCCGACCGACCGACTATGATGCATACTGATGCTTCCAGATACGATTTGGCTGGACTCTCATTGACTTCTATGGGAGCCTATGTTCCTAACCACATCGTAATCTAGCCCTCGGTCAGGAAGACACTTTCCCGATCTGATTTGTAAGGAGCAGATGCTGTTAGGAGGCCTTCCTAACCGCATCGTAATTGAGCCCTAGGTGGGAATGCTTTCCTAACCGCATCGGAATCGGGCCCTTAGTAGGGAAACTGGACAATGAACAGAAAGATATTTACAACGAAGTTGAAGATAAAATAGATCATGGATTTCTCCTTCAGAGGACACAGTTTGATTGTTCTTCCTACAAACGCGCGCTTCATTAAATTAAGCCCCCGGGTGGGCCAGTTCCTGGGAGCAATGTTTAGTTATGATGCGGAGTTTACTTCAGTCATGGGGCCGCCACTTCCTCGGAGCAAATATAATAAAGAGTAGCATGTCCTTGGAGGTATACGTAAAATATAAGTGTGGAGGGGTGAAGGCTCCCCCACACTGTCCCGGGGACCACTACTTCCTCGGGGCATTTACAATTAAAATTCGGGGGCTACTTTTGGCATGGGCATGCAGTTCCCAGGGGGAAATATAATGATATGGGGGGCACGCGTCCCCCTCCCCCTCTTCCCCAAAGAGCAGCACTTGAATTGAATTGAATTGAATTGAAAACTTATATAGCGCAACAACTGCCACCCTACGGGTATCCTGGCGCTTGGATTGAAGAATAGTCACTATATCAGCAGAGCCAATTGTCAGTGAAGGAATCTAGTGTTCACTCCTTGGAAATAGCCAAGTTTTCAGGCTCTTCCTAAAACAAGTCAGAGAACTGGCCTGTCTAAGATTCTGAGGCAACTCATTCCATAGGCGCGCAGCGGCCACACCGAAGGCTCTGCCCCCCATCCTGGATCTCTTAAATCTGGTAGTTGTTATCAGATTTGCACTCAAAGAGCGAAGTTGTCTCCTGGGATTGTACCAGGTGAACATCTTCTGTAGGGGAGCAGGACCCAGGTCATGTGCTGCTCTGAATACAATACAGAGGGATTTGAAGCAAATTCTTTCCTTAATAGGCAGCCAATGCAGGTCTCCCAAGGCCAGTGCCGTGGAAGACCTGCACTGTCTATTCAGCACCAGCTAGGCTGCCATGGACTGGACTCTCTGCAACCCCTGCAAAATATATTGCGGTGCTCCCAAATATAGGGAATTGCAGTAGTCCAATCTACTCAAAATTATGCTCCTCACTACAAGAGATCGAGAATCTTTTGGTAGCAACGGAAGGACCTTCCGTAACATGCGTAACAGGGAGAGACAGACACTGACGGTTTTATTAGCCTGTGATTCCATTTGGAGGTTCTCATCTATCAGAACCCCCAAATTGCGCACCGTTTTGGCAGGGGTCAAGGAATCATCCTCAGGGGTAAGCTTAAACTCCACCGGTAGATGTCGGTACATTCTCGTGGCAGGACAGTACACCACCTCTGTTTTTCCCCCATTAAACTGTAAGGAATTTTTCCTAAGCCAATCAGCATCCGACGCATACACTCCTGGAAGGTGTCCATAGATACCGCTTGTTTCCCCTCCAGGGAAAACACCAGTTGGGTATCATCGGCGTAGTTGACCAGGTCAATTCCATAAGACTTAATAATGGGGAAAAGGGGGCGTAGATAGATATTGAAAAGAACGGGGCTGATCGCCGAGCCCTGCGGCACCCCGTGGTGTACTAGGGACTTGCCAGAGGTGAACGGTGTCATAGACACGGCCTGTTATCTTCCTGACAAATAAGATTGTAACCACTGCAAGGCCCGTCCTTTAACCCCTATACTTATCAATCTTTCCACTAGCACCGTGTGGCTCACCGTATCGAATGCGGCTGACATGTCCAATAACACTAGGACAGATGAATTCCCATTGTCAGCACGCATTCGTAGATTGTCCATTACGGTTGCCAGAGCGGTCTCAGTGCCGTGTCCTGGGCGAAACCCAAATTGGTCCCTATCCAGCAAAAAATTATCCTCGAGATAGCATGATAGAATTTTGCTAACTGCCTTTTCTAAAATTTTGATCGGATATGGCAGGAGGGAGATTGGTCTAAAGTTAGCTGGAATTGTAGGGTCCAAAGATGGTTTTTTGAGCAAGGGGTTCACCACTGCCTGCTTCCATACTTCTGGAACCTCTCCTTCCTCCAAAGACTGGCAGCAAATCTGTCGTAGCCAGGGGAGGATTTCTTGCCCAAATATTTTCCAGATTTTGTGGGGAAGGGGGTCTAAGGGGGATCCCGAGGACACACTTTGGGCAAGATGATTGAAAGAGTCCTCCGTAGGGACTTGAAAGTATTCCAGGGAGGTGTCTATCTGGGGTTCTACGTCTGACCTCCAGGGTGAGTCGTCTTGGCCACTGGTGTCAGTGAGGTGAAGATCTCCAAAAATTTTAATTATTTTTTCTTCAAAATAAAAGGCAATGTCATCGCAGAGTTTCTGTGACGCAACAACCTTTTGTTCGTACAAGCTGGACTAGAGAGATCTCTAAAAATGTTAAAAAGTGCCTTTGTGCTATTTGGTGCCTGTAAAATCGTTTTAGCATAAAAGTCTGCTTTGGCCCTAGCGATGGACTCCTTGTATTGTGACTGTACTAATTTCAGATCCTGCTTATCTGACTCTAAATAGGCCCTCCTCCATTTCCTCTCAGCCTTTTTACATGCTAATCGTAGCTGTTTCAGCTCATCATTATACCAGGGAGCAAATATTTTTTTCCTGCTTTTGAGTCGTTTTACTGGGACTATTGAATCAAGGGTACCAGCTATAAAGTTGCAATAAGTTTGATAATTTTTGCCTACCGATACAGAAGAGGCAAAAAGATTCTGATTCGGAAAGGTCGGGTATGTCCTATTTTTCACTAACTTAGCCCATTCTCTTCCCTTTCGATAGATTACTGACCGGTTATTATTATCCTCCAATCTAGGTGTCATGATACAGAAATGTATGAGAGAATGGTCGGTCCAGTTTTGAGGCAGTATATCAACCACCTCAGTCTCGGCCTGGTTTGCAAACAAAAGATCTAAAACATGCCCTCCTAGATGTTTATGTTTATGTTTAGAAAGTTGTAGAGCGTGTGGCTGCCCGAGGGCTTCCCAGCGCTAAAGAGTGCTGTTTACAAGCTCTATCCATAGTGCGTCTACAAGGGGAACAGCAAAGTTTTGAGATGTTTCCTGAAAACTGTTTTGTTGGGTAGAATTCTTATTTTATATGGGAGGGCATTCCACATCTTTGGTACCAGGTGGGCAAATGATCTTCCCCCCCACCTGGCTCTTTTGGCTCTCGATGTCCTAAGAAGCTGTTGCTGAGCTGATCTAAGATGCCTGGTCGGGATATACCTGGACAACATTTGTCTCAGTTTTATTGGGCCTTTTTTGTTAACAGCCCTATATGCCAAGCATAGGGACTTAAACTTTATTCTTGTTTCAATAGGGAGCCAGTGTAGCTGTTTCAGTGCTTCTTTAGTCGAAGTGCATTTGGGGATTTTTAGAAGGAGTCTTGCTGCCGCATTTTGTACTACCTGTAGTCTCTTCGTCACATATTTAGGCGCGCCCACATAAAGTGAGTTTCCATAGTCCAAGCGCGAGATTATAAGAGACTGGATGACCATTTTTTTCAGATGTTCCGGGATCACCTCAATAATCTTCCTTAGTATTTTAAGCAGGGAGAAACATATTCCTGACAGTTTCCTGGATTGGCAATCCATCGTGAGTGAGTTCTCCATCCAGACCCCTAAATGTTTTATAACTGGTTTGGGTATAGGTGGGTTTCCCATGCAAGGGGGCCACTGTGTCAGGGGTGCCTGGATAGTGGATTTTCCTAATAGCATGATCTCTGTTTTCTCGCCATTTAATTTCAGATGGCTATTGGCCATTCAATTTACCACTCTCTCCAGACAGTGACTCACCTGCTGATTTGCGTTATCTGTTAGGGAGACTATCAGCTGAGTCTAGATGAGTCGAATGTTGTACCAGTTGATGTAAGTTAAGATTCTCACATGTATGCCTTAGGTCTCTCAGATGGTTATCTAAACTGCCATTCTCCCATGAGTTAAAATCCCCTAATAGGATCATTCTAGAATGGGTTAAGCTCAGGTCAGTAATGGTATTAATTAGTGCTTGAAATTGGGTGTCAGAGCCCGGGGGTCTGTAGCATACCACCCCAGTAATTAGCCTACCTTTAGCCTCTTGAAGTGAGAAGCCCAACAGTTCAATCCCTATAACCTCATCTACCTGTAGAGGTGCAAAGTTCCACTTTTCCTTGAAAATCACTCCAACCCCCCCTCCTCTTCCGGCCGCCCTCGGTTTGTGGAATATTTTATATCCATCTGGGCAAGCAAAGCCCATTTGTACTGAAGAGTCGGTGCTTGTCCAAGTCTCTGTTAAAAAGAGAACATCCAAATCCATATCTTCTAACATGTTGGATACCTCTTGGTAGTGTTTCATCAGGGATCTACAGTTGATCAACCCGCAGTTTAGACTATTTTTATCATAGCCCCTATCAGCAAAAGGTTGACAGTTCCCCCCCTCATCCCTCTTACCCATATTGAGTAGCTGTTCCCTGGAGTATTTTATTCTGCCCTGATTTTGACTGCGACGGACAATGTGGCTGGCGCTGGGCACGTCCGGAGCGCGGCTGGGCGCAGACGGGCGCAGACGGGCGCAGACGGGCTTGCCTCTGGCGTGCCTCTGGCGCGCCATCGGTGCGCCCGCTGCGCGCTTGCATTGCCTGTTCTAAATAGGCAGGCAAGTACTAATGCCCAAACACTGGAGCGCGACCCCGGAAGTACAGCAAGCCACAAGTCCCTACACCCAAGATGGCGCTTAGAAAAAAAGCGGCGATCCACGATTCCCGCTAAAGCAGCAAGATGTGGAAATTGAATTTTATGTGCAGGTAAGCGGAACGAGTGTGAATTTAAAAGAGGAAGAGAAGTTATTTTTAAAATCAAATTAGCAGTTTCAGCGATACAACAGCTCCTCTTATCACAGATAGCAAGATAAAAAGGAAATGCTGGCAGTATTACCAGAGAGCTGTGCACATGCGTTTAGTGGCCGTCTTCAATCTAGGTGACTGCGCGCTTGCATTGCCTGTTCTAAATAGGCAGGCGAGTACTAATGCCCAAACACTGGAGCGCGACCCCGGAAGTACAGCAAGCCACAAGTCCCTACACCCAAGATGGCGCTTAGAAAAAAAGCGGCAATTTACGATTCCCGCTAAAGCAGCGAGATGTGGAAATTGAATTTTATGTGCAGGTAAGCGGAACGAGTGTGAATTTAAAAGAGGAAGAGAAGTTATTTTAAAATCAAATTAGCAGTTTCAGCGATACAACAGCTCCTCTTATCACAGATAGCAAGATAAAAAGGAAATGCTGGCAGTATTACCAGAGAGCTGTGCACATGCGTTTAGTGGCCGTCTTCAATCTAGGTGACTGCGCGCTTGCATTGCCTGTTCTAAATAGGCAGGCGAGTACTAATGCCCAAACACTGGAGCGCGACCCCGGAAGTACAGCAAGCCACAAGTCCCTACACCCAAGATGGCGCTTAGAAAAAAAGTGGCGATTCACGATTCCCGCTAAAGCAGCGAGATGTGGAAATTGAATTTTATGTGCAGATAAGCGGAACGAGTGTGAATTTAAAAGAGGAAGAGAAGTTATTTTTAAAATCAAATTAGCAGTTTCAGCGATACAACAGCTCCTCTTATCACAGATAGCAAGATAAAAAGGAAATGCTGGCAGTATTACCAGAGATCTGTGCACATGCGTTTAGTGGCCGTCTTCAATCTAGGTGCTATACGTAAAATTTAAGTGTGGAGGGGTGAAGCCTCCCCCACACTGTCCCGGGGGGCACTATTTCCCCGTGGCATTTATGAATTAAAATGCAGGGGTCTGTTGCGGACTGCTGGCCCCGGGGAGCGCAATGTTCCCGTGCCTTTAAATTGGATGGTGGCATATCCTCCAATTTCCCTTGAGGAGCTTTCCATGGCCCTGGGTATCATCATCTCTGAGGGCCGGTTCCAACAATGACCCATGGTGCCTACCCCCGGGACATTGTAGTTTGCGATGGCAGGGCGGGATCTCTGCAGAGTTCCCGCTCTGTCATAGCAAACTTCTGATTCGCTTCATGGAAGCGAGAGGAGGAAATTTGCTCTCGCTTCTTTGAAGCGAAGCAGATTTGCTTTTGGGCAAAGGGAGCTTGCATGGAGCAGCTGGCTTTGTTTAAAAGGAATGCCAGCTGCCACAGGAGGTGAGGAGCTGGCAGGGACTGCGGGGGCATTAGGGCTCCTTGCGTGGTTGTCAAACATTGTGGCCAGGCTCCGGGGGATGCGGTTCCCGGGGCCTAAAATGGCCTGACTGAGTTCTGAGATATACGGTAGCTCTAAAAAGAGCCCTTGTTTTCATTATGAGTTTGTTCTAGCTACATGTAAGTGTGGATGCACAGCTTCAGGTTGTTGATAAAAACTCTGTTTCCTTGATCTGTGAAATGAACTCCATAACTTCTGTATATGTCATCCATATCAAAATGTAGATTGTTGTTGTAGATGGATCCCATTCTATGATCTCTGAGGTATGCAGAAACAGCTTTATTGACATTCTTTCTAGCTTTCTCAATCTGAGGACAGAATTGATTTGACCATTTCCAATTTTGTCTTTGGCATATATTGGAGTATACAAAGACAGTTTGAGGCAAAAGCAACATCAATTGTGCAAAGGAATCCTTGATTAGCATTTCCAGACCTAACCCAGTCAATGTGCCTAAGTCATTGCCACCACAGTGCACAATCATGAGGTCAGGGGGTTGGAGATGCCAAGAGGATTCAACCAAAGGCAACAATTGGTGCCACTTTAATCCTCTCTGTTCAAACCATTTGATGTCCACATTTTGTAAACCTAGGTCTTTGTCAATACGTCTGTGTTCAGCATACCTTTTGCACCAGAAAACATACCTGTGTCCTACGATCCACACTAGCATTTTGAAGGCATGGCTGGAAGGAATCAAAAGATGTATGTAGTTCATGTAGTCCGTTGGTAGAATGAGAGATATGTTAAAAGGTGGAGAAGAAGCTTTTTTTGAGAAAACCAATAACTGACTGGCTGATGAAGAACATTGTGCAGTGAAAACTAGGGTGCATGTTACTTTCGTGAAAAAGTATGTTTCTGATCGGATAATAAAAAATTATTGAAACGTACACTACATAGGATACGATCAGATGTGCAGAAGTCAACCACACCTGCTACTTGCATTTGGAAGGTACTGTTCTGAACTTTAAAAAATGGTGAGCTTGTGACCTGCACCTGACGTTGAATGTTGCAGAAACTGTTAGGATGAAATATGGTGAACTTGTGACCCGTTGAATGTTGCAGAAAGTGTTGGTATGGAAACTGGCAATAAGGTGATTGGGGGAGGAGTAGAAATATCTGTGGTATTAAAATATGAAATGCCAAATTAATTACAAGTGATAAGCTATTAAAGTTAGTTTTTCAAAATGATTAGTATGTCTAGAAGAAGTGTGTTGTTCAAAATTTGCCGTACTATTATTAGAAATAGGCTTCTGAATTGTCGTAAGGGTTTGGGGCTGTATGGCGATGCGGCAGTGTGGGGGAGTATCCAATCCACAAAATAAGAGAACCAGTTTGGGGCGTTTTAAAAGAGAGTTAGAGAGGGTTAATATGAGTAACCAATAGAAATGTATTTTGCAATTTGAAATAATGAAGGAACGATTTTGATTTGTTATTTACATCTATTTCTGTGCGGAAAGAGAGGGAAAGTTTGCCATTACTGGTTTTATCCTTGATGAGAGTCTTGAATTACATTTATTGTGTGAGAAAGAAAATATTGCATTCGTTTGTGAAATTTGAAATCTGCATACCAACTACAGAGGTGAGTTACAAATTAATAAGGTGTGTTATATATTGTGTAGTAGTGGTTAAGACTTTGGGGTGATATTTTTAAGTCTGAAAATATTATTTTTTTTAAAAATAACATAGGGGCTCATTATGATGGTGGAGAGACCGCCACCGCCGGCCCGGCGGTGGTGGTCCCTCTGCCATCTGATTCTCATTTCCCCCCGCCACATTAGGATGGCGGGGGAATCGCTTTGTGACCGCGGCGGTCACAAAGACTGCCCTCCACACTTCCGCCACAGGCAATCATCACGATTGCCTGGCGGAGCAGTCAGCATGGGTAAAATGGCGGCGGTGCCTAGCCGGCACCGCCCGCCAGATTTCAATGCTGGCGTCAGCCAGCCTTTCCATGGCGGTAGAACTGCCATGGAACGGCTGGCGGAGGCTGGGTTCGGGGGCCCGTTGCGGGCCCCCTCTGTGTGGGGGAGGGTGTATGTGCACTCGGGGGGTACCCATGGTACCCCCCTACATTTCCATGCACAAGGTGGCAGGCACTGCGTGGTGCCTGCCACGTTGTGCATGGAAATGCACTACGTGGCATTTTGGCATTGCGAACAGTGCTGCAGCCAGCAGCACCATCCGCAATGATCAGGGCCCTGGATGCGGCCGCCATAGTGGCGGGCACATCCTAATTCACTCAGCAGAACCGCCGCCTTACCGGCGGGCGGTCCCAGCACCGCAACGATGGCGGGCGGACTGATGTCCGCCCGCCATCGTAATGAGCCCCATAGTATTATAGAAGTGTGCTGTTTCACATTTGTAACAAAATGTGCATAGAGTGTGAGTAGTTGCTGACCAAGTATCCCATATATATTTAGGTGTCTTCGAGAAAGAAGGAGTGCAGTTTGTCATGTTGAAAGGAGTGCATGATTTTGAAAGTGAGGTACAGGGTTGATTTGGGTTCCAAAATCGACTCGGGCAACATAAAGGAAATGCGCACGTTTGCAGATTGTGCCTTGTCTAAAAATACTGGGGAGGGGGGAGGTTAGAAGAGGCATGTTTTATTAACTTGAGGGAGATTAAAAAAAATGGAAATGTTGCGTGCAGACGTTGTGCTCGGACTTTTCACACTGGTGAGCTATATTTGAATATAAGTGAAGGTAACTGTCACACTCCCTGCCCGTGCAGAATCTGCAGACATTAGAAGGCCGGTAGATCGAGAGACTAAGAATGACACATCCCTTGACCCCCTCACCTCCTCCCTCCCCACGCTTCCTCCACCTCCCCGTTTGTGAAAGGAAGGTAACAGAGGTGTATTTGCTTTGAAAATTATTACTTGGACCCTCACTGGGCTGCTGGTACCACCTGAGCAGCAGAGAGAAAGTTCCAATCGCCTTTTATTCTACAGAAAAAAGCGGCACACAGTTTCAACATATATCCCGGCCTATTGTACATTGGCCGTGTGCACGGATTTGTTTATACTGGTGAACTATACGTGATTGTCAGGCGCCGTGGCCATGCAGAATCTGTGTACAGTAGAGGGTCCTACAGATCAAGAGATTAGGAATGATACGTCCTTTGACACCCCCCTCTCCTCTTACACCCCTTCAAAGCTTCCTTCTTCCCCGTTTGTTAAAGGAAGGTAAGAGAGGCCTATGTGCTTCGACAAATATTAGTTTAACCTTCACTGGGCTGCTGGTAATACCTGAACAGGAGAGAGAAACTTCCAATTGCCTTCCATGCTACACAAAAAAGAGGCACACATTTGCAACTTACATACCAGCCCATTGTACATTGTCCGAGTGTTTGTCTTAGCAGTGTGAATTTGTTGAGGTATGTGTGTATTTCTACATGTATTTTCACACGTGTTATGCATCGGAAGATCTGATACCTATAAAACACAGGTATATATCTATTTGTATGTTTTTTAAGTATGTGCTACTAGGAAAAGGCACAGCCAGATGTACGCATGCTTTCAGTAATATGGTGAGACTATCAAGTGTGACATGGAAAGGGTTTCTGCTTTGTATTTGGGTAGGCACAACACTGTTAGTAGTTGCTAAGTAGTGAAGATGCAAAAGACAAATGAGGTCAAAGACATTGTGGCAAAGGGATGAGTGATTATGGTACTTCGTATGAGTCTTTGGGAAGGTATTGTTGATGTGCGCCGTATATATTTAAGTGTCTTCGTGAAATCAGGAATGCAGTCTCTTATGTTGAAAGGACTGCATGGTTTTGTGACTGAGGTACAGGGTTGAACTAAGATCCAAAATCGGGCCGGTCAAATACAGGGGCGGGGGGGGGGTGTTTACAAGAGATATGGTTTATGAATGTCTGTGAGAAATAAAAAATAAATGGAAATGTTCCCTGCACATTTTGTGTATGGATTTGTTCACACTGGTGAAGTACATGTGAAAATAAGTGAAGGTAATTGTCAGGCTCTCTCCCTGTGCTGAATCTGCGTATATTAGAGGGCCGGCAGATGGAGAGTTTGGGAATGACACGTTCTTTGACTCCCCCCCATTTCTCCCCACCCTAATGCTTCCTCCATCTCGTCTTTCTAAAAGTAAAGTAACAGAGGCCCATCTACCGTGAAAAATACCACTTAGACCTTCACTGGCCTGTTGGTGGCATCTGTACAGCACAGAGAAAGTCGCAATCGGTTTAAATGCTACACGAGTGCAGTGTGTCATGTTGCAAGGACTACATGGTCTTGTGACTAAGGTACAGGGATGAATTGGGGTCCAAAATCAGCCCGGGTAATGTAAAAGAAGTGGCCTTCTGCAGATTGTACCTTGTCAGAAAATACTGGTGGGGGCTTTACAAGGGACATGCTTTATTAACTTCAGGGAGATGAAAAAAATTAAATGTTGCCTGCACACTTGGTGCACGGGTTTGCTCACACTCGTGAAGCACACGTGAATATAAGTTAAGGTAGTTGTCAGGCTTCCTGCTTTTGCTGAAGCTGCCTACATCACAGGTTGAAAGGCTGGGAATGACACGTCCCTTGACCCCCCCTC
Source organism: Calotriton arnoldi (assembly GCA_963921515.1). Classification (NCBI taxonomy): domain Eukaryota; kingdom Metazoa; phylum Chordata; class Amphibia; order Caudata; family Salamandridae; genus Calotriton; species Calotriton arnoldi. The sequence goes on from CAWUFW010007125.1 coordinate 581,061, forward strand.
CTTCCTCCCGCTCTCTAACGGTTCCTCTCCCCTTCTTTGTAAAAGGAAGGTATCAGAGGCCCATCTGTGTTGACACTTACTGGGCTGCAGGCGTCATCTGAGGAGCACAGAGAAAGTCGTAATCGACTTCTATGCTATACAAAAAAGCAGCACAGAGTTGCAACTTACATATCGCCCCAATTTACATTGCTCGACTATTCGTCTTAACAGTTTAACTTTGCTGAGGTATGTCTGTGCTTCAACATGTATTTTTTGACACTAGTTATGTATCAGAAGATCCGATACCTATAAAACACAGTTATAGATCTATTTGTATGTTTGTTTAAAGTATGATGCCACTAGGAAAAGGCACAGGGATATGTATGCATCCTTTTAGTAATATGGGGAGACTTTCAACTGTGACATGGAAAGGGTTTCTTGTTTGCATTTGGGTAGGCCCAACATTGTTAGTAGTTGCTGAGTAGTGAAGATCCAACAGGCAAATGAGGTTAAAGAGATGGTGCCAAAGGAATTAACTGTCACTATTGTATTTGTAACATCTGATACAGACATGAAACATTTAAAAAATGTATTTAAAATAACATGGCGTAATGTGCAGTATATGTGCCACAACAAAAATAAAATTGTATGATAGAATTATAATCAGTATAGTAGTGAATCGATATCTGATAAAGAGAGATGTCATCATAAAAAGAGAATAGAGGAAAGACTATCTTGCGTAACGTTTCCCTCCCTGCTAAAAAGAAGTATTATTATAAAATAGAACATCTCAGAGGTTTGTCTGCAGAATACATAACTTTTAATATAGATAGTAATTGTAAATTACAGAATCTGTTTTGCTGTTCTCCTTGGAAACGGTTCTATCCAAGTGTGTGTGTGAAGTTGATAATGTCCCCAACGGCCATGTCGCCCGTTTTGTCGGCCAAATCTGTAACACCCAGGCAAACAGAGCTCAAACATAAAGAGAGCGTAACCAAGTCTGTGAAGGGGAATTCGTAAAGAAAGTCAATATCTGAAAATCCAAAAAGGAACGAAAAGCGAAATGAGAAAAAGGAAGAAAAAAACAGTGTTCTTGAAGTGTAGAAATAAGAGGCCGTCAAATCGGGTTACCATGCACACTTATGGAGGTCCATCCAAGTTCAAGAACTCAGAAGCACTGTGATATGCAATCAGCTTCAAAAGGTCATCTGCACCTCTACAAGCAAAGAGGGTCGCCATCCAATTCAGCAAGTCGAAAGAACAGACATGGTCATCGTAATCTTTTACAAGCAGGAGCATGTCAGGGCTACTTGCGTGATATTCGATGATAGTCTGCTGCAAGAGGCGCTGCACATGAGCGCATGTACTCCATCTCCCCCTTATTGCATTATTAAACGCATCCATCAAGCGTGTGTCTCTGGAACAGTCCTGGTCATGAGCCAGCAATGGTCGCAGCAACAGTTCATAGTCCAGGCGACCACGTGAAATAGTAGAGAGGCAGACTTGCAGGTCGCATTCAAAGGGGCACCGGAGACAGTGGAACACAGGTTGCACTCAGGTGAAATACACGTAGCGGAAATTCAGCCTATAGCTGATGCCAAAAATCGCCAATGGCAAGCATTCAAAAAGTTGTAGCATCCATTCACGGTACAGCCACAATTGACCTGGATGGGGTTGAAGCACAGGACGGGCAGCCATTTCGTAGTAGGAGCTGAAGAACGAGCACTGCGCAAACCAGCATGAGAAGCAAGGGAACCTGCCAAATGCGCTTGCAAAATTAGAATGAATAATATCTGGTATTACTATAAAAATAGTCTGAAAAGAGATAACAAGGCAGGAGTCGGCTAGTTTAAAAAAATGTGGTAGGCCTTCGGTTTCAGACTGATTAAATATTTGGAGTATAAATTGTGCAAAGTGTAGTGGGAGATTGGTATAGAGCAGTGAGTCAATGTCAATTGGTGGTTTAGCCACCTGCTATTTGAAGGTCTCACGAGCTGATGTGAGAACCACTTCTTGTTGAAACAATAGCGCTTTGAGTTAGTGTACGCTATTAAAATCTGTTTTCGAAGTAGGAATGGAAGGCCAGACCAAATTATCTGCAATTGCATGCAGGGGGAGGACAGAAGACATTGGTGCAACATGTAACACGTTGTGTAAGAGTTGGTATGTACGGGAGGCCTGCTTGTAAGCCACAGCACTTGCGGTTATTTGGAATAAGATAACTGCTTTTGAAAAGCACACTGAGCATGGGAATAACAGCAGCTACTGGAGTTTATTTAAAAAAAGTTTAAATTACGGTCAGAATGTTACAATCTCCGTTTAATTTAACTTGTGTACAAACTAAAGAATATTTAACGGAACAAACACTGTGGTTCTCTGTTAGGAAAACTTACTTATCTTTATTTTGACAGCAAAATGCAAAACGAACAAATCCAATTCATGAATAAAAGTAGTTTCAAGGTAGTTAAATGTATGAACGGGGTAATGTTTTATGCAATCAAGGAGGCGGTGCTATACACACATGCAATCAATCAGACATAACCGACACAATGCTGCAATCCCCCTGTTTCTATTCTTGCACTTAATTAATGACTCAGGGAGTACCAAAGCACTCATCGATTCCCTCAGGTACTACCCATGCATTCTCACAATGACCCAGAAATTACTCTCAAAGTCATCTTTTTACTCAGGCAGTTTCCATGCAGTATTGTAAACAGGTAGGTATTATCTTTTCACTGATATCGTCACTTAGGTAGTAGCCATGCACTCATAGAATCAAGTAGGCACTACTACCACACAAATTAAATCAATCATGGATTCCTTATACAGTCATGCAATGAGTGAGGGAGTACTTTTGCATTCAAGCATTCACTCAGGCACTATGTATGTAGAGATGAATTTCTTGAAGTACAATCTATGCACTTATTCATTCAGTGAGGTACAATGGAAGCATTTCTCCAATTATTGTTGCAATACACATGGAGTCATAGAAACTGTGAGGCAGTACTGTTACAGTAAGTTTTTCACTAGAGGAGTATACATGTATTTATTTAATCTGCAACACAGTTTAGTTATAGTCAGAGAATGCCTTACAGTACTACAAAAGAGCTTATGCAATCACTCAATAGCGCCTCACCCGCCTTTCATACTTTTAAAAGTAATTATGGACAGTTGGATGTATCAAATAATAGTAAAAAAAATATGTTGAAGATTTTTTTCTTAAATTTGTTTTTTATTTGTACATTTTAACAAATACAAGTTTCAATGATACATGAGTGTAGTTTGTTATGTTGAAAGAACTACATGGTCTTGTGTCTGAGGTACTGGGATGAATTGGGGTCCAAAATCGGTTCGGGGAACCTAAAGGAAATGGCCCACGTTTGCAGATTGTTCCTTGTCGGAAAATACTTGGGGGGGGGGAGTTTTAGAAGACACATGTTTTATTAATATTCAGGGAGATAGAAAAAAATGAAATGTTGCCAGGACACTTGGTGCACGGGTTTGCACACACTCGTGAAGCACACGTGAATATAAGTGAAGGTAGTTGTGAGGCTTCCTGCTCGTGGTGAATCTGTGTATATTACAGGGCCGGCAGATGGAGAGACTGGGAATGATACGTCCCTTGACCCCCCCCACACCCCTCAGTCCTGCCCCTTTATAACGCTTTCTCTCCTCCTGTTTGTAAAAGGAAGGTAACAGAGGTCCATTTGCACTGAAAAATACCACTTAGACCCTCACCGCACACCATTGCAAGTTACATAGTGGCCCATTGTATATTGCTCTAGTGCTCGTTTTAACATTTTGACTTTGCTGAGGTATGCCTATGCTTCTACATGTATTTTCACATGTGTTATGCATCGGAAGATCCGATACTTATAAAACACAGGTATAGATCTATTTGTATGTTCCTTTTAAGTATGATGCCACTAGGAAAAGGCACAGAGAGATGCATGCATCCTTTCAGTAATATGGTAAGACTTTCAACTGTGACATGGAAAGGGTTTGTGGTTTGCATTTGGGTAGGCGCAACATTGTTTGTAGTTGCTGAGTAGTGTAGATGCAACAGGCAAATGAGGTTAAAGACATGGTGGCTAAGGAATCAGTGATTATCGTACTTTGTATGAGTGTTTGGGAAGGTATTGTTGAAGTACGCACTATATATTTAAGTGGAATGAGTAGTGTTTTGATATTTGAAATAAAGAAAATAGCAATGTAAATAATTGCTTGGTAGTTAATAATAGTAATCATATGTAATTATATTAAAATATTGAATAGATGTAAGAAACTATTGAAACTTCTCTTTGTTTTTCAGAAAATTATTTAGTTTGGATCACAAATTCAAGATGGCAAGAAATGATGAAAAGAGAAGAAAAAAAAAGATATTTACTTAAAGAAAAGTAAAAAGACTGCGTTACAAGCAAATGACAATGTTACTAAGGATAAAGTTTGTTTAGGTAAGAGCACTAAACACTTTCTTAAAAGAGTTGTCGAGAAATTACACGAACAGAATAGGAATGAAAGGAAAAAGAAGAGTTTTTCAACTAAGGAGAAGGAGAATGACACTTCAAATGGTAAAAAAAATTATTTTTGGGAAAACAACACGTTACACGAAGACAAAAACAATTTCAACAGATTTGACAATGACTCTTTCGAAGTAGAGTAATTCAGAATGTATTGAAAGTTTGTAAGAAGTATAAAAGAAGATTACTAGCATATAAGCAGACGCAGCAGATTGAAACTGTAGTAGATACTGCTTTTGATTTGAAACAAAAATTATTTATTTTAATATTGAATAGAATGAAAACATTGGATAAAATAATGACGCTTTTGAAAGACAAAAGCAAAAGAAAAAGACTTGTTAATAGAAGTAACTTTTGTAAAAGTTTCACTGGTGAATGGAAACACACTTCTACTAGTGAGCCTTTCTTTAATGAAGAAAGCTACTTTCAACAAAACACATTAGCATTTTCAGTTGATACTAGTGGTCGATGCTACGAAGTTAAAAATGGTTGTCCCATTCCAAAAGAAGAAATGGTTGTTAGGAGTGGGGAAGAAGTAATAGCTGAAGAAGTGCAAGGGAATCGCACACAAGCTCCTGTTTTAAGTGGGATTGTAGCAGTATTTGCAGTATTCAACAGGAATCTAATGACATAATGCGACATTATTTACGATAATATGCAAACAAAAGTGTTAAACAGAAGATTAGGTTGTTACAAGGACTAGATCCATGTAAAGTAAGACAATATACTAAGTTGCACGGATTTTCTCTGGCTTGTCTTTCAAGAAAAGTGTTTAAAAGTACTTTTCATCACTTAAGAATGTTAGCAGTACACCACTCAGGAATGTGGAAGTTTGTAAGGAAAGTGTACTATGTAAAAACTCCTGCATTATGTTTAAGTGAACTGAACACAGCTCTTTTACACGGTTGTTTATCAGATGTGGAAAAAATGTGTGATGAAATTGAGTTTCGTTTTTTAGGTTCAGAACAGCAGTGTGTAGAAAGTGAGAGCTTGACAAGTGCAGATGTTGAAGAACATGGCAAAGAGATTAGCATTGATCAGTTTGTAGAAGAAATTAGAAAGTTTAAGACAGTATGTTCTGAAAAACCAAACTATGGGGCTCATTACGATGGCGGGCGGAGGCACATCCGCGGTGCTGGCGGAAAATGTCATTTACCGCACTCCCGCAGCGGTCCTCGCGCCCGCCATATTACAATGGGCAAACATAGCCCATTTTCCGTCCGATGCAGAGTGATGTGAACCGCCAGAAATTTGCGCCCGGCACTGCGGCGGAGGGAGCCAATAGAGACCCACCGCCATGCGGAATGATGTCCAGTCCGCCGTACAAATCACGATGCTGCAAAGAGCCCATCACACTGCAGCGGAGAATCCACCCACCCAGAGACGGTGGAAGCATGACAGCGGAGTGCAAAACCAGACTCCCAGTCCCCTCCACCCGGTCCTGACTGCAATGGATCCAGCTCTTCAAGCCTTTCCGGTGCTGTACCTCATCCACTACCAGCAAGTAATGCACCGTCGCGGATAACGCCGCAGGTACGCAAAAACACAACTCCGCACACAACCACAACACACAAGTCCTGTGCTGACATACGGTTCCTGTCCACATTAGACACTCTGGTGGGGACAGGAACATATCCCCCAGTGTACCCACACATGTCCTACCTGATAGAAACTCACCCCTCCGCATCCGGGTCACCCATCAACCGCGAAACACTGCAATGTCCCGGTCACGTCACCGCTGCGGTGAAGACGTGGGAAAACCTGCGCACAATGTAGTAGGCAGGGCCGGCGCCAGGCATGGGCAGTCCGCAAAGATTTACAGGGCTCCACCTTCACCCTTCCCACGCTACGCTTCCCACACCGATTTGTCAACATGCTGTGTGCTCCTCCCGTGCCCAGCCTGCACAATTAATCTGCCAGGTATAGCCAGACCTTGCACCTCACACACCAAAGGACAAGGGAGCCTGACTTGGAAGGTGGGGGTGAAGAGAACACCCTGCACAGAAGCCCAGGGGCTAGACAACCCTACCCCTCACACCTACCTCCCACTCATGTGAAGCAAACTGAGCATGATTACAAAACGAAGACTCACACTGCATATGAACATCCACTGAACTGTGCACACTGCCTGTCAAGTCACACACAAACACCCAACACTGAGACCCAGCCACATACACATACCATAGGTCAGCAGCAATGGAGGACAAGAAATGGCCCAGCCAAAAGGGAAGTGTACAGTGCTGGAAAACCATGGAGCAAGCCACATAGCATCTGTACATCACATGCAAGAGAAGGAACATATCACACCACCCTTAGGCCATCAAATCAGACATGGGTGGCACAGTGAGTGAAATTAAACCAAAGTGACCTCTGTGCAACAACTCAGGGAGACATCAAGGCAAGCCATGCATAGGCACAGGAATGATAGGGAGTGTCTGAAGTCATACAGTGACCAGACACACATCTGTGTCAACTTACTTGACATGTGTATGTCATCAGCACAACACACATGGCTCATTGTCACACTCCCTGACTGTCAAATACAAGTAGGACCTTCACACTTTCACCCTCAAGCCTCAGAGTCAACAAGAACAAAAGTGCCTGTCACCTCTGGCAAACTCTGAAAAAGTAAAACAAGCAATTGGCAATGTTAAAGTGGCATACAGAGCATGTGTCACATGCAACCATACCCATACAGAACACACTTCATTTAGCAAGGACACTGACAAAGCAGACAACAGGAGTAACTGTCTTTATTACATATTACCCAGATAGGCATCAAAAGTAGAAAACAGCAAGGCCATTGGCCAGTCCATAGTTCAAAGTATGTACATGTGTGCATGAGAACCTGCACAGGGAATGGGCATCCAAAGTGACAAACAGCAAAGCCATTGGCCAGACCATAGTTCAAAGTATGTACATGTGTGCATGAGAACCTGCACAGGGAATGGGCATCCAAAGTGACAAAAAGCAAGGCCATTGGCCAGTCCATAGTTCAAAGTATGTACATGTGTGCATGAGAACCTGCACAGGGAATGGGTAACACCGTACACTGCCATGAGACTCACCACAGCTCGGGGGATACAAATGGGCAGTCCAGGCACCGCTGTGGGAGCGATGGGTTTGGGAGGGGGACTTTGCCTCACACTTGGCTGTCAGTTGAACTGGGAGGTGGCTGATTGTCGGGGCCAGTTGGAGGACTGGACCTGGGAGAGAGAGAACCAGCTGAGGTAGAGGCATCAGTGACTTTGTGAGATGGAGGGCTGCTTGGACCGGGTGGCAGTGTGGCAGGGGGAGGCGGAGACATGCTGCTGTGAGACACAGTGTGTGAGGGAGAATGTGGAGGGCTGCCTTTCCACTTCTTGGGGATTCGACAGGTAATAATTGTCTTGGTAGGAGTGGGAAGTGGGGCGGGCACAACAGCCTCACTTTCCACCAAATGTGCATCAGGTGCAGGTGGGTCTCCCTGTGGGGATTTGCTGGATCTGGTGTTACGCTTGGGCTGGCCTTGCCTTTTCCCCTCCATCTCCTGTTGACCAGGTGAACCCCCCACATTGCTCTCCTGTCCCAGCTTCACAGGGGTGTGGGTGGGAGTTGAGGTTGTGGGTGAATCTGCCTTAGAGAGCTGTTTGTGCGGACTCTTTGCAGGCACCAGCTTCACAGCAGGCAGGGCAACTGTGTGTTTGTCTTTGGGGGCTGATTTGGATGCATGTGAACCTGAGGCCTGCTTCTTGGCCTGATGGCCCTGAGTGTCACCTGAAGGGCTTTTGCCTTTGCACTCCTGTGTGCCTGTTTTTTGTTTTGGGGATGGTGTCTGTGCTCTGGGCCGCTTGGAGTGCTGCTGTTGTGTGCTGCGTGTTGAGTACTTGGAACCTGAGGGCTGTGGTGTGTGGTCACTCTCGTCAGATGTTGCCACTGGCAGGGTAGTTGCCGAAGGGACTGTAGCTGGACTCTGAGCCTGTGCCAGCTGAATGGCTGCCGTCACTGTGGAGGACAAAGACTGGACAGTTCTGTGTAGCCCACGCACGTCAGAATGAATGCCCTCCATGAAGGCAACTACCTGTGCCAACTTCTTGTCATGATCCTGGAAGGCATTCAGGAGAGTAGTCTGACCCACACACAGCTGGCGCAAAAGGTCCACCGCCTCAACACTGAGGGCAGCAGGGGAGACAGGGGCAGGGGCAGCAGTGCCTGGGGGGAAGGACACTCTACCCTTCTTACTGCTGCGGGCACGGGCAGCACTAGTGGTAGTAGCCGGGAGGGTGGGCACTGGACAATGTGTGGTGGAAGAAGAGGCAGATTTCCCACTCCCTGTGCCTGACAACATCGAGGAGTCACTGCTGGAGTCAGATGATGTTGAGGTTGGTGTTTCTGGGCATGATTCTTCCAGGGCACTCCTGTCCCCCTCCGAGGCGCTGGTCACATCAGTGTCAGTGTGCTCATGTGTAGCAGTCGTGCCAGATGCCTCACCACTGGTGTCCATCCCCTGTCCTTCTGTGCCCTCAGTTGATGCTGCAAAAGACAGAGACATAGGTTCAGTATAGTGCCATACTCACAAACATCATATGCAAGCAAAGCACAAAACTAGAATATGATACCCCCATGTTACACACCACCCTGTGCAGTCTGCATGTGCAACCTTAATGCATAACTCAGAAGATGCATGGAAACATGCATAGTTGGCATTAATGACCCAGGTGACGTTCACCCAGTCAAATAGCTGGCCCGTGCCTCCTGGTAACCTGACATACTGATTTCTGTAAGCATACCTACGTGCCTGTAGGTGAGATAGATGTACATCTCAACATGTTGTCACAGTCACATACGGAGTCACTTTAAGGGGACAACACAGATACTGACTCCAGAATGTCCCCATACTATGGCCATGAGCTACTGATGTCCACCATGTTGTGCTTTGAAGCACAACGACCATTGCACATTGGTGTCAGATGTGTAGTTCTCACAATTTCCAAGTCAGGCACTGCACACATCGACGAAAGGACACTAAGATGAGGCACACTGCTGTTCACTTCCCGGTGATGTCTATGACATCCATAATGCAGCAGATGTCATAAGGCCACATTTCATCTTGCACTGCTAAGGGCCATTATATTAAACACATGAGAAAGTACATGTAGCAAAAATGCATGACAGCTGCACTCAACACAGAGGCCACTTACAAGCCATTGCATCACACTAGAAACATCACAGAGCTCCGCACTGGCTCAGGGTTTGGATACATGCAGTCACTCACACCCAAAGTATCCCTTCGCAAAATACTCACCCCGCACTTGCAGCTGATGGGCCCTCAAATGTCCATCCAGCTCTGACTGTGTCACTGCCAAGTTGCGGGCCATTAGTGGTATCATGCTCCTGCACGCCAACCTTCCAGTCCGAGGGAACAGCCCCAGCGTCATCTCTGCCACATTTTTGCTCAGCCGGCAGATGTCATCCCACCTCTTGTGACAGTGTGTGTGCTATTGGTTGGAGACACCCAGAGCCCGCACCTTGCATGCATTGGCCCTCCATAAGGCCTTACGCTGGCGTACTTTAAACTGCAGGTATGGGAGACAAGAAGCAGAAGTTTCAGTGTCACTATGTTGTGTACCACTGTGTCTCAGTACAGGATCATGCACAAACTTAGCAGAGCTATACAGATATGTTTAGCATAGGCCCTACAGCATGACACGTAGTATATCAGCATCAGATATTCGCATAGAAATGCATGCAGGTATGAGGATGAACACAGTACCTAGCCATCTCATACACATGCAGAATGCCAGCACAGAAAGCAATGTGAAGAAGGCCCTCATCTGCGATGCAGTATGTGAGAGAGCAAGACATACAATACATTTAAAATTATGTGTCGGGGCAGACTCACTGTGACCAACACTACACACACCTCAATGTCCTTGGCCTGTGAATGGCTCACTGTGTCATGGAGGTCACATTTAGGGACATGATCTTACATTCTCACACCCTTCTCACAAGGTCAGTCTTGTGTAATTCACAGGCCTAAGATAGAACATTGATGAATAGGGTGGCAGACAACACATATGTCTCACTCTGTCCATTTACTGATGTGTCCCGGTCAAATAGGGCAGTATCTGTACAGGCCAGGGGGACTCACACTGAGGTAAAACGTGGGCCATCAGAACATTCACATGCATGTACAATATGAGAGGGCAAACAGTGCCTACACATGCGAGTCAGTACACATAATGAAAACAAGGGAAGGAGGATGTTTCAGGAGTATATTAATATGATGTGTCATAGGTGCATTTCCACCATGAGTGTCACCCTCAGGCATTTCAACTTGTGCATAATGCTTACATATCCATGGTGGCAATATTAAAAATGGACACACATCCTTCAGTACACTCTGGACGAAACACATTTGTAATGTCACAAATGAACATGTGAAAACCTCATGGACTCTGACATCCATTAGCACAGGCAATGTTTGTTCTGACTTCCACTTTCCAAACCAGCATTGTTACTGTATGGCTGCAAAAACACTGCATGTCCCTCCCATCCTGAAATGCAGCCATGGATCTGTGGAAAATAGGCTACAAAATACATTGACATGAAGTCAGCATGCTAGGCAGTGTATCACACAAACTTGCACTCACAGGCACATACTACAGCAGATCAACTTCATGTGTGCACTCTCCAAATTTCTCTCTGAAACACTTACCATTACATAAGGAGCGCCATATATCCTCCCATACTGTGAAAGCACCTCGTCCACCAGGACCTCCAGCTCCTCTGTGGTGAAGGGACGGCCCTGATGTTCTCAGTTCTCGCCATCACTGGGTCCAGGAGACAGGTACAGCAGAAGTTGTTGGTGATGAATGTCAGGCAGCAGTGTCTAGATGCAGTGGAAATGTGTGGCTCGCTCCCAGACATATATAGCCCCCTGGGGTTGTTTCAGTGGTACTCAGATGCTGCAATTGGTGTTCCAGATCAGCTTTTTACAAATGTAACCAATGACCGGCCCCGCGGTAGCGGAGCACGCCTACCGCGATTTTCAAAATTGTATTTCACTACCGCGAGTGCGGTTCCCATTGGCTGAATGGGCATGGGCATTGGCGGTGACACACCGCGGGGCCCATGCGGTCGCTACCGCGAATTGGCATCTTCACCTTGGTGCCAATGGCCGTGATTGCGGTGGCGGAGCAACCCTACCGCGATTTTCAAAATTTTATTTCACTACCGCGAAGGCGGTTCCCATTGGCTGAATGGGCATGGGCATTAGCTGTGACACACCGCGGGGCCCATGCGGTCGCTACCGCAAATTGGCATCTTCACCTTGGTGCCAATGGCCATGATTGAAGTGGCGGAGCACGCTTACGGCACCCATGGACACATCATGCTGTGGCAATGTCAATGGCCAGTTCTCAGCATTGAACAGTAGGCACATACTATGAATCATGCCACAGATAGTGTAATTAAATGCTAGTGTGACATTTAAGTCACTGATGACTACACATGCCATGTCAGGGCACAGGAGTACATGCATTGGCATGTACTCCCTCACATGTCACTTATGATGTTGTTGTGCATGTACACAGATCTGTTGTGTGATGGACTCTCAAATATGTACACATGTCAATGTGTGAGATGGCTAAGCAACTCACAGTAATGATGGACTGACTACATAATGTGCATATTTCACTGTGTAGATTGCTAGACTCATGTTTATACTAAATCATTATGCACACACTGTGCTCATTGTGTTGGTAATGTGTGCCCTGTCCGACTTACACAAGAAGGTGTGGCAGGTACAGCAACTACGTAGAAGCCAGCAGTGTTGCTGTTTCAGACATGTGCTGTGTCAACTACTCTCAGGGCTGGTGACACAAGATGTTGGAATGCACCTTTTGGCATTCACATAGTCTGAATCTGTTTTTGGGGTACTCACTATGTAAATACTGGACATGTGTACAACTACTTTAGATCAAGGTGTCTCTACACTTGACTTGTGCTGTAAGCTGTAGTTTTAGGCCAGTCATTATTGGCGCTGTCAGTCAAAACGTAAGATGTTGGACACATCTCATAGGGGAATTGAATTGACATGTGTCCCCTTTCATCTTACCTAGGAGGCGACCAAATGTGTAGCGTCCATTCACATTGCTTGCGGACATGGAGGATGAGGACATCATACGGAAATTCCGTTTGGATCAACCTACCCTTCAGGACCTATGTGCTCAGTTGGAGCCCCATCTGAGTCCTCGCAGAACCTATCCAACTGCTTTGACACCAACATGTAAGGTGATGGCGGCCCTGCATTTCTTTGCAACTGGTTTGTTCCAGTACACGGTGGCCAGCTCAGGTGGGATGTCTCAACCAATGTTCAGCATGGTGCTACGTGATGTCCTGTCCGCTATGATGACCTACAAGGATAGCTACATCCATTTTCCCAGGTGACATGAATTGGCAGCTGTGAAGGGTGATTTTTATGACCTTGCCCACATCCCTAATGTTGTTGGTGCCATTGACTGCACACATGTTGGCCTGGTTCCACCACAGGCACGTGAACATGAAGCATTTCCATTCCATTAATGTGCAAGTGGTATGCCAGGCGGATATGATAATCTCCCATGTCTGTGCCAAATTTCCAGGATCAGCACATGACTCCTACATACTGTGTAACAGCATCGTACCACAGCTGATGGCAAATCTGCATCCGGACTGTGCGTGGATTGTGGGTGAGTACGCAGAGTCAAGTAGTGTGCTGTATGTGTGACATGCTGTCCTCTGCCACAGCGATATTACAAAATTGGTCTGTGTATCTCACACCTAGGTGACTCTGCATATCCCAACCGGCCTTGGCTGCTGAGCCCACTGAGGAATCCCAGGACCCCGGGTGAAGTCCGCTACAATGAGGCCCATGGGAGGACACGTCGTGTGGTGGAGCATACTTTTGGGCTTCTGAAGTCTCGATTTCGGTGCCTGGACAGGACCGGAGGGGCACTGATGTTCTCTCCCCCAAAGGTGTGTCAGATCGTAGTTGCATGCTGCATGCTCCACAACCTGGCCTTGCGCAAGGAGATCGCCCTGATCCTGGACGATGATGAGCAGCAGATGGCCCCGCCTGCAAACCCACACATGTCCAGTGAGGAGGATAGTGGAGAGGAGGAAGGTGTCGACCTGCATCAACAGCTCGTCAACCACTACTTCCCTTGAGTGTGAGTGACATTGTACAACAGTGCAATTGTCTGCTGTCTTTAATAGTAGTGAAAAGGCCTAGGTGAGCTTTTTGACTGCTGCCTGTTGTTGGATCTGTGCTGATGGCTGATGTTTGTGGCACAGTGTAGTCATGACCAGCCACATGACGTCCATGTTGGTGTTGTTTCTCATTGTAATGTGTGCTGGGTTGTGTACCTTGATGACTAATGTTGTGTACTGGCTGTGGTGCCATCACCTGACAAGTAAATGTTGTTCTCTTGTGTCTTTCTAGGTCCCTTCACCCTCTCAATGCTTCATGACAATCAGAGCTTCTGGTACATTGGAATCAGAGTCAACATTGTACATCCTGTGATAGACATGGAGCTGACACAAAGACATAGGTGTGTAAGGAGTGTTTATTTACAAACAGTGCTTGTGACAGGCAAGTGATGTTTGAGAAAATGGTGCTAGGTGAATTAATGAGTTGTCAGTGATGGTAAACGAGATAATAGAGTAGTCACCACATTGATGAGGTGACACAGTCCAACAGACACCTGCCATCAACATGGCAGTGTGGGTAAGGATAGTCAACAAAGTCAATGTCAAGGTGAAGAGAGGTGCCATCATGGCTGTCTCTTTGACTTGCGTTTGGCTGGTGCTTTGCCATGTGATCCTCCCGTGGTGTTTCTCGGACGGCCCCTTTTGCGTTTTCCAGGAGGGGCCTCTGCTGCGGGCTCAGCGGGGTCTGAGGAGTCATCCTGTTCCAGCTCACCCCTCTCTGTGGCCGCAGATGAGGTGGTGGGAGTATCAACCTGCCGGCCACTGTAGGGAGGTTGAGCTGTCCTTTGGGCCACATGACTGTCCCTCAGGACCCCCACAAGCTGGCCCATGAGGTCCATGATTTAGCCCATACGGGTGTCCAAGGACCTCACCAGCAGGCGGAGCTCACGCAAATCTTCCAGAGCCTGGCCCATGTGTCCCTGGGTTTGTTCATATGCCCCAAGGACTCTGGCGATGTGGCCAGGGCTTCGGTCCCAGTGTCCTGTCGATTTTGTCCCCCAGTTGCCCTCCCACCTGCCCTGTTGTCCCGGACCTGTGGCATTACCACTCCACGCACACGCAGACTCTCCCTGCCCTCCTCTGATAGTGGGGTGGTGTTGGTATCCTCTGAGGCAGGGAGAGTGTTACAGGCAGCACTGGTGGTGGTGGTTAAGGCCGCACAGGTTGTTGCAGCAGGGGTCAGCGTGGTTGTTGTTGCTGAGGTGGTGGTGGTGGGGACAGTGGGGCCCTGGTGCGTGCTGTGCCCTGGCAGTCCTGATGGGCCAGGTTCGGGCTCCGCATCCGATGAACTTGTGGAGTATGCATCCGAGAGTCCATGTTCCGGGGGGGGGAGACTGGCTCTGCAGGTCGGTGTTGTCATCTGCAGCAGTCAATTGTTGATCTCCTGTTGAACAGAGGTGAAATGGTCATTGAAGGGCACCCCACACGCTTGGTGTTAGACATTTGGATGTTACATGTGATACACCACACAGTTTACATTGCAATCACGTGGTAGGGCTACAAGATACTGAGCATCATAACACAATGTTGATGTACATACATTAGTTGTCCATGGTGTGACATGTCAATAGATACCATGTTCAACGTACAGATTGTGTGATTACAAGGACATGTCCTCATCTAACAACTAGCTGCACAACAACTTTTTGGGAAGCGTCTTTTTGGTTTGCTCTGCATGGAAGACGTTACATCTGAACTAGCCATTGTAATCTCAAGCATACCTTTGTCATAACATGTACTTTACTTTCTTTTTACAACTGACCATGCATGTTTTGTGATCATATGGGCCTTGATGTTCTGCCCCCATGGCACTTACACATAGCATTCAGTGATGTGCATGATTGTGCCCTGAATTTCTTCAACATGTGATTTGGTGAGTCAAATTAAGAATTCTGTGACAGTTACATGCACATTTCTGTATGCACACTGGAAGTGGCTATTGGATCTATGCCAAGTTGGGTGACATGTGAGGGCTGGTGTGGTCATATGGCTCCATGCTTTTTGAGAGTAATGGCAGGGTGCATGCACTGTCTACCTACCTGTTCTGTGACACAGTTGAGGGGAATTGCTGCCACATGGTTGGTGGGGGGGTGTGCCATCCTGCTGAGCTGTGGGACAAGGGTGCCTGGTGGGAGTTGTAGTGCAGTCTTCCCACCCACAAGGACCCCTCCCTGTTGAGATGGCTACCTACCTGTTAGTTTGATGAGTGAAATGCAATGGCTGCCACATGGTTGTGGGTGTGGGGAGTGCTCCACCCTGCTCAGCTGTGGGACAGGGGGGCCGGGTGGGAGTTGTTGTGCAGTCTTCCTACCCACATAGACCCCTCCCTGTTAAGATGGCTACCTACCTGTTAGGTGTAGGTGAGCAATGCAATGGCTGCCACATGGTTGTGGGTGTGGTGTGGAGTGTACCATCCGGCTCAGCTTTGGGACAGGGGGCCTGGTGGGAGTTGTAGTGCTGGCTGCCTGTATACATGCCCCAATGGTGATGTTGCTAGCTACCTTTGGGGTGAATCAGAGGGAGTAAATGTTAGATCTGTGAGACATGTGTTGGGGAGAGTGTGGTATACATGAATGCATTTGGGCCTAGGAGGTGTCGCTTTGTAGTTGTGCAAGACAGTACATGGCAGTGCAATGGTAGACATTTGTTGGTACTTACCAGCCTCCACTCCCCCGGCTATTCCTGTGAGACTCTCTGGATGCAGTGTGGCACGCACCTTCTCCTCCCATTCGGTGAATGTTCGTAGTGGAATGGGAGGGCCACCGCCAGTCATCTGAGCCAGCTTAATGTTCTTGTTGTTCTTCTCTTTCACCTTGCTCTTGAGGTCATTCCACTACTTCCTGATCTCCTTCTGGGAACGCGGGATGGTCCCTACTGCATTGACCTTGCTGACTATCCTTGCCCACATTTGAGTTTTAGTGGCTTGTGGTGTCTGTTGGACCAGGCTTCCAAACAAATGTGGTTCTACTCTGATTACCTCGTCTACCATGACTGACAACTCATTGTCAGTGAATTTGGGCATTTTCTTCTGTGACATGGTGTGTGATGTGCAAATGGGTTAAAGGTGCAGGTGTGATAGTGGTGGTGGTGACGGTGATGTGTGTGGTGTGTGTGTGATGTTGTGATGGTGTGATGTGTACAAATTTGCCTCTCCTTTGTGCTGTGGGGTTGGTTCCTTCAGTAGTGGAGTAGTGGAGTAGTGCAAAGGATTCTGGTCAGGGAAGGGGCTGGTGTGTCAGAATGGAGTATTGATGTCAGCTGTGTTGTGTGGGTTGACCTGGGATTTGTATTTTTTACTTGCCATGGGGATGTGTCATTGGGGTGAGTTAGGTGTTTTTTGGGGCTGAGCCAGATAATGGGCACACTTGGTGGCCTTGTTGTATGTTTTTTTTGTCGACCGGCATTACTGTTCAGGGAGCGACCGCGGCGGTCGGGAGGCAACAGCCCTTCCGCCGCCTCTCCCATTCATCAATGGTTGTGATTGCGGTGGTTGGAAACAGTGGATCGTTCCGCTGTCACTGCAATGGTATCCTAATTTAACGTGCGGTGAATACGACCGCCGCGGATGGATTTTCACCTGCTCCGCACGCTACCGGCGGTCTTTTGTGGCATCGATCCGCCGCGGTCGGATTTTTCTGGCGGTTCATCCTAATCTGACCGCCGGTTTTGCCGCGGTACCTGCGGACGGTTAATTACCGCCAACACGGCGGTCGGAATGGTTTTCCGGCTGCCATCGTAATCAGCCCCTAAGTTTGTATTTGTTGTCGACGTACTCATTATAGAAGTCAAACTAGGAATGTTAATTTATATTTAAAAAGTGAAAAGGAGAACAATGATAGGTGGCAGCAATTTGGAGCTTACTTGTTGGTGGAAGGTCGATTTGAGTTGGGTAATGATGAACGTATTTGTAAATATTATTACAACAAATTAGAAGAGAACAAAATGCCAGCTAGAGGAGTACATAACAAGTTAGAGTTAGTAGCTATTCCAGAGGAACTGGCAGATTTTAATACATATGAGTCAGTTCTTATTCAATCTGTTCACCCATTTGAATCTATAATTCGTATGGAGCCTAAAACAGGTAAACTGCCAGCAAAAGATTTGCAAAGAGGTCTGAAAGGAAGAGTTGTGTACTTACCTTTAGATTTTAAGAAAAATATTGAAACTGTCGGTGGAGACAAAGAGGAAAATGAGCCAGTAGTTATTCTAGTAAACACTGTACCAACAAAGAGTCGGAAAATATGGCAAGAGTTTGTAGATGTTAATAAACTTCAAAAGGCTACATTATATCTTGTAGAGAACAATATTTATTATAAAACTGTAAATGTTGATGAACAGGCAATATGTTTAGAAGATGAATTAGAAATTTCAAGTGGTCAAATAGAGAAAGTGGACAAGTTGAGGAGTGAAGAGATTTATGAACATTACACAATATGTCCTCTACATTCAAAAGAAGTAATAGGAAACAGCATTGAATTATTTCAAATGTTAAAGCAAAGGGAACTCCAATGAGAGTATGGGAGAAAAGCTTAGAAGCTCGTTGTTTTCCACAGCTGTTCTCCACTGGAGAAGGTGGACGATTTGATGAGCGACCTGTACGGATTCCAGCTTCAGAATATCGCTCAACAAGATTATACTCTGAAGATCCTAGATTTCGAAAGTGCATTCCATATATATTTCACCTTTTGTTTGAAAGTGATTTGTCTTCTCTTTCGTATGCAGTGAACCACATACTTAAAATGGGAGTTCATCAATCACATGTTTCAGCCAAAGAATTCATGGACAAAATTCAACAAACAGATGAAAATTTAGAAGCACAGTTAATTAATTTGATGGCATGTCAACGTGGAACCAATGAGTATTGGTTTCGTCGTCATGGTGAACTTAACCTCTTCCATGCGTCGGACGGCCCTCGGCCATCCGACGTCACGGAGGGCGTGTGCGTCGAACGGCCAGGGGCTATCCGATCTGCGCACGTGTGGAATTTGCCCGCACAGCGGGGGAATGTGCGCAGCGTCGAAGCGGTTAAGTGTATGTTTAAGAAACTTAGGTACACCAACATGGTTTGTAACACTTAGCTGTGCTGAGTATGCATGGGAAGATTTACTTGAATTTCTACGAGAAGCAAATTCCAATATAAAAAATATTGAAATGAAGACACCTGGAGAACTGTGTTCATTGGATCCTGTAAATGTGTGCAGGTATTTTAA